>CM066165.1:44075446-45319196 GCA_033629205.1 Lithocarpus polystachyus | reverse complement strand
AGGTAAAACGAATTCACTATGAAAGAATCGAAATTTACATAATAAGACTTAGACCACTAACATCCTATTGCTACCTGTCTGTAGGAAACTTACTACCACGACCACATGACAGCTCCGAGATCAACGGACTCCTTCTTTCCTTGAATTCTTCAGCAATTCACAAGCGCACCTGCTTGTATATCTTGAAGCTCTTTTGATTCTGTAACTGTATGATTTACCAACCTCTTGACATGAATCTTGAGTTTGGAAACCCTAAGTGTATGTGAAGGTAAACACCTCTAGATCTAATAAATAGATTCACAAACACAGCATTCAGAACTCTAAAAACGTGGCTAGGGTTTTCCCTTACATACTTAGGGCAAAACATAAAACCCTATACATTAAATGGGCTAGAGCTGAGTTGGAAAAATTCTGCAGAAAAATATTCTGCACGATTTTCGATCGATCGAGTCTAATTCTCGATCGATCGAGTCTAATTCTCGATCGATCGAGTCAGGCAGAAAGTGCACAGTAATTCTGCAGTCAACTCGATTCTAACTTTACATAAAAAGCCATACTTTGAGCAAGTCTAACACACAACTTAACGAATGTTTTGATCATGGTTTGCCAACATTACAAATTGAAGTTCTAATACATTAGTTCCTAATTCTTAGAACCTAACAATGAAAACAAGTCTCTAAGTATACATCGGCTAGAAGGGAATGGTCCATGAAGTATCTCAAACCCCCTTTTTGTTTTTTGTTTTTTTGTTTTTTTTAAACTAGCAAATAATATTGTCCCAGTAGCCTAGAACTTAGAGTACAATGAAACTTTATAATTATTAACTACTTGTCAATATAAAACAAATGTACCACAACTGATTATAATTCAAATTGTAATAGTCTTTCAAAATAAACTCTCTTACGATCCAAAACCTTCAATATCCAATCAAAATTATGGTTCACTTGTCCAATTCAATACTACCACGTTCTTGTGTTGTATCCACCTTATTTTTAAATTGAGCCAATCCATTAACTCTTATCAGTTAAAATTCAAAGAATTACATTTCTGGCATCAAAACTTATTCCCCAGGATATTAAACAATCCTCCAAGTCCATAGAAAGAAAATTAGGACTTCAAACTTCTAAGTAACAGAACATGTCTCAAAAATATTTAGGGACTACCTCACACATAAATTAGGCTATGGTAATCCATGTAGGTCAACGCTAACAAGGACAATGATCCAAAAGAAGGTCGGTCCTTAACATTAGAATCCAAGGAAGTCCATCGATATATTGTTGAATTCTTTAAACACCCTCAGAATTTATATAATATCATATAATATAATGTGAACTACAATAACCACAAATTTATTTTCCCTTCACACTACGAACTTTCCATTAATTTCGTAACTCCATATAAACTAAAATCAAGGAATCGTAGCTCTAACATCAAATCTTAACCCCGAAATAAAGTTCTGCAATAGTCAATTCCCTAATAATGATCAAGCACTCCAAATTCGGAATAGGGCATATAGTAAATTATCATTCAATAATTAAACTTTTGAGAATCTCCTACAGATCAAACTAACCCTAGGTAGGTCAATTACATTAGGCAAAACTATCAAATGAGTTTCAAAAGATTAGTCACAAAATAACAGGAAGATTTCCTTTGCTTATTCTTTTCTCACTTTCTTTTCCTTTTAATAAGAAGAAGAAGTTTTAATAACCAATCTAATCAATTACACAATTTTCAAGAATAACATACACCCACTTAATACTAGGATTGATCATAGAAGTATATCAATTAAAATACTCCCTTTTGTATTTATCAGTCACGTATGCATAACCATATAGACATAAATATCAAATCCTTCAAATATGACCTAACAAAACATCATATGATGGAACCTCACTTACACTTCTCTTCAAGTCATCAAAAGAACACTTTCTATGACCTAATAACCTTCATAAACAATAACTAGAATTGTAATGCCTAGGGCGCAAATTTCATTCTAAATCAAAACCTAGCATAAATCTATAAGATCATAACCTAACCTCTGATACCATCTGTAACGACCCTGCCCCAACTGTGTAGATATTGTCCGCTTTGGGGCCCATACCTCTCACGGTTTTGTTCTCCCTCAAAGCACACAACAGTGGGGAAAAAGGCCTTTACACATTAAAGGGAGGTCATTCCTTATAAGCACATCCCTATGTGTTTCCCTAGGGGATGTGGGATTCCATGGAATACAAGACCCCCTTTTGGGTCACTACAGAGCTATGCTCATCGGGCATTTTTGGAGGTGGGCAAGCCACAGTTGCGGGCTTGAACTGCACTAATGGGAGGCTGCGCTCAACAAGGAAAAGCAAGTGAAGCAATTGATCTTTTCCATAAGTTCCATTCTTTGGGTTTGAAACCTAGTGAAAGAACATTTTCATCAGTACTTGGAGCATTTGCAGATACAGTGGATGTTGAAGTTGGAACACAACTCCACTCTTTGATCATTAAAATGGGGTTTAATTCCTTTATATTCTGTTAGGTTCTAAGAATTAGGAACTAATGTATTAGAACTTCAATTTGTAATGTTGGCAAACCATGATCAAAACAATGTTTAGTCTTGTGTTAGACTTGCTCAAAGTATGGCTCTTCATGTAAAGTTGGAATCGAGTTTTATGCAGAATTTACTGTTCACTTTCTGTCTGACTCGATCGATCGAAAATTAGACTCGATCGATCAAAAGTCGTGCAGATTTTTTTTCTGCAGAATTTTCCAACTCAGCCCTAGCCCACTTAATGTATAGGGTTTTATGTTTTGCCCTAAGTATATAAGGGAAAACCCTAGCCACGTTTTTAGAGTTCTGTTCTGCTGTGTTTGTGAATCTCATTGTGAGATCTAGAGGTGTTTGCCTTCACATACACTTAGGGTTTTCAAACTCAAGACTCATGTCAAGAGCTTGGTAAATCAAACAGTTGTAGAATCAAAGATCTTAAAGAAATACAAGCAGGTGCGCTTGTGAATTGCTGAAGAATTCAAAGAAAGAAGGAGTCCGTGGATCTCGGAGCTGTCACGTGGTCGTGGTAGTAAGTTTCCTACACTTGGGTAGCAATAGGATGTTAGTGGTGTAAGTCGCTATTGTGTAAACTTCGATTCTTTCTAGTGGATTTGCTATTTTACCTTGAGGATAGCTAGGTTAAATCCTCCCCAGGTTTTTTACCGATTTGGTTTTCCTGGGTCATCATATCTTTGTATTCTTTATTTTTCCGCTGCTTTACTTGATATGATTGTTATTGTTTTAACCTAGATCTGAATAATAAACCTAAGTATTCACTTGGTTAATTAATTAGGTTAAACAATCTAGTTTACAGGGGTCTAAACGAACTGACATATTCGTTGGCAATGCAATTTTGAATTTTTACTCAAAATGTGGGCTTCTTGAGGAATCATCAAAAACTTTTGAGGAAATGCATGAACATGATGTTATCACGTGGAATGCACTGATTTCTAGGCATGTTAGATCTGGTCATCATGGAGAAGCCATTGAGCTTTTGAAGGATATGTTGATTGAAGGATTTGAACCAAATCTTCATACATATTCTAGCATTTTTAGCATCTTTGCCGATATCCCAGCAATCGAGTGGGGTAAACAAACACATTGTTGCATCCTAAAACCTGGGTTTGACTCAAATGTGAATGCTCTTGTAGACACATACACCAAGTGTGGAAGACTAAGTGAAGCTCGGAAAGTTTTTGATAATCTAGTTACAAAAAAACTTGGTTTCGTGGAATACCATACTTGTGGGATATGCCCAGGGGGGGAAGCTTTAGAGATCTATAACATAATGCATAGTAATGGGATCAAACCTAATGGTCTTACTTTTCTTGGAGTCTTATCTGCTTGTGGGCATGTGGGACTTGTAGAGGAGGGATGTTGCTGTAGGGAATTGACACGAAATACCTAACCCGTGAGAAACAAAAAATAGAGAAAACACACGCTAAAGAAAGAAATAATCACACACACAAGACAGTATTTACATGATTCAGCAATTTGCCTATGTCTATGGAGTTGCAGGAATTTCATTATTATCAGGGAAAAATACAAAATGCGACTACAATTTTTTGACTCTCTCAAACCACAACCAAAAAACCTAATGATCACCAAAGCAGTGTTTTCTATATCCTGCATACAAGATTCATAATGGGCTACAAAACAGGCCAAAAATTTTTCAAGCCTCTGCTCCATGGACTAAGTTTCAGAAAATCTCCCATTAAAAACCACGCAATATTATTTCGAGTCAAGTCGGGTCGTCAACCGGATCAAACACAACTAGGCTCCACAAAGCCCAATAGGTGCCCCTTCAATTCGATGATCAAAGACCATGGCATCTCCCCAAGGACAGATCATTTAGCTTCTTTAGTCAGCCTCTTTGCCTGTAAAGGAAAGACAAAAAGAGCTTTTGAACTCATAAGGAGATTTCCAATGGAGTCTAATAAGGTGGTTTGGCGGTGTCTCTTGTCTGGCTGCAAGATTCACAAGGATGTAGCTCTGTGAAGATATGCTGCTGAGAAAATTTTGAGTATTGATCCAGAAGATGCTTCAGCTCATATCATGCTTTCAAATATATATGCTGAGGCCAAGATGTGGAATGAAGCAGCACAATTGCTAAAAATAATGAAGGAGAAGGAATTAAAGAAAAGATACAGGACATAGCTGGGCTGAGTTGAAGAACAGTCTATATTACTTTTCTGCATCTCATTACACACAATTCCAAGAAACAAGTCTCCATGAGGTTTTGGATGGGTTGACAGCCCATTTGTTTGACGCTGGATACATACCTGATGCCATGTTTGTATTGCACTGGGGAATAATCTTGGGATATTAGATGGAAAAAGTATTTGCTCATACATTATAGTCCTTTACATGTGAGAAAATAATAGAAATGAATCCATGATAGTCTGAGATGATCAGTATTTCTACGAGATGATATTGAAAGAGGACTAAACAGTATAGAAAGAATTGAAAAGTGAAGTGATGCTGACTTTTTATGGTAACTTGTGAGAAAGAAAGTCAATCTAAGGTCACATTACTACACATAAAGTTGTAATTGAACTAAGAAAAACTCAAAAACTGATGGTGTGGGAGGATCCCTTGGCGAGAGGTTAACAAACTCAAGGGCTTGAAGCCTTAGTTTCAGAGGTAATCCGCAACACATCCAATTCTTGGGCCTGCTCCAGTTGACCATTTCAATGACAGTTGATGCCCTAGTTGATATGAACTTACTTCCTTTTTTGACTTGATCCTCTGCTATGTCTCTTTCTTTGGAAGACTTGTTCTGGTTCTCTGGAGATTACTGGACAAGGTTCTCTTATAACTGTGTGTTCATGTGCTTTTTTGTTTGAGCATAGGTACATGATTCAGAGGGTCTGCTGTTAATCTCATTCTTCCTAGGAGCTTGGCAGGGTGGTTCAGAATTTGTTAGATCTCCAAGTTTACTTTCTTCTTGAACATTTTTTGTTGAATAACTTCCTTCATTAACTGATTTGTGGCTATTGTTGCTCTCATGATCTTCCATAGGGGAAAATTCCTGACTAAAATAGATAGAGCTAAGAGGAAAATGTGGTAGAAGTAGTATATTAGGCATATGTTGGTTACATTGAACAAATGTGAAAAGTGGCAGAAAAAGGTTCATATATGTCAAATTGTGACCCACAATATCCTAAAACCTTGAAAAGCTACTTTCATGTCTCCAAATGTTCTATTGGCTGCAATCAAATCAATGTAGAATTAGCAGAGGTGTAGCAGATTTGTGAAATGAAATTATATATAAGTTGCATACCTGAACTTCATCAAGGTTGACCCCATTCTCATCGAGGAAGGCTAAGAAGCTGCCAAGGTTCTCGCAGTTGGTCGATAATTTCCACTGTATGCCGATACAGACTGGAAGTCATAAAGACATATTCAGAATTTGGATGCAAGAAATAGAGACTTTTCAAGTTTATATACAAAGTACATTGATAGACTAAAATTAAAAGAATATATTCCATATAAACTTATGTTTTAGTATGTTACCCCAAAAAGAATGGCGTTTTATTATCTGTAGACTAGCACATAGATAGTACTTACCAGTGCATTTCCTTTGATTCCAAATGAATGGGTTTAATGTGTTAACTACTAGAAGAATTGATCCCCCTCCCCCAACTATTGAATTAAAAATAAAAATATAAAAAAATTTATAAAAGCCTAGAGAAGAATTGACATATAGTAATCTAGAAGAATTTATGAGATCTACCACTGCCACTGCCATCTACATAATGGGATTCTTACGCAATTAATTGCATAAATTTATAAACAAAAGATGGTCCTGTGAGCTCTTTCAAACTAAACTGAATCTTACATCATCTTTGACTAAACCATATAATCAAGTAGTTAACTTTGTCGTGCATTTTGTTTACATCTATTATTAAAAGTGACATTTGAGCTAATCGTTCATATAGTTGAAGGTTCACCCTTAATATGTGAAATTAAGATATGCAGTTCCTTTTCTAAGCAATCATATATTTTTTGTGAAAGCATCTGTACTTCGTATCTAAAGCAAGTTGGATTTGAGGGCTGCTTACTAAATAGAGCCCCAGAATGAACACGATGTCAAAGTCTGGCTTGTTTGTTCTTGGATTCCACGTGCCTGGCGTACTTGTCTTCTTTCAATATCAGTAGGGTCATTGAGCATATTTTTCTTTGGTTTCAGTTTCTGGTGAGTCTGGAAGTGAGAGTGTTATGTACCAGCTTCCTACCAGATTGGTTCTAGTTTTTGAATTTACTTAGGAGTTTATCTTTATCTTAGCTATCGATTGTTATCTAATATTTCAAGTATTTGTTATTTAAGGGGATAACAATTGCTTTTATCCTTATCAGATTAGTAGGCTGGATTGTAGGAAGTGTTTCTATCGTTTAGGTGTTGGATTTGTTTTTTACGTTCAGTTGTAAGCCTATATAAGGCCTATTATGATTAATAAAGAGGCATGAGAATATTTTAGTAAAAATCAAGCTTTGTTTGTTAAGGAGGTCTTGGTTATCCTTCGAAGTATAACCATACATTTCCTCTTGTCTACTGTTTTATTTCTAAAAATCCTTAGATCTAACCATAGCCACTCAAGGGAAAAGAGGATCTGTACGCGGCCGTGGAGGGGGTTGTATCAGAGAGGGAATGGCAAGGAATCGCAAACAGGTTGGGTGTGTGCTTGGTTGTATATGTACTTGTTGGGCCTCTCCAATGATAGCTTAAGCTTTGGGTTGCATACTTTAATGTGTAGATTAGAGGTATGGAACATTTTTAGTTGTATGTCTCCATAATGAGAACATTGAATCATACAAAGATGTCATTAGAAAATGGCATTATGGAAATATTATAATAAATGCTTGCTACATGCATGCCTTGAGCTTGCCACTTTCTGCCTCAAGTCTTCCAGCAGTCAAAGTGGCCCCTCCTGCAAGGAAGCTGGAATGATGAAATGATCCCTTCCTTTTCTGGTGGGAAGGAGACAAAGCATTAGGCTTCAGATGATGCAAACTAAAGTGGCATCTTAGATCTGGGAATACGGTCAACGAATTGTGTGGTGTTTGTATCAGTTTTTACCACACCAGCATAAAGTTTTTTGGAGGTACTCATAACAAAAATCCATTTTGAGCCTTGCAATTTTTGACTTGTATCAAGGAGACTTCCAGTTTGTTTATGCACCATCTTCCCTTCAGCAATTATGTATTCATCGTATTCCCTTTCTTGCTTGTTCATGATGCATTTCCACAAACAGTGTGAGTGAAGTTAGGAAAGCTTAAGTAGAGCAGGTGTTAAAGAGCATATAAAATCCGATTGAAGTCAATTCATTCCCATCAGTTTTTTAATATGCAAAACACAGTAGGTAGAGTTTTAGTGCTTCCTGCTCGTTGAAAATAAAGTAATAACCAGAAAAAACGGCACTTATATTATTTCTATCATGGTATTTCATGATACTCTGAAATGCAGTAGACTCATTAATGGCTATTGATATAATTGATTTCCACAGAACATACAAAGTTGGTGTTCCAACCGTGGTAATAATCTGACTCCATTCTGATCTTGGTTTATGATTTATGAACTGTGATACTAGGTTTCATACTAAAGGAGGAGCATACCGGTCCAAGATATTTAATGCATTCTTGTCGAAGCCTTGATCTTTTGCAATCTTTGAGATCAACATCTTTGCCATCTCCAACGTCCAACCTACACATGGTATATATTAAGCTGTTTAGCGACACAGATTTAATTGACACTGGAGATTCTTTCTTTTTGCATGGGACATTAAGGTATGAGAAAGTATACAATTTTCTAGTAACCATTCTTGTGAGGTCTTTGTATGAGAGGTATTCTGTGATTTTGAAGAAACCCCCCAGCATTGAGATAAAGCTTCAAGCCCTTGGCTTGGAAACCTATCAATCTATCATGCTAACCCACTAACATTCAATAATTTTTTGTTTTTGTTTTTCTGGCAAGAAGTGAACATTCAATAATATTCCATACATTTTATGTTGCAATGTACTTTGATACCATATCTTTTAAGTGTTTTCTCTTAGGGTCTGTTTGGATACAGCTAAAACCTGATAACTGAAAACTGAAAACATTATAGTAAAATAATTTTTAAATGTGTGAATAGTACCATTGAACCTATTTTTAATGAAAAAATTGTAAAAAAGTGAAATTTGTGAAACCCACTGTGGGTTGAAAAGTCAAAAAGTGCGGCTGTAGCAGAGCAATGGCTGAAACGCTTGCCAAAAAAAAAAAAAGCAGAAAACGCAAACGCAAACGCAAAAATGTGAGAAACGCTGTATCCAAACCAAGGCTTACTATTCTTGACAGCAATTAAATGAACGTTGGATGTAGAATGAAATTACAGAGATGGAGATTGAGATGCGTCTTGGCATATGCACATGTATTTTTAGAAAATAAGAATTACACTTAAAAATACTAAAACAGTTTTTTTAGTATTTACTGATTTAGTTACGTTTGTCATGGACTTAGATGCTGTGAGTTACATGTGTATCATGTTTCCGTTTATAATCTTCTGATTGCTGTCTTTGTGCCTTTTCTTTTGAGTATTGAGTAAATGTATTCGACTATTTTCTGCTTTTTATTGGATAAAGGTTTAATCCTTGAAAAAATAAATGTAGGCAACTTACTAGTTTTCTTGAACTATAGACCAACAAATGACAACATTTGATCGTTAGTTATGCCATTGTAATTTACAAACTTTGTAAAAATACTAAGCCAATGATCTACTAACTTTTTGCTAAGCCATTGTAATTTATCAAACCATTTTCTAAACTTTTTGAATGGATAAATTTCAAGTAAGTTTCATTAAAGCTAATAGTTTTGAACATACTTCCATTATATCACATAATTTTAATTAGTTTCATTTAAATTCTTAGATAAATTTCATTTACATTTGCTAGTGTCATTTGTGCAGGAAAAGTGACGGAATGTTTAAATCATTGCCTTTTGAAAACTTTGAATTTTAATGAAACATTTTGAAGGTTTAAGATTTAAAATGAAACCTCCCAAAACTCGAAGGTTTAAAATGTAATTTATCAATTCCTCCCCCCCCCCCCCCCCCCCCCCCCCCCCCCCAAAAAAAAAAGCAGCAAACAGGGTATCCTTATTTTCATGTTGGGGACATTTTATTTGAAATTAACCAATCCAATGTAGTCAAATAATCCAATGTAGTTCAAAAATAGCAATTTGTGGAGGTTTTTTTTTACCCCAATGCTAATGCTCTAACAAAACAAACTTTTATGTGCTTTAATGTTAAATATTTGACAAATTAGATTTTGATAACAAAACCAAACTTTTGAATGTTAATGTTAAATAAATGGCAATAACTAGTGAATTTTTACTTCTTATGACCACAACTTGATTTAACACAAACTTTTGTATGTATGGACTTGAATTTGTGAAAAAATTATTGAAAACGAAGATTAAAATAATGGGTCATTTATTGGGTGTTGATTTTACAAAGTTGGTAAAAATATAATACAATGCCAATCATATCTTTCTGCTAGATCAATTGCTCAGCCAAAATCTTATCATTGTTGAAGCTTGAGGCCCCCCCCCCCCCCCTCTTTTTTTATTAATATTTTTTTATCTCCTTTGAAACTCGAGGAACTCGATGCCATAGCAAAGACAAAGAAGAAAAGGAGGACAAAGCCAATATGGGCCGCAACAACAGCTCCAAGGAAATCATATTCAAAGCCCAAACGAGACTTCAGGTAATATTTCACTATCAGACAACCTTGTCCAGGTACCTCAATTGGAGTAGTCTTGTCACCCACTTGAGAGGTCACAAGCCTATGTAGTGTCCAAGACACTAGAGAACCCCAGTAATACCACCTCCACCTTATTGGAATTAGCTGCACATGTGAAACATTAGAATTTAGAAATTCGATTTTTTTTAATGCAAGGGACTCCAGAATCGTATCATAATCTTCTTTATTTTATGCAAATCTGTATCATAATCTTGAATGGTGAATTTCGTATCAGGAGAAAATCAAATTTCATTTAAATCCTCTATTCCCTCTAATTTTTAGTCAGTTTGTGACACATGTTATTTATTTGATTTGTATGGTTTTAATGGGGATTTTTTAGTCACATCTCTCTCATCTAGCTAAAAATTGAATTTGGGAACTTACATTGGAGGGTATCCTTTCCTGTATCGGTAGCACAATCACATAAATATTACAAAACCATACCTTTTCATACCAAGTGGAATGAATGCATATGACACGGTTTCCCATTGCTTCTGAATTAGTGCTTTTGTTTATATAAATGCTCAATGCTAAAAATGATTCATAGAAGTATTAACATCTTCTTCATTTGAAAATGCTTTAGGCTTTCTCAAAAAAAAAAAAGCTTTAGGTAATTTCAATGAATACTTTATCTTGATCAATAATGTATTGTTGAAGTTATAGGAATAAAAAAAAAATTAAAAAAAAAAAAAAACGTATTCACAGGGTTTCCCAACTCCCCATCTAGATGCGCAAATCAATCATTCTGCTCCTGATAGTAACTTAAGTTTATTAAGAAGGTCTTATACACTCCATTAATTGTGACATAAGTGAAGCAAGGATTTGACCCCAGTGGGGGCAAAATTTATCTGACCGACACACACATGCACGTTTAATATTAGAAGTAAAATCAATTTAGAAAATGCTTCTGTGTATTATACACCTTAGGCGGATATATCATACTATATTTTGTGTAATTATTTAGATATTACTTACTGGCCGGAGGACATAACAATGGCAGCATTTTGGGGGCCAGGAGTCAGAGGTATAACCATCATCCCGTACAATGTGAAGTACATAAAGCGCATCAAGATAAATATGTAATACCACAAGAACTTTTCAAGTTGCCAATGGAATCCAATCATTGAGTAAAGGATAAGAGTGTAGACAAAAGTTTGGATAGCAATATAAACTATCTCTACAGCCACCTGCAGGGCAAAAAATAAAAATGCAAATTATTTTTGCTGCAAATTAGAGTATTAGTTTTTTTTTTTTTTTTTTTTGCTTTAAATTATTTTCTCTTTTACCTGTGCTAGTGCATAAGGCAAGGCTGAGTACATCCGTGCTGCTCTTTCATGGTAGAAAACTGTCCTTTTAATTGCCACAACAGACTGAACTGCAACAGTGTTGGTGCCTCCAAGGAAAAGAACCGCAGCATACATAGCCCCAAACAGATTAGCAGGTCTTGTTCCCTGTGCCTGTTAACATGATAGTTTCATCATTAAACAAGCACAGAAATAGCATAATCAATTATAGGTCCATTTGTTTTAATACACTTAACAGGTCAATGGTATGATTTTCCAACTAAAAATAAGTGTGTGAATATATATATATATATATATTTTATTGCTTGTGTAACTATGCAGAATTATACAATATGACTAGCTAATCCCAAGTTAATAACTCTCTAGGACCATAATCTTTCCTAAGTGCATGCTTAAAACCAGATAATATAAATGCGTTGTTTAACTAATCATACACAATGGGTTAACGATCCTGTGCAAGTGGACTACAATTTACTGTTAAGAGTCATAACCATCCTGGTAGTTGAATAAAATTGTCTGGATAAAGATAGGAAAATCATCAGAATGACACCAATGACAATTGTCTTGAGGAACTGGATGGCATTATGTCGTGGGTTTCTCCAATAAGACCAATATTGCTTCCAAAAGCAAGCTTTACATTGAGTCACAGAGGATTGGGAATATTTGGTGGGGAAGTAAAGGTTGTTCGATCCTGGTGCTGGCATGCTAAGCTCTTTGATGAGTTCTTGATTCCTCCTGTAGACAGAATCTGTGATGCCCTAATTTGATTGATTGTGTGATGCGTGTGGGTGTGTGATGAAGAGTTACTGCCATAAATTGTTAATGATTCTCAAAGCATTTTGAAAAACAAGTGCCGTTCACCTCAAAGTATTCTACAAGCTTGTGAGAATGGTGACCGAGGGGTCCAGTGTAAATGACTTGTCCACCTCTCTTCAACAACAGCAGCTGTGGGCAATTTGATATATTTAGAAGTGTTATGTGGCTATAGGACCGTCAAGACACAGCTCTCAATTGCAAAAATGTTGATATTGATCTATCCCATGTACCTCATCGAAAGCTTCAAAAATGTCTATGCTTGGCTGGTGAATTGTGCAGACAACAGTTCTCCCTGTATCCACTGTGTTTCTCACTGTACGCATTACAATTGCCACAACTCTAGCATCAAGGCCTGAAATCAATCATCCATAAATATGAGGGAGGGATTAGCAACCAACTCTACAGCTATTGTGAGTCTCTCTCTGTTCAGTTGACAGACTATTTTCTCCTGGAAGGCCAACTATAGAATTCCTCAATGGATTTAGGTCAACCAAGTCCATGACTTCCACAACAAACATCTATATCACCATTGGAAAAACTTTTTGTTCCTAAACATATATGGTGAATGGACAATTGAAAGCTATACATATTATGAGTTACATATATGCTATTAATAGACAGTCATTCATGTCAAGAAACAAAGTTTGGATAGGTTAAGAAACTCCAATTTTGTTCTTGTCTTGACACTAAAATATTGTAAGCTGAATTTTAGATAAAGAAAAATAAAATAAATCTATATGGCAGAAATTAATCGTGCAAATGGCTCCAAGTTGTACAAATAATGATTTTGTGAATTTGTTTTCTACCCACTTGACCTATAAATAAATATATGGGCACACCCCAAAATAAGATGTTATCTAATTATTTTGAGCTAATTAACTTATGAAATTAGAATATCCATCAATGTGGTCTTTCCAGCACCACTTACACCAACCAATGCTGTTAAGATACCAGGCCTGAAAGCACCACTAACATCTTGTAATAGTTGGAGACGACTTCAATTCCTTGGCTCTTCATTTCCTGATGAAGAAACTAGTGTTCAGCATCTAGATTTGAAAACTTGAAGGACTAAACTTTTGAATTGGAAAGTATTACAAGATGTTAGCTTCATGTGACACATTATATTATGAGCCTAATTATTAGGACAACACTCACTATAGAGTTGTTCGTTCTTATGTAGTATTTGAAATATCTTGACAACTTAAGTTGATGAGCACCTTCTAGACACTTAGGATATAACTATCATACAACTAATAGTCTAGCTGTCCACTTATGATGCAATCTAGGAAGAATGACACAAAGAATTAGAAAAAGAAGTGTTTCTCAATGTTTTTACTCAGTCTAGTAATTGTGTAACTCTCACAGCCATTTGAAAACTCGGATTTGTGCAAATACACAAGAGCTTGTTTAGACTCCCAAAAAAATTACGGCTAGATAGCTTTTACTCTAATTTATACTAAGTGCAGGACAAGAGTAAAGTAAAGAAGCACAATCACTAGATCTACTCTAGTGCATACACATGAACAATAAACAATAAAAGTAAAGCACAAGAGTAAGGGAAGAGAGATGCAAATACAAGATAACACCAAGACGTGTTATCGAAGAGGAAACCAAAGAATTTGGCGAAAAACCTTTTTGTGACCCTTCAAGTTGAAATCGATCCATTAGTGAATAAGTTGGAGTACACGAATAACAAAGGACCCTCCAAGCCTAGTCTACCCAATGTACTTGAGCCCTCCAAGCTCCTGCTACTGACGGACTTCCTAGAGTCTTATCTTTACTAGCTTTCCGGATCTCGCAATACGCCTGATTGCATCCGCCAAGCCTCATCAGCTTCTTTTGGCTAATCCCCAAAGTTTCTCAAGTTCCAAAGCACTCTCTACACTCTGAATAGGTATGTAGTTGTGTTTGGGTACAAATTTCCTCTCAAGGTATGACAATGGGAGAAGAAAGGAGAAGAGGCTACAATAATTTCTCACTAAGGATGAGTAGCTCTCTCTCTAAAAGATGAGTGTGTTGTGTTGTAAAAAACCTATCTAGGGTTTTTCATTCTAAATAGCTTCTCATACTTTTGTGGGTAATAAGGGTATATATAGTATGGGTGAAGGGTAAGAAAGTCACACTTAAAATCCTCCAGGCAAAATGTTTAGTGGGTACCTTGCGGGTTGGCCTTACTAGCGAGATAGTTGCGAAATTGACAGCTTGGCACGACTCTTCAACTTCCAACATGTGCTTCTCACGTGGTCTTTTTGCGAGTTACTCTTGTCGCGAACTTCTACTTGCGAGCTAGTCGCGAAACTGCACTAATTCTTCAATTCATGCTCGATTATTCACCAACTTAATACTAAACCCAATACAATAAAATCCCACAAAATACAAGAAACAAAATTAATGCAATTACAACACTTTTTATCATGGAATAAAGTCAACATAAAACATAGTTATAAATCACAACTTTATAGCGTTTATAATGAAATATCGCTAATAGAAAATTCCATCCCATTCTTAGTGACACTAGGCTTCCTTTATTCACAATTTTCTACTTTTCCATGCTTAAATTCCAATGCAACACTTTATGAAATCATACACATTCAAGTTATGATTTCCAGTAATAAAAAATCTTGAAGACGCAATTTATTGCCTAGTTAGCACTAAGATGATGAGGGAATTAAAATTCATGCAGGCTAAGCCAAAAACCATTGGATAGGTATTCTTTAGATGGAAGAGAGTACAGAGTTCACCTTTAGTGAAAATTTTGCTGATTTGACAGTAATTCTAACTTGTGCTGCTTCTATTGTGTTTGATTGGAAGAATGAAGGAGGAAGGAAGAGAGGTATATATGATTAATATAAAGTTGTATACTTATCTTTCTCTCACCATAATGACAAGTGCCAACTTAACATGAAGTTGCATTCAATTAAAGTATTCCCTACCTCATGCAAATAGGTTCTTTCTAAACCGCATGGATGGATTATCCTCAAATGTGAATGAAAAACATTATTCTTAAATAGATCGAATGGACCAAAGTGAACCGAAACGGACCAAAGGGACCAAAGTGGACCGAAAAACCGATTTGGACTGAAGTGAACTGTATAGACCAAAATGGACCAAAATGACTAAATTGGACAGAAGTGGAACAAATGGACTGAATTTACCACATCAATTGTAGAAAGTGTGATGTTCTCAATTTTTTACAAAAGAAGCATGTTCTTTTACGAAAGAAAAGGAAATATGTTCACCTCATTTTACATATTAAAATAGAAATTCTTTCATATGATAACCCAAAATTGTCTCAAAATTTAATTAAAAAAAAAAAAAGTTAGGAAAACTAGAAGATGGACCCATTGAATTCCATTACCAGTTTAGAGATTGCATAAGCAAGCACTTCTTAGGAGACTGTTTCTCTTCCTCTGATTCTAATTTTCCTAGTTTCCATAGTTTGGTGTGCTTTATTTTTGCTTCGATTCTGAAAATCTTGAGCATAAAACTTATTTTTCAAAATCACATGTGTTTTGCATTCCACATTGATAGTCATGTTTTCCCTCTGAACTTGTTGATTTTGAGCTCGGATCAAGTCGGGGAACTCTTTCTCATTTGGTGATCAAAATCAATAGCTAGCATCTTATGGGAACTTTACTATACTTTGACTACAAGTTTTATTTGTCAAGTGCAAAATAGATTAAAATGCTTGATTTGGAGAATCCATATATTTGGCATGAATCAGACCCCAAGGCACTGTGAATTAATTGAAGAGTTTGCCAAAGAAGAGCAAGGGGAATATAATTTATAAGTGTGCTACTACTGGAGTATCCGGGTAACATGTAGACCAGAGATGGCTTCATTCTCTGCATTTGTAGCTTTTATTTTGTGTTTAAGGAGGTTAATTTCACCTTTGAAATCTAATGCACTATTTTCATGTGCATTCTGTGGCATCCTTTACTATGCATGGGGATTAGATTTTTAAAGACGTCTTCAGTCGTAGACATGGCGGTGAGATGTCAAGGTTTGCTGCCTGTATCAGTTGTTTTTATTCACTAAACAATTTTTTTTTATGGGGTTAGAGGCTAAGAAATATAAGGAAGCATGTTTAGGGGTTAGGCCAAAGTTTTGTTCATTTTAACTGATAAAATTTTTCCTTCAAATCTAGTTGAAATTCCAACTCACTTTGTGCTACAAAGTCTAATGGATGATCTTATCAATTTAGGCCTTAAAATTTGTATATGGTTTGTTAGGATATAGCAGAGTAGGCATTTGGGAATGAAATGGATGGGTTTTCAGGCTTTTTATTTTATAATTACAGGTCTGTTTGCATCAGGTAGCAAATATCAGATTTCGTTTCTTAAGCTTTAAGAAGAAAAGAAAAATAACCGGTTTTATAGGTTTTGTATATGCTAGTTTTTATAGGTGCTTAACTCTCCTCCTTTGCCATTTGCAAGAGTAGATATAATGATGAGACCATAAAGGTGAGTAGAAGTGGTGGAGCAAATCCTGATGGAAATCAACTTGGTGATCTTTTGTCATTAAGGTATGCAGTATGCAGCAATATTGAATGGAATTTGAGTTTCTCAAACTCAAGTTCTAGCTCAAATTCAAGTTTGCCAGAGTTCCAAAAATTGACTAACTTACAAAATAATTTCATCGGTGTGCTACTTTCCTAAAATTTTTCTAAAATCATGCTATCTGGCAAATTTTGCCTCTTACAGGAGATGTAGTCCTTAAGGTTTGTTTAATGCTTGTATATGATTAGTGCTTGTGCAATGGGAAAATTTCATTTATGACATCTGTTTTCTTTGTTGAGTTTCTGTCATTTCATTTGGAATTTACACATGCAACTCATGCGACTTGATTATTGGACTTGACCTCCACATGGGGTGGTAATTGGGTCAATTAATAATGATATCTGGTTTGTTTGTTGAGGTTCTTTCATGTCCACCCTTTGTTGGGACTGTGAAAACCAGACCAAATACCATCTCTCTATCCCTCCATGTCATTCCTATGGGATTGGCTTTTAGCCTAAGATTACTAGCTTCTTGTAGAGGTTCTTTCTTGTTCTAGTTCTCTATAGTATCATGGTTTAACTAATTTCTAATATTCAGGTTCACTCTGGCACCCAGCCTAGTCAGAAGGTAGTTTATGAAGAAGAAAGGTTAGTGAACTAGACATGCTCATTATGTTTATTTCTAGAAAATTGTGTGATAAATGATTTTGTTTTGGCTTGCCACTTGCATCCTTCTCTCTATTGAGAATAGTGTGTGACATAATTGGTCCTTTTATATTTTAGCCTCTTTGTTCCTTGTATCAATAATCCCCCAAAATTTCGATTAACGCAACTTCCTCAGCTTGTGTCATTATGGTCTTTTCCTACTGCCATGATTTATTCTTTTTCTTTTTTAAAGTAAGGAATCAACATGAAATTTTGACAGAAGGATATCCTTTATGACTAATGTTAAGAGTCCATATGAGTCGTGTCAGATATGCAATTTGTTGTTGATCATCATTTCAATGTAGGATTTGATGATTTTACCCTAGTTAAGCAAGTTATTAGGTGTAATATCATTAATTTTTATTACTTATAAAAAAATATTGTTAATTTTTTTATTTTTATGTTAAGATTCTAAAAATCTTGAGTAAAAACTTTTTTCTCAAAATTGTGTGATTTCCCTCTGACTTCATTGTTTTTTTTTTTTTTTTTTTTTTTTTTTTTTTTTTTCAAGGATCAAGACAAGGAACTCTTATTCATTTGGTGATCAAGATGTGCACCTCAATGCCAACATTCCATCGTAGGTTTCCTTGATCTTAGCATTGTTATTGCAGGGTTTCACCCTCTAGAACATATTTTTATGGTTCAGTTCAATCGAGTGTGTGGACTACAAAATGAGTTTACAACCTCTCATTTTCATAGTAGATTAAAATGCTTGATTAGTGTAGGAATTTGACCCCAAAGCTACGTGAATTGATTGAAGAGTTTGCCAAAAAAAGAGCAAGGGGAATATGAAAAGCATGCTATTGCTAGAGCATCTGGGTAAAAATGTATACGAAAAAACACTTTATTTCTTTGCTAATTCATAGAAAGTCAAGCTTAGCAAAAAAGGATAAAGGCAACTGAAGGAAAAGCATCAATCGTTTAAAGACCCACCCACTCTATATGTTTTGTAGGAGTGACTCTTGGTAGTTTTTCTCCAAGTCTTTTTCTTTTTTAGGAGAGCATGGTGGTTTGTTAAGCTAGGGTATGTAATTTTTTCCTTATAAATCACAATGGTAGGTATTATTCGAGCTGACCAAATTTGATCACTTGCATCCAACGTATCGAAGTTGTTATTGTACATATTATTTATTTTTCTTTAATATTTTCTATTGTCAAGAACATCAAATCAGTTTATCTATCATTTTTGTATTATGTTATGACTAACGTCACATGGAATAAATTTTAGAGTTGGCTATATTGAAGGTTATATAAGCTTTTAGAAAGTTAAACATTATTCAATTGGTTTTTTCTCGCACTATCAGGTTTGACAAGTGCTTGTTTATGCAATAGGATTGGATGTGCCCTTATTCTGGTTTTGAACATTGTAAATTCATGAGCATGTTAGATGCAATTTGGCAGAGTTCATAGCAACAAGGTTTGACTCCAAACATGTTTGGATGTAATGGCTATAACACCTACTAAAAAAATTAACATGATTACATATTTTAAAAATACAATCATTGAATTGTATGTTTTTTATATTCTTAAAAAGCGCGTCCAATTTTATGCCAATTGAATATTATTTATTATTTGATCCATAAACTTATATTTTATGCATAATTTTATATTACAAAAACTTGAAATTTAACTATTCGTTAATAATATAGCTATTGATTTTTAATTTTCTGAAAATTTTGCAAGAATGAAGAATACATGAAGAAAATGTTATCTAACATAGGATTTGTCAAATACTCAATATTCACATCTATATAATAATAATAATAATAATAATAATAATAATAAGAGAAAATCCAATCTATATCTATATATTACTAAAAGCTGAAGTGTAGCATTTATTGTTGCTACGCTCTAGTTGAGCCACATCAACGTCCACCTCATTATTATTTTCTTTCCAATTTTCCTATCATTTTTTTAACATTTACTTTTTATTTTATTTTAATATATACACTTTTCTCAACCTTTCTCCATCTTTATCTTTTCATCTTCCCACTACCTTCTACATAAATACTATTCTTCTTCTTTTCATCTCCCCACTACCCTCTACATAAATATTATTGTTTTTCTTTCTATTCATCTTCCTTTATTTTGTCTCTTCTTATTCACGCTCTCTTACTATAAATTGGTAATTATCTATTCTATTCTATGCATGGTTTTCTCTCACAAAAAAGGTTCTCTCGCTCTCTCTCTCTCACACTCTCTCTCTCTCTCTCTCAATTTTTCGATGAATTTTTTATACATTCTTTTATTCATGTCAAATTACTAATCTTTGGGAATCCATTCTTTTCTTTTTTCTTCTTTGTTTTCCTACACTAGAATCATTATGCTCATTTCTCACTAAATTTAATCGAATAGTTTGCCGGAATTCAAAAAAAGGTTCTCTCTTTCTTTCTCTCTCAATTTTTCGATGAATTTTTTTATACATTCTTCTATTTATGCCAAATTATTAATCTTTGGGAATTCTTTTTTTTTTTTCTACACTAAAATCGTTATGCTCATTTTCTCACTTAATTTAATTGGGTAATTTGCAGGAATTTAAGTAAAACCAGACAATAAAGAATTTTATGGCATTGGAGAATGCCTGAATATATACTAACCAAAAGTTGAAAGTCAGCAAATTAGTGGAGCTATGATTAAAATTCAAACAGGATTGATGGTATTGCCAATGTTCTTTAATTAGCATCCTTATTTCTATTTCCCTATATATGTTTTCTAGAATTAGTATTAGTCTCATTTTTGTTTTCTCTATTATATTCTAGGTAAACCAAGAGTTCTTTAAAACTCCACATTGGTTAATGCCATTTAGATTTGTTTTTTAAATTGTTCTTTTTTTTTTCTCTTTAATTGTTAAATGTTACCCCTTTTTTTGCTCTTTCTTATAACTCTAATTAATGTTGATGATTTTTTTTTTTTTTGTTAGTTAAGGTTGATGGTTCTTTCTTACATAGAAAAGAAAAAATTGAAAACAATTGAATTCTATATAAACCTGTACCTAAAGGGGACAGAAGCCTTTGTTTATTTGATTAGAGACAATATATTAAAGGGGCATATCATTTGGCCATTGCATTGCATTTGTTAGAGGTAAAAAGATAAAGCTTGTCATTATAGGAAAACATTTTGGGTGGGGATAAGGGCGTCATTTTGTTTGCTCTAAAAGTAACAAAAGATCTTATTATAAAGGAAGTCTACAATCATATCACATGCTTATTACACTAATCATGAGCACAACCCATTATTCTCTCTCACCATGTTTCTAATACATTTGCATTTAGCAACCTAAGATTAGAATTTATTCCTAATAGAAGACTTGTAGAATCATTCATTTTTTATAGGAAACTAGCCATAGACTCGCACGATGCGTGAGAATATAAATATTATGCAGTGCAGTATAAGATATAAAAAGTAGCAATTACTTCAAGCATTGTCCTTTTTTCAAAAAAAAAAAAAAGATTTTTACACTTTTTTTTTTTATCTTTTTATCTCTATAGATATATCATTTTAATATTTTTTGTGTATTTCATTAATAATTTTTTAGGTGAACCATATTTTTCTAACTTTGTTGTAGTGTGTTACATTTGCTTAATATACAACTCATCTCTTAAGGAATAAGGAAATTATCATAATAAAAAAAAATCATCACAAAATTACAATGTTAACTTAACCAAAATTAAAATAAAACTAAAGAAATAAAAAATAGACTTTATAATAATTTATTAGTCAAAAAATTGGTAGGCATATTCAAATTCCTATTTCCAAAAACAACTAAGTATTAATCTAAACCAAAATTGAATCAAAATAATATAAGGGAAAGAAAAGGCTTTCTTATGGGAAATTAAAAAAACACAATCCTTAAACACATATTCAAAAAAAAAAAAAAAAAAAAACAAAACAAAACCATCAATCTTAATTTGAGTTATAAGAAAGAACAAAAATCTTTTATGTGCAATTGTTTTGTGTATTGGTATTTATTGTTATATATTTTATTCTTACTTTTTTTTCTTCTCATCTTATGTTATTCAACATTTAAAATTCAATCACATCTTCTACACCATTAAATTATTTATATTTTCTCTCTTTTTTATTTTTAATAATTAAATATGGAATATTTTATTTAAATAATAAAATTATCCTTAAAAAATTGTACTCTTTTTTTTTTTTTTTTACATTTACATTTTGTCCAAGCTTTTTCCTTACCTTTATCTTTTCATCTCTCCACTACTTTCTACCTTAACATCACTATTCATCTCCCCACATCTTTCATATTATTAAATTATTTATATTTTTCTCTCCTTTTTATTTAAAAAAATTAAAAATTAAAAATTATACTTAATTTCAATAAATAAAAGTGTCATTATAAAGTGGAGTAATACTAGGGACACACTCATTCTCAAACCAATACATTAAAAAAAATATATAATACAAAACAAATGCCAATTGGAAAACACTAAATTAAAAAAAAAATAATGAGGATATCCAACCAAATATAATATAAAGAAACTAATAGTTATGGATATACTAACTTAAGGGTAGCAAAATAATTTGAAAAAAAAAAAAAAAAAGCTACAATGCATATTTAATGCAATAAAATCATCATCAAATTTTGGAAAACAGTAAGTTGCTTATGGAGAGAGAGAGAGAGAGAGAGAGAGAGAGAGAGATGATAATGAAAACAAAATCAAATGTCAATTTGTAACTATTAATTGGAAAACAAAGAGGTTGTAAGGAGAAGTAAAAATGGAAAATAAATATGACCAATATGGAGAACATCAAAAACTTTACAATGTAATAAAATCAACTGTTACATTCACTTAAAAAATTGAATCAATAATCAATAATTATACACAATCATAGCAATATATTTGAACTTAAACCTAATCAAACTCTAATTCATAACTAAAAGGAGATGTTCTCATGTAATAATAGAAATTACATAAGAAATAAAATTAGAAAATTTTAAAATCCTTTTTTTTGACATTTCATTTAACTTTATATATATATATATATATATGTATGTATATATGTATATGTAATCTTCATACACAATTATATTTAAAAATCTAATAAACAATGCTACATCTCATTTTATACATCTGTTATGAAAATCATTAGCTAGTAAATATATAATAATAGTAAAAAAAACGTTATAAATGAAATTATAAAAAAAAAAATGTGATAAAACTAATTAGCTACTATCATTATGAAGTAGTAGTCTATGATTTTACACATTTAAAGAAGTGGAATATATAGAATTTACTTAAGGTATATGTAAAGATTCACATTAAAAAAAAAGATATGTAAAGGTTAAAAAAATGTATATTCTATAAATAAATAAAAAGTTATATATAAGGTTTTTATTAACTTTAAAGAAAATGAAAAATCAATTATTAACAACAACAACAACAACAACAATAATAATATAGGGGTATTACATTCCCCTTTCTTGAGGTTTGAAAAAATGACACTTTACCCCAAACTTGAAAGGAAAAAATATTTTCGCCATTTACATTTGTTTAACCAAATTTTGTTAAATTAATATTAAAATATTGTGTACTAACCTGCCTATGCTTAAGGTAGGTTCCAAAATTATCCTTAATTTTAAAATTAAATTCTTTTATTTTAAAATTTTAAATTAAAGTGTATTTCAAAATATTAAGTAATGTCTTTTGCTTTTTTTTTTTTTTCCCTTTTCTTTTCCCAATGAGATATGGAGAGATTTGTCATTTAAAATCTTTTGGTATTTTATAAATTTGTATTTTAATACTACAGTTATGAGTAATGTCTTTACTAACCATGGTTAAACATTTATAAACAGATTCTTAAATAAATTTAAAATATTTTGTTATTAATATAAATAAAATGGGAGAGTGTTATTACTTATTACTCCAAATATAATTAATAAGATCACCCTAAAAAAAAATTATCTAGTGCAATGCGCGGGGCTGCAACTAGTTAGATTTTAAATTGAAATTTAATTAGAGTCTAATTTTATGCCACGTGTTTCATCTAATCTAATTTTTTAAATTTTTCTGCGAAGTGAGTTAATTCAATGTAAAAATTGGGTTTCAATTAGAGTTTAATTTTGTGATATGTGTTCTATCTAATCTAAATTTTTTAATTTTTGTACCAAATGAGTTAATTTAGTATAAAAAAACGAGAAGTCCAATATAAGTAAATCATAAATCATAATTTTTGAATGATTTATATTTATGAGCCTTGTTTTTTTTTTTTTTTTGTAGAACTAAAAACAATTCAAGTTTATAAGTCATCTATATATATATATATATATATATAGGTAAAACTGAGAAAAAAATCTAATTAGATTTCAAATTGGAATTCAATTAGAGTCTAATTTTGCACCACGTATCCCATCTAATCAAAATTTTAAAATTTTTTTGAACTAAGTTAGTTAGTTTAGTGTAAAAATGGATTTCAATTAGAGTTCTATATATAATAATAATAATAATAATAATAATAATAATAATAATAATAATAATAATAATAATAATAATAGGTAAAGTTGAGAGAAATCCAATTAGATTTCAAATTAAAATTCAATTAGAGTCTAATTTTGCGTCATTTATCTCATATAATCTAAGTTTTTAAATTTTTGTGCCAAGTGGGTTAATTCAATGTAAAAATTGGATTTCAATTAAAGTTTAATTTTGCGACATGTGTTCCATCTTATCTAAGTTTTTTAATTTTTGTACCAAATGAGTTAATTTAGTGTAAAAAACAAGGAATCCAATATAAGTAAACCATAAAAACATATTTTTTGAATGATTTTATATTAATGAGCCTTTTTTTTTTTTTTTGTAAAACTAAAAACAATTCAAGTTTGTAAGTCATCTATATATATATATATATATATATATATGTATGTATGTATATTAATAGGTAAAATTGAGAAAAAATTCTGTAAAGTTGTAATTTACAACTATTTTATGTTGGCTTTAATTCCGTGCCAAATTTGATCGTAATTATGTTCAATCTTTTGTACCATGTATTTAATGTGGGATTTTATTGTAAGGGTTGTGAGAGAGAGAGAGAGAGTGTGTGAAGACTCAAGGCATATTGAAGACAAAGAAGTTTTCATGAGTAACTCGCGGGTATCCTTCCTGCGAAGTGATGCATGTGCCTTACACATGACTAGAATGCGAAGAGTCAGGACAGGATGGAGACAGTTATGTTTCGCGACTATCTCGCGAGTAAGGCCTTTCCGCGAGATACCTGCGAAACATTCTGTTCTGCTATTTTGTCCTATCTGATACATCCTTTCTCTACCCATACTATATATACCCCCATTACTCACAAATATAATAGAGAGCTTTTGAGAGAAAACCCTAGCCACAAACCCTTTGAGAGTGAGAGATTGTTATACCCACAATTCTCTATACAATCCTTTATAGTTTTCCTCAACTCTTACCTCTTCATTTCCAAATCCTTGAGAGGTTAATAGGCCAAATACTTACCACACCCATCTTGAGTGAAAAGTAAGGTTTTGGAGCTGCTGAGAAGCATTGGAAGAAGCCATATGTTTGGCGGATGCAATCGGGCTGAATTGCATGATTCGGAGAGCTAGAGAAAACAAGGCTTGGTGAAGTCAGTTGGTAGCAGAATCTTGGGGGGGCTTGAGTACATGGGATAGACTAGGCTTGGAGGGTCTTTTGTTATTTATGTACTCCAACTTATTCTCTAGTGGATCGATTTACCGCTTAAAGGGCGGCGGAAAGGTTTTACGTCGAGTACTTTGATTTTCTCTTCGATAACACATCGGATTGTTATCTTGTGTTTGCATTCTCCTTCTCTACTATTTTACCTTTCAATTTATTGCTGTGTTTTGTTGATTATGGGCTACAGTAGTTTATTTGATTATCCGCTCGCATTTACTTTATTTCGCACTTAGTATAAGTTAGAGTAAAATCAATCGAGTCATAATCTTTTTAATTTGGGGGGTCTAAACAGCTCGTGTTTTTAACACATTTTCGAGCTTTCAAATTCAAATAGATTTCAAATTGGCATTTGATTAGAGTCTAATTTTGCACCTCGTGTCCTATCTAATCAAATTTTTAAAATTTTTTTGAACCAAGTTAGTTAGTTTAGTGTAAAAATTAGTTTCAATTAGAGTTTAATTTTACGACACATGTCCCATCTAATTGAAGTTTTTTAATTTTTGTGCCAAATGAATTAATTTAGATTAGAAAACGAGGAGTCTAATATAAATAAATCATAAAAAACATAATCAGTAACACTATATATAAAATTAGGGGAAGAAAAAGTTTGAATGATTTTTATATTTGTGAGCCTTTTATTTTTTTATAACTAAAAACAATTCAAATTTTTAAGTTATCTATATATATATATATATATATATTAAGAGATGGGTTCAAGTTACACCTGGAGTAACTTCACAAGAGTTACACCTTTTTAAGGCCATTAATTTTTTTTAGATCTAATGGTTAGAAAACATTCTAGTTATGTCATAATTATTCCCTAGAAATTAGTGGTTGGCATTAACTCTTCCTATTAAATGTAAAAAAAAAAAAAAAAAACAGCATTGAACTCTCCCATCTCCACTGTCATCGTTTTCTCCTTTCTCTGTCACGTCTTTTTTGGTTCTATGCACTTTAAGCATCAAGGCTCTCAACCGTTGATTTCTAACACCATTGTTTCAAGGTACTGGAATTAGTGCTATAACAACATTTTTTTTAAGAATCACTCATGGCCAAAATCACAATTATTTTAGAAAACAATTGTTGTGGCTAAGTTTTTCTAAAATATTCATGACCAATTTCGTTTGAGATCTGCCAAAACAATAGGTCTAAGGGTGAAAATAATTGGAAAACCACTCATGGCTGAGTCTTTCTAAAACACTCTACGTGATAATGTAATCGTCTCTTTCACTTAGCTTATCATAATTATTATTTTGAAATTATTATTTCAAAAAGCAAGGATTACAAGGTCAAAAAAGCAGTAGGAACTAGGAATGGAATTGGCCAAGATTGGTTTTACAATATGAGAAACCAGATCTACATAGAAAATTCTTCAATTCAATGAAGCTATTTATGAAAGAGGCTAATGATGAAAAAAAAAATCGTCCACAAAGAGTCTTTGCAGTAAGACAGGTAACCAATCTAACTTGGTGGTGCTCAACAATCAACATAATACGTGGTGGCTCTTGAGAATCATCTATAATCTAGGAGGAGAGAGAACATATAACTCATTTTTGGTAATGAGAGACTAGTATGGAATGTCATAAATAAATGATAATAAATGAAATGCTAATCAGAATATCAGTATTAATGAGTTATTTTTTTTTTTGACTGTTAGATCTACTTAAATCTAATGGTTTAGAAAAAGTGTAACTCTAAAAAGTTACACTAGGTGTAACTTGAACCTATCTCATATATTAATAGGTAAAGTTTAGAGAAAATCAAATTAGATTCTTCAATTGAAGTCTAATTTTGCGTCATGTGTTCTAAATTATTTATTTTTAGAGAGAGTTTTATTTCTTAATTTTGGAATCAAATGTGAGACCATATCATAAATATCCATTCAAGTGAGTTATTGTGTACAAAAACCGAAAAGTCTAGAATTAATGAACATAAAAATATTTTAAAAAATGAACAATTTACATTTTATTTCTAATAATATTTAATAAGAATTTTTAAAGAGTTAAAAAAATATATAAGAATGACTACAATAATATTTAAATTATATACGTAAGAATTATACTATGCATCTTAATGTGTATTTTTTAAGTGTATCCATGCATATACATGAGGTTACAAGCTAGTTTAATAAAAAGACATTGAGTGGAATTGTTGCCATTTTTTTGGAGCCAAACTTTTTCCAAGAAAAAGAGAGTTAACAAATTTTTTTGAAAGAATTTGCAAGATTTACGATTTCCTTGCCATTACCTACCACTTCATGGCTAGTCTCCTAGCCCCTCAGGGAAGGTTTATTCTCTATTTTTTCACAACTCACTTATTCAACTAAAGCAAACAATAAAAAAACACAATCTTAATCCATTAAAATTACACATCAAATACAAATTTTGCACAACATAATATTAAGATTCAATCTTTGGAATCAAAATCCAGCAAGAAGAGACACACATACATATAATCATTAAAATGCAAGGCTAAGCAAGCCTAAAATTGAACAACTTATGGTGATGAAACACCACAAAACAGTAGCAATGCAAGGCTATGCACTCTTGAAATTGAACAACTTACGGTAATGAATCACAACAAAACAATAGCAAGTGTCAATACACACTTCAATGAGGTTAAACCAAGCCTTACGCCAATATGGATTTATGTAGAGTACTGCAACAATTCCCAACAAGACTGTTATGTAAATCACCGCAAAGCTTATGTAGAAGACACCCATGTCTATCAAACTATCACCTTCTTCTCCCTCATTATCCACTGGAATTGTAAACGGTGGTCTGATTTTGGTGCAACCATTCTGTAATGGAGGTCCACACAAGAGAGGGTTCCCCTCATAACTGTTTTCATCAAAAGTAATGAATTGATTTTTTCTGTTGGGTGTTGCACCTGATAAGTTGTTGTGTGCCACACTAAAGACCGCTAGAGAGGTCATTTCAGTCAATTGAGGTGGAATTTTACCATTCAAATTGTTGTAGGAAAGATCCAGACTTTCTATTTGCTTTAGATTTGAGAATGTCACAGGGATTGGTCCGGATAGATTGTTGTGTGACAAGTTCAATGCACGAATGCTGCTACTTATCCTACCAAGTTCCGGTGGGATATTACCTTCTAGATTATTGCACGAGAGGTCAATTCCAAACATGTACTCGAGAATGTAACCCTTGTAAGTGTAAGTTCTACTTTTTGTTGCAAACTCTACTTCTTCTTCAGCATTCATTGATGGATCAAACATAAATATGTCATAGTATGGAGCTTGAATCATTGTTGAATATAGTGTCAAACTACTTGAATAAGTTTCCCTTGAATATAAACCTCCGAAGGAAGTATCCTGGGTGGATGCATCAAAAGTAATGTTACTCAAGCAATGAGGTATTGGACCTAAAAATTTATTGTAGGAAAGATCCAAGATGTTTAAGTGTTGCAAAAGGCATAATTGAATTGGAATTTGATCTCCTAAATGATTTCCTTTCAAGAGGAGAATTCTCAATGATGAGAGGCTGCCAATCCAATAGGGAATGTTGCCAGTTAAAAGGTTATCTCGAAGATTCAGTGCAAATAGATTGGAGTTGTTTTGGAAAGCACTTGGAATTGGACCGCTCAAGAAATTTTCATTTAATTGAAAAAAGTTGATACTTGAGGAATTGAAGCAAGATGGAACAAAGCCAAACAGATTGTTGTCAGAAAGGTCAAGAAATGTGAGATGAACAAGTTTGCATAACTCGATTGGAATAGGACCTTCAAGATGATTTTTTGCCATAAAAATGTCCTCTAAAGATGAAATGTTCCCAATCCATGTTGGAAGTATGCCTGAGAAGTGATTGTTGTCCAAATATAAATAATGTAAATTAGTCAAATTAAAATTGGTGGGAAATATTTGGCCGTTGAAGCTATTGTGTGATAATATGAGAAATTCTAATCGGTAGCAACCCATTATGAAATGCATTGGTATTGTTCCTGAAAAATGATTCTCAGACAAGTCTAGACCGGTTAAGAAAACCAAATTCCCAAAAGAATTAGGAATATTGCCTTCAAATTCATTTCTAGACATATTTAAAAATTTCAAATTTGGAAAAATCAAACCAAGGTTTGTGGGAATTGGACCATGTAAGTAATTATCTGAAATATCTATGATAAAAATGTTGCGACGAATATCATATGGTACTATGAAAGGCCCTATGAAAGAGTTATTTTTTAGACTAAAAGCCTCCAATCTTGTATTGTTCTCTAAGACCCAGTTAGGGAACTGCCCAACCAACTTGTTGTGAGAGAGATTAATTACTCGCAAATCATGTTGGTATTGAAGAAATCTGGGAGGTGTATTGTGAATGTTAGATGAACATTTAGACAAACTGAAAACTTTTAATTGGAAGGTTGGAATCCAAGTAAGAGAATCAGGTTCCAAAACTAATATATTGTTATCACCTAGTAGGATCTTAAGATTTGAGAGGTTAAAAAGGAAGGAAAATGTGGACGGGATCAAGAACTTGTTATCTAAGAAAGAAAGATACACAAGTGATGACAAACTTGATAGAGGAGACTGGGCAATGTTCCCATTGAAGTGATTATAAGAGAGATCCAATACGTGGAGTGATGTCAAGTTTGCCATACATGAAGGTAGTCTCCCTTCAAAATTGTTACGGTTGAGGTATATCTCTTGGAGTTTCTTAAGTTCACACCAGCCTGTATAATGTGATAATAATTAGTTATTATGTTCTACCATTGTAATTATTCAAAGCAATATCATTGTGGAAAAAAAAAAAAAAAAAAAAAAAAAAACCCAACCTAGGTCAGGTAGGGGGCCACTCAATCCACAGTCTTTCACTGCCAATACTTTAAGAGAAGTCATAACTCCAATTTTCTGAAGAAGACTTTTATCAATCGATGAATTATCCAACTTCAACTGCTCAAGGTTGTTTAGTTTGCTCAACTCTAAAACAAAAGCAAAAAGCTTAAATTAGTACTAATTGCTCAAAATTATTAGGATACCACACAAAAGTGTTAAAGTAGCGAAGACCACTTCCACAACTAAGATTCTTTGAAAGAAAGTAATTTTATTTTATCTAATAATAATTTTATAGGCTACCACGTAATGTGGCAGTCTATATACTTTCATTTTTTAGAATTTAATTCAAATTATGAAATTAATTTATTTCAACTAGAGATAATGCTTTTTCATGAAGATCTCAGTCTTATTTTAAGAGTAGTGTCGTTAAACCTTCTTTTTTCCCCCTTTTTGTATAACATCTAAATCATTTCTCTTTTGTTGTTGCTACAATTATTTCCAATTTAGGTAAATTCCTTTTTACACAAATCATATCAAAACCATTTTTTTATTTGATAAGAAATTATTTTTATGATCAATTTATAATACTAATTAAGTATTATAATTTTTGATGAATGAACTTCAGTTATTTACAAGTCATTAGAATAATAGAATATGCATTTTTTTAGATTAATATAGTTTAGAATATGAATCTATTGTAATATTGTTGTGAGGCTCTTAGAGTGTGGATTTTGTTTGCATTACTCTAGTCCTCTGCAACACCGTTGTAGAAAAATTTTATTTGTGGGTTACTAATGTTGGAATATAGAATGAGTTTAAATTGCTAGCTTTGGACAATATAGAACAACCTTGAAGCTCCTATGTGATTATTGGTTTAGGCCAAGAAAGGTATGCTAAAAAAACTGATATTAAAATCTCCAATGCGTAGTCTTTGTTTTTAACATTTTGAATACAAAATTTAACAAGACAAAATAAATTATGATACTTCTGAAAGACAATAAGTTTAGTCCCGTTGAATTTCAAGAAATTTGATTGTCAATATTTAGAATAAGGTTTTTATAGAGCTTTTTTACTATTATTCCAGTGATGAAAATAAAAACGCAAAACAACATCACCCTGATGTCAATGGTATAACTTACCTTTAGTAGTAAATGATCCCATCAAATTGTTATATGAGAGATCTAATATCTTCAACGATGGGAAGGCAGTCAATGACTTAAGAACTCTTGCACTGAAATCATTCAGACTCAAGTCTAGGTGTTGCAGCTTAGTTAAGATGTTTGAATCTATAGGGCAAAATAAAATATCTCAAAAACATTGACATGATAATTTCATTTGACATACCATACAAAAGAAGTATTTGATTTTAATCCATGAACATATATTTGTACAAACTATACCTCTTGTTGTCACAAAGTCATTGATCTTATTTGCAGACAAGTAGAGCTCCTCCAAGTTGCTAAATGCTTTAAATTCTATAATAATAAAAATTACATAAAAAATCATGAGAAAAAAAAAAAAAAAAGAACTTCAGTTGCATAAATACTGTTAGGTTCTAAGAATTAGGAACTAATGTATTAGAACTTCAATTTGTATGTTGGCAAACTATGATCAAAACAATGTTTAGTCTTGTGTTGGACTTTGCTCAAAGTATGGGATTTTATGTAAAGTTGGAATCGAGTTTACTGCAGAAGTAACTATTCACTTTCTGCCTAACTCAATCGATCGAGAATTAGACTCGATCGATCGAAAATCGGGCAGATCGTTTTTCTGCAGAAAATTCCAACTCAGCCCTAGTCCATTTAATGTATAGGGTTTTATGTTTTGCTCTAAGTATATAAGGGAAAACCCTAGCCACGTTTTTAGAGTTCTGTTTTGCTGTGTTTGTAAATCTCATTGTAAGATCTAGAGGTGTTTGCCTTCACATACACTTAGGATTTACAAACTTGAGATTCATGTCAAGAGTTGTGTAAATCAATACAGTTGCAGAATCAAAAGAGCATAAAGATATACAAGCAGGTGCGCTTGTGATTTGCTGAAGAATTCAAGGAAAGAAGGAGTCCGTGGATCTCGGAGCTATCATGGGGTCGTGGTAGTAAGTTTCCTACACTTAGGTAGCAATAGGATGTTAGTGGTCTAAGTCTTATTGTGTAAACTTCAATTCTTTCATAGTGAATTCAGTTTACCTTGAAGATAGCTAGGTTAAATCCTCCTCAGGTTTTTTACCGGTTTGGTTTTCCTAGGTCATTAGATCTTTGTGTTCTTTATTTTCCGCTGCTTTATTATTTTTGATATATTTGTGTTAACCTAATTTTGTTTAATTTACCTAAGTTAATCACTTGGTTAATTCTCTAGGTTAATCTGTTGGGTTTAAGGGGTCTAAACGAACTTACAAATACTTTTCATTTAAAATAGCATAAAAGGGTGAAATTTAGTTGCATAAATATCAGTGATTGATAGGAGGGAAATAAGAAATGTTACATGCTCAATAAGCATGAAAAACTCTTCCAATAATCTTCCTTTGCAAATAAATGAGAGTTTTACCTTTGATATGAATTGTTCCATTCAAATTGTTGTTACTCAAATCTAGTTCCTTGAGCGACATAATACCACTTAAGGATTGCAGAATGTTGTGATTGAAATTATTAACATCCAAGTGAAGCACCTCTAGCTTACTCAACAAAGAGAATTTTTCAAACCCTGCAATTTGGATTATTCAATTTGCATGTCTATGAATTTATATTCCCACAAAACAGTACAAAATGAATCTTAACATGCAACTAATATGTGGTCTACATTTATTTTTAAAGAAAAGGTAAAAAAGAAAAAAAAATTCCAAACAATTTACTTTGGTCAAACAGATTAATTGGAGGAGGGAAACCAAAATGTTTACACACTCAAGAATTAAGCACTCATTCATCTTACATTGGATGAGAATTTTACCCTAAAGGCTTACCTTGGATGGGGATTGATCCAAAATGTTTACACACTCAAGAATTAAGCACTCTTCCTTTGCAAATTAATGAGAATTTTACCCGAAAGGCTTACCTTCAACATTCAAATTGTTGTCCCCCAAATGTAGTTCCTTGAGGGAAGCAATTCCACTCAAGGATGAAAGAATACTGTTATTGAAATAATTACCATCCAAGTAAAGCACCTTCAGCTTGCTCAACGATGAGAATCTTTCAAAACCTGTGATTTAGATTTAGATGCTTCAATTTGCATGTCCGCAACTATATATTCCCACAAAACAGTATAAAATGATTCCTAACTCAAATGATGTAATAGAAAAAAAAAAAAAAAAAATTAGCATATCAACAAATTATAAACTTGGTACCTTCATTTGAGACCCAACCACAAATGGAATTATAACTCAAATCAAGGTGCTGGAGCTCTTCAAAGGGAAGAAACAAAGAGGCATTGAAGTACCAACGTCCCTCACTTTCTCCACTCCAATAAACCGTATTATTAAGTGCAAGTTTGATTACACGGCCAGTATTGATGTCGCACTTGACTTTTTCCCACTCACAACAATCACTCTCTTTGTCGGCTGAGTCCCAAGGTGTAAAATGATATTCAGAAGTGTAGTTGATGGTGGAAGCTTTGTATTGCAAGAGAGCAATTCTCTCTTGCTCCCAGCAACCAAAGCACCCACTCATACCAAAATGAACCAAAACTAACACCACCGGCCACCACCAAAAACATCCCAGCAACTCCATTACTTTTTCTTTTTCTGACTTTCAATCACAATAAGACTGACAAAGTTTTTGTCCAACTCTCAGTTATTATGATTCCAAATGATCTTGAGTTTAAATAAGCCACCAGCACCTTACATATATAGTGTTATCAAACAGTCCACATCAGTATTACGATTGGTCTGATAAATATTGCAAATCGCGTTCTTTGTTGTCATCACTAATCACCATTGACCAAAGAGCATCAAATTGACTTTGCTAGCTGTTAATGATGTTTTTCCTATTTCGTATGTAATACGTTCCTATGAAATATTTCATTATTTCATAGTGATGACTAGTTCATACTTCATACCATAAATATTAGGGCCATAATATTATATGTTTTGCATTATTTGAGGAGACCTAGAGCCAATAAAAGGCCAAAGACTCCCTATCAAAAAATAAAATAAAATAAAATAAAAGGCCAAAGACTTGGCGTGAATTGTCCTTTCTTAACTCAGATCATGTGCCTTCCTAAAAAATGTTTCACACTAAATACTAATCTATGTTTATAAATATTTTCACAATAAATCTTAAATAGTAGATTGTTTAAGAATGTAATTTTAGTAGTGAGTTCAAATTAGAATCAGCTGTCACAACTTACTATTTAGAATTTGTTATAATTTGTTGTGAAAATGTTACAGATGTAGCACTTTTCATATCACTAGTATCATGAATTTTACGTTCTTTGTTTTTTGTATTCTTTTTTTTTTTTTTTTTTGAAGAACGAACTGTGCATTATTTGTGATAAGATAGATTGTGATAGTTAAAGACTTGATGTCAATTGCCCTTTCTTGACTCATATCCAATATCTTCTTAAAAAAGTGTTTCATTGTAAATACTAATCTATATCATTAATATTATAAACTTTGCAATATTTGAGAGATAGCCTAGACCATGATAGTTGAAGACTTCGCGCTACCGTATCTTTTCACCCACCACCATGAGAAGTTTTTTCTTTTCAAAATTTTATTAAATAATTATAATTCAATTTCATTGAGAGAAAAAAATAAGAAAAATTATTTTATAAAACAGTCTCAAGGAGCACCTCTCTCATATTTGATGGTCCCACCTATAAACCCACATTCTGTAAGAGCAACGCACCATAACACATTCTCAATTTCTCATAACATAATTTTTATTCCATGCATGGGTCACTCACATTGTGCATCTCCCTCAAAAAGTAAATAAAACCTGGATTTTCAACATTTAAAATGGCTAGCAAACCAGCCTAGCCTAATATGAATATATGGTTATGTGACTATGTTTATGTGTGTGACAAAGAGTGGTGCTACAAGCTCAAGGGCAAATAAAATAGGGTGTTCTTTATTCTTTGCAAGAGAGAACTAAGGGTGTATTTGGGGTTTTGGAATTGTGAGAGTGCATGTATACTACTATTGTAACCTCCTTATTTTACAGTGGGAATTTTCTCTATTGTGGTCTATACATGTAGGCAAATTGTCAAACCACATAATTCTCCATGTCTAATTTTTTTCTCCTTTCTTTAATCTCGTGTAAACTATTTATTTTCACAGCACTTTTCTTTCTATTATAATTTGGGAATTTGGTCCTACACAAAAAGACCTAAACTTAACACAGCCAAAGACTTTGCCGTCAATGGTGCTTTCTAAATTTTTTATCTTGTACTTTCTTAGAAAATATTATTTTGATGACTAACCCTAAATCTTGTATTATTCTGTTTGCATTATTTGAGTAGACCTAAAATCAAGAAGAGGCCAAAGATTTAGGCCTTAATGGTACTTTCCTAATTCATCTCTGGCAGATTCTTGGAAAATGTTTGGTAGGGATGCCTAGCCCATACCATTTTAGGAGTTTTGCTGCATTTGCATTATCTGAGATGATTTGGACTCAACAAAAGGCCTAACATTTGGCATCCATTGTGCTTCACCAAGTCAACTCATATTTAGTGCCTTCTTAAAAAGTATTTTAAAGTGAACAGTAGTTCATAACACTGATATTATGAGATTTGGTTCAAGAAGACAACATACTCAAGAAGAGGCTAGAGACTTTGGCTTCAATAGTGCTTTCGTAGAAAATATTTCGCAGTCATGACTAACTCATAATATTGATATTATGAGCTTTGCATTATTTGAGAATACCTAAAGTCCTAAATTTAAGAAGATGCCAAAAACTTTGGCGTCAATGGTGTTTTCATAATTTGAATGTAATATGTTCTTTGCAAAATGCTTTGTAGTGATTGGCATCAATTGATTACACGGCCAATAGTGATGTTGCACTTGACACCTTCCCACTCACAGCAATCACTCTCTTTGTCAGCTGAGTCCCAAGGTGTAAAACAATGTTCATCCATTATTTGAGATGACCTGGACTAAGGTTTCACTACGATAACGCGGTCTTTTCTAAATGAAATAGGTGCAAGAAGATAATTTATTTTCTTTTGATGAGTAAATACTTTGATTGAGGGAAGTAAGCCTTACGGATATAGTTTCACACGAATGAAATTTGACTTTTGTTTGATCTCGTAATTACCCCCTGCAGCTGCATTTTTGAAAAACATAGCTTAAAAACACATTTTTTGTAGTGTAATGTTGTTGCACTATTTTACAGAAATTTAGCAAATTCCTATATTCACAAGAGAAAAAAAAAATAGAAGAAAAATAAGACATTTATTATTTTTTTTTTTCATCTAATTCATTCACATTTTCCTCGCTATCTTAGTTTTTGTCTAATCCATTCAACAAGCAGAAAAGTTGCATCCACTACTAATACAAAGGTAGGCTAGGATAGAGCTGGAATTTTGAGTTAGGAAGGCAAGTATAAAAAAAGAAAATTATAAAATTCCAATTAATCAAATATCCATTTAGTTTTAACAAAATAATAACAAAGACACAACAATATTGTTATGTATGTAATACACTACAAGGCACAAAATACCGTTGTTTATTACTACATTATTATAATGAAATCAACGTAAAAATATAAGAAAAAAAGGCCAATATTTTTGTAAAAGGGAGTCAAATATAAAATTGTGGAGAATATACTTTTTCTCTTTCTGCCTAGGCCCCTTTGGTCCCCACCTGGTTTCATCCCTATACAAAGGAGCTTTCTCATATCATATTTGTGTTTTTTTTTTTTTCAAAAGAAAAAATGTTACATCGATTATTTGAGACGACCAAGACTTATTTTTTTTCTTTTTTCTTTTTTTTTTATTGAGAAATATGATGACCAAGAGACTAAGTATCCGTTTGGGAATAATTTATCTAGTTTTTTGTTGAAATTTTTTTTGTTGAAAGTGTGTTAAAGTATATTTGTACCTTTAAAAAATTTGAAAAAGTGAGAAAATGCGAGAAAAAAAATTAAATTTTAAAAAGTTATACATAAAATCTAAAAATTAAAAACTAATAGTAAAAGCTGATGTCAAACAAACTCTAAAACTCCGCGTCTTAGTATCTTTCCACCCACTACAATGGCAACCTTTTCTACTAAATAGAGAAGGTGCAAGATGTAAAATTATTATCATCTATGTATTTGAATTTGATCATGGAAGCTCTGAGTTGTAAAAGAGCTATTCTATCTGCTCCCAGCAACCAAAGCACCCATTAAAATCTAATTGAACAAAAATTAACACCACTAAAAAGCAAAAACATCTCAACTCATCTAATTTTTCTTTTCCTGAATTTCCGTGACAAAAATAAGACAGTTTTCTCCAAACTAAGTGGTCTTCAATTAAAATAGCCACAAGCATGCTACATATATACTTGTATTAAACAGTCCATGTTATAGTATTGCAGTTAGTCTAATAATGCAAAGCGGGTTCTTTGTAGCGATCATTATTCACTTACTTCCGTTATTTGTATTTGTTGGGAAGATAATATCATGAAAAGTCATTAATTGAGCATTTAATATAACATAGAGAGACATTATCAAATGATGTCACATTTGCATAAATAATAATATTTTATCTACTGAGATGTCAAGGAAGACCATGTCAGCAACCCTCTTGATAGACCTAATAATTTCTCCCCAACAAGAAGCCAAAGACTTTGTCAGTGTATTTAGTACTTTCTTCATAGATAATGTTTAGTGATGACTAACCTATGCCCTTGGTATTATGAGCATTGCATTATATGAGAATACCTAAAATCAAGAAGATGCTAGAGCTTTATGGCACATTTGGATTGAGAGTGAGGATGAGAGAGAGGGAGTGAAGGAGAGCAGTGTAGAGTTAGCAAAAAATTAGGCTAATTTCTTGCTAACTTTATTCTACTCCATTCTACTCCCCATCTTTTATCTTCAATTCAAACGGGCTCTTAAGCATAAATGGTGCTAATATATTGTAATAATAATGCAAAGTGCATTTCCAAGAGTGAGTCCTTGATGAGATGATGTGTCAGTATTTCAAGGACTCAACCATTCTATCATTTTCCTCTCTATCTCTTAATTAATTACACACTTGTTTGTTTTTTTGGAAAGATAGTCTTCATTCAACAGGCAAAAAAGTTGCATCAACCACTAGCAATATACTAGTTTTGCATTATTTAGGAAGACCTAAAAAGGTAAACTTAACAAACAAGCCAAGGACTTATTAAAAGTTACATCCACTAGTGTCTACTGGTATAATGGCCCTTTCCCAGATCGTATCTCGTGCTTTTTTTTCCAAAGTTTGCATTATTTAAGGAAACCCGGGCTAAGACTTCGCAGCAATGGTGTCTTTCCACCCACAATCATGGTATCTTCTTTTGATTTTGCTAATTTAAAATAAAAAGGTGGAAGAAGGTGATCCATTTTCGCTTGGTCAATAAATAGTTTAATTGACTTAACCCTATTATATGTATTCTTTCGCCTTTAGTTTTGCCTAAACTCAGGAGAGGCTAACAACTTCAGCATCAATGGTGTTTTCCCAATTTTGTATCTAGTACTTTCTTGGAAAATATTTAGTGATGACTAACCCATACCATTGGTTTATGAGCTTTGCATTGTTTAAGAAAAACCTGAACCGAAGAAGAGGCCAAAGTCTTTGGAGGCCAAAGACTCGTTAAAAGTTACATCCACTAGTGTCTACTGGTATAATGGCCCCTTCCCAGATCGTATCTCGTGCTTTTTTTCAAAAGTTTGCATTGTTTGAGGAGACCCGGGCTAAGACTTCGTAGCAATGGTGTCTTTCCACCCACAATCATGGTATCTTCTTTTTATTTTGCTAATATAAAATAAAAAGGTGGAAGAAGGTGATCCATTTTCTCTTGGTCAATATATAGTTTAATTGACTTAACCTTATTGTATGTATTCTTTTGCCTTTAGTTTTGCGTAAAGTCAGGAGAGCCTAACAACTTCAGCATCAATGGTGTTTTCCCAATTTTGTATCTAGTACTTTCTTGGAAAATATTTAGTGATGGCTAACCCATACCATTGGTTTATGAGCTTTGCATTGTTTAAGAAAAACCTGAACCAAAGAAGAGGCCAAAGACTTTGGAATCTTTTTTTTTTTTTTTTGATAGTTAAGGGAATGAGAGATTTTAACCTTAGATGTCTATATTGAAAACACTAAAATGTGACAACTAATTGAACTACAAAACTCTTGGAGTGTCAATTGTGCTTTCTTATTTCATATCTAACACGCTATTTGAAAATGTTTCAAAGTAATGACTAGCCTATACCATTGATTCTACTAGCTTTACATTATTTGATGGGTAAAAGCTATTGGATGAGGATATATTTTGAAGTTGTAAAGAGATCAGGAAAAAGCCAATGAGCCCAAGCTCAAATGGCACAGGTACATGATGATATTAAAGAACCTTTAGAGTAGAAAAAAAATCAAATAACATTAAATTTTGTTACGATCAATGTGTTAGTGTTGGCAAATTCCATGACTTTTTAACTGGCAAATTTAGTATGTAATGAGTCCATGAAGTTCAGATCAAGTTCAAGATAAATAATGCAGGAAACAGCTCAAATTGGCCATATGGATAAATATGTAGTGAAGCTTTTACAAAGGTAAATCTTATTCAATTGGTTTCCACGGGGCTTACCAGCGTATATCAAATTACCCGATTGACCATATCAAATTACCACTAGCAAGATAGAGAGAATTTTGCATCCACCACTAGTAATATACAAATTTTGCATTATTTAGGAAGACCTAAACAGCTAAACTTAACAAATAGGAGTAAACAATAGGTGAAGACTTCGTGTCTTTCCAGTTTCTACCAACCACCATGACTTTTATCGACTTCGTTTTTTGACAAATAAACCTATATGCCGAAATGTGCTTCCAGCTAAAAATTACCTTAGATTGTTGACAACTAATGTAATTTTGTTTACTCCTATTTGTTGGGAATGTAGAATCATGTTTATGCGTTAATGGTGCTTTAATTCCTAATTCATATGTAGTACTCTTTTGGAAAATATTTCATAGTGACTTTAGCATTAAGAGTAATGCTAGAAATACAAACTATAGCATCATATGGGAATGTGTTTGCAGCCTCTAATTGTTATAATAGATTAAAATGCTTAATTTGTACAGGAATTTGACCCCAAGGCAATATGAATTGATTGAAGAGTTTGCCAAAAAAGAGGAAGGGGAATATGATAAGCGTGCTACAGTTGGAGCACCATGGTAAAATGTAGACCAATTGGCGTCATTTGTTTACTAATTCTTAGCAAAAAAAGAATAAAGGCAACTAAAGAAAAGCATTATTTGTTAGGGGTGTGTAATTTTTTTTCTTACAAATTAGGTAGTTTTATTTGAGGCGACAACATTTGATCACTTGCATCTAGAGTATCTAAGTTGTTATTGTACATATTATCTATTGTTCTTTAGTATTTTTCATAATCGAGAATGTCAAGTCAGTTTATTTGTCATTTTTGTATTATGTTATGAATAATGTCACATTCATGGATATTTAGATGTCACTTGGAATAAATCTTTTGAATATATAGATGGTTCAATATTTACTGGAGCATTAAAAAAAAAAAAACACTATTTATTGGTTTTCTTTGGAGCTGTCAGATCAGACAAGTGCTTCTGCATAGGATTGGATGTCCCCATATTTTAGTTTTGAACATTATGAATTCATGAGCAAGTTTTATGTGATTTGATAGAGTTCATGGTGAGTAGAAAAAGAGTTAGACAATATTTCAAAATAAATTGCAAGATTTAAGATTTTCTTGCCGTTACATGGCACTTTATGGCTAGACTCCTAGCCCCTTGGATGTAGCTGAATTTCTCTGTCTTTGCATAACTCACATGTTCAATTAAAGCAACAATGCAAAAATACAATCTTAGTCCTTTAAAATGACACAGCAAATACAGATTTTGCACAATGTAGTATTAAAATTCTATCTTTAGATTCAAAATCCAACAAGAAGAGACACACATACATGTAATCATTAAAATTCAATCTTTAGATTCAAAATCCAACAAGAAGAGACGCACGTACATGTAATCATTAAAATGCAAGGCTATGCAAGTTTGAAATTAAACAACTTACAATAATAAACCACAACAAAATAGTAGCAATACAAGGCTATGCAAGGCCGAAATTGAACAACTTATGGTAATGAACCACAAAAAAGTAGTAGCAAGTGTCAATGCACACTTCAATGAGGTAAAACCACGCCCTATGCCAGTATGGATTTATGTAGAGAATTACAACAATTCCAAACAAGACAGTTATGTAAGCCACCACAAAGCTTATGTAGAAGACACGCATGTCCATGAAACTACCACCTTCTCCCTCAATATCCACTGATATTGTAGACAGTGGTCTCATTTTGGTGCAACTATTATTTAATGGAGGTCCACACAAGAGAGGATTCCCCTCATAACTACTTTCATCAAAAGTAATGAATTGATTTTTTCTGTCGGGTGTTGTTCCTGATAAGTTGTTGTGTGCCACAATGAAGACCGCTAGAGAGGTCATTTTGGTCAACTGGGGTGGAATTTTGCCATTGAAATTATTGTAGGAAAGATCCAGACTTCTATTTTATTTAGATTTGAGAATGTTACTAGGATTGGTCCGAATAGATTGTCGTGTGACAAGTTCAATGCACGAATGTTGCTGCTCATCCTACCGAGTTCCAGTGGGATTTTACCTGCTAGGTTGTTGCATGAGAGGACAATTCCAAACATGTACTCAAGGATGTCATCCTTGTAGGAGTAAGTTCTAGTTTTTGTTGTAAACTCTACTTCTTCAACATTCACTAATCTGTTAAACATAAATTAAAAGGTATAAATGATTAGTCTATTGGGTAGATAAACCTTTTATATTGACTATTTATGGAAACTACTTCTTTTTCTTCATTTTCTTCCAAATGTATAGCAATTCTGCAAAATTGAAAGAGATAAATGAAAAATGTGACTTACAACTGGCATATCGACATACATTTGAGTTGAAAATGGAAAAATATTAGGTATTCCCAGAGTATCATAAATGCATAGTCCCCTCTCTCACATGAATGGTGGGTCCCACCATGAATGTAATTAGTGGGACCCACCATTTATGTGAGAGAAGGGAGTACGCATTTATAGTACTCCAAGAGTACACAATAATTTTCTGTTGAAAACTTTCTCCATTACATGCCTATGAATATAAGTGGCAGTATCTCTCATATAGTATCACTTATAGTAATTATATCCAATTGGGCTAATTGGAGAAGTTATACAACACAACACTAGAAAGAACTCTTCATGGATACAAATCTGGAGAATAGTTTCAAATACACAAATATATAAATAGCTTTGCAATTACAAATTTCCAGAAAAATCTGATCGTATCGAAAACAAATACAAAGAAAGAGAATAGTTTTTCATCCAGTCATTTTGGGAATAATTAAAGCCCAAACTTTTAGCAAATGAAATGGATAAATTTACTAAAGAGAAATGAAAACATTCATGAAAAAATATGTTTAGGACATCAACAATGACAATGAAGAGAAAATTAAAAACATCTAACATGCTTAGAATAACGACATTTACGTCTTATTATATCATACCATTTACCAACAGTAAAAATAAGACAAAAGTAACGTCAAAACTTCCTTAGCAACCGCCTTTTCTTTTATACCACAACTCTACTGAGTCTAACACTAAGTTCAGTTAAATAGCAAATGATGATGCTCAAATTATCGTCAGTAGGCTGCGAAGTTCTCTCGTTCGCGATCGATACAACCTGCAAATCACAAAATAAGAAAAACCTTGAAAGGGTACCGGTGTGGTACCAGCCAAGGACCCTCCGAAGGTTAAGTTAATAGATGCTCACAACCCTAAAGTGCCAGAGTTAGGGAATAGTATGCGTACCTTTTCTGTAGGAGCCCTAGGGGTTTTTATAGTAGTGTAGAACCGACCTTCTTTCCTTGAGTAAGAAGTCTTTTCCATATAAAACTTTGTCATTGATTGGGCGAACATTGCGAAATCCCTTTTTATATTGAGATTCTATTCCCATTGAGATTTTACATATCCTAACAATGCGTGTAACGCAATTTACTTCTATTGATGACACGTGTACCTGTCCACTAAGTTCCCGTCATCTTCAGATCCGTCCACTTCAAACATTAATATCAGTAAATCAAAACTCAGGTCTATCACCCTAATGGATTTTACCCTCGTCAGCTGCCCCCTCATCCCATTAGTCCGTGACCCCACAGGAGATGGACTAAGGGGATGACGGTTTCATTTTTGATGAGAGAGACCTGACTCGATATGTTGCCATACGGTAATTAATGTTGAGTAATTAATCATGTAGGACACGTGTTGTCAATTTAATGATTGTGCGTCAAGAACGAGGCGTCCCTTCACCTTTCGCACTACTCCTCGTATATAAGCCTCCCTTTTCCTTCCTCATTTTTCACTTTTCACTGAAATCAAACGATCAAAGCGCATCCGTTCACCTAGCCAAAAACGTTTGATTTGTCAATCCGGCTCGTCCGTCACGTTCTTACATCCGTCGATTGCATTCTCCAACAGCAAACACAACCGGTAAATATTTTTTATTTATTCATTCATTTTTATCACCGTCAAATATCTTTAGACTAGTTAAACTTAGGATTTTTCGTCACATGTAGGTGACAGATGTCTAGCGCGTCCAGTAACCAGTCGTTTGTTCGCGACGGAGCGGGCTACGATGAAGTTCACCCGTCGAGTCCAAGAGATCCTAACACTTCAAGTGAAGAGAGTTCATCTACCACCTCTTCTTCCTCAAGTAGTGATAGGACAGAAAGTAACCTTAGTGACAATCTAGGGGAAAACGAACCACAAATCCAATCCGTCATAGATTCTGATGGGATGAGGAAGTTCATAATGCTTTTTCTATGGATGGTGAATGACTTTACGTCCTCAATTAAGGAATCCCACTTCAAAACACTAAGGAATAAGTACCAGATACCCGTCAACATACCCCTCTGTCTACCCAATAAATCTGCGAAGTGTTATTACTACGGTGTCAAGGGTGTCGGGATTTATGAGCAAATGCTCAAGGTTGGATTGAGGTTTCCCTTAAGTCAATTACACCGTCACCTCCTCCACTATCTAGGACTGTCCGTCAACCAAGTTTCCCCAAATGCGTGGAGGGTTTTCCTGGGAGTAGAGGTCCTGTACGGAGCAATGTCCAAGGGGAAGAAAAGACTAACAGTAGAAGAGTTCCTTCATTGTTACCTTCCAGTTGAAATAACAAAATCAAAAGGAATGTATAGTTTTGTAGCAAGGAGTCCATTACTAAGACTAGTGAGTGATACTTCAGATTCCAATAGGGACTGGAAGTCTAGGTACTTTTTTATGGACGGTAATGAGTGGATGTGTCGTCCTGGTAAGACTGAGTTCATGCCGGTTGACACAACATAGCGTGTATTACCCCCATCTGGTATGCATCCGTCTCTTTCTTGTTTTGCAAATCATATGCACTGTTGATTTCTAACCGTCTTCTTTCTGCAGCTCAAGACCATCCTCAAGTTACACTTGAGCAGTGGAGTTTTTTGGAGAAGATTTTCCAAAAAACTAAATTGGAAGATAGATCTTGGGCTAAATTGGTGGGCCTTGAAACCATCCATTGGCACTGTGACGGACCTGAACCGTCTGAGGAAGCAATACGATACAAGAAACAAGTTCGAACACGTAAGTTCGTTCACTTGAGTATTACACTTAGTTTTATTTTCAAAGTCATTAACTTATATACAGTCTTCCTTTGCAGAAATGGACGATACTAAGAGGAGAGCTATTATTAAGCAGCAGGCAGCTGCCAAAAAAATGGGTGGCCAGACGAGTGGAACTGACGCCCCCAACCTGCCCGTCAACAAAAGAAAACCCGGCTAGGAGACAAACCGTCACATCAAAAAGATAAAGGTCACGACTGAAACCGTCGTGGGTCTCGAGGCTGAGGTAAAGAAAACAGTCCCCGTTAAATACGGCAAAGGAAAGGGCCTGATGACGGGTGGCCAAGTTCCAAATGTAGAGAAGCCATTTGTCCTCCTTTGCGAGGATTCCAAGTATGCCTTGGAGAAGTTGTCTTCAATCCTAATGTCAGACGACTATGAAAACCTTGGAAACCATGCGACAAAGGCAATGGGTGAGACGGGTCTCTTCAACCTTGCCCAGGTAAATACATTATCCGTCAAAAAAATAAAATTTTTTTATTTATTTATCGTCCTGTCTGATTTAACCTTTTCCTATTCTAGGCTGTGGTTATGATGAAAGGTCTTATGGACCGCTGTATTCACAATAAGATGGCTCTGGGCCGTGTACGGGCTAAAGCGGCTGAGACGGAGGACGAGCTAGCTCAATTTAAAGCCTGGAGGGTAGTTATTGAAAAGAAGCTAGCCATGTTAGAGCAAGAAAGGGTTGAATTAAAGAAGCAGACGGAGGTGCTGCAAAAAGTTCTAGGGGACAAGGAGAAAGAGATTATATCCGTCAAGGACCAACTCCGTCAGGCAAAGGAGGACGCTATTAAAGAGTATCCCGACTCTGAAGTTTATTTGACGGAGTTGGGCAGCACCTTTGCAGACGGTTTTGACGATGCTCTCTGTCAAGTAAAGGCTTCTCACCCAGAGCTGGATCTCTCCCATGTGAACATTGATGAGGCTCAAGCTCAAATGTTCGTCCTCCCTGCTGCTTCCGACAGTACAGATCGTTTATTTGATGAAGATCAAGATATTAAAGGTGACGGGAACAGAGATGACGAAGCTCAGACAGCCGTCCAGGTTCAGGCTCAAGCACAAGACATGGATGCTGAAGCAAAAATTGTTGATTCCCCCTTCCAGTAGCTTTATACTTTGTTTTTGTAGAAAGTTTAATTTTTGAACCGTCATGAACAATTTGCCTTTGGAAGCATTTACATTAATGTATTTTTATTTCAAATTCGTCCTTGTATGTATTTGATAATATTTTTGAATTTTAATTGCCTCATCTGTCTTCTTGAGTACTTTTTAATATTTATGACCCTGTTTGATGTATCTGTCCTATTAAGGACTCAGGTTTTTACATCCACTTCAGATGTATCCGTCCTATTAAGGACTTAGATTTTTACATCCTCTTGGGATGTATCCATCCTATTAAGGACTTTGTAGCTAGTGGATGTCACTCTTATTTCCGTTCATTGCAAAGGCATTGTAGTTAATGTAGTAAAACATATATCTGAATAAATTCCTCATACATAAGTAGAAACTTTGCCTCTTGGGCTTAAAATTATTGTAGCAAAAACCAAATAATCCTTAAACGACAATTGAATTAAAAAATAGGAAACAGAATTAAAATCTAGGAAACAAAAATAATGTTACGGTCATCCTTCATTGCTCTCTCTTCTACTAGTAGTACTTCTTGAGGTGTTCGGTGTTCCACGGGTGAGATAATCTTTGTCCATCTAGGGTTTCTAGGTGGTAGGTGCCCTTCCTTACCCATGAGGTAACTCTGTAGGGGCCTTCCCAGTTTGGACCCAGCTTACCCTGAGACGGGTCTCTAGTATTGCCCATCACCTTTCTTAAAACAAGGTCCCCGACCTTGAAGTCTCTGGGCTTGATCTTGGAATTGTAGTGCTTGGCCATGAGATCCTGGTATCTTGCAAGCCTTTGTTCAACTGTTGCTCTGACTTCGTCTATTAGGTCGAGCTAGAGATGAGTAGCCTCGTCGTTTCTTCCTTCGTTGTAGCTATTCACCTTGTAACTAGTGAGCCCAATTTCTACGGGGATGACTGCTTCGCTTTCGTATGCCAAACGGAATGGTGTCTCGCCTGTAGGAGTTCTTGCCGTCGTCCTGTATGCCCACAACACGCTAGGGAGTTCTTCTGGCCATATACCCTTGCCCCCTCGAGCCGAGTTTTAATGATCTTCAGCAAGGATCGGTTCGTAACTTCAACCTGACCGTTGGCTTGAGGGTGTGCAGGGGATGAATAATGATTCTTGATCCCAAGCTCTGAGCAAAATTTTCTGAAAGAGTTGTTGTCAAATTGCTTTCCGTTGTCCGAGACCAGAACCCTTGGTATGCCATACTTGCAGATGATATTCCTCCATACAAAGTTGCGCACATTCCTTTCCGTGATCATAGCTAGTGCTTCTGCTTCTATCCATTTGGTGAAGTAGTCGATGCCAACAACTAGAAACTTCAGTTGCCTGGCTACTATGGGAAAGGGGCCTATTATATCTAAACCCCATTGGGCGAATGACCATAGGGCAGTCATCAGAGTTAGTTTCTCTGTTGGTTGTCTTATCGAATTGCCAAATCTCTGGCATTTTTCGCAAGCCCTGACATATACTTGGGCATCCTTTTGCATAGTGGGCCAGTAGTATCCAGCTCGAATCAACTTGTGAACTAACGACCGCAACCCTGAATGGTTCCCGTAAACTCCTTCATGTACTTCCCTCATTACATAATCCGCTTCCTCGAGACCCAGGCATCTTAAGTATGGGCGTGAGAACCCTCTTTTGTATAAGACATCATTGATCAGTATGAACCACGCCGCTTGGACCTTCATCCCCCACTTGTATGCTAACGACAAGGGCGTCGTCGTGTGGGTGGTGAAGACGTCGAGCGTTGTTCTCTAAGAACCCAATGACGGGTGTTTCATCCTGTTCTTTTGTAGGAATGAAGCTCGTCATCTGAACGTTCTGAATCGTTCTGAGATAAGTTTTTCAAGCCTTTTTCGACAAGCCAAACGTCGTCGTGCTCCCTACAATCATCCTTATGTCCCCTAAGGGTGGTCTTGGACGCTCGTTCTCTTGTCGTGGAATCTGTTCTTGTGGTGGGTCTGTTCTCTCCCTACTAACGAATCTCTGTAACTTCCCCTGCCATATGAGTGCTTCTATCTGCTGCTTCAAGTCATAGCAGTTAGCCGTGTCATGGCCGTGGTCTCTGTGAAAGCGACAGTATTTGTCCCGAGGCCTTTTATTGGGATCTCCCTTCAGCTTTCCTAAAAAAGTGAGGGCTCTCTCATCTTTAAACTGCATCAGAACTTGGTCTATCGGGGCTGTAAGCAGTGTAAAGTGTGTAAACCTCCCAGCTAGAGGTTTAGGATGCCTCTCTTCTCATTTCTCTCCCGTCCTTGCCGTTTTTCGTCCCCTATCATGATGTACATCGTCCTGTCTTTCTCTCTTCTTGGAGGGCTTCTCATCTCGGGCCGATAGTGCATCCTCCGCGTTCATGTACTTAGTCGCCCTGTATAGTACATCAGACATGGTCTTTGGGTCGTTCTTGTACAGAGAGAATAGAAATTTACCCTTCCGCACTCCATTTGTAAATGCGGCTACTAGTATTTTGTCGTCCGCTTCGTCTATTGAAAGTGCTTCCTTATTAAAGTGAGCAATGTATGACCTCAACGTTTCATCTTTCCGTTGCCTAATATTCATCAGGCACGCCGTAGATTTCTTGTATCTGTGCCCTTCTATAAAATGAAAGGCGAAGAGAGCGCTCAACTCCTTAAAAGTGCTGATGGAGCTCGATGTTAACCTGCTAAACCAGACCCTTGCGGAACCTCTTAATGTTGTGGGGAAAGCCCTACACATAATTTCATCCGCTACTTCCTATAGATGCATCAACGTCTTAAAGGTCTCCAGATGATCCAACGGGTCTTTTGATCCGTCATAGCTTTCGATCTGAGGCATGCGAAACTTCTGAGGGAGAGGGTATGAATTGACGGTTACCGTGAATGGTGAATTGCTTCGTTGAACCAGGTCATCCAGGTCATTAGATACCCGTCCTTTGAGGGCGTTCATCATAAAATCCATGCGTTCTTTCATCATCTGCATCTCTGCCACTACGCTAGACGGGACCTGCTCCGCAGTTGATGTTCGATTTGTATCCTGTCGTTCGGGCCTGCTATGGGCGTTACTCCCTTCCGACCCGTTCTGGGTTCTCCTTTCGGCGCTACTGGCCTCATGTTCTTCCTCCTAGGTATGGAGTGTTACGTCTCTCTATTACAGCTCTTCTTCTAGGTCGTTGTTACGTTTCGTAAGGCGTTCTACCGCTGCTGTTGGGGTTTGAACTTGTCTTTCGAGGGCTGTTGTGTGTGTCTCCCCTTGATCATTTGTTGTGGTCACCATCGAGCGTGTGAGTACCATGCAACCTGTTGTCCAAAAAGCACAAAGTAGTGACTTTTCCTTGTGATTTTTCCATAGACGGCGCCAACTGATGATGCTCAAATTATCGTCAGTAGGCTGCAAACTTCTCTCGTTCACGCTCGATACAACCTGCAAATCACAAAACGAGAAAAACTTTGAAAGGGTACCAATGTGGTACTGGCCAAGGACCCTCCGAAGGTTAAGTTAGTAGATGCTCACAACCCTAGAGTACCAGAGTTGGGGAATAGTATGCGTACCTTTTCTGTGGGAGCCCTTGGGGTTTTTATAGTAGTGTAGAATCGACCTTCTTTCCTTGAGTAAGAAGTCTTTTCCATATAAAACTTTGTCATTGATTGGGCGAACATTGCGGAATCTCTTTTATATCGAGATTCTATTCCCATTGAGATTCTACATATCCTAACAATGCGTGTAACGCAAGTTACTTCTATTGATGACACGTGTACCCGTCCACTAAGTTCCTGTCATCTTCGGATCCGTCCACTTTAAACATTAATATCAGTAAATCAAAACTCAGGTCTATCACCCTAATGGATTTTACCCTCGTCAGCAAATAAGCATAGTAACTTCAAATTTCGGCTTGATCTAAATCTACCCACAAATTGCAATTTTCTTTCTCTATACGTTGAGTAAATTTTGGAGGCAGAGATCATAAGGGCCATCAGTGTTTGTGGATATTTTCAAAAAGAAAATTACCATAAAGAGAACACTTGGAGGGAGGGAGAAAGAGAGTTTGGGTTAGAGAAAGAGAGAGAACAGGATTGGGGGGAAATTGGAAAAGAACAAACCACAAAGAAAAAAAAAGTCAAAAAAAAAAAGAGAGAGAAAAGAATAAAAATATATCAAATGTTAAAACATAACTCTTTTAATACTACAAGACTGGGGGAAAAGTAACTAAGGGCTACATCAAATCAATTGTGTTTTCCAGAAAGAATATTTTGGTGGGCTTAAAATGTAACGCCCCAAAATCATAAGCAATAAAAGTCTAATCAATCTGAATAATAAAAATATTAAATAAAAGAAACCAAAAACCATAATTCTCATCACTAGTGTTAGAGCTCTAATCCACCAAAGACAAAACATCCCTAAAATAATTCTCCAATACAATGTTTAATGCCATAAAAATAATAATAAAATTCTCAGTTCTACAAAATAGTTCGTAACTACTGTCTCCCAAGAATCTTTATTCCAATAATCCCTCTAATATATCCGTAAGGGGAAATAAAGGGAGGTGAGATAACTCAATAAGTGGAATTCACTAACATTGGGGTGTGGGAACAAACCCTTCAAATAAATAATTCTTACAACAATTTCATATCTTGTAACTTATCAATATTTTATCATCAAACATTTCATATAAAAGAAAATATCTTTATATTATGAGCTATCATAATATATATATATATATATATCAATACCATCATATACACAATTTTCTAGGCATTTCTCGTGGTCAACGTTTACACCCCATTAACAAGGTTGTGATGTCCCCTTTGTAGGACTTGAGCCTCCTTTTCATCCCGTTTCTTAAGGATGGCTCCTTTGGAACCTAAAGGTGCACTCCCTTACTAAGGAGCTTTCTTTTTGGATCCTCAATAGTATACTCCCTTGCTAAGGAGCTATCAAATGTGTACTATCCCCTTTTCTAGGACCGTCCCTTGCTAAGGACTAGCTGCAGTATGATGGTCCCTTACTAAGGACTAAATACAATACTAAGCTTTAATTACGACTTGCCATAGGTTTTCAAAACATATTTAATATGTTCACAAAAATAATCCATTTATAATTCTCAAAAATATAAAGATATATTCTCACATACATGTTTAAATAAATTTAAGTTGTCCCACAAGTTTTCATAAAACAAACAATCAATGTGCACATCAAACATTTATAAAATATCAACTTATTTAAAGAATATGAACATATTTCTTTAATATATAATAGTTTAATAATCAACATTGTTTTGGGAAAACTCCCAAAATTAGTAAACACCATTTACCTCTTAGTTTCAAAAATAAAAGAAATCAACCTCCCTTGAATCACAATAATTCAGTAGAATTAGAACCCAACAACACCAAAAATAAGTTCATCAATACACAATTTCCCACTTAAAAATCTATTTTCACATAAACGGTTTTATCCTAGTCAATATTGATATATACAAAATTCTCCATTTATTCACCTAACTATCCAATTTACTTTCAGCTTTGATCAAATTTCTGGACATACAATTTCTGCTGCATAATCATATCTTTTTGGCTCTACCTAATCAGATTTTGGCTTTAAAACATTGCTGCATAATCAGATTTTTGGGTTTAAAAAGTTGCTGCATACTCAGTGGCTTAGAGATGATAATTAGTATCACTAGAATGATGCAAAGGTAGGTATCTAATGACATAATGCAGCCTTTTTCCATTAATATAATCCTAGCTATGCATGAAACTTTAATATGGCAAAAAGGTGGACATGTAATCAACCTAATTTATACCTTAATTTATCAACTCAAAGGCCCATAATTCCTTTGATGCCGTCAAAACACAAAGAAATTGTTGGACACGTATTAAACAAGGCAAGGTGAAGATGCATGGCAGATGGGTGGTGATATATAGTGAGGCCATACGGTCATATAGTGTCCAAAAACACCCTTTTTCTATCAACATCATCATAGCCTTAGATCCATAACAACAGCCCCTTTTTTTTATTTTTCCTATTAGGTACGCCACTAACAGATTCTTCCTATAAGAGTAGGGACAAAGGCCAGCCATTGAGTATTACAATTTTCCTAAGTTTAGAGTAGAAGAGAGCCATAAAAGTCTAATTAATCTAAATAATCCATAAAAAAAATTAAATAAAAGAAACTAGCAACCTTAATTCTTATCACCAATGTCAGAGCTCTAATCTACCAAAGACAAAACATCCTCAAAATAATTTTCCAATACAATGTTTAATGCCATAAAAATAATAATAAAATCCTCAATTCCATAAAATAGTTCGTAACTGCTGTCTCCCAAGAATTTCTACTCCAATAATTCCTCTAATGTATTTGTAAGAGGAATTAAAGGGGGTGGGATAACTCAATAAGTGGAATTCACTAATATTAGGGTGTGGGAACAAACCCTTCAAATAAATAATTCTTACAACAATTTCATAACTTGCAACTCATCAATATTTTATCATCAAATATTTCATATAAAAGAAAATATCTTTATATTGTGAGCTATCATAATATATATATATATATATATATATATATATCAATACCATCATATACACAATTTCTTAGATTTTACTCGTGGTCAACGTTTACGCTCCATTGACAGAGTTGTGCTATCCCCTTTTTCGGATTGTAGCCTCCTTTTCATCTTCTTTCTTAAGGATGGCTCCTTTGGAACCTAAAGGTGCACTCCCTTACTAAGGAGCTTCCTTTTGGATCCTCAATAGTATATTCCCTTGCTAAGGAGCTATTAAATGTGCACTACCCCCTTTTCTTGGACCATCCCTTGCTAAGGACTAGCTGCAGTATGATGGTCCCTTGTTAAGGACTAAATACAATATTCAGCTTTAAATCATGACTTGCCATAGGTTTTCAAAACATATTCAATATGCTCACAAAAATAATCCATTCATAATTCTAAAAAATGTAAGGATATATTCTCACATACATGTTTAAATAAATTTAGGTTGTCCCACAAGTTTTTAATAAAACAAACAGTCAATGTGCACATCAAACATTTATAAAATATCAATTTATTTAAAGAATATCAACATAGTTCTTTAAAATAGAATAGTTTAATAATCAACACTGTTTTGGGAAAACCCCCAAAATTAGTAAATTCCACTTACCACTTAGTTGTAAAAATAAAAGAAATCAACCTCACTTGAATCACAATAATTCAGTAGAATTAGAACCTAGCAACACCAAAAATAGGTTCATCAATACACAATGTTAGGTTCTAAAAGCTTAGAACAATTGGCAAATCGTGAGCACACAAGAACATACAAGCTGTAGAAAGAAGATTTCAGAATCTGCCTGGTTCGATCGATCGAAAAACAGGCTCGACCGATCGAAAGTCGTATCTGCAGAATTTTAAGTTGGCCCAAACAGCAGTTCTAGCCCATTAAGGATTAGGGTTTCAGATCTACTTCTCCCACTATATAAAGGAAACCCTAAGCACGTTTTTTACAAGGCTTTTTAGAGAGAAAAGAGTGTACCTCTTTTATTTTTAGGGTTTTGTTCCTAAAACCTCTCTTATAACTTCTACCGGTGTTGTTCCTTGAAGAATCTAAAGATCCGGTATTGCTGAAGTTGCTGCCTTCTCTAGTCATCAAAGGTGCTGATGATCTAAACCTTCAAGGGTGGTCTTGGAGTCACAAACAGGAGAGTTTGTGTTGCTAAATCTTTGAGTGGGATCTCAAAGTCACAAACGGTGGTGTTTGTGTTTTGCAAAGATTAAAGAAAGAAGGAGTCCGTGGATCTCGGAGCTATCATGGGGTCGTGGTAGTAAGTTTCCTACACTTGGGTAGCAATAGGATGTTAGTGGTCTAAGTCGCTATTGTGTAAACTTCAATTCTTTCTAGTGGATTTGCTATTTTACCTTGAGGATAGCTAGGTTAAATCCTCCCCAGGTTTTTTACCGATTTGGTTTTCCTGGGTCATCATATCGTTGTGTTATTTATTTTTCCGCTGCTTTATTGTTTATGATTATTTGTGTTTGACCTTGATCTGAATAATAAACCTAAGTATTCACTTGGTTAATTAATTAGGTTAAACAATCTAGTTTACAGGGGTCTAAACGAACTGACAAGTGGTATCAGAGCGGGTAGCTCTTCTGTTGTAGATCCTTTGATCTAAGAGTTGATCCTTGATCCCTGTTATCATGGATAATTTGAAGTGACTTTCTGCTCATTTTTATGATGATTTGAATAAAAAGGACACTGTTGTTTCTGTTGATCTTTTTGATGCCTGTGAAACTCTTCGTAAGGAATTATTGAAAACTATGAGAATTGCTAAGAAATTTAAGGAAGAGTTAAAATTGGCTAATCTTGAAAAAGAGGAATTGATTGTTAGATTAGATGAATCTAATAAAAAGAATGAATTTTTGAGAAATCAAATTTCCTCTAAAGATGAGAAGATGAAAAGCTTGGAACAAGAGTTAGTTGAATCTAAAGCTAAAATTAAAAATTTGACTAGTACCAAGCCTGCTGATGATAACAGAAGTGTTTCTATTTCTCTTAAGCCTAAAGCTAAAAATGTTTATATCCCTCCTTTCAAGAGGAATAATAAAGAAAATGCTTATTTTGCTAGGTTAGACAAAGGTAAAAATTCTGATGTAGACGCTGAAGTTTCTAAACCTAAGTCTAAACCTACTGCTAGTGTGCAAAAGAAATCTGTTTTTGTGCCTACCTGTCACCTTTGTGGTGTTGTTGGTCATATTAGACCAAATTGTTCTTTGTTGAGGCAAAAACCAAAATCTGAGACTAGATTTGCTGTTAGGATTACTGATGTTCCTAAATTTGTTCCTGTTTGTCACTTTTGTGGTGTTTCCGGTCACATACGTCCTAATTGTCATAAATTGAAATTTAAGCATTCTGTATTTCAATCTAGGACATGTGATGATATTTTTCCTGCCATAAGTCCAAATAAATTGTTTCATATTCTTTTGAAAAATTTGAGCTTGTTGGCTTGTGAAAGGAATTTGCAGGATTTTAGTCTTTCTTAGAAGATTGGTGTAATTCCTCAAATACACTCTACTTCACATGGTTTTTCACCTACAAAGTCGAAGACTCGTGCTATATGGGTGAGAAAAGCTTCTCTAAGGTGAGTGTTGCTAACTTGTCCCTGATTTAATTCTTTCAATTATTTGTGGACATGTTTTGTTTTTGTTTTTGGTTGTTTTGTTTTTTAGTTTTTTTATTAAAAAAAAAAATCCAAAAACATTGAAAATTTTCAAAATTTTCAAAAAGACAAAAATATTTTATTTTGTGTCTTGTTTTATTTGTCTTGAGAATTACATGAATTATGATATCTCTCTTGATTTAGAACATGCTTGACATTGTGGAGAAACTTGAATAGCATGTGTTCTATAAGTCCTAAGCTATTTTTTGATTTTTTTTAGTATGTACTAGTTTGTACATGTACTCAAGGGTTAATTAAGAAATTGATATTTCTTGTTTGTGTACCCTCTATAGCTTAGTTAAGTACTATCATGCATTGCATTTGCAATTTTGTTCATTTAGCATAATGTGTGCTTTTTGTTTTTTATCATAAATTTTTTTAAACCAAAAATATTTTTATGTGTTTTGTATTATATATCTTGGATTTATAATTAAGGTTGGCCATATTTATCTTTACATAACATGTTTATGTACTTTGTTTAGTTTAAATAAGCTTATTTATTGCACTTTACTAGCTGAAGTCTTTGTAGTGCATGTTGTGTGGGAAGATGTTTATAGTTTTTGATCACTTTGTCTTGATCTTGAAGTCACATGCCTTTGTCTGTCGGGCTTGAACTTAATGAGAAAGGCATAAATAACCATCTCACCACTGTTTACTAGCCAATCATGAACACCTTAGTGCATATTGTAAGATTTTGTGCTCGAGAAAGTGTAGCACATGCACAAAAAGAAAATAAGGTGTAGCCTTAGTTTAAATTCTAAAACTGGTGTGTACATTATCCCGGCTACTTTAATAAGTTTCTAATCAATTGAAATTAGTGTGTATATTATGAGGCAAATCAAGAAACTTACATGATTGCAAGCTTTTATTTTAGGAGATGTGAGAGTTATATGATGTAACTCTTTAGGTGATAGTCTCTTTCAAATTTATGTGATGAATTTTGTAGACTTTGTGATTTATTACTATTCACATATCACCTCACATGTTTCTCAAGCTTTTGCTAGTTGCACACACTACACAAATTATTCTTTGCTAAACTTTGTACATGTTATTGTGTGTGATTTTGTTGTGGCCATCCAAGATTAAAAATTCCTTGATTTTGATGCAAAATTTGAGTTTTAAGGACAAATTGATTGACAATCTTAATTTTGGAATATCTGGGCTGTATTCATGTGTTTTTGAAAAACTTTTAGTCTTATACTCATGCATTTCATTCATGAAATATTATGCTTTGAGGAGTTACTGCATTAAATTGCTCTGTTTTTCAAAAATTTGAGTTTTCTAGAATTTCGACCGATCGAAGCTGTTTCTCGACCGATCGAAATTGTGATAAAATTTTTGGTTTGATTCTGTCTGACTCGATTGGTATTCGATCGATGCTCGATCGATCGAAACTGAAAAATTTTCAGTTTTTAGAGTTTTTGACCAAATTTTTTTTCTTGCATCATTTATGTTTAGGATTCACATGAATTGCAGTGCTTTTGTATCCATCTTGCAGTTTTGTATTCATATCTCTCATTGTTTTCACACATAACATGCATACACTTTGCTAAATTGGGTACTCAACTTGTTTTAAAAATTGATTGATTAATTTTTGAATCTTTTGTACATTTTAGTATATGCTATTTTTCTTGATGTGTGAATTGCAGAAAATATTTTTCTTCAGAGATATGATGGATAATCAATGTGCAAATATTTTCTCTACTCATGCAACTATTTATGGGTCACATAGTGTCAAGTTTGCATTTATTGAAAGAGAGAATATTTTTCTTCATGTGTATCCTCAACTCATTTTTTTTGTTTGTGTGTTTTTTATTGATCCCCACCTCCTAAATTTTCTCCAAAACTATTTTTCCCAAAACTTGTTTTGTTTTTCCTATTTTTATAGGGGGAGAAAAGTTCTTTTTTAACCTTTGTTGTTCATAGGGGGAGTTGTTGCTCTTCATAGGGGGAGTTCTCTCTATTTTCTATAGAGCTGAACTGTTTTTTGTTCCCTTGATTCTCTTTTTTCTCTCATGTTTACTGTCACTCTACTCTTTGTTTGAGTTGTTTTTAGTCAATACGTGACAAAAAGGGGGAGAAATAGATGAAATGTGGGAATACTGTTTGTTTTGTTTAGGGGGAGATGCAATTGTTTTTAAAATGGGGAGAATATAAAATTTTTTTTGATGTATCTAACTTAGGGGGAGAGTTAGAATTTATTTTTGTTTTTATATTCTGTTTCATATTATTGTTTATATGTCTTTCTTTCCACACATGCGTTGATGTGTTTGTTGAGTGTTTCAGGAAAGACAGGTGCATTCTGATCAAGACCTTCTACCTCTTCTTGGCAACTTCTAGGTTAAGATTCTTAGATTGGGATTTCTAATGTAATTGGGCATTTTATTGTATTGGGTTGTTCTTGTATTTTAACATTTCATTTTGTATGAAAGTTTTGTCACGAATTGCCAAAGGGGGAAATTGTTAGGTTCTAAAAGCTTAGAACAATTGGCAAATCGTGAGCACACAAGAACATACAAGCTGCAGAAAGAAGATTTCAGAATCTGCCTGGTTCGATCGATCGAAAAACAGGCTCGACCGATCGAAAGTCGTATTTGCAGAATTTTAAGTTGGCCCAAACAGCAGTTCTAGCCCATTAAGGATTAGAGTTTCAGATCTACTTCTCCCACTATATAAAGGAAACCCTAAGCACGTTTTTTACAAGGCTTTTTAGAAAGAAAAGAGTGTGCCTCTTTTATTTTTAGGGTTTTGTTCCTAAAACCTCTCTTATAACTTCTACCGGTGTTGTTCCTTGAAGAATCTAAAGATCCGGTATTGCTGAAGTTGCTGCCTTCTCTAGTCATCAAAGGTGCTGATGATCTAAACCTTCAAGGGTGGTCTTGGAGTCACAAATAGGAGAGTTTGTGTTGCTAAATCTTTGAGTAGGATCTCAAAGTCACAAACGGTGGTGTTTGTGTTTCGCAAAGATTAAAGAAAGAAGGAGTCCGTGGATCTCGGAGCTATCATGGGATCGTGGTAGTAAGTTTCCTACACTTGGGTAGCAATAGGATGTTAGTGGTCTAAGTCGCTATTGTGTAAACTTCAATTCTTTCTAGTGGATTTGCTATTTTACCTTGAGGATAGCTAGGTTAAATCCTCCCCAGGTTTTTTACCGGTTTGGTTTTCCTGGGTCATCATATCGTTGTGTTATTTATTTTTCCGCTGCTTTATTGTTTATGATTATTTGTGTTTGACCTTGATCTGAATAATAAACCTAAGTATTCACTTGGTTAATTAATTAGGTTAAACAATCTAGTTTACAGGGGTCTAAACGAACTGACACACAATTTCCCACTTAAAAATCTATTTTCACGCTTAAATGGTTTTATCCTAGTCAATATTGATATATCCAAAATTCTTCATTTATTCACTTAACTATCCAATTTACTTTCAGCTTTGATCAGATTTCTGGACATACAATTTTTGCTGCATAATCATATCTTTTTGGCTCTACCTAATCAGATTTTGGCTTTAAAACATTGCTGCATAATCAGATTTTTGGGCTTAAAAAGTTGCTGCATACTTAGTGGCTTAGAGATGATAATTAGTATCACTAGAATGATGCAAAGGTAGGTATCTAATGAAATAATGCAGCCTTTTTCCATTAATATAATCCTAGTTATGCATGAAACTTTAATATGGTAGAAAGGTGAACATGTGATCAACCTAATTTATACCTTAATTTATCAACTCAAAGGCCCATAATTCCTTTAATGCCGTCAAAACACAAAGAAATTGCTGGACATGTATTGAAAAAGGCAAGGTGAAGATGCATGGCAGATGGGTGGTGATATATAGTGAGGCCATACGGTCATATAATGTCCAAAAAAAACCCTTTTTCTATCAACATCATCATAGCCTTAGATCCATAACAACAGCCCCTATTTTTTTTTTCTATTAGGTACGCCACTAACAGATTCTTCCTATAAGAGTAAGGACAAAGGCCAACCATTGAGTATTACAATTTTCCTAAGTTTAGAGTAGATGAGAGCCATACCTGTAATCTCCACTCACAACCACAGTGAAGCAAAGCAAAATTCAGTAGTCGACTGAAGCAAAAGGAAGCTCCATCAGTAAATACACGTGTCACTTAAGAGGAAAAAGGCTAGGGTTTTCAAGGCCCATATATTTACTTATGCCACCTCACTAGGGCTGTAGGAAAATCTGATTTTGTATCTCATACAAAACGCACAACGGAAGCAACAAAACAGAATCTATTTCATTCATGATTGATAACATGCACTATATAAATTTCAGAATTCAAGAACGAAATTGCGTACCTTGGTGCGGTGAAATTTAAAAACAAAAGATTCAAAATGCTTGGGAACACTTTCAATCTTCACTCCAATTCCACTTTATGCCCAAGAAGTGTGGTCTCTCAATCAGTTTCTAAGGGAGAATATTGAGTGGCTTCACTCACACATACACACCACTTCGCAATGATGTCTCTTTTTCTCTTATGAAAAAATTCTGTATGTTTCTCCTTTTATAACCAACTGATTATCTAATTCGGCCGGCCTATTGGGCCTTTCCAATTGGGCTTTAGTGTGTGGCTTGGAGTGAGACCAAAAGGGACCAATAAGACACTAGCTCCAATGGGCTTTGGGTTTTTCTATCAACTCTTGACAAGCTCAAAGTTACCATTAATTATATTTAATACCACTATATAAATATAATTGCACTCTAGGTCTTATTATTAAATTATATCCCAAGACTTTATTATATACACAACCCCTTCATAAAATATTCGTAGTAATACAAAGTCATGAATATAGACTGCCACTTTGTAAATTACTACATCTTAATCCTTGAGTACCCGGTTTAATCCTTTTGAGTTATTCACCATATATTTATAAAATCCAATTTCATAAATATATACTTTAGTCTTACTAAAGTGGTTAGGCCTAACTCTCTGAATAACTGAACCCATTAAACTTATCTCAAGGGAATATTTTATATCTCCGTTAAGAGACTATGAATTCCATCTTGAGAATATATGTTCCATCAACACTAAATGTGGCTGCCCAACATACTGAGGTTTTGACCATTACTTAAGATCTCACTCCTGATATATCAAAGCAACCTACATTTTATGATCAGGTCCATTATTCTCTCAGGATTAAGAGTTCATGTGAATACAAGTCGTGAGATTTATTATTCACTTGACAGTCGTTAGGAGAATAATAAATCTCACAGCGGTCCAGTTCAATATGTCTTAACTCTTTAAAACATATCAACATATTAACCAGAAGTCACCACTTCCATGATTAAGACAAATCATCGTAGTTAATATGTTATAGTCTTCGCAGATGAAATGCCCAATTTCATCACCGACTACGAACCAAAATTCTGAGTGTACAAAGAACTTGTGATTTATATCTTCTGTGACTAAATCACATAAATCACATACTATGTATCTGATGGACTATATGATAATGTCCAAATATTCATGTTACCATTATTTTCTAGATAATAATAAAATAACTTTATTAATCATAACATTAAGTCATACAAAATGTCATACATAGCATAATACAATAGGATTTAAGGGTATTTATCCTAACAAGGGCTTCATATTATTTTTAATATCTTGGGTCCAAATCAATTAAATCCATTTAATTGTGGGTCTCTTTTTTAATTTATGTTTAAGAATTAAATAAGTAATAAAATTATGGGGTGTTACATGAAGAGAAAATGCCTGGCCCCACCAAATATTTTTCATCCTTCTTCTCCTTACCAAAAAATGCTAATTCCTATTTTCTATCATTTATTTTCCATCTTTCATGTCAGTTCGTTTAGACCCCTGTAAACTAGATTGTTTAACCTAATTAATTAACCAAGTGAATACTTAGGTTTATTATTCAGATCTAGGTTAAAACAATAACAATCATATCAAGTAAAGCAGCGGAAAAATAAAGAACACAACGATATGATGACCCAGGAAAACCAAACCGGTAAAAAACCTGGGGAGGATTTAACCTAGCTATCCTCAAGGTAAAATAGCAAATCCACTAGAAAGAATTGAAGTTTACACAATAGCGACTTAGACCACTAACATCCTATTGCTACCCAAGTGTAGGAAACTTACTACCATGACCCCATGATAGCTCCGAGATCCACGGACTCCTTCTTTCTTTAATCTTTGCAAAACACAAACACCACCGTTTGTGACTTTGAGACTCCACTCAAAGGTTTAGCAACACAAACTCTCCTGTTTGTGACTCTAAGACCACCCTTGAAGGTTTAGATCATCAGCTCCTTTGATGACTAGAGAAGGCAGCAACTTCAACAATACCGGATCTTGAGAATCTTCAAGGAACAACACCGGTAGAAGTAATAAGAGAGGTTTTAGGAACAAAACCCTAAATACAAAAGAGGCACACTCTTTTCTCTCTAAAAAGCCTTAAAAAAAACGTGCTTAGGGTTTCCTTTATATAGTGGGAGAAGTAGATCTGAAACCCTAATCCTTAATGGGCTAGAACTGCTGTTTGGGCCAACTTAAAATTCTGCAAATACGATTCTCGATCGATCGAGCCTGTTCTTCGATCGATCGAACCAGACAGATTCGGAATTCTTCTTTTTGCAGCTTACATGTTCTTGTGTGCTCACGATTTGCCAATTGTTCTAAACTTTTAGAACCTAACAATCTCCCCCTTTGGCAATTCGTGACAAAACTTTCATACAAAGTGAAATGTTAAAATACAAGAACAATACAATAAAATGCCCAATTACATCACAAATCCCAATCTAAGACTCTTAACCTAGAAGTTGCCAAGAAGAGGTAGAAGGTCTTGATCAGAATGCACCTGTCTTTCCTGAAACACTCAACAAACACATCACCGCATGTGTGGAAAGAAAGACATATAAACAAAATGAAGCACAATATAAAAACAAAAGTAAACTAACTCTCTCCCTAAGTTAGATACATCAAAAAGTTTTTATATTCTCCTCTTTTCAAAAACAATTTTCTCCCCCTAAACAAGACAAACAAGAGTAAAGATGAGGAAAAAAGAGAACCAATGGAACATAAAACAGATTAGCTCTATAGAAAATAGAGAGAACTCCCCCTATGAAGAGAAACAACTCCTAATAACAACAAAGGCTAAAAAAAACTTTTCTCCCCCTATAAAAATAGGAAAAACAAAACAAGTTTTGGGAAAAACAATTTTGGGAAAAATTTAGGAGGTGGGGATAAATAAAAAAAACACACAAACCCAAAAAAAATTGAGTTGAGGATACACATAAAGAAAAATATTCTCTCTTTCAATAAATGCAAACTTGACACTATGTGACCCATAAACAGTTGCATGAGTAGAGAAAATATTTGTACATTATTATCCATCATATCTCTTAAGAAAAATATTTTCTGCAATTCACACATCAAGAAAAATAGCATATACTAAAATGTACAAAGGACTCAAAAATTAATCAATCAATTTTTAAATCAAGTTGAGTACCCAGTTTAGCAAAGTGTATGCATGGGATGTGTGAAAACAATGAGAGATACGACTGCAAAACTGCAAGATGGATACAAAAACAATGCAATTCATGTGAATCTTAAACATAAATGATGCATGAAAAAATTTGGTCAAAAACTCTAAAAACTGAAAATTTTTCAGTTTCGATCGATCGAGCATCGATCGAATACCAATCGAGTCAGACAGAATCAAACCCAAATTTTTATTGCAATTTCGATCGGTCGAGAGACAGATTCGATCGATCGAAAATCTGGAAAAATTAAATTTTTGAAAAACAGAGCAATTTTATGCAGAAACTCCTCAAAGCACAATATTTCATGAATGAAATGCATGAGTATGAGACTAAAAGTTTTTCAAAAACACATGAATTCAACCCAGATATTTCAAAAACAAGTTTATCAACCAAGTTGTCCTCAAAACTCAAATTTTGCATCAACATTAAGGAACATATAATCTTGGATAGCCACAACAAAATCACACATAATAACATGTACAAAGTTTAGCAAAGAGTAACTTTGTATAGTGTGTGCAACTAGCAAAAGCTTGAGAGACAAGTGAGGTGATATGTGAATAGTAATCAATCACAAAGTCTACAAAATTCATCACATAGAATTTGAAAGAGACTATCACCTAAAGAGTTACATCATATAACTCTCACATCTCCTAGAATAAAAGCTTGCAATCATGTAAGTTTCTTGATTTGCCTCATAATATACACACCAATTTTAATTGATTAGAAACTTATTAAATAGCCGGAATAATGTACACACCAATTTTAGCATTTAAACCGAGGCTACACCTTATGTTCTTTTTGTGCATGTGCTACACTTTCTCGAGCACAAAATCTTATGATATGCACTAAGGTGTTCATGATTGGCTAGTAAACAGTGGTGAGATGGTTATTTATGCCTTTCTCAATAAGTTCAAGTCCAACAATCAAAGGCATGTGACTTCAAGATCAAGACAAAGTGATCAAAAACTATAAACATCTTCCCACACAACATGCACTACAAAGCTCAAACTAGTAAAGTGCAATAAAAATAAGCTTCATCCAAGCTAAACAAAGTACATAAACATGTTATGTAAAGATAATATGGCCAACCTTAATTATAAATCCAAGATATATAATACAAAGCACATAAAAATATTTTTGGTTTTAAAAAAATTTTATGACCAAAAACAAAAAGCACACATTATGCTAAATGACTAAAAATGCGAATGCAATGCATGATAGTGCTTAACTAAGCTATAGAGGGTACACAAACAGGAAATATCAATTTCTTAATTAACCCATGAGAACATGTACAAACTAGTACATACTCAAACAAAATCAAAAAATAGCTTATCACTTATAGAACACATGCTATTCAAGTTTCTCCACAATATCAAGCATGTTCTAAATCAAGAGAGAGATATCATAATCCATGTAATCCTCAAGAAAAATTAAAACTAGACACAAAATATAATATTTTTGTCTTTTTGAAATTTTTCAATGTTTTTGGATTTTTTTTTTTATAAAAAACAACCTAAACAACAAAACAACCAAAAACAAAAAACAAAACATGTCCACAAATAATTGAAAGAATTAAATCAGGGACAAGTCAACAACACTCACCTTAGAGAATCTTTTCTCACCCATATAGCACGAGTCTTCGGCTTTGTAGGTGAAAATCCATGTGAAGCAGAGTGTATTTGAGGAATTACACCAATCTTCTGAGAAAGACTAAAATCCTGCAAATTCCTTTCACAAGCCAACAAGCTCAAATTTTTCAAAAGCATATGAAACAATTTATTTGGACTCATGACAGGAGAAATATCATCACATGTCCTAGATTGAAATACAGAATTTTTAAATTTCAATTTATGACAATTAGGACGAATGTGACCAGAGACACCACAAAAGTGACAAACAGGAACAAATTTAGGAACATCAGTATTCCTAACAGCAAATCTAGTCTCAAATTTTGGTTTTTGCCTCAACAAAGAACAATTTGGTCTAATATGACCAACAACACCACAAAGGTGACAAGTAGGCACAAAAACAGATTTCTTATGCTCTCTAACAGTAGGTTTAGACATAGGTTTAGAAACTCCAGCGTCTCTATCAGAACTTTTACCTTTGTCTAACCTAGCAAAATAAGCCTTTTCTTTATTATTCCTCTTGAAAGGAGGGATATAAACTTTTTCAGCTTTAGGCTTAAGAGAAACAGAAACACTTCTGTTATCAACAGCAGGCTTGGTACTAGTCAGATTTTCAATTTTAGCCTTAGATTCAACTAACTCTTGTTCCAAGCTTTTCATCTTCTCATCTTGAGAGGAAATTTGATTTCTCAAAAATTCATTCTTTTTATTAGATTCATCTAATCTCACAATCAATTCCTCTTTTTCAAGATTAGCCAATTTTAACTCTTCTTTAAATTTCTTAGCAATTTTCAAAGACTTAGATAATTCTTTACGAAAAGTTTCAAAGGCATCAATAAAATCAACAGAAACAATAGTGTCCTTTTTATTCAAATCATCACAATCAAAAACAGTAAGACACTTCAAATTATCCATGATAACAGGGATCAAGGATCAACTCTTAGATCAAAAGATCTAACACAAAAGAGCTACCCGCTCTGATACCACTTGTCAGTTCGTTTAGACCCCTGTAAACTAGATTGTTTAACCTAATTAATTAACCAAGTGAATACTTAGGTTTATTATTCAGATCTAGGTTAAAACAATAACAATCATATCAAGTAAAGCAGCGGAAAAATAAAGAACACAACGATATGATGACCCAGGAAAACCAAACTGGTAAAAAACCTGGGGAGGATTTAACCTAGCTATCCTCAAGGTAAAATAGCAAATCCACTAGAAAGAATTGAAGTTTACACAATAGCGACTTAGACCACTAACATCCTATTGCTACCCAAGTGTAGGAAACTTACTACCATGACCCCATGATAGCTCCGAGATCCACGGACTCCTTCTTTCTTTAATCTTTGCAAAACACAAACACCACCGTTTGTGACTTTGAGACTCCACTCAAAGGTTTAGCAACACAAACTCTCCTGTTTGTGACTCCAAGACCACCCTTGAAGGTTTAGATCATCAGCTCCTTTGATGACTAGAGAAGGCAGCAACTTCAGCAATACCGGATCTTGAGATTCTTCAAGGAACAACACCGATAGAAGTAATAAGAGAGGTTTTAGGAACAAAACCCTAAATACAAAAGAGGCACACTCTTTTCTCTCTAAAAAGCCTTAAAAAAAACGTGCTTAGGGTTTCCTTTATATAGTGGGAGAAGTAGATCTGAAACCCTAATTCTTAATGGGCTAGAACTGCTGTTTGGGCCAACTTAAAATTCTACAAATACGATTCTCGATCGATCGAGCCTGTTTTTCGATCGATCGAACCAGACAGATTCGGAATTCTTCTTTTTGCAGCTTACATGTTCTTGTGTGCTCACGATTTGCCAATTGTTCTAAACTTTTAGAACCTAACATTTCATATTCCACTTCCAACCAAACAAAGCAACTCTAGCAAACTACCAAATACAACATAGAAGATACCGGTAAGCCAAGTCATATCACAAAGGACACCATCAAACACTCAAAGAGTAGAGCGAGAAGTTCCACACAAACTACAAAACACTCTATTTTAAACAAAGTTACAAAAATCTATTCGAAATTCAATTCAACCATTTATATGTCTCATCTAATTCTGTAAGACAAATTAGATGGCACATATGAAAGATAAAATTGAATTTCGAGAAGATTTTTGTAACTCTGATTAGAACAAAGTGTTCTATAGTTTATGTGAAATTCCTCACTCTGCTTTTTGAGCCAGAGTTTGATGTTGTTCTTTGTGATGTGACATGGTTTACCTATATTTGCTATGTTTTATCTAGTAGTTTGCTAGAGTACTTGCTGTGTTTGGTTGAAGGTGGAATATGAAAGATAGAAAATAAATGATAAAAAATAGGAATAGCATTGTTTGGTAAGAAGAGGAAGGATGGAAAATTTTTGGTGGGGTCCAAGCATTTTATCTTCAGGCCCACCAAAATATTCTCTCTAGAAAACACAATTGATTTGATATAGGCCTTAGTTACTTTTATCCTCAGTCTTGAAATGTTAAAAGAGTTATGTTTCAACATTTAATATTTTTTTATTTTGTTCTCTTTTTTTTTTCCTTTTAGTTTTTTTCTTTCTTTGTGGTTTGTTATTTTCCAATTTTCTCTCTTTTTCTTCTTTCTTTTTTTCTATCTTTCGTGTTTGTTCAGTATCAATCTTTGTGCTCTCCTTTTTTGTTTATTGGTTTTTAAAAAAATTTATAATAATAATGAGAATAAATTTATAATATTTTTGAAGAGGGAAAAACTCAATGTGACAGATACATCTCAAAGTACATCACGGCGATTCAACCTGGTAGACTAAAAGTAGACGGATGGAAAGAAAACGTACACAACTGACGGGTCTAAAAGCCATGTGTCATCCCCTTTTTCCGGACATTTCAAGGGCTATAAATGGAAATAACTTGTAACTCACGCATAATCTTGGTTTATAGAGTTCTAAAAGGAATAAAACTTGGAGGGGAGGAGAATTCCAGAATATACACCCAACAATCACAAACCTACAAGGAAAGGACTTCCTACACACAAAACCAAGGTCGGTTCTTCCAAGGTCAGTTCTATACTACTATAAAAACCCAAAAGCTCTCAGTAGCAAGGAATGCATAATTTTCCCATCTCTGGCACTCTAGGGTTGCGAACGTTTTCTAACTTAACCTTCGGAGGGTCTTTGGTCGATACCACACCGGTACCCTCTTGAGGTTTCCTTGTTTTGTGTTGTGTAGGTTGTTTCGAGTACGAGAGAGAATCTTGTAGCTTACTGACAATATTTCGACATCATCAATTTTAATTTTATTTAAATATTTAATTGATAGAATAAGTAATAATTTATTTTAAAAAATTATTTCATATATAATGAAATAAGGATGTGAGATTAAATATATACCAACTACATTTTCTACCATCTTATTTTTTTCTCAATCAAATAAAAAAAATTTCATCCCTGTACTTTTTCACATTTCCAACCAAACACAAATAATGGAAATTAATATCTCTTCTATCTTTCCACTTTTCCATTCACTCTCCATTTTCTATCCTCCCACTTTTCTATTTTTTCAACCAAACAAACCCTAAGTTTTCACTAAAAAATGCATTACTCTCTCTAGCAGCGGCAGACTCTTCTCTTATCTTATATTCAAAATGTGTGGCCGTGATGTGTAGGTTTTTTTTTTCTTTTTCTTTTTAGGATAATCGGCAGAGTGATGTGTAGGTATGTTTGTCATGAATTCTGTTAGAATGCACTGAATGACTAGGTGGGATGTTTTGACTCTTTTGACTTAGCCAATTTCCATTTTGAAAGATTGTATTGCAATGTATTAAGAAACATCTATTTTGTGTTTTTTTCAATTGCCGACAACTTTTTTAATTAAAATGATAGCCCATTTGTTGATACTATATAAATGCTAGTTTGGATTTTCAAGAAAAAAAAAATGGTGTTCTAGCGTTAGTGTGTTTTTGTGGTGGTTTTTTATTATTATTATTTTAATGATTTGTTAATATTATTTTAAATAAAGTGATAATTTTTAGTTGCTGCCTATTGTCAAAGTAAAAATCTATAATGCATTATGCATGCACTTTAAGAGGATATAGCTTGTGTCCAGTGCCTTTTAGCACTAGACACGATACAATTCAAATACGTGTCCAAAACATTTTGAACAAATATTTGCATATTAGCATATCTAGTGTTAAAAAATAATAATAATAATAGATACAAGCCGTATACTATTTTTACTTTGACGACAGCAATTAAAAAATACCACCACTTCATTTAAAAGATTATCAACATGGACGGAGCCATTCATGGACTAGGGGGGGGGGGGGGGCAATGGTCCCCCCTAATTTAAAAAAAAAAACAATAATATTATTATATAACTATATATTTAGGTACTAATTTTAGTAATTTCGTTTAATAAAATTACATTTTGTCCCCCTTATTGATCATTATAAGAGAAATGTTACAGCTACAAATTTTTTTACAACATTTTTACGGACTATTGAGGTAGCAAATTCTTACTAATTTGCTTTTGGGTCCACTACTTACATCATTTTTTTACTTACTAATAACCACTAATCACAACAAAATTTGTAAAAAAAGAAAAAATTGCAAATCTAGTATTTTCCTCATTTTAAAGTCCATAAAAAAAAATTATAGATCTAAAATCTAAAAAAAAAAAATACAAGCCCAAAATATTAGTCCAACAACAAAAAGTATCAATAGGCAAGAGCAAAGCTAAAAAAAAACTTTGAGATTAATCAACCAATTTTATCAAAAACAAACAACTTAGCCTTTTAAAAAATTTTAAACAAAATAATTTTGTCCTTATCAACAAAAGACACTTTACACACACATGAAAAAAAATAATAATAAAAAAAAAACCTTTGTCGTCTAAGTAATAGAACTGAAAGTCGAAACCACTACATATAAGTAACAATAAAATTTCCCCCCCTAACTACAAGTCCTGGCTCCGTCCCTGATTATCAACAACTCAATAAAAAAATAGTATTAAAAAAAAACCATTACAAAACCTATATGTCGTACTCGAGTTTTAGTCCACGTTCAACATTATCCCCCAACCATTGAGGGTTTTCACTTGGCGACATGCAAAATGCACCATGTGTGTGACGTGTAGAACACTAATGTGGGGTTTGAGCAAATGAACTTTCTTACTTATTGATGATGCTCAAATTATCGTCAGTAGGCTGCGAAGTTCTCTCGTTCACGCTCGATACAACCTGCAAATCACAAAACAAGAAAAACCTTGAAAGGGTACCGGTGTGGTACTGGCCAAGGACCCTCCGAAGGTTAAGTTAGTAGATGCTCACAATCCTATAGTGCCAGAGTTGGGGAATAGTATGCGTACTTTTTCTGTGGGAGCCCTTGGGGTTTTTATAGTAGCGCAGAAGCGATCTTCTTTCCTTGAGTAAGAAGTCTTTTCCATATAAAACTTTGGCATTGATTGAGCGAACATAGAATCCTCTTTATTATTGGATTCTATTCCTATTGGGATTCTACTTAATTATGCGTAATCCGCAAGTTACCTCTATTCCAATAATGCTGACACATGTAAATCCGATCCGTCATCATCATGTCCATTCATTGCCTATCCGTCCACATTACATTCACTCATTTCTCTCCATCACCAAAACCTGGCATAGAATTTTATCCTCTTCAGCTGCCCCCTCACTCCATTGGTCCGTGACCATATAGGGGACGGACGTATGGGGTGACGACTTTTAAAGATATTGAGTTTATTATTGGGATATGGGGTAATTAATACGGGCAGTGAACGCTGTCGAACACGTGTCGCTTTTCTAGTGGCTGTTTGGCAGAAACGAAGTGCCCCCTCGTCTTCCGTGCCGTTCCCCTATATAAACTTGCCCTATTTCCTCCTTATTTTTCACTTTTCACAAAAATCAATAGATCAGAGCACACCCGTTCACCCTGTCAAACACTCGATCCATCACGTTCATTGATTCGTCAAGCTTCTCCAACCCGTCGTACTTATTCACCCGTCACTCGAATCTGTAATATAACTGGTAAGCACTCTCTTTAATTTATTCATTCTTACCACCGTCAAATGCCTTTAGATTTGTTAGTCTTAGGGTTTACCTTCACGTGTAGGTGATAGATGTCTAACGCGTCGAGTAACCAGTCATTTGTCCGCAACGGAGCGGACTACGACGAAGTACACCTGTTGGGTTTAAGGGATCCGAACACTTCAAGTGAAGATAGTTCATCCACCACCTCCTCTTCCTCGAGTGATGAGGGTAGGACAGAAAGTAATCTTAGTGACGGTCTAGGTGAGAGTGAGCCTCCACCGCAGTCTACCATTGGTCCTGATAGGATGAGGAAATTTATAATGCTCTCGCTATGGACGGTAAATGATTTTACGTCCTCAATTAAAGAATCCCATTTTAAAACTTTGAGAGAAAAATACCAAATACCCGTCAACATACCCCTCCGTCTACCTTTTAGATCAGAGAAATGCTATTATGACGGCGTTGTTGGCGTCGAAATTTATGAGCAGATGCTCAAAGCTGGATTAAGGTTCCCCCTAAGTTCTTTGCACCGTCAGCTCCTTAAATACCTAGGCTTATCCATCACCCAAGTTTCTCCAAACGCTTGGAGGGTTTTCCTCGACGTAGAAGTTTTGTACGGGATAATGTCCAAGGGAAGGAAAATATTATCAGTGGAAGAGTTCTTCCATTGTTACCGTCCTGTAGAAATTACAAAATCAAAGGGTATGTATAGTTTTGTAGCTAGGAGTCCATTGTTACGTTTGGTTAGTGATACTCCAGATTCCAATAGAGACTGGAAGTCTAGATACTTTTTTATGGATAGTAATGAATGGATGCGTCATCTGGTGACACAAAGTTCATGCCTGTGGATACTACATGGGGAATATTACCCCCGTCAGGTATATACTCGTTCTTTATTTTCTTTCAACTTAAGTAGATATCGTCGATATTTTTTAACCGTCTTCTTTTTGCAGCTCAGAACCATCCTCAAATTTCACTAGAAGATTGGAGTTTCCTTGAAAGAATTTTTCAAAAAACCATGCTAGAAGGAAGGTCCTGGTCCAAATTAGTCAGGCTTGAGACTATACATTGGTATTGCGACAGACCAGAGCCGTCAGAAGCAGCTCTTAAATACGAAAATCAAGTCCGCACATGTAAGATTTTATAAAGGTTCTTGCTTTACTTATATATTACCGTTCATTTCCCTTAGTTCAAATATCGTCCCCTGCAGAAATGGACGATGCAAAAAGGAGAGAAATAATAAAGCAACAGGCGGCTGCGAAGAAAAAAATAGGTCAAACAGGTGAGATGGACACCTCCAAACCGTCGGGAATGAAAAGAAAGTACCCTACAGAGACTAACCGTCATATTAAGAAACCAAAGGGTACACCTGAGACCGTCGTGGGTCTTCAGGTTGAGGTAAAGAAGACGGTCATGCCCAAGCATGGAAAGGGCAAAGGTCTGATGACAGGTGGCCAAGCCCCTCCCGTGGAGAAGCCACCCGTCCTCCTTCGCGAGGATTCCAAGTACGCCTTGGAGAAGCTATCTTCAATTTTTATTGCTGAGGATTATGAGGACCTTGGCAACCATGCTACTAAAGCAATGGGGGAGACGGGCCTTTTTAGCATTGCCTAGATGAGAAAATCTTATCCGTCAGTCTCATTCATTTCCATTTTCTACCGTCATCCTCTTGCATTGACCTTTTTTTTTTTAGGCCATGGTCATGATGAAAGGCTTGATGGATTGTTGTGTTCATCATGAGACAGCCCTAGGCCGTGTAAGGGCAAAAGCTGCAGAGACGGAGGAAGAACTGGCATAGCTTCATGTTTGGAGGGTGGCTCAAGAGAAGAAATTAGCTTATTTGTGCAAGCTTGTGAGGAACTTGAGAAGCAGATGGAAGTGCTACAAAAGGTTCTTGAGGACAAGGAGGCAGAAATCAAAACCTTTAAGGACCGGCTCCGTCAAGCTAAGGAGGATGCGATCCTCGAGTACCGTGACTCCGAGGCCTATCTGACGGAGCTTGGCAGTACCTCTGCTGACAATTTTGATGACTGTCTCCGTCAGGTGAAGTCTGCTTATCCAAACTTTGACGTGTCAAATTTTTTGATAGATGCTCAAGGCCAGACTTCCGTTCTTCCCATCGCCTCAGAGAACACCGAAGATATTTTTGCCGAGGCATTTGATGGTCAAGGAGACGGCACCTGCGACGACGCTGACGATGCTCAAACCGCCCTCCAGACTCAAGCGATCATTGAAGATATTAAAGCTGAAGAAGTCAAGGATCCTTCCGTCTAGTAGCTATTTATGCAAAATATTTGTACCGTCGTAAACAATTCGCCTTTGTTGGCACTTGTATTTAAGTTTTTTTTTTTTTTAATTTCTTTCATCTATTATTGTAGTGAACTGATCTTTATTCTGGATCCGTCCATATATACTTTTAGACGGCATTGATACCCGTCCTCTTAATTTAATGTTCATGCTTTTGTTATATATTTGTCTTTGTTGTAGCATGATAATTTTTGTAACGGTATGGGGTACCAATCCCTTTCATTGTGTCTGTCTTGTTATGGACTTAATAGTTATCCAACCTTTTTGTCCTTTTGAAGGACTAAGGGTTGCGCATCCTTATTGTGACTTATCTGTCCTCCTAAGGACTAAAGTTGCTCACCCGTCGGGGTGCATCCGTCCATTTTAGGACTTGAATGTTTACATCCGTATTGGGATTTATCCATCCTTTTTAGGACTAAAGTCGTTCACCCGTCGGGGTGCATCCGTCCTTTTTAGGATTTGAATGTTTAGACCCGTATTGGGATTTATCCATCCTTTTTAGGACTAAAGTTGTTCACCCGTCGGGGTGCATCCATCCTTTTTAGGATTTGAATGTTTATACCCATATCGGGATTTATCCGTCCTATTAAGGACTTAGGTTTTTACATCCTCTTGGGATGTATCCGTCCTATTAAGGACCTAGGTTTTTACATCCACTTGGGATGTGTCCGTCCTATTAAGGACTTAGGTTTATACATCCTCTAGGGATGTATCCGTCCTATTAAGGACTTTGTAGCTAGTGGATAAATTCCTCATGCATAAGTAGAAACTTTGCCTAAGTAGAAAAACATATATCTGAATAAATTCCTCATGCATAAGTATAAACTTTGCCTCTTGGGTTTAAAAGTAATGTAGCAAAAACCAAATAATCCTTAAACAGAATTAAAATCTAGGTCGAGCTGTTGGGTTCAGCTGTTGCTCTGACTTCGTCTATTAGGTCGAGCTGGAGACGAATAGCCTCATCGTTTCTTCCTTCGTTGTAGCTATTCACCCTATAACTGGTGAGCCCAATTTCTGCAGGGATGACTGCTTCGCTTCCGAACGCCAAGCGAAATGGTGTCTCGCCTGTAGGAGTTCTTACCGTCGTCCTGTATGCCCACAACATGCTAAGGAGTTCTTCTGGCCATATACACTTTGCCCCCTCGAGCCGAGTTTTGATGATCTTCAGCAAGGATTAGTTCGTAACTTCAACCTGACCGTTGGCTTGAGGGTGTGCGGGGGATGAATAATGATTCTTAATCCCAAGCTCTGAGCAAAAATTTCTGAAAGAGTTGTTGTCAAATCGATTCCCGTTGTCCGAGACCAGAACCCTTGGTATGCCATACCTGTAGATGATATTCCTCCATACAAAGTTGCGTACATTCATTTCCGTGATTGTAGCCAGCGCTTCTGCTTCTACCCATTTGGTGAAGTAGTCGATGTCGACGACTAGGAACTTCAGCTGCCTGACTGCTGTAGGAAAGGGGCCCATTATATCTAAACCCCATTGAGCGAATGGCCATAGGGCAGTCATCGGAGTTAGTCCCTCCGTTGGTTGTCTTATTGAATTGCCAAATCTCTGGCATTTGTCGCAAGCCCTAACGTATACTTAGGCATCCTTTTGCATAGTGGGCCAATAGTATCCAGCTTGGATCAGCTTGTGAACTAATGACCGCGACCCTGAATGGTTCCCGTAGACTCCTTCATGTACTTCCCTCATTATGTAATCCGCTTCCTCGGGACCAAGACATCTTAAGTATGGGCGTGAGAACCCTCTTCTGTATAGGACATCATTAATCAGTATGAACTGCACCGTTTGGACCTTCATCTTCCTAGCAGCCTCTTTAGCGTCCGGTAGCATGCCTTCCTTTAGGTAGGTGATTATTGGCGTGGTCCAATTACTCTCAGTACCTATCTCCTGTACGTCTATGTTATCAATTGCAGGTGAAAGTTGAACAAAGGAAAGTACCTTATCATGGACGATCATATGTTCTACTGATGCGGCCTTGGCTAGCCGATCTACCTGCTCATTCTCTTTTCTTGGGATCTGCACTATCTAAGCCTGCAAGTTGCACATCTTCTTCTTCGCCTGGTCCAAGTACATCTTCATCCGTGTGCCCCTACATTCATACTCACCGATCACCTGATTGGTGACTATCTGTGAATCACAGTGGACAACTGCATTGGTGGCACCGGTGGCTTTGGCGAGATCCAATCCTACAATCAAAGCTTCATACTCTGCTTTGTTGTTCATCGTAGGAAAGTTGAGGCGAACTATGGATTCCACTTCGTCGCCTTCCGGAGATCGAAGAACGACACCTGCTCCACCAGCTTGCTTATTCGACGAGCCGTCAGTGTAGACATTCCATGAAGGATGCTCCTCTGCCCCCTGGTCCACTGGACTTGTAAATTCTGCAATAAAGTCGGCCACTGCTTGTCCCTTCATGGCTGTTCGTGGACGATACTGTATATCAAACTCGCTCAACTCAATAGCCTATAGTGCCATCCTTCCGGCTGATTCGAGATTGCTCAAGGCTCTTCTTAATGGTTTGTCCATCAGGACAATGATAGTGTGAGCTTGGAAGTAGGGTTTAAGTCTTCAGGCCACCGTAATCAAGGCAAAGGCGAGCTTTTCCATCGGCGGGTATCTTTCTTTCGCTCCATGAAACGCACAGCTCGTATAGTACACGGGTTTTTGAATCTTGTCTTCCTCTTTGATCAAGGTGGCACTGGCAGCAGCTGGTGATACGGCTAGGTATAAGAACAACTCTTCTCCTTCTCTTGTTGGACTCAGCAGTGGAGGAGAAGAAAGGTAGGTTTTAAGATCTTCGAATGCCTGCTGACATTCTTCCGTCCACTCAAAGGATTTCTTCAATGTTCGGAAGAAAGGTAGGCATTTGTTTGTCGCTCTTAATACGAATCTATTTAACGCAGCGACCTTTCCGTTAAGGCTCTGTACTTCTTTCACATTCTTTAGGGGTGTAATTTCTAATACAGTGCGGATCTTATCTGGGTTAGCTTCAATTTCCCTATGGGACACCATGAACCCTAAGAACTTTCTAGCTGTTACCCCGAACATGCATTTGCTTAGATTGAGCTTCACATTGTACGATCGAAGGGTGTCAAACGTTTCTCCGAGGTCGTTCAAGTGGTCGTCTTCCCTTCGGCTTTTGACCAACATATCGTCCACATATACTTGGATGTTTCTCCCAATCTGTTTTGCGAACATTTTGTTCATAAGTCTCTGGTACGTTGCTCCAACATTCTTGAGGCTGAACGGCATCACTCTGTAACAAAAGAGGTCTTGACTTGTTATGAACGAGGTCTTGTCCTGATCTGCCTCGTCCATCTTAAGCTGGTTGTACCCGGAGAAGGCATCCATGAAACTCAGCAGCTAATGTTGCGCAGTCGAATCAACTAGAGTATCAATTCTTGAGTGTGTAACTGTCTTTTGGACAGGCCTTATTTAAGTTCGTGAAGTCTATGCTCATCCTCCATTTCCCGTTGGCCTTTCTAACCATCACGACGTTTGCCAGCCAATCGGGGTAGTAGACTTCTTTGATGAAGTTCGCTTCTTGCAGCTTGCGGACTTCTTCTACTATAGCTTGGTCTCTTTCTCGCTCCAAAACACGCTTTTCCTGACGAACCGGTGGAAATATGTGAGACACATTCAACCTGTGAACCATGACGGAGGGATCAATCCCTGGCATGTCTTCATGATCCCATGCAAAAACATCCTGGTTTGCCTTAAGAAACACTTCTAGCGGTTGCAGGATCGCTGGGCTAGCAAGGGTGCCAATTCGGGTCGTTCGCTCTGGAATTGAGCCATCCAATTGTCTTTCCCGAAAGTTTTTCAACAGGTTCGGCCACCGTCCGCTATTCTTTGATGTTCATGGTTTGCATCTGGTCATCCATTTCCATCATCGTTACGTAACATTCTCATGCGGCGACCTGGTCCCCACGTAATTCTCCTACTCCGTATTCAGTCGAGAATTTGAGCATTAAATGGTAGGTCGAAGTTATGGCCTTCATGAATTAAGAGTGGGACGTCCAATTATGGCATTGTAAGCGGACGAGTAGTCGACCACGATAAACGTGACATCTTTCGTAATCTACCTAGGGTAATCACCGATCGTGACGGGCAAAGTAATTGCTCCGAGGGGATATACCTTGGTTCCCCCGAACCTAACAAGGGGGGCATTTGTTGGAGTCAGCCGCTCTTTACCAATCATCATCTGTTGGAAAGCCGAGTAGTAAAGGATATCTGCAGAACTTCCGTTGTCAATCAGGATCCAATGCATATTGTAGTCTCCCACTTGTATGCTAACGACAAGGGCGTCGTCGTGTGGGTGGTGAAGACGTCGAACGTCGTTCTCTGAGAACCCAATGACGGGTGTTTCGTCCTGTTCTTTCGTAGGAATGAAGCTCGTCATCTGAACGTTCTGGATCATTCTGAGATAAGTTTTTCGAGCCTTTTTCGTCGAGCCAGACATCGCTGTGCCTCCTACAATCATCCTTATGTCCCCTAGGGGTGGTCTTGGACGCTTATTTTCTTGTCGTGGAATCTGTTCTTGTGGTGGGTCCGTTCTCTCCCTGCTAACGAACCTCTGTAACTTCCCTTGCCATATGAGTGCTTCTATCTGCTGCTTCAAGTCATAGGAGTTTGCCGTGTCATGGCCGTGGTCTCTATGAAAGCGGCAGTATTTGTCCCGAGGCCTTTTATTGGGATCTCCCTTCAGCTTTCCTGAAAAAATGAGGGCTCTCTCATCTTTAATCTGCATCAGAACTTGGTCTATTGGGGCTGTAAGCGGTGTGAAGTGTGTAAACCTCCTAGTTAGAGGTTTAGGACGCCTCTCTTTTTGTTTCTCTCTCGTCCTTGCCGTTTTTCGTCCCCTATCATGATGTTCGTCGTCCTGTCTTTCTCTCTTCTTGGAGGGCTTCTCATCTCGAGCCGAGAGTGCATCCTCTGCATTCATGTACTTGGTCGCCCTGTATAGTACATCAAACATGGTCTTTGGGTCGTTCTTGTACAAGGAGAATAGAAATTTACCCTTCCGCAGTCCATTCGTAAATGCGGCTACCAGTATTTTGTCGTCCGCTTCGTCTATTGAAAGTGCTTCCTTGTTAAAGCGGGCAATGTATGACCTCAACGTTTCATCTTCCCGATGCCTAATATTCATCAGGCACGCCGTAGATTTCTTGTATCTGTGCCCTCCTATAAAATGCAAGGCGAAGAAAGCGCTCAACTCCTTAAAAGTGCTGATGGAGCTTGGTGTTAACCTGCTAAACCAGACCCTTGCGGAACCTCTTAATGTTGTGGGGAAAGCCCTACACATAATTTCATCCGCTACTCCCTGTAGATGCATCAACGTCTTAAAGGTCTCCAGATGATCCAACGAATCTTTGGATCCGTCATAGCTTTCGATCTGAGGCATGCGGAACTTCTGAGGGAGAGGGTATGAATTGACGGTCACCGTGAATGGTGAATCCGTTCGATGAACCAGGTCGTCCAAGTCATTAGATACCCGTCCTTTGAGAGAGTTCATCATAAAATCCATGCGATCTTTCATTATCTGCATCTTTGCCACTACGCTAAACGGGACCTGCTCCGCAGTTGATGGTCGATTTGTATCCTGTTGTTCGGGCCTGCTATGGGCGTTACTCCCTTCCGGCCCGTTCTAGGTTCTCCTTTCGGCATTGCTGGCCTCATGTTCTTCCTCCTGGGTATGGAGTGTTGCGTCTCTCTGTCGCAGTTCTTCTTCTAGGTTGTTGTTACGTTTCGTAAGGTGTTCTACCGCTGCTGCTAGGGTTTGAACTTGTCTTTCGAGGGCTGTTATGTGTGTCTCCCCTTGATCGTTTGTTGTGGTCGCCATCGAGTGTGTGAGTATCATGCAACCTTTTGTCCAGAAAGCAGAAAGTAGTGACTTTTCCTTGTGCCCTCCCCATAGACGGCGCCAACTGATGATGCTCAAATTATCGTCAGTAGGTTGCGAAGTTCTCTCGTTTGCGCTCGATACAACCTGCAAATCACAAAACAAGAAAAACCTTGAAAGGGTACCGGTGTGGTACCGGCCAAGGACCCTCCGAAGGTTAAGTTAGTAGATGCTCATAACCCTAAAGTGCTAGAGTTGGGGAATAGTATGTGTACCTTTTTTGTGGGAGCCCTTGGGGTTTTTATAGTAGCGTAGAAGCGACCTTCTTTCCTTGAGTAATAAGTCTTTTTAGATAAAACTTTGGCATTGATTGGGCGAACATAGAATCCTCTTTATTATTGGATTCTATTCCTATTGGGATTCTACTTAATTATGCGTGATTCGCAAGTTACCTCTATTCCAATAATGCTGACACGTGTAAATCCGATCCGTCACCATCACGTCCATTCATTGCCTACCTGTCCACATTACATACACTCATTTCTCTCCGTCACCAAAACCTGGCATAGAATTTTATCCTCTTCACTTATATTCATTTTTAGGAGTCACCACCAACCATTGGAATTCTAAGACATGATTGGTCACCTAAGTCTAATTATTTTTATTTCCTAATTTTAACTAAGAAAACCCTAGGGTTCCTAAGCTAAAATAGAAAATAAAAAGATGTCTTGAACCAGAAGACATGGATTCGAAAGCTCAATTACGTGTGGAGAAGGTGTTAGACACCTCACAACGCCTATTCAAAAAAATAGTACCTTATTTCAAATTAATCTTATAACTCACCATTTAAAGAAGAACTTAAAATATTTGACATTTGGTTTTAAAAAGAATGATATGCATGTATATGTGAAATAAGATAATGATTAAGCATGTAAAATTTACATGTATAATCTATCCTAAGATGATGCGAAAAATGGCATGTATCCATCCTAAGATGACATGTGAGAAATGACATGTATTTATCCTAATATAGCATATGAAAAACGGCATATATCCATCCTAAGATGACATGTGAGAAATGACATGTATTTATCATATGTTGGCATGTGAATGTATGACATTTATAATATACCCTAAAGTGACATGTGGATGCATGGCATGTATAATTTATTTTGGAAAGCAAGATAAGACAAGCATAACTAAACATGTGATTACATGGCATTTACTAAGAAAATAAATTGAATGATAAATTTAATGAGACTTACCTCATTGAATAGCCATAATATAGCATACCAAGAGCAAATCTTGCAATTCCTTTTTCCAATGCATTTTTTATCTCAAATAAAAGGGGACACGAAGAAATAACAAGGAACACGAAGGTTAAATTTTTAGAAGATGCGGAAACAATGTCATTTGACTTTTTTTTTTTCAGGGTGATACATTTGACAAATTATTGATCTCGAAGGAATCTTTTTTTTTTTTTTTTGGGAAAACGAGAAAAATCATTTTCTTGGCCCTAAGGGCCTTTGTACAATTTTTGAGAAATTTTGGGACCATTTTGTGATTTCATGACATTTAGGGTAAGAAATGTAATTTTGTGAAGTTGAAGAGTTAAAATGCAATTTTGAAAAGTTTGGGTTGAAGTTGTGATTCGGAAAAGTCTTGGGTCAAAAGGGTAATTTTGAAAAGATTTGGGATAGATTTGTAATTTTCAAAAGCTGTGTTTATGGCTTGTGGACCCTCAAGTTTGGGCTGAATGTTTGGGTTTAAGTTGAGGTTTTGCAAGTGTTGAGCTAGAGCTTTGGGAAATTTGATGGGCCTAAGTGTTCGTGCTTAAATAAATTTCAGACTGGACCTACTTTACACACACACAGATTGGGCTTAAATTTATTTAAATGTCTTTATTTTTTTTTTCAATCTCTTCTTGTATCCTCTCAAATTAAAATCTCCCTCGTCAAATTAACATAATCTTCTTAAAGGAAATTATTGTGCACCAGACAACTATAAATACGTACTCTTTCATGTAAATTTCACTAATTAAATTTATAATAAAACTCGCTATTCATTAGATCGGGAGGAGTAAACATTTATAATTCTTCCGTACTAATAATTTTCCATCTTTCTCTGAACCATAGCACCCTCTTACTCTCTAATCCCACATCCTTCTCCTCTCTCAAAATCAATCGAATCTTCTTGGTTGGACCTTCATGGCCGAAACTTCAACTCCTCTTTCTCTTAGCTGAAGCTCTCTCCTCTCAATATCTTACACTAAACTCACTCGGATCTTTTTCTCTCTCTAAACCAAAGCTCCACGGCTCCACCGCCAACCACCATGACCAAAGGTGGTTGTCTTCTCCTCTTCCTCTCTATTTTCTTTTTCTTAATTTTTCTATTCAAAGCTCCCTCCTTTTTGGTTAGTGTGTTTGGAGATTTGGGTTTGGGTTTGGATTTCAAAGGTGGGATTTTTATTGGGTATGGCCAAAAGGTGTTTGTGTTTTGATTTGGGGTTTGTTTCGAGTGAGTATTTTCAGGGGCGGGGTTTTGCGAACATTTCAAAATGAGTTAACTGGGCTATGTGGCCGTGTGTGTATGTCCTGTGTTCATGAATAAATGTGAATCTGAGCATGTGTAAACAAAATGTATTCAAGCACAGGTATGTATGAGCAAAACTGATAGAAAGGTATGAGCTTTTATGTTTAAAAATGCATGCTTGTGTGAATAAAAATGATGTGTCCATGTTCAGTGCATCTGTGTACAAATCTAGACATTTGAACATTAGCATGCTAAATAAAAGGGGAAACAAATTCTACCCATTTTTAGTTTGAACTTGTTGCTGTTTTCCCTGCCATTCTTGCTTTTTCCTTGAGTCTAGCTTTTGAGTTGTGCTTTGTTGATAGCTGAAAAAGGAACAAGCAAGATTAGAGCAATTGCATCAGTTCGTGAAAAATTTCGTCTATTTTACACAAGAAAACCTACTTTTTCTATTTTACACTATCACTTTTACAAAACACCCACGTCAATTTATCTATTATACACACATTTTTATTAAAATAATATTTTCCCTCACTTTTTTGATTATTTCCCACCTAACCCCCACCTAACCCTTCTTTAACCCTTCTTTTTCCTCATACATGGACACCTCTCTTCATCTTTGTCTCCGCCTCTCAGTCTTCTCCTTCTTCTTCTCTTTTTTTTTTTTTTTTTTTTTTTTTTTTTTTTTTTGAGAATCTATTTTTTTCCTCTTCTCCGTCAACCCATCACAAGTCCCCTTCTTCTTCGCACCATCCTTACCAAGCTCCACATCTTCTCCGGCCGGCCGATCCACGAACCAAGCTCCACATCTTCACCGGCCAGCCGATCGACGAACCAAGCTCCACATCTTCTTCACCAACCGGCCGATCCACGAACCAAGCTCCACATCTTCTTCACCGGCCGGCCGATCCACGAACCAAGCCCCACAATTTCGTCACCGGCCGATCCAACCTCCCGGGTATTTTTCTCGACCCATATCACTTCTTCACCGGCCGATCCAACCTCCCGAGTCTTTGTTTGTGTGGGTTTATTTGTGTGTGGGTGTGTTTCTGTGTTAATTTGTCTGTGTGGATGTGTTTGTGTGTGGGTGTGTTTGTGTTCATCTAAGGTGAAAGAAGATGAGGAGGTCGTTACGAACAGAAAAGAGAGAGAAAAAATAGTGCGAACGGAAAGATGATAAAATAATGTATACACATGCTACAGTAACCGTGCATATATGCACGGTTACTGTAGCAATTGTGCATTTATACACAAGTTTACACCCATTGATGTGGGTGATTTTTTGCTCAAATTGTGTAAAAATAGTTAGTTTTTCCATTTTGCACCATTATGCACAAACTAATGTAATTGCTCTTAGACATTGGAGTTAGAAATGGAAAAGAGACGAGAAAGTGGGAACAAATTGGGGAAAAGAGACATTGGGCTTGTTTCACTTTTACTATCTTGCTTAGAGCATCTCCAACAAACTCGTTAACCCAAAAATTTTAGACAGTAAACCCACCAAATGGTGCGCCAACAGTCTCTCTAAGTTACTGTTCATGAGCAAAATAATCAATTAAAATATAAAAATTCAACCACCAATTAAAATATTTAATTTTTACTCAATATTTACAATGGCTAACAACAAAATCATTTCAGATCTTTTCTCTCTTAAACATCTCTAAACTCAATCTCAATCAAAATACAAACTCAAATTACAATTTTAAAATTAATCAAATCAGAACCAAAAAATAAAAAAGAAAACAAAAAAACAAAGACAAAGCAAATCCTATGAAGCACGGACGCAGCTAGGAGTGTGTCGCACTAGACTCCGATGCGTCTGCATGCGCGTTGGTGCTGCGTCTGAGCTCTTTTTTTTTTTTTTTTTTTTCACGGATTCACGCCGACTCGGCTTGATTCGTACCGAACTGGGCCAATATCGGCCAAAATCAAGTTGTATTAGCCGAATCAAGTCGTATTGCCCGGCAATCGAAAGAGCCGAAACAGGCTGAAATTGGCCTTGAATCATGCCAGAACAGTTGAAATCGGCTTTGAATGAAGCTCAAACATCCTAAATCTGTCCTTCCTCAATTTTATTCTGAATATTTGTTACTTCTTTTGTGTTTTCTTTTTTGTTTTGTGTTTCTTGCCTTCTTCTTTCTTTGTTTTGTGAATCAAGGAATAGTAATATGTTTTTAAGAATATTTTAATAGTAAAAATATATAAAAAATAATTTTAATAATTTTTTAATCACTACACCCCATTGCACTCGCACCCTACTTTTTCAAAAATTGTCGAGTCCCGCACCTGCAGCTGAATTCGGAAATGCACCCGTGTGTCATAGTGCAAATCTGACCCATCTGAGCAGTAGGGGGAAGGAGGACAAGCGGTAGTGGGGAAGAGGACAAGCATGCGTGAACATCCGTCGGCGATCTGTGTGAGAGTGAGAGTGAGAGAGAGCTTCTGGTATCTATATGTTCTAGAGTGGAAAGTGGTAGAAAAGAAAAGCAATAGTAAAAGTGAAGATAAAGAGTTACGTGTGTGGAGGAGAAAAAAGAGGAAAAATAAATAAATAAAAGAAACGTGTGAATGAAAAAGAAATTAAAGAGATAAAATAAAATAAAATAAAAAATATGAAATTAAAATTGAGAAATATTACCATAATATTACCACAATATTTTTACAGTAAATTTTAAATGATGGGTTGTTACTAACTGATATTGGTGAGAAAAATTAATTTAAGTGATGTGTTCAAATTAAAATCAATAACAATTTACAATATATAATTTGTTGTGAAAGTATTTTCTTATAACCTTATTACTCTTATAACTTTTCAAAATTATATAGCTACAAAAAGCTACAAGAGTAACAAAGTTACAAGAGAATTTGCAATAGGGGATTAAGAAATAGAAATGATTTACTTCAAGGTCAGAGAATCTGCATTTTAGTGGGAAATATATAGCTCATTTCATAATGGTTGTGTCGATTGAGATCCGGAGGTATGGCATGAGTGCACAGGATTTTTTTTTTTGAAAATAACTATAAAAGCCAAACTATTGTATTCGTTAGCTAAGATTTGAAACTATTTTGGTATCTAACAATTCGAGTCTGGGAGACTCGATTTCATTGTAACAAATCGAGTTTAAGAGACTCGATTTCTGTGTGTTGGCAAAGCTGAGGTGGACTAAAAATCCACGCGGAACTCGAGTCTTTAAGACTCAATTTCCTGTCTCCTTCCTTCTTCTTTTTTTTTCTCCATCTGCCATCCCACTCAGGACAATTTTTCCTTCTTCATCTATTTGTGTTTTCAGTTCTTCCTTCTTCAGCTAAATCCATTTCTCAAAATCCCAAACCCATTTCTGAAAATCCCAAACCCAAATCGAAGCAAAAACTGTTGTGGGTTTGTGTTTTCTCAATCAGAGCAAAAACTGATGAAACATGATCTCAATCGGAGCAAAAAAGGTTTGTGTTTTCTTCATCTATTTGTGTTTTCAGTTCTTCCTTCTTCATCTAAATCCATTTCTCAAAACCCAAACCCGTTTTTCTGAAAATTCCAAACCCATTTCTGAAAATCCAAAACCCAAATCGGAGCAAAAACTATTGTGGGTTCGTGTTTTCTCAATCGGAGCAAAAACTGTTGAAACACGATCTCAATTGGAGCAAAAAAGGTTCGTGTCTTTTGGGTTGGGATCTCAATCGGAGCAAAAAATGTTCGTGTTTTCTCAGTTGGGTTGGTGTTCGTGTTTTCTATGTGTCTTCTGGGTTTGGTATCTAGGAAACTCGAGTCTCTAAGACTCGAGTTCCACGTGGATTTTTAATCCACCTCAGCTTTGCTAACACACAAAAATTGAGTCTCTTAAACTCGAATTATTACAGTGAAATCGAGTCTAAGAAACTCGAATTGTTAGTTTCCTAAATAGTTTCAAACCTTAGCTAACTAATACAATAATTTGGCTTTTATAGTTATTTTCAAAAAAAAAAAAAAAAAATTCCAGTGCAACACCATCCAAGAGTCAAGATTCAGAATTAAAAAGTAAATTTTTCCTTAAACCCTTAGCTCAGAAAAGTTAAGTTACTTTTCTAGTCTAAGGTCTTAAGAAAAAATTTTTAATATCTTAACTTTAAAGTTTTCTCTCAAAAAAAAAAAAAAAAAAAAAAAAAAAAAAAAAAAAAAAAAAAAAACTTTAAGGTTTAAACTCAACCTTCGGTATTGTACTGAATTTCAATCCAAAAAAGGTGAAAGTGAGTTTACAAGGGTACGACTCTTATTGTGAGTCTAACATTTCTATTTCCCATTAATTATTTTTTGAAATGTGAGACAAAATGTGGCTTTAAACAAATAAATTTACTTTATTATTATTTCTTTAGATTATCTTTGAAAATGTGAAATAAAAATTAAACAAATACGCTAACAAAAAGCAAGGAATGCCAATCTCAAAACTCAACCTTAATTTTCATGCTGATAATGTACTCATTATCATCATAAATTAATACACAGCATAAAATAGTAACAATAACATCATTATGTGACGAGCTAAGTATTCTTTCAAATGTCAATGAAGAACTACATATGTAACACGATTTCAGTGCTAACTACTGTCTCAAAAGAGATAAGAGACGAGCCAAATCCATCAATCTTGAACTGATGGTATGTTAATAGACTTGGATTTGAGAGCACTTCAATAGTTTGGTGCGTGCTGACATGACCAAGCCAGGTGGAAGAGTGGAGACCACTTTTCTTGGCTCTTCTTCAAATATCCAACCAAATGTGTTGGTTGTCCCTGCAGTACTACTACCTATTTATGATACAATCAATTCTAAATCTAACCTCATAAACCCAACCAACCAAAAAAAAATCATTATGCACTTGGATAGAAAAGCTAGACAAAGACATTTTTAGCTTGATTATGCTCCTTTCCAATCTCTTTCAAACACTTGGCTTTTTTGTCTTTTTTTTTTTTTTTTTTTTATCTAATGGCAGTTTCTGTGGATTGCCTTGACCATGATCTTGCATCAATGTCAATGGATTCACGGGAGAGTAAAGAAACATTTGTGTCAACAGCTGCAGTGAGGTTGCAAAAAGTTTACAGGAGTTATCGTACCCGGCGCAGGCTAGCAGATTCAGCTGTTGTTGCTGAAGAGCTGTGGTAAGTGTCAATGTATGTTTCATTTCATTTACTTTAAGAACGTGACTGTGTTTTTTCTGAGAAGTTATGGGACTATTTGAAGGTCGCAAGTTATAGATTATGCAAGGCTGAATCACAGCACGGTTTCCTTCTTCAATTTTCACAAAGCAGAAACAGCTGCCTCACGCTGGAGTAGGATCAGCTTGATTGCTTCTAAGGCATGTAGCTTACACAACTATTAACATCTTCATTATTGTACTTGCAACATATTTTGTTATGATTTCCAATGACTATTCTGTTTTTGGCCTCTTATTTTATCATTCACGCAAAATGATAGAAAACATTAATTACAATTAAAATGGAATAAATAATGGTGTCATGCTTTAGTAAATAAAAATAACGGTTTCATGCAATTTGATAATTTTGGCAGGTTGGAAAAGGGTTGTATCAAGACGCTAAGGCACAAAAACTAGCTTTCCAACATTGGATTGAAGCTGTAAGTCTGTTATTTTAAGCTAAAAATTTACTATTATTATTATATTATTATGATGATGATGTTCCGCAGATTGATCCAAGACATCGTTATGGTCATAATCTCAACTTTTACCATGAAGAGTGGGGTAAAGGTGATACAGAGCAGCCATTTTTTCATTGGTACACAAACTTCTCTTGGTTGATTCTTTGATTTTTCTGCCTCTAGTGCTATATGGGCCCACAAATATCTGCACTATGTTTCCTCTTTTCACCCCTTCTTCTTTACCAAGAATGAACAGTTTAACCAATTTTAGATGCTTCGAATGTCAAATATTTCCATTTAATGCCTTGGCTTCCGCATTTGACTCCAAATGCAACCAAAGTGATAAAAAAGAAAGTGTGAACATAAGTACGGGAAAGTCTCAATAATAACTATTCTGTCACTAAGACTGCTTACATGAAACTGCTAATGCCTTCATTGACTCTTATTGTTGGTTGTGAAATAACATAAAGTGTATTACATTCCAGTCTGGTTTGTGTAAATTCTCATTCTGCCATGAGAGTTGCTAGTGTTCTTTATAATTTGCAGATTTGTCCAAATAAGAAAGGCCACATTTATCTGATTGTTGTTGCCTCCCACTGAGAAAATGATGGGAGAGATGGGATTGATTATAACAGTAATCTTATCTATTGTGAAAAATGTTTACATGCTAACGTGATTGCAATTTCAATGTCAAACACTAAGACCAAACAATCTATATGACAATGCATTTGCTTCTACATCATGATCCTCTTTTTCTTCAAATGCCAAAGTTTCAGATCCCGAAAATCACCCAACATTTTCTGCAATGGCTTAAATCATTATTAATGTAAACAAAACCATTCAAGGATTGGTTAAATTGCCCTTTTTAATTTATTCTTTCAATTAGATATGGGAGACTACACTTACCCAAAGACTGATCAGGAGCTCAAAATCTCAGAAAACCTTGTGAGATAAGGGGGGGGGGGGGGGGGGGGGGGGGGGGGGGGTGTGTGGGGGTTAGAAGTTCGAATAAGTTCCACAGAAAACATCTACAATAATGAACTTCTTAACTGACCAGAAAAGTGAGAGGGATTTAAATTAAGGAATATCAAAGAAAGCTCTGCGATCATTTTCATCACAGCCTAATTTGACATGGATTTTATCTCTCATTTGGCAGCCACCGAGTTTAGCCTTTCTTTTACCCTTTATATGTAGCCTTTGCATGTCTGTGCATTATGATACTACTTTTTTGCATGCCAGCGCATACGCAAAGATGTGGTCATGCATCACCTCTAAATGAAAGCCTCCAATTATTGGGAAATGTCATATAAGAAATGAATAATATGTCATCTACTATGTTCAAAAATTTCTAGCATTCATAAAATCATTATACAATGCAATAGATGTTTTTCTTTTCAAGGGCTAAAGCTTTATCCAATAAAAAGCAGAAAATGGTCAAACACATTAAATCAATACTCAAAAGAAAAGGCACAAAGACAGCAATCTGAAGATTATAAATGGAAACATGACACACATGTAACTCACAGCATTCTCTCCTTTTAATTTTCATCTAAGTACATGATAAACATAACTAAATCAGTAAATAATAAAAAAAATGTTTTAGTATTTAAAGTGTAATTCTTAATTTCTAAAAATACATGTGCATATGCAAAGATGCATCTCAATCTCCGTCTCTATAATTTCATCCTGTATCCAATGTTCATTTAATTGCTGTCAAGAATAGTAAAACTAAATAGAAAGGGGAAATAGTTAAAAGTTATGGTATCAAAGTACATTGCAAAAATAGAATGTCTGGAATATTATTGAATGTTAACTTCTTGCTAGAAAAACAAAAACAAAAAATTATTGAATGTTAGTGGGTTAGCATGATAGGTTTCAAGCCAAGGGCTTGAAGCTTTATCTCAGTGCTAGGGGGTATCTTCAAAATCGCAGAATACCTCTCATACAAAAACCTCACAAGAATGGAGATAATTATATACTTTCTCATACCTTGATGTCCCATGCAAAAAGAAAGAATCTAGTGTCAATTAAATCAATGTGTCACTAAACAGCTTAATATATTCCTTGTGTAGGTTGGACGTTGGAGATGGAAAAGATGTTGATCTCAAAGATTGCCCAAGATCAAGCCTTCGACAAGAATGCATTAAATATCTCGGACTGGTATGCTCCTCCTTTAAAATGAAACCTAGTATCACAGTTCATAAATCATAAACCAAGATCAGAATGGGGTCAGATTATTACTACGGTCTGAACACCAACTTCGTATCTTCCGTGGAAATCAATTATATCAATAGCCATTAATGAGTCTAATGCATTTCAGAGTATCATGAAATACCATGATAGAAATAAAATAAGTGCTGTTTCTGGTTATTACTTAATTTTCTACAAGCAGGAAGCACTAAAACTCTACCTACAAAATAGCATTGAGTTTTGCGTACTAAAAAGCTTATGGGAATGAATTGACTTCAATTGGATTTTAGATGCTCTTTAACACCTGCTCTACTCAAGCTTTCCTAACTTCACTCACACTGTTTGTGGAAATGCATCACGAACAAGCAAGAAAGGGAATACTATGAATACATAATTGCTGAAGGGATGATAGTGCATAAACAAACTGGAAGTCTCCTTGATACAAGTCAAAAATTGCAAGGCTCAAAATGGATTTTTGTTATGAGTACCTCCAAAAAACTTTATGCTGGTGAGGTAAAAACTGATACAAACACCACACAATTTGTTGACCGTATTCCCAGATCTAAGATGCCACTTTAGTTTGCATCATCTGAAGCCTAATGCTTTCTTTCCTTCCCACCAGAAAAGGAAGGGATCATTTCATCATTCCAGCTTCCTTGCAGGAGGGGCCACTTTGGCTGCTGGAAGACTTGAGGCAGAAAGTGGCAAGCTCAAGGTATGCATGTAGCAAGCATTTATTATAATGTTTCCATAATGCCATTTTCTAATGACATCTTTGTATAATTCACAGTTCTCATTATGGAGACATACAACTAAAAATGTTCCATACCTCTAATCTACACATTAAAGTATTCAACCCAAAGCTTAAGCTATCATTGGAGAGGCCCAACAAGTACATATACAACCAAGCACACACCCAACCTGTTTGGGATTCCTCTCTCACTTCCAGGCTCACCAGAAACTGAAACCAAAGGAAAATATGCTCAATGACCCTACTGGTATTGAAAGAAAGACAAGTAGGCCAGGCACATGGAATCCAAGAACAAACAAGCCAGACTTTGACATCATGTTCATTCTGGGGCTCTATTTAGTAAACGGCCCTCAAATCCAACTTGCTGTAGATACTAAGTACAGATGCTTTCACAAAAAATAAATGATTGCTATGGAAGGGAACTGCATATCTTAATTTCACATTTCCCATGGTGTATGGGGTTGGAGGAGTTGAAACGGTTGCCTGTACCTGAAAAGTGCAACACTATCATCCTCTAGTGAAGCATACTAATTGTAGAATTTTAAATTGGATACAAGCAAATCCTATCAAAGAATTAAAAAAGTATTGATGATTTTAGTCTTTCAGAATTGCTTCGGAATTTAGAAGATCTTATTTTTTACCCTTATTAAGGGTAAACTTTCAATTATATGAATGTTTAGCTCAAATGTTACTTTTAATAATAGATGTCAACAAAATGCAAGACTAAGTTAACTACTTGATTATATGGTTTACTCAAAGCTGATGTGAGGTTCAGTTTAGTTTGAATGAGCTCACAGTACCATCTTTTGTTTTTAAATTTATGCAATTAATTGCGTAAGAATCCCAAGCTCTTTAAGACAAGTTGATGCTGGCAGTGGCAGATCTCATAAATTCTTCTAGATTACTATATGTCAAATCAACATAATTTGCATACGGCAAAGTCCCATTATATAGATCCCAGAGCTCTCACATTTCAATTCTCCTCGGCTTTTTTATTAATTAAATTTTTTTTTTTTTAATTCAACAGTTGGGGGAGGGGAGATTAATTCTTTTAGTAGTTAACACATTAAACCCATTCTTTTGGTATCAAAGGAAATGCACTGGTAAGTACTATCTATGTGCTATATATTCTACACACATCAGCATATTAACTCTGGTAGGATCAAGAAAAGCTTCCAGTTACAGATAATAAAACACTATTCTTTTTGGGTAACATAATAAAACATAAGTTTATAAGGAATCTATTCTTTTAATGTTATTTTAACAAAGGAGATAGTTTACCTACTTTGTATATAAACTTGAAAGGTCTCTGTTCCTTGCATCCAAATTCTGAATATGTCCTTATGACTTCCAGTCTGTATCGGCATACAGTGGACATTACCGACCAACTGCGGAGAACCTTGGCAGCTTCTTAGCCTTCCTTGACGAGAATGGGGTCAACCTTGATGAGGTTCAGGTATGCAACTTATATATAATGTCATTTCACAAATCTGCTACCCCTCTGCTAATTCTACATTAATTTAATTGCAGTTGATAGAACATTTGGAGACATGAAAATAGCTTTTCAAAATTTTAGGATATTGTGGGTCACAATTTGATATCTATGAAATTTTTTCTGCCATTGTTCACTTTTGTACTTATTTTTATAATCAAAAACCTGTACAATGTAACCAGCATATGCCTAATATACTGCTCCTACCACATTTTCCTCTGAGCTCTATCTATTTTAGTCAGGTATTTTCCCCTACAGAAGATCATGAGAGCTACAATAGCTGCAAATCAGTTAATGAAGGAAGTTATTCAACAAAAAATGTTCAAGAAGAGAGTAAACTTGGAGAACTAACAAATTCTGAATCACCCTGCCAAGCTCCTAGGGAGAATGAGATTAACAGCAGACCCTCTGAATCGTGGACCCATGCTCAAACAAAAAGCACACAAACACACAATTATAAGAGAACCTTGTCCATTGATCTCCAGAGAACCAGAACAAGTCTTCCAAAGAAAGAGATATTGCAGAGGATCAAGTCAAAAAAGGAAGTAAGTTCATATCAACTAGGGCATCAGCTGTCATTGAAATGGTCAACTGGAGCAGGCCCAAGAATTGGGTGTGTTGCGGATTACCCTCTGAAACTAAGGCTTCAAGCCCTCGAGTTTGTTAACCTCTCACCAAGGGATCCTCCCACACCATCAGTCTTCGATGTTTTTAGTTCAATTACAACTTCATGTGTGGTAATGTGACCTTGGATTGACTGTCTTTCTTACAAGTTACTATAAGAAGTCAACATTACTTAACTTTTCAATTCTTTCTATACTGTTTAGTCCTCTTTCAATATCATCTCATAGAAATATCAATCATCTCAGACGATCATGGATTAATTTCTCTTATTTTCTCACATGTAAAGACTACAATGTATGAACAAATACTTTTTTTTATCTAATATCCCTGGCTTATTCCCCACAGTGCAAAACAAACATGGCATCAGGCATGTATCCAGTGTCAAACAACTGGGCTGTCAACCCATCCAATACCTCATGGAGATTTTTTTCTTGGAATTGTGTGTGATGAGTCGCAGAAAAGTAATATATACTGTTCTTCATTTCAGCCCAGCTATATCCTGTATCTTTCTTTAATACCTTCTTCTTCATTATTTTTCGCACTTGTGCTGCTTCATTCCACATCTTGGCCTCAGCATATATATTTGAAAGCATGATATGAGCTGAAGTATCTTCTGGATCAATACTCAAAATTTTCTCAGCAGCGTATCTTCCCAGAGCTACATCCTTGTGAATTTTGCAGCCAGACAAGAGACACCGCCAAACCACCTTATTAGACTCCATTGGAAAACTCCTTATGAGTTCAAAAGCTCTTTTTGTCTGTCCTTTACGAGCAAAGAGGCTGACTAAAGAAGCTAAATGATCTGTTCTTGGGGAAATGCCATGGTCTTTGATCATCGAATTGAAGTGGTGCCATCCCTCCTCTACAAGTCCCACATGCCCACAAGCAGATAAGACTCCAAGAAAAGTAATACCATTAGGTTTGATCCCATTACTACGCATTATGTTATAGATCTCTAAAGCTTCCCTCCCAAATCCATGTTGGGCATATCCCACAAGTATGGTATTCCAGGAAACCAAGTTTTTTGTAACTAGAATGTCAAAAACTTTCCGAGCTTTACTTAGTCTTCCACACTTAGCATACATGTCTATAAGAGCACTCCCTACAACCACATTTGAGTCAAACCCAGGTTTTAGGATGCGGCAATGTGTTTGTTTACCCCACTCGATTGCTGGGATATTGCCACAGATGCTAAAAATGCTAGGATATGTATGAAGATTTGGTTCAAATCCTTCAATCAACATATCCTTCAGAAGCTCAATAGCTTCTCGATGATGACCATATCTAACATGCCCGGAAATCAGTGCATTCCACGAGATAACATCATGTTCATGCATTTCCTCAAAAGTTTTTGATGATTCCTCAAGAAGCCCACATTTTGAGTAAAAATCCAGAATTGCATTGCCAACGAATATAAAGGAATTGAACCCCATTTTAATGATCAAAGAGTGGAGTAGTGTTCCAACTTCAACATCCACTGTATCTGCTAATGCTCCAAGTACTGATGAGAATGTTCTTTCATTAGGTTTCAAACCCAAAGAATGGAACTTGTGGAAAAGATCAATAGCTTCTATTGCTTTTCCTTGTTGAGCACAGCCTCCAATTAGTGCAGTCCAAGCCTGCAACTGTGGCTTATCCACCTCCAAAAATGCCTGATGAGCATAGTCCAATTCGCCACACTTCGCATAAAGATTTATCAATGCTGTCACAACAAAGGTGTCAAATCCAAGTCCACACTTTATGACAAGGGGATGCACTTGCATCCCAACCTTCAAGTTCTCAAGTGAAGCACAAGCTCCCAACACACTCGCGCAAGAAAATTCATTAACTTCCACTCCTTCCTCCTGTGACCTAATGAAAATCTTTAAACCCTCTACATTATCCCCACATTGACAATAAGAAGAAAGTATTGAAGTCCAAGAAACTAAATCCGGCTTCAAAGTCGCATCAAACACAAGCCGGGCAGATTTCAACAAACCACATTTCCCATACATATTAACCAAGCAATTACTAACTTTACCATTCAACTCTTGCTCATGCCTATAAATCCTTCCATGAATCTCCTTACCAGCTCTTGCATCACCTAAACTAGCACAAGCAGATATAGCACCAACATATGTATAATTATTGGGATCAAAACCATCTTTAGCCATTAATCTGAAACAATTCAAGGCTTCTTCTGGCATACCCATTTTGGAATGCCAAGATATTAGAGCAGTCCATGAAACAAGATTTCTTTCAGGCATTGTATCAAACACTTTGCGAGCATCATTTATACGATTAATTTTTAGGTACAAAGACATCAAATGGTTAATTGCATATGCATCGAGGAAAAACCCAGATGTGATAATCTTGCCATGGACTGCTCTGCCTTTGAGGACGCATTGGGTATCGCCGAAAAGGCGTAAAAGGTGAGCAAAAGACATTTGAAGAAAATTTGAGAACTATGTCTATGAGAAGGGTGGGTGATGAAATTGAAGGGGTTTAAGTTTAAGAACATACTCAAAAACTGAGAAGAAGCATAGGTTGAAGAAAAGAAATGGAATCAATGTTAGTGTTAGTGACTAAGGAATATATATATATATATATATATATATATTAATATTAATATTAATATTAATGAAAGACTCAAAATCTATTGATACAGAAATCAACAGCCTCGTCCAGTTGTGTGTTCTTAGTCAGGTTTAAATCCTTCACGCACAATATTAGTTGTAGGCTTTTGTATGTTGTGAGATGTGTGATATTAAACCTTCATCTCCACTCCCCCGGTGTGTGTATAGTCTGTTTGTCTGTTTCTCAAAAAAAAAAAAAAAAAAAAAATCAAGAGTCTTAGCTAAAAAGAGCTCGTTTTTCTTTTTCTTTATTAGTTTGGATGAAAAATGTTATATTGCCCCCGTTGTTTTTGCAGATTATCCACGATCTTAATAAAGTTTTTGCAGGCTTTGGTCTTGATTCTCAAAAAAAAAAAAAAAAAAAAAAGAAAAGAAAAAAAAAGCCTTATCTCAACTGTGACTTCTCGCTGTTTACAAGTTTCAATCCTCCCATCTCAAGTATTAATTTATTTATTTTTAACGCTCTGTTTGTTTAAACAATGATGTTTTTTAGAAAATGAGTTATTTTTTAAAAAGTATTTTCTATTAAACTATCTCATTTTCCAATGTTTGGTAGCAACTTTAAATGAGTTGAAAAACAACCTCCTAACTTCTCTTATTTAGCTTGCTGTGAGATAGAGTTGTTTTCCAAAAAAATTTTATGGAAAACAATCTCTAAAAATAAGCCATACTTTTTTTATTGACCAAAAATAGTTTTCCTTTGACTCATATTTTTTTATGCTACTAAACAATAGAAAACAAGGAAAACTATCTTTACACAAAGTTTTTCATCAAAACAAACGGAGCGTAAGTGTGTAAAGAAAAAAGAATACAACCCAGGGGGTTGGCTAAGTTGGTTGAGCTCTCGATCTCAAGGTTCTTGTACTGGGCTCAACTAGGTGTGCTCCCTAGTTCGAGTTCTGCTACCTGCACTTTGAAAAGAATTTCCTAGGCCAGTGCTTTACCCCTTCGTGGACTCACCCGTCGCGAACAGTGATTAGTCTCTGGTTGAAAGTTTTGAGGATACACTATGGGAAACCAAAAAAACAAAAAAAAAAAACAAAAAAAAAGGAAAAAGAACAAAAAATGTCCTTAAAATAAAAAAAAATTTTAATGATATTTTAATGTGGAAAATAAATAAACAGAGAAGTCCAATTTTTATTTTATTTTAGTTTTTTATAGAATGCAGAGAAGTCCAACTTTAATTATAGGAATCAATGTTGGGTTTGAGCTAATATCAATCAAGTTCAAAACATTTCAAAATTGATCAATTTGGTCTCTAAAACTGTTACTCATTTTCTCCTCTCTTTTATGGTGATTAGAAGTTAAGTTGGTTAGTTTTAAAATATCTTGGACCTAATACCTAAATATCAATAATGTTAACAAAATTTTACCCTTAATTATATATGAAATGAATTTTGCATAGACAGACTTGTAATACCAAAATGAACTTTGTATGAAACTCAAGTTATTCAAAAAAGAAATGCTAGTACTACAAAAAAAAAAAATCATAATTTTTGTCACAACTCGCCACGCGAGTTGTGAGTGGTGGAGAAAAAATAATGGGTCCATGGGATCTACATCTCTACCACTCACAACTCGTCGCATGGCGAATTATGGCAAAAATTGTGATATTTTTTTATGACACTAGCATTTTTCTTATACAAAGGGACACGTGTGTGAAAATGTGAGTGAATTTTTTATATTTTCTTAGTTCCCAATTTCTTTATATATATATATATATATATTTTTTGACATCATCATATTTTTTATTTGATTAGAAACTATATTTCACATTACTGAGTAATTCAAAGATCTATTAGTTTTATATAAAAAATTAAATTTAAATTGAGTATTATATAGTATCTATAATATGTTTTTAGCTTTATTAACTTGTTATGAGATAATTTTGTTTTATGGAATCTTTTACCCTTTTATACATTTGAATTTTATTTTTAAAAAATAATTTCATTTATCACTCACAATACTAACAAATTTGTAAAATACACTCGATTCCTAAAGTATATAACAAAATTTTGATCCAAAAATATACACCAATCAATAATCATTTTAATAAATAATTTTATTTTAATAAATTTATAAAAAGAAAACCCAATATTCTTTTCAAATGACATTTCTTGTGACTTTACTCTCTTTCATGTCCCAAGTATTAACAAAATACTCGAAATTGGGGGGGGGGGGGGGGGGGGGGGGGGGGGGGAGTGTGTTGGGGATCTTTGAGTACTAAAGAAAATTACAAAACTAATAGTATTGAAGTTTTGAAACAAAACAACACATTGTTAGAACTGGGCTGATAAGACCTAATGTGCTTTAGACAATACTATATTACTCATACTAAATAAGTATTTTATGTTGAATTTGATAATAAATTTTCTTTAACTATGTGCCTTAAATATATTAGAACCACTAAAGATTTTTCTCGTATTATTTTTCACAAAAATAATAAATTTGAGTGAGTTTTTTATAAAATAAAATAAAATAAAAATTATTTGTAATGCTGTTATTTTTATGAGATACTACAATGTCTTTTTTAAGTTCCTTAAAAGAATCTTCCTTTATTTTAGGAGAGGCCAATTTATATATTGTGAGAGACCAAACTCTAAAAAAATTTAATTTCAATAATAGTACATATAAAATATGAAACTGTTAGGAGTAGGGGACCTGGCCCCTAGTATCAGCATAGTTCCACCCCTCCTAAATGGAACAAAGTATTATAGAAAAAGTCTATTTTTAGTTCGACTGACAACAGTTTATTTAGCTGAAATTGAAAACTTTTTATTAAAAGAATTGTAGATAAAGCTAAAAAATAGTTGAAATAGTACTGTGTGACCTATAAATAGTACTAAAAAGTACAATAGAACCTGTAAATAGTAAAAAAAAAAAAAAAAACTGAATTGTAAAAAAAAAAGTTGGCCTTTTAAGCTAATGCCAAACGCAACCTTCATGCTTAAAAATTTTTTTTTACCCCTTAAATTTAAAGGAATAGAGAGTAATTTTAGTTGTGGGTTTAAGTTATATCTAATAACAATTTGTCACATAAAATTTATTATAAAACTGTTATAAACATAACATTTTTGACAAAATTAACCCTACGTTTCTATCCTTTTACTTTTGAGAATGACATAATAATAATAATAATAATAATTTAATGTCCATCATTCCACTTTTCCTTCATTTCTACCCAATACACATGGTAGAAAATGTAAATATACTACATTTTTTTATCCTTTTAATTTTTCATCCTCTTATTATGGGTAATAATAATTTCATCAAAAAAAAAAAATTCACTTTCACTTTTATGTTCTAAATATAGATATTTCATTTTCACTAAAATGTGTATATCAAGCCATCAATTGTTGATAGCGTATGATACAGTGGCGATAAAATAAGTATTTGGGAATATTTTCCTAAGAGAATCTCTATATGTCCTGTACTATTTAATCCGGCTACGATTCATAGGAAACGACGACCCAAATTGGAAATATTTGGACTCTTGTCTTACTTGTCTTGGAAAAGTTTAAAATATTCTGACTCATACCCCCTAAAACCTGGACAAAACTTGGGACATTGTCATGCAAATTCTTTCATCCTTTACCAAACACTTTAATTCTCATTTCTGTCAGTAGTCAGAACCAAGCTCTTCCAACTCACCATCTTCTCCTACAAAAACCATGTCCAAATTAACCACCTCCAAATTCACCAAGCCTGATCACATTCTTTCACACCCAAATAGCACTCCTATCTCAATATTGATTGTGAAAATATTTTAGAATTGTGAAAGATCTTCAAACTAACAATAGGAATGAAGCAAACCCAAAATCAGAAAATAAACAAACACACAGAAACAAAAGAACACCAAGGATTTATGTGGTTTGGCTTTTGGCCTACATCCACGAGCAACGACGAAAAAATTTCACTAATCAAGTATGGAAATATACATATCAATATTCTCATACACACCCAATCCCCAATACACCCAATAGCTCTCTCACAAATACAAGGAATAGAGAAAACCTTGCACCTATTCTAAACTAGAGAACTCTCACAAATATACAGCAACCAATCCCTCTATATCACTCTCTATTTTTTCTCTCTATTTCACTCTATATCTCAAGTATATCTACTTTGCTGCTATTCCAAACCAGTCAATATTCTTTGAGCACGTGAGGTCCAAAACACCAATTCCAAGTTGAACTTATCTAAGGCCGGTTGGAAGTCAGTTTGAAAGTAATCCAATAACAAGAGTCCTAAAACAATTAGGAAATAGAGTTGTACTTGGAATAGACTCCAAGTCCTGTATGCCACTTCAAAGCAATCATGGTTTATGTTGAATTCAAGCCACCAACTTCACACCACCGCATACCTTTGGTGCGATGGTCACTCCACAAATATAAATGCTTGTGGGGTGTGGGGGACAAGAGCCGGGGTTCAAGTCTCCAAGAGGGAGCTTCACACATATATACACTTAGATTAAGCTAGAGTAGAATTCTATCTTGTATCAAAAAAGCCACCGACTTCACACAATGTCGCTTTGTTGTATGTATTAAAAAATAATAAAATAAAAATTCTATGGTTCTGCTAAATTCTGTTTGAATAGCGCGATGAGCAGGTAATGCGGGAAAATTTAGTTTATAAAATGTTCATGAAGTCTTGTTTGCTTGTCCTTTATGTCTGCTTTCTTTGACATATTCCTGAAAATGTTTCTTAATATGAAATATGATAGATTTGCCAGCTATTTCACAATGACTTCCAAAAATAATTGCTGAATTCTTGGTACTTCTAGTAATGATGACCACTCTTACGTTGTGTTGTTCTAACTTTTTCATTAACAACTTCTATGAACAGGAATCGGGGAGAGTCAGTTATTGTGGTCATGAATTATCAGAATTTGTTCCACAGAGAACTTGTGCATACATTAGCCAACATGATCTTCATCATGGGGAAATGACAGTTAGAGAGACGTTGGACTTTTCAGGACGTTGTTTGGGAGTTGGAGCAGCTTATGAGCTGTTGGCAGAATTGTCAAGACGAGAAAAAGAAGCAGGAATAAAACCAGATCCTAAAATAGATGCATTCACAAAAGCCACAGCAATGGCAGGCCAAGAAACCAGTCTTGTTACAGACTATGTTCTCAAGGTATGTTGACATTATGTCTTGATGGTAACTGACCTTTTACTTATTAGGCAAATTTTCTTGTCTAACTTTTCAAATTATGCATAACAGATTCTTGGATTGGATATTTATGCTGACATTATGGTGGGTGATGAGATGAGAAGAGGCATATCTGGTGGACAAAAGAAGCGTGTTACAACAGGTATGCAAAAATAGGCAACAAAGACTACATATAAAAGTTAAGCGGCAGTGTTTTTTCTAGAACAATTTCTGGACTTAGAGAAATCTAATAGGAATGATTATACTAAATTCAGGAGAGATGCTGGATGGACCAGCAAAGGCTCTTTTCATGGATGAAATATCAACTGGTCTGGACAGTTCAACCACTTTCCTGATAGTCAAGTTCATAAGGCAGATGGTTCATATAACGGATGTGACAATGATAATTTCTCTTCTGCAACCTGCACCTGAAACCTTTGATCTTTCTGATGACATTATTTTACTTTCAGAGGGTCAAGTTTTCTACAAAGGTCCGCGTGAGAATGTACTTGAATTTTTCGAAATGTGGGCTTTAAGTGCCCTGAAAGGAAAGGAGTTGCAGACTTTTTGCAAGAGGTTACTTACAAAAGGGATCAAAAGCAGTATTGGTGCAAAAAGACTGAACCTTACCGATATACCAGTGTTCCTGAGTTTGTAGACCACTTTCATAATTTTCACATTGGCCAGAAACTTTCTGAAGAGCTTGGAATTCCATATGATAGATCTAAAGCCCATCCTGCAGCATTAGTAAAAGAGAAGTATGGAATTTCAAATTGAGAACTCTTCAAGGCATGCTTTGCAAGAGAGTGGCTATTGATGAAGCGCAACTCTTTTATTTATATATTCAAGACAACCCAGATTACCATAATGTCAATTATTGCCATGACAATGTTCTTAAGAACTAAAATGAAGCATGGTCGATTAGAAGATGGAGGGAAATATTATGGTGCATTGTTCTTCAGTCTCATTAATGTCATGTTCAATGGAATGGCAGAACTTGCATTGACTATGTTTAGGCTTCCTGTATTTTGTAAGCAGCGAGATTTCTTGTTCCATCCAGCATGGGCTTTTTGCTTACTGATTTGGCTCCGTAGGATTCCCCTCTCATTGTTGGAGTCAGGAATAAGGTCCTGCTTAACACATTACACTATTGGGTTTGCTCCTGCTCCTAGTAGGCATGTGCCTATACTTACTTTCTTTCAGATAGATGAATAAACTTAATTTCTTGTTATGTCACTTATTTTCCTTCCATGAGCTATGTGAATTTATGATGTATGTTTATTAAAACATCTTGAAAATTCTATTAGGTTTTTCTGCCAATTATTGGCATTCTTCAGCATCCATCAGATGGCCCTATCTCTCTTCCAGTTTATTGGAGCAGTAGGAAGAGTTCAAGTTGTGTCAGATACACTTGGTACCTTTACATTGTTATTGGTTTTTGTCCTTGGTGGGTTCATTGTTGCCAAAGGTTAGCAGTTTATGTTTTCGAAGAGTTAATTATAAATCTTTAACGCCAAGTTTCTACATAGATGATTCTGTAGATATGCTTAAAGATGATGAGTACTACATGTAATGGTATTATATTTGAATAGTGAAAACACCTAAATCCTTCTCCTTGTTTAGATGACATTGAACCATGGATGATATGGGGCTACTAAATTTCTCCCATGATGTACGGACAGAATGCCATAGCCATTAATGAATTTCTTGACGAAAGATGGAGTGCAGTAAGATCTCCAAGCAAACTTGCATACAGTCATTTTGTTCCTTTAAAATACCTTCATTTAATTGTCTTCACTTTTTCCTTTTTATAGCCCAATCCTGACCCAAGTATTCCTGAACCTACCATCGAAAAGGTTCTTCTCAGGGCCAGGGGCATGTTTAAGGAAGACTATTGGTACTGGATTTGTGTTGGGGCACTCCTTGGGTTTTCTGTGCTTTTTAACATCTTTTTTATTATGGCACTCACATTTCTAAATCGTAAGCAATCATTTACCACACTAATCTCCAGTTCAGTTACTACAATGAGATTTTGGAGCTGACATTGCTTTGATAATCAAACACAGCCTTAGGTGATTCTAAATCCGTTATTGTTGAGGAGGATGACAATAACAAGAGTGGAAAGAAGTCCTTTAATGGACAACTTCAGATGAGGAGCATAGACTTGAGCACATCTTCAACTGATCCATTGTTTCAAGGTTCCATAACTTGCAGTTTATGAAATCATCTATATAGTTGCTTTAAGGAAAATAAATGGTCTCCTGTTAATGATGATAACATGTGAATGAGTACAGGTATTGATGCAGTGAAGAACACTCCAGACAACTCAATTCATAGTGCTGCAGAGAATGCACCTACTAGAAGAGGAATGGTGTTGCCATTCCAGCCTTTGTCACTCGCATTTAATCACGTAAATTACTATGTCGATGTGCCAGCTGTAAGTCACATTTCTCATTTATCTCTTTCCATTTTGCAGAATCGCCATACATTTGGAAGAAAATGCAAAAAAATAAGAACTGATTCCATAAATGGTCAATATAAAAGTTTATTTACCCAATAGACTAATCATTTATACCTTTTAATCATTCTTCCTAGAGTGCATCATAAGTGGACTGCTAGACTATTAATTGTACGATAGTGATACCCTGAATGATATTTCAAATACTACATAAGAACGAACAACTCTAAAGTGAGTGTTGTCCTATTAATTAGGCTCATAATATTGTGTCACATGAAGCTAACATCTTGAAATGCTTTCCAATTCAAAAGTTTAAACCTTCAAGTTTTTTAAATCTAGATTTTAAACACTAGTTTCTTCATCAGGGAATGAAGAGCCAAGGAATCGAAGAAAGTCATCTCCAGCTGTTACGAGAAGTTAGTGGTGCTTTCAGGCCTGGTATTTTAACAGCATTGGTTGGTGTAAGTGGTGCTGGAAAGACCACATTGATGGATGTTCTGATGGAAAATGACATGTTTGCATCGCATACAAAACATACGCAGCGGAAAATAAACAGATCTACTTCATTCGCAATTGATAACATGCACTATGTAAGTTTCAGAATATAAGATTAAGAGAGTGTACCTTGGTATGGTGAATTTCAAAACAAAGATTAGAAGTACTCGGAAACACTTTTAATCTTCACTTCAATTCCACTTGATGCCCAAGATGTGTGGTCTCTCAATCAGTTCTATGTATTGTTCTAGAGAGAATATGAAGGAGTTTCTTTCTTACATCCATTAACATACAAATCATTTCATTCTAATATTAAATTCTGTATGTTTCTCTCCACATAACTGATTATCTAATTGGGTTAGCTTTTTGGACCTTCCCAATTGGGCTTTAGTGTGTGGCTTGGAGTGGGACCAAAAGGAAACAAATAAAACACTAGCTCCAATGGACCTTGGGCTTTTCTGTCAACTTTTGATAAGTCCAAAGTTAACATTAAATATATTTAATATCACTATATAAATATAATTGCACTCTAGGCCTTATAAATAAATTATATCCCAAGACTTTATCATACATACAACCCCTTCATAAAATATTCGTAGTAATACAAAGTCATTAATATAGACTGCCACTTTGTAAATTACTACATCTTAATCCTTGAATACCCAGTTTAATCCTTTTAAGTTATTCATCATACATTTATAAAATCTAATTTCATAAATATATACTTTAATCTTACTAAAGTGGTTAAGCCTAACTCTTTGAATAACCGAACCCATTAAACTTATCTCAAGGGAATATTTTATATCTCCGTTAAGAGACTATGAATTCCATCTTGAAAATATATGTTCCATCAACACTAAATGTGGCTGCCCAACATACTGAGGTTTTGACCGTTACTTTAGATCTCACTCCTGATATATCAAAACAACCTACATTTCATGTTCAGGTCCATTATTCTCTCAGGATTAAGAGTTCATGTGAATACAAGTCGTGAGATTTATTATTCAATTGACAGTTGTCAGGAGAATAATAAATCTCACAGTGATCCAGTTCAATATATCTTAACTCTTAAAACATATCAACATATCAACTAGAAGTCACCACTTTCATGATCAAGACAAATCATCGTAGTTAATATGTTATAGTCTTCACAGATGAAATGCCCAATTTCATCACCGACTACGAACCAAAATTCTGAGTTTACAAAGAACTTGTGATCTATATCTTCTGTGATTAAATCACATAAATCACATACTATGCATCTCATGGACTATTTGATAATGTTTGAATATTCATGTTACCATTATTTTAGATAATAACAAAACAACTTTATTAATCTTAATATTAAGTCATACAACATGTAACACATAATGTCATACATAATATCATACATAGCATATTACAATAGGATTTAAGGGCACTTATCCCAACATGTTCTTGCAAGAAGAAAAACTGGCGGGTACATTAAAGGAAGTATCAGCATATCTGGTTACCTAAAGAACCAAGCAACTTTTGCTCGGGTTAGCGGTTATTGTGAACAGAATGATATCCATTCACCCAATGCTACTGTCCATGAATCTCTTGTGTACTCTGCCTGGTTGCGTCTTGCTAAGGAAGTTAAGCAGGAAACTCGAGAGGCATGTTTTTTTGTCCAAAATATAATTTCATTTTCCTAGCAAGTCACTTCTATATGAGATTATTGTATTTAATCTTTCAATTTAATAGGTTATTTATCCTTCCTAAGAAAAGATACAAACTTGTGTCTCAGGCCACAATATTCTAATTTCACAAGTTAATTAGCCCAAAATAATTAGATGACACTGATTTTGGGCTGTGCCCATATGTTTATAGGTCATGTGGTTAGAAAACAACTTCACAGAATCATTATTTGTACAACTTGGAGCCATTTGCATGATTCATTTCTGCCATTTAGATTTATTTAAATTTTTTTTTTCTCTAAATTCAGCTTACAATATTTTGATGTCAAGACAAGAACAAAATTGGAGTTTCATAACCTTCCCAAACTTTGTTTCTTGACATGAATGACTGTCTATTAAAAGTATATATGTAACTCATAATATGTATAGCTTCCAATTTTCCATTCACTATATATGTCTAAAAATTAAAGGTTTGTCCAATGGTGTTACTTTACATAGTTTTCATTTTTTGTGCTATATATGTTTGTTTAGGAAGTCATGGACTTGGTTGAGCTAAATCCATTGAGGAATTCTATAGTTGGTCTTCCAGGAGTAAATGGTCTGTCAACTGAACAGAGAAAGAGACTCACAATAGCTGTAGAATTGGTTGCTAATCCCTCCATCATATTCATGGATGAGCCAACGTCAGGCCTTGATGCTAGAACTGCAGCAATTGTAAAGCGTACAGTGAGAAACACAGTGGATACAGGGAGAACACTTGTCTGCACAATTCACCAGCCAAGCATAGACATTTTTGAAGCTTTTGATGAGGTATATGGGATAAATCAATATCAACATTTTTGCATTTGAGACTTGTGTTTGACTGTCCTTTAGCCACATAACACTTCTAAATATATCAAATTGCCACAGCTGCCGTTGATGAAGAGAGGTGGACAAGTCATTTACACTGGACCCCTCGGTCACCATTCTCACAAGCTTGTAGAATACTTTGAGGTGAACGGCACTAGTTATTCAAAATGCTTAAGAGAATCATTCGCAATTTATAGCAGTAACTCTTTGAAGCTGTTATCACAAACTAATGTCTATAGCCACTGCAGGATATCAATGAAGTAACTCTTCAGAATTTTAGTCACAAACTAACATATGACAATTGCAGGCCATCCCAAATGTTTCTAAGATCAAAGATGGATATAATCCTGCAACATGGATGCTAGTAATCAGTTCTCCTGCAGTTGAGGCTCAACTTGATGGGGATTTTGCAGAAATTTATGCCAATTCTGAACTGTACAAGTATGGGGAACATTAGATATTCTCAAAAAATTCCAGCCCCTTACTTCCTCTTACAATTTTCAAATTCATTTTCAACTATACTAAGTTTTTCTACGTTGATTCCTTCTACAGGAAGAATCAAGAACTCCTTAAAGAGCTAAGCATGCCTGCACCAAGATCGAATGACCTTTGCTTCCTCACCAAATATTCTCAATCCTCTGTGACTCAATGTAAAGCTTGCTTTTGGAAGCAATATTGGTCTTATTGGAGAAACCCACGATATAATGCCATCCGGCTCCTCATGACAATAGTCATTGGTGTTATATTTGGACTAATTTTCTGGAACAAAGGAAATAAGACGTAAGTCATGTAATTCTGATTTTTCCTATCTTTATCAGATAGTTTTATTCAACTACCAGGGTATGATTATAACTCATACAGTAAATTGTAGTTCACTTGCACAGGATCATTAACCCATAGTGTATGATTAGTTTAGTTAACAATGAATTTATATTATCCAATTTTAATCATGCACTTGGAAAAGATTATGGTACAAGAAAGTTATTAACTTCAACTTAGCTAGTAATATTGTAGAATTCTGCATAGTTACACAAGTCACAAGCAATATATATATATATATATATATATATGTATGTATATATATATGTATGTATATATAAATACAAGCTCCTTCTTAGTTGGAAAATCATACCATTGACCTCTTAGAGTCTTAAAACAAATGGACATATAATTAAGTATGCAATTCTTGTGCTTGTTTAATGATGAAACTATCATGTTAACATGAACAAGGAACAAGACCTGTTGAATCTGCTGGGGGCTATGTATGCTGCTGTTCTTTTCCTTGGAGGCACCAACACTGCTGCAGTGCAATCTGTTGTGGCAATTGAAAGGACAGTTTTTTGCCGCGAAAGAGCAGCAGGAAATCAGGAATGTATTCAGCCTTGCCTTATGCATTTTCTCAGGTAAAGGAAAATAATTGTAAGCGAATAAAATAAAAAACCCTAATACTCTGATTTTCTGAAAAATAATTTGCATTTTTATCTGATGTCCTGCAGGTGGCTGTAGAGATAATTTATGTTGCTATCCAAACTTTTGTCTACACTCTTATCCTTTACTCAATGATTGGATTCCATTGGCGACCTGAAAAGTTCTTGTGGTTTTACATATTTATCTTGATGTGCTTTTTGTACTTCACATTGTACGGGATGATGGTTATAGCTCTGACTCCTGGCCCCCAAATTGCTGCCATTGTTATGCCCTTCTTCCTAAGCCTGTGGAACCTGTTCTCTGGTTTCCTCATCCCAAGGCCGGTAAGTAATGTCTAAACAATTGCACAAAATATAGTATGATATATCCACCGATGGAGTATAGTATAAAGATGCATTTTCTAAAGTGATTTTACTTCTAATATTAAACATGCTTGTGTGTCTGTTAGATATATATTTCCCCCTCTGTGGTCAAATCCTGGCTTCGTTTATGTCACAATTAATAGTGTAGAAGACCTTCTTAGTTCTTAATGAACTTAAGTTACTATCAGGAGCTGAATGATGATTTGCATATCTAGATGGGGAGTTAGGAAACCTTGAGTCAGATGAATATATATTTCTTTTATTCCAAAATCTTCAACAATACATTCTTGAGTAAGAAAATGTATACTTCAATAAATCTTTTTTTATAGCAATGAGCATATATATATATGCATACATTCCAGATGGTAGGAAAATGTAGGTTTAGTAATATTCATGTGATTGTGCTACTGATATAGAAAAGGATCCACTCCTATCTGATTTTCTCCAATTTTTAGTTAGATGAGAGACATCTGGCATTAAAAAATCCAATGGACTTAAAATGCTCATTTAAACATACAAAATCAAATAAATACTACGTGACACAAATTTGACAAAAAATTATAGGGAATAAGAGGATTTAAATTAGAGGGGATGTTCTCCCAATATACCATTCAAGATTATGATACAAATTTGCATAAAAGAAAGAAGATTATTATTAAAAGAAAATCGAATTTCTAAATTCAAAATTCTAATGGTTCACATGTGCAGCTAATTCCAATATGGTGGAGGTGGTATTATTTCTCCAGTGTGGCTTGGACACTCTATGGGCTTGTGACCTCCCAAGTAGGTGACAAGACTACTCCAATTGAGGTACCTGGAAAAGGTTATCTTACGGTGAAATATTACCTAAAGTCCCGCTTGGGCTTTGAATATGACTTCCTTGGAGCTGTTGTTGCAGCCCATATTGGCTTTGTCCTCCTTTTCTTCTTTGTCTTTGCCTATGACATCAAGTTCCTCAACTTCCAAAGGAGATTAAAAAAAGAAAAAAAAAAAAAAAAGAAAAGAAAAAAAGGACTCAAGCTTTGACAATGATGAGATTTTGCCTAACAAATCAATCTAGCTTAAAGATATGATTGACATTGTATTTTATTTTTACCAACTTTGTAAATCAACACCCAGTAATCGACCTATTATTTTAATCTTCGTATTCAATAATTTTTTCACAAATTCAAGTCCTTGTATACAAATTAAGGTAAGATTTTTATTTTATTTTTATTTTGTGTGTGTTAAATCGAGTTGTGGTCATAAGAAGTAAGAACTCACAGCTTATTGCACAGTTATTTAACATTGACATTCAAAAGTTTGGTTTTGTTATCAAAATCTAATATGTCAAACGATTAACATTAAAGCATACAGAAGTTTAGTTTGTTTTAAGGATTAGCATTAGGATTGTAAAACCCCCCAAATTACCATTTTAGAACCACACGTTAGCCCCCCTTTAGAAATGATTAAGCCTATTTTATTCACATTCCTATTAGACACATACACTCATCTATAAAAAGTCTCAAAAAAGGTATTTATTGGTCTTGCTTGTTTTGATAACATCAATAGTGGTCAGAGAATCAAGTTCAATTACTAGGCAAGTATATCCATTTTTGAGAGCCCTCATCTCAAGTTTGAAGGCTGGTTGTCACACTATTGCTCATGAAGAGACTTTTAACCACACATCTCTATCGTCTCTTAGGTACCCCTCCTCCCGCAACACCTTGATTCCTCATAGAAAGAAGCTAAGGGGTTGTTTGTTTTTTGTGTTTCCATCACACATAGTTCTGTTTCCATCACCCATAACTCAATATATGTGGGTCTCACAGCTGAGAAGTCTGTTTAGCATTGTTTCCAGTTTTTGTTTTCATCACTTAATTCTCTGATTTTTAAGTGATAAATTATGAAAATTGAAAAAACATTTTAGGTATTTTCAGTTTCCATGGCATTTTTGTAATTAAACCCACAAATTTTGAAATTTCAGCAGCAATGTTTGACTTTTGAGGTTTTTTTTTTTTTTGGAAACAAAGTAACAGCAGAACTGAGTGATGAGTGCCAAATGGGTGGGGTTTGAGAAATTGGAGTATTTTAAGGGATGAGTGATAAGTGATGAGTGATGAAAATTGAGTGAAAAGTGACGAGTGATGACCAAAAAAAAAAAAAACAACAGCCCCTAATTGTCTTTTTTTGGGGGGGGGGGGGGGGGGGGGGGGGGGGGGGCTGTGTGGGGGAGTGGGATTGTTGAACCTAACCAAAATTTCTTAATTCCATTTATTTATAATTCAATAATTACAATGGGAGAAAGGGGATTTGAACAATAATCGTCTCCATTAAAAACATCAAAACAAAAGTAATTAGTTAAGTTACAATATTGTTCGCTTAATTTTAATATCTAATTAGTAAGCATATCCAAGGTTTAGCTGAAAAAAAAAAAAAAAAAAAAAAAAAGGCAGTGCCCAAGTTTTAGTGGTTCACAATTCTTATTTATTTTACTGTAATAGACTTATCACATGCATTTTGTGTATACAATAATGTTTTTTTTTCACTTATTTTCTTTTTTGATTTAGTGTTATAATGTTTAAAAGTGATATATAAATAACCATGTGTATTTTTTTAAAAAGAAACAGGTAAGGTAACGTGTAATAATGTTTAAAAATGAAATAGAGATAGTGTTCTAAGTTTTAGGCTGAATGGAGAAGATAAAGGAAAAAACCTAAAACTTAGGAATAGTAAATTATTCTTTTAAAATTAGTTTTTTTAATTTAAAATTATTTAATTAAAATATAGGGGTATGTTAGAGAGTTTAAAAATTTGTGTGAGAGTATTTTAATACACAAAATGTTGAAACTCAAACATGAAATCCTATTATTAATAGTATAGATATTATAATCATTTCACTGTGATATATATATATATATATATATATATATATGACAATAGAAGGGCAAATGTTGAATAACTTATCCTCGTGACAATCATGTACATTGAGATCTGGACCATGCGTTAAGATGGATGAATTGACTTTGTATTTCCTATGTATACCTCCAAATTTTAATTGAACTAAAAGTAGCCAAAACACACACACACACACACACACTACAAATCCGTCCCAAGTATATGCATCATACGGAAAACCAAAAATCCAAATTGATACATAATATGAAAAAAAAAGCCTAAACACGTTACAATGCTATGTAAGTAAAACCGTATACATAAAATCTAAACAAATTATTTAAGACAAACATAATATTTTGAAAATTAACATACCTCTTAGGAAGAAAATCAAAGATATTGTAAGAAAAATTATGGAATTTTAATTTTTAAATACAAAGATAATGATGATTTATATTGGACAAATGTTAAGACAAATAATCGTATTACCCAATTCATTGAATCCGACTCTTGCAATTCTGCATTGAAGTTAGTCTTAAATTGAAAAGTTTTCTTAATTCCTACATTTCTCATGACTTTTTAGATTCATCCATATCTATTCAAAGCATGTAAAGCTATAAACATATACAAATTCTTTGAATTTCATTAAGGCATTAAATAAATGCATCTACTATTACTTAATAGTGTGATTTAACTACGAAATTTAGATAAGGTGGAAACCTAAATGAAAAGAATGTCATACAATACGTCACTTGGCAAATCTTATACTTTTTCACATGAGGTCTCTGTTTTTATATATACTTAGCATTTAATAAGCGCAATACGTGATAATATTTTACATATTTAAAATACCATCAATTTGACATAACAATACAATAAAACACATTAAAATACACTAAATTTCATCCGGGTAATACAGTACAGACATTCGTTTGTTCTAATACAACCTTTTGAGCACCATGTTCCAAAAATTGTTTTTTTTAGTAGAAGTGCACTTCTATTCATAATCCATTTTTCAAACTATTTTTGTTAATCTACAACAATCACGAAAACTAAGGAAGGTATATTCAATAATATTATAAGGTAAAATTCCAATGTATAGATACAAAGAAACAATTTTTTAATTTTTATCGGTAGAAACACTTTAAGAAGCAAGATTTAAATGTGGAAAAAACCAAAATCAAAACTTTATGGAAAAAAACACCACCTTAAATTCTCTAAATTTGGTGGTTTGATTCTAACTGACTATGATAGAACAACAGATTGGTAAGAGAAGACATAGCTGATAGTTTAAAGAAACTCTGATGTACTTAAAAGTATGGTTTTCTGATCGGACCGTTCAATGAATTGTAAAAAAATGAGGTTCAAAGTTTTTGAGGTTAGATCGAGGTCAAATCGTGATAATGTCATAATTAATTTAATAATTATATAAATATAAATAAATATATTAAATTAGTATAAATAGAAAAATTAACTAAAATAATCCAATTAAATATAGAAATCTATCTTTCAAATATATGTTTTTCAAATCATAACTTTCACAAAGACAAATAAGAAATATCAAATCCTAAGCAAACTTAAATGTTGATTAGTTAAACTTGTGATAATAATAATTATTATTATTGATGATGCTGAGATCGTCAGTAGTTGGGTTTGTCCAAAGGATTTCCAATACAAGCTTGTCCAAGTTACTGCAGAGTTGTGAAAAAGGGGATCCTTTTAGGTGTTCACTGGTGTGGTGCCAGCTAAAGAGTCTCCGACAGTAAAGTCAGCGAATGGGGATTAGAAGATAGAGAGAATTTTGTAATGAGAATAAAAATGATTAGTGTAAATGTACCTTGTCTGGGATTTGGTAGGTCTTATAAATAGGCCCTTCTTACTAACTGCTGTCCTTCTTGAATGGTGACTTGAAGGCTTATTTGGTAACATCTTAGACCTACTTAATTTGGCCTTAATGAAGGTCCCAACGGTCTCATCTCTAATATGTAACCGTCAGGGCATTAAGTAGCTATTTTAATGGCGTTCTATCCTCGTCTAGACTGGCTATTCTGGACGAGGGTAGTTACCTGGTCTATCAATTATTATTATTATTATTATTATTATTATTATTATTATTATAAGGAGACTTGCATTAAAATAAAATAAAAAATTTTAAATTAAAATAATTATTAAGTAATTATTATATACCATGGAATCCATAAATAGTACCAAAAAGTACAATAGAACCTATGAAAACTAGCAAAAATAAGTTAAATAGTAATAAAAATAAACTACATTTTTTAACCAACAATGCCAGATATAACCTTAATTTTTTATATATTGCCTTTTAAAAAAACTGTAAATATTAATTAAAAATAGAGCAATACTTACTATAATATTTTATACAACTTGTCAAGTGGTAAGATATGAATAATAAAGACGTAGACTCAAACTCTTTTCTTCACTACTCTCGTTTAGTGATATGATAAGTTATGAGAAAAATTATATAAATGGAGCAATAGTTACCTTTCTCTTAAAAATACTTAAAATATTATTGTATCTCAATGCCCGTCACATCATGCTGGGCTAAGCTGGAAAAAAGAGCTAATCTAATGGCTGAGATTTTTGCTTTTATTCAAAAATTAAAAGCTTTCATCATTTACAATGCAAGTTACGTGAGGGGCTTTTAGGAATTCAAAAAGGATACAAAATAAAGAAAAACACATAGCAGTATTCAGCCAAAAAAATAGGAAATTACAGAGTGATGGAGACGGACAAAAGATAGGAAAGAGAAGAAGGAGAAGAAAAAGAAGAAAGAAGAAGGAGAACTCAACTGAAGAAGAAGCAGCATAGAAATAAGATAATTATGCAAAATTTATGAAGTGTCGAAACACTTGCAATTGCAAATCTCTTTATAATCTGTTAAAAAAAAATTCAAAATTCACACAAAATATTTTAAAATACACTTTAATTAAAAATTAAAAAAAATTAATTATGAAATAAGATAATATTAAAAATTTGCTCTTAAGTAAAGATATGTTAGTACTCAAAATTTTTAATATTAATTTAATAAAATTTGGTCAATCAGATATAAAGGGGGGGAAAATGTTTTTTTTTTTTTTTTTTTCCTTCAAATTTTGGGTCATTTTCTCAAGTCTCAAAAGAGGACAGTGTAATTATCCAAAAAAGAAAAAAGTTTGATTTGCAACAATTATAATAAAAAGGATAAATTACAAAGTTGATTCTTATCATTTACACTATATTTCAATTTAGTTCATAACATTTCAATTGTATCAATTTGATCTCTAATATTTTCAGTGTTGTGTCAATTTAATCTCTACCATTATTTTTGAATGGAAAAAGCTGATATGTTAAATAGAACAATAAAAGAAAAAATTTATACCACATCAATTGCCAACTGTACCGCCACGTCAATTAAAAAATTAATAAATAACCAAATTAAAATCTAGACACATGAGATAAGTTTGGGGGGAAGTAAAATCCCTAAAATTCATCTCTTCTCCCTCATCTCCATTAAAATCCCTGAAGTTGCAGATCAAAGTGGCTATCATGGCCTCCGAGGTTGTGGCTGTCAGTATGGTTCCTCTTTTTCACTTTCAAATGTTTTATTTCTGAGTTATACATTTCAAATGTTTCACTTTCATCGCTGTTGTGTTGCGCCTTTTTTTTCCCACGACATTTCTCAATCACTGTTGATTTATCGTGTTTAAGCTTTAATGCTTTTAAATAATGCAATCTATATGAATCTTGCTTGGAATTGTCTGACTGAAACTCTTACCTTCCCATCTTCATTTAGTGGGAATATAAAAAAAAAATCTCATTTTCCTTTTGTGCGCCTTCCTACGCATCTTTTGTTGTGCCCAGGCAAAACATTCATCAGCATTCATTTGCTATCACTGCCAGCATAATATCTACTATCCAACCAAATAGTCATAATCAATCGAGTAATTTTCCTATCGATTTACTAACTATGACTGTAACTGCAGATTGGCTGGAACTTCCAGGCACTTTGATTCTTCTTATTAGTTTCCCAAATTTAGCTCACGTGTGCAGATTGGCACTTTGATTCTTCTTATTAGTTTCCTAAATTTATCTCACGTGTGCAGATTTAATTTTTTTTTTTTTTTTTTTAACTATCTGGCGGTATAGTTGCATTTGATGTGGCATAGAAGATAATTTTTTATTATTCCTTTTGGCAAATCAATTTTTTTCATCTAAGAGATAATAACAAGGACTAAATTGACATAATACTAAAAATATTGAGAACTAAATTAACACAATTAAAAGGTTAGGGACTAAATTGAAATTCGGTGTAAAGAATATGGACTAATTTTGTAATTTACCCTAATAAAAAAAATTATATGAAATTATAATAAAATCTTATTTGTTCTTAATTGTTGTCTTTATTCTTGTTGACCTGACCTTGATTTGGATAATATCTTCTATACATGTATACTTTATGAATAAAAGCTTCTACTGCTCACATCCATTTAATTACGAAATTATGATAAGAAATTTGGTTGAAAAACCATCTAGCATAATTAGTGCCAAATAGTCATTGTTTTCAATATTGTTTGTTACAAGTGATACTTTCAATAATTAATTTGAAACAATAGCTATAAAAAAAAAATTAGGTGTTTATGGTAATAGTTAAATTTTCATTAAAATGAAACATAATAGGCTGCTTTGTTATTATCATATATATATATATATATATATATAGAGAGAGAGAGAGAGAGAGAGAGAGAGAGAGAGAGAGAGAGGAATCAAATTATCAACATTGGGTTTTCTAACCTATAAATATTTTCTTTTAATTTCTTCTTTTGTTAGTGAGATATGAGTTGTTTGACGTAAACAAAATATGCATTAAAACGCAAACATCAAAATGTGCCCAAAAATAAAAGAATAAAAAACAAATACAATTATATATATATATATATATATAAAGCCATAGTTTAGAAAAAATTCAATTAGATTCTATAATTGAAATCCAATTTTGCGCCATGTGTCATAAATTATTTCTTAATTTTTGTGTCAAATGTGAGTTATTGAGTGCAAAAGCCAAGAAGTTGATTAGTGTTAATGAACCAAATTATTTAAATCTATATTGTGTCAAATTCACTGATCCCAATAAGATCTTATTAATAAGGTTTTAGGGGTTTTTTACTCAACATGACTCGCTAATATTCTTCTCTTTTGTCTTTTGTAACAAAAATTAAACCTGTTTAGGATAAATTTAAATTCTAAGAATATATTTAGATTGATTGATTTTCTCGTTAACTTACGAATTTAGGTTTGACATGAATGTTGGAAATCTAGTTTAGCCAAATTCCTAATTAGTTTATTTATGGACGATTGAATTCAAAATGAGATTCAAATTTGAAATTAGGGTTTAATGAAGGAAGGAAATTACATATTTTTAAATGATTTTTAAGAATTGAGATCAAATATTGTACCTAATGCAATAGTTTGAATGGTTGAAATTTAAAATTGAAAAAAGCAACTTTAAATCTCAATTATTAAATAATAAAAAAGGTTAAAAAGTGAAAATTAAAAATGGTAAAAAATTGTTGTGAGAGGGTAATGGATTAATTGTGATTTTTTATTCATTTCTTTCTTTCTTTTTTCTCAGTTCTCTTTTTCTCTCAGCCCTCGTTTAGGAGGAGGCAATGAAATGGAATGGAAATGAACGAAAAAAATTATTATATTCTTCTCTTCTCTTGTTTGAGAGTTTTAATGAAAAGAATGGAAATTTCATTCCCATTATTTAGGAGTTTAATTGGGAATGAATGGAATGGGTAAAAGGGAACACCCATTCCCTCCATTTTTTTAGAACCTCAAATTTTTATTCCCCCTAAAATTGAGAGGAATCGGAGGAAAATTAATTAGATTTAATGAATTTTTTACTGAAACCCCAAAAATACTTTATATATTCAACTCTTTATCTTAAAATAGGGATTTAATAGTAACATTGTCATAAAATGATTTCATTTATTTCCATTTATGTTACTCTCAAACAATGTTACTTATATTCCATTATTTTCATTTATTTCCATTCCTTTATTTTAAAACATATAAACAAGGTTACTTAGTTTTATTCTATTCTTTTTCTCAAAAAAAAAAAAAAAAAATCATTCTATTCATTTCCTTTTCATTTTTTTCCTTTACTTAAATACATTCCATTCAATGCAATTCTTTTTCCATTCCTTTATGATTATTTCTTTCTATAATTCCATTTCATTCTATTCCCTTATGAAAAAAAAAAAAAAAAAAGGTTACTTAAGTTCATTCTATTCTATGGTCTCATCTCTCCGTCCTGCCCTTCCCTCTTGTGGCTCTCTTTCTCCCAGTCTCTTCCCTTTTCTCTTGATATGGCTATGGACAGTGGTTGTGGTGGTGGATTTTGGCTGTGGGTTTATTTAGAGAGAGAGAGAGAGAGAATAGTTTATTGGATTTGGTGATGTTGTGGTGTGTGGTGATGTGTTGGTTGTGGCAGTTGTAATTGTTGTGGGGGTGGTTGGCAGTGTCTGTTTGTGGCCATCGGTGTTGGTTGATTTTAGTGAGGCATGGTGGATTTTAATTAGTTTTTTGTTGGCTGATGGGTTGTTGATGACAATGGTTGTGAGTCTTGTGACAATGAGTTTTTGTTTTTGTTTGTTTGTTTGTTTTTGTTTTTGTTTTTTTTTTTTTTTTCCTACAGTGAGTTGTGGTTGCCACAATGGTGGTTGTGACTGATTGCCTAGTGGCAGAGGCGGCTGATAATGGTTGTGGCAGGTTGCAAATGGGTTTATTTTCATGGTGGTTATTTTTATTATTTTAATGAGGAGTTGTTGATATTATTTATTTGTTTTAAATGAGGAGGCATTTTTATTCTTATTTTTAATAGAGAAGTGGCATTTTTTTAGTTGCTTTAAATCGTATTATATCATATATTATATAATAAAAGTGAGTTTAAAAGCTGTGATTATGCCAAGTGGCTTCATCAAATTGCAGAAATATTTGTAGATTTTTAGCTTTTAAAAATATATAATTTTTCTTCTCCTATAATTTCTCTGTTGATAAAAATCTTAATTTGATTACAATCTAAATTCTTCATCCAATCCATCTAATCCTTATTTTTTACATATAATGTATTATAAAAAAAACAGCAATTTTCTTTTTCTTTTTTTAATTACTACACTATACGTAAAAAGAAAAAAATTACATACATACATACATACATACATATATACACATATATATATATATATATTTATATATATATATATATATATATATATATATAAAGGTCTAATTCACCCTACATTAAAGAAAAAAAAATAGTGGCAGTTTTTTTTTTTTTGATACAATGTAACTATATTATTGAAATTGTTTAATTCACATATCATGTTAAAAAAAAAAATACACAAATATCATAGCAATTTGATAAGTATAACAAATTTTTTTTTTTTTTTGAGAAACAATAAGTATAACAATTTTGGTTCTTGAAAAAAGAAGAAAAAATAAGTAACAATTTTTTTAGGAAACTAACACTACTACCACAAATATAATTTTATCAGGAAAAAAATATGTAATTACATAACTAATGTTTTATTTATACAATCTATAACAAGATTCTCCTCTTTTAAATTTCAAAAAAAAAAAAAGATTCTCCTCTTTAGACTGGACTTTTGTATGATTCAGAAATATCCCTAGATCCTAGTTTAACAAGGCCAAAACTTGGGCTCAACCTAGTAAAAATATATCTCTCCAAATCCACTTAAAATGCTTACAAAATAAGATATTCTCTTACTAATCCATATTTTCAAAACAAACTTGTAGGGGCGAGTTTTGGTTCCTAAGCCCAAAAGATGAATGGATTAAGGCTCAAAGAGCCTAATACAATGAATTTGTAGAGAGTGTGCTTAAAACCTAGGCTTCAACGGATCCAAGGACACGTACAGTGAATTGAAGATAGCAAGAAAGTAAAGGAGAACAACCTTTATGCAAAAGAAAACCTTCCTCGGCAAAGTCCGAGAAGAATGATCCTGCAATGTATATTTCCTTTAGATTTGGATATTATTACAGTTCTTGTTACTACAGTATTTTTTCTACAAATTTCTCGATCCCTTGTCCCTGGAGGGTCTCTTACATTATATAGCTCCCTTTAGATGATCTTGGCCCTCCATTTGTTGATCATTTAATCTACTACTTGAGTGCTTGTCCCATCAGACACCTTCCTAAACCCCTTGTGAGTTGCAGCAGTTAAGTAAAGCAGTACTGTTCAGAAATCTTCTCCACATAAATGTAGCTAGGAGGTTCGGTGTGATGCATTAAATGTGGTGGCAGCCACCATCCCTTTAGTCATGTCAGTGCTAACCCCCTCCCCAAAACTCTTTCTCTTTAGTATGGCCTCTCCTGGTGACGTGCTATTGACGTGGTCTTACTGTTCGTGGGTGTGGCCTCTTTGGCATGATAATGGCCCCTCTCGGCCACGGGTATGACACGTGGCACAATTACCCTATTGGAATTCATGTACCCCATAAAACTTATCTAAAAAAAAAAAAACTTTGTAGTCTACTTTGTATATTTCCTTTAAGACCACTTTCAATTTTTTTTTTTTTTTTTTTGCTTTATTAAGACTCACCGGTTTCTTTTATTCATTTTTTTGGTTGTGTCATAATCTAAAAATTGAGCTAAATAAAAAATTATGACACTGGACAAAAAAAAAAAAAAAAAAAAGCCTTATCGTCGCACGCGCAAAGTGTGTGTGATGTGACTAGTATGTAATAAATTTTTCTTTATTCTTATCTTCTCTTTCTATAATATATCCTCTTCTTCGAGGAATAAAACTCACTCCAAATTGTGAATCCCCAAATCCCTAAGGCACCTCTTCTTCTAGCTACATAGGTATGTATTTCTTTTCTTTTCTTTTCCAATTTTTTTTCACAAAGCTGCATTATAATTCACAAATAAGGAACAACAAATTCAATGATAATAATAAATAGAGCATTTTGGCAAATCTATAAATGTTATTTTCTACGAGTGTATGTCTTTGGTACGTGCATACATGATACATATATATTGCGCCTTATATTGTTTATAGGACCTTTTGTTTTCTATACTTTGTGTTGTCTTACTCTTATTATGAGTTAGAAGCCTATAAATTGCATTTCATAAATTTAGAGGGACAAATTTTTTAAACTCTTTTAATAAAGGTAGATTCATATATATGTTACTTGCTTTTTAAATCATGAGTTATTTCTCTTTTGATAAATAATTCTCATATCCACACACATATATTCAAATTGTTAATTGTTCGATCTTATTAGATTTAGTAAAGAAAAGTTTGTAAAATATTTTTGCTATTAAAGGTTTAGTATGCTACAGTTTTGTTGTTGAAGTAGGTTCCATGTAGGATCCCGTATTACAAATGAATGTAATCCATGCTGTGTGCTGCACGATATATCAGGTAACGGCCGTATGTTAAGACAATCTAAAGTATATCTCATTAAGTTATTTATTGTATCCAATATTACATTGAATTTTTATTAAGTTAAATAAAATTTTATGCTGATTGAGTAGATTTTTTCAACCATTTGAAAGTTCTAAATTTATTGCACATATTTTGGGTTCAATGTCAGCATAACCCATCATATAATTATTATTTAAATAGAATTTATAAATTGGCACCAAATTATACACGTGCATATAATTATTCAAAAAAATTGAAAAAAATTATCCCCAAAATTATTGGTAGTTTTGCATTCAATTTTAATTATTTTATTTCAATGTTTATGAATTTTGATCACTTATAATTTGTGAGTTTGGGGCTTTTCATATAATAGTGAACTGAATTTAGCTTTCATTCGTTCAAGAGGGTCGTCCAAGCCAAGAGGGCAAGAATGGCTGCACCTAGCAAGGTGGTTGTCCAAGAGCCTATGGGTCGTCCATACAAACACCAAGACGACCCCCAAACACTTGGAAAATTCCATGGAGAGTTATTTACGAGAGCCAGTGAAATTGAACCACATGTTATTATTTTAAGGCATGAGTAAAATCCTGATTCATTGCTATAACTTCCTACTTAGTACTCAACTTCCAACGACGGTTATAGTAACTCCTATAGCGGTTGAGGGAGTGAACCTTGAACTCTCTGACCTCCTCAAATATAGGGGAAGTTATAAGACAAGTAACTGCTTCAAGAGTGCACTATATAAACACTCATTCATGACAAACGAAGGTAAGTTTTTAATAACTCCCAAAAAGTTAAAACTCCGAAATTTTAGAGAGAAAACTAACTTATGCATTGGAGGGTTCTTGGCTGGTGAGCCCTGGTCTCCTTTGAATCTTCATTTTTTCTTTTCAGGCTTTTCGAGCGACTGTTAGATCATTGAAGCCCGGATCATTCAGACTACTGATTTTCTAGGCATCATCATCATCATCTATATAGACAAAAACACACATGTTGTAATGGTGGTTATCTAATGATGTGCAATATATTTTATTCAAACACACTACATATATGTTTCTCAAAAAAAAAAAAAAAACATTACATATATTATGTATTAAGATAATTAATTTAGAGTTTCTAGTGTTTCTGTGTATGGTCTTGTGAAAGGTATGTATTGTCGATTATTTTAGATTAATTTGAATTAATCTAATTTGTGATCAATTTGGACTCATCAATTTAGTTCAAATCTTCTATCCCACTCTTCCTGCTCCACTATATACTTAATAAATAAAAACATGTCATATGTCCATCTATTTTATTAAATGCTAAATTTACGCCTTTTATTATTTCAATTACCTAAAATAAATAAATAAATTACCCATCATATTTAGGTAATTGAAATAATAGAACGTAATCCTCTTCACCATAGCAGCATCTTCCTACCTCCCCATCCCCAGTCTCCATCTTCCTCCATAACAGAACCAAAAAAAAATTCTTCTTCGAAATTTCTTGTGTTTCTAATCTTTGCTGGAATTGGTGTAATTTTTTTTTCTTCTTCGAGTCCAAATCTTCTATCCTACTTTTCCTGCTCCACTATATACTCTACAAATAAAAACATACCACATGTCCATCTATTTTATTAAATGCTAAATTTATGCCTTCTATTATTTCAATTACCTAAAATAAATAAATAACCCATCATATTTAGGTAATTAAAATAATAAAACGTAATCCTCATAGCCACATCTTCCTACCTCCCCATCCCCGATCCCCATCTTCATCACACTTCCATAACCAAAAAAAAAAAAAATCCATCTTCGAAATTTCTTGTGTTTCTAATCTCTGCTAGAGTTGGTGCAATTTTTTTTCTTCTTTTGTGGATGGTCTTGTGAAAGGTATGTATTGTCGATTATTTTAGATCAATTTAAGTTAATCTAATCTGCTATCAATTTGGACTCATGAATTGAGTCCAAATCTTCAATCTCACTCTTTTTGCTCCACTATATACTCCACAAATAAAGATACGCCGCATGTCCATCTATTTTATTAATGCTAAATTTATGCCTTCTATTATTGCAACTAGTGTGTAACCCCGTGCATATGCACAGGTACATTTAAAAACAATCACAATTACTTATAATATATATATATATATATATATATATGATTTGAAATCTAATTGGATCTAAACTCTTCGGTTTTTGCCCCCAATAATTTACTTGCCACAAAAATTAACAAATTAGATGGGACAAATGACGCAAAATTGAACTTCAATTAAAATTCAATCTAAAATCTAATTGAATTTAGAAATTTTGATTTCTGCATCTAATAATTTACTTGACACAAAAATTTAAAAATTAAATGACACATGACACAAAATTAGACTCCAATTTAGAATTTAATTAAATTTTCTCTCTGCTTTAGCTATTAATATATATATATGGCTTATAAATTTGAATTTTTTTAGTTATATGATTATCTTTTTTATAGTTTATTATATCAGACTCCTCGTTTTCTACATTAAATTAACTAATTTTCCACAAAAATTTTAAAAATTTAAATTAAATGGGACACGTGGTGCCAAATTAAACTCTAGTTGAAATTTAATTTTTACGTAAATTAACCCACTTGGCACAAAATTCTAAATTTTAGATTAGATGAGACACATGGTGTAAAATTAGACACTAATTGAATTTCAATTTGAAATTTAATTAGATTTTCTCTCTACCTATTATTATATATATAGATACCTAAAATACATAAATGAATAAAACATCATATTTAGGTAATTGAAATAATAGAACGTAATCCTCCTCACCATAGCCGCATCTTCCTACCTCCCCATCCCCAGTCCCCATCTTCATCGCACTTCCATATCAAAAAAAAAAAAAAAAAATTCCATACTCGAAATTTCTTGTGTTTCTAATCTCTACTACAATTGGTGCAATTTTTTTTCATCTATTGTGGATGGTCTTGTGTAAGGTATGTATTGTCGATTATTTTTGATCAATTTGAGTTAATCTAATTTGCAATCAATTTGGACCTATCAATTGAGTCCAAATCTTCTATCACACTCTTCCTACTCTACTATGTACTCTACAAATAAAAACATGCCACATGTCCATCTATTTTATTAAATACTAAATTTATGCCTTCTATCATTTCAATTACCTAAAATAAATAAATAAACCATCATATTTAGGTAATTGAAATAATAGAATGTAATCCTCCTCACCATAGCCACATCTTCCTACGACCCCATCCCCAGTCTCCATCTTCATCACACTTCCATAACAAAAACAAAAACAAAAACAAAAACAAACCAAAAAACAAAAAAAATTTCATCATTGAAATTTCTTGTGTGTCTAATCTCTGCTAGAATTAGTGCAATTTTTTTTATTCTTCGAGTCCAAATCTTCTATGTCACTCTTCCTGCTCCACTATATACTCCACAAATAAAAACATGTCATATGTCCATCTATTTTATTAAATGCTACATTTATGCCTTCTATTGTTTCAATTACCTAAAATAAATAAATAAATAAACCATCATATTTAGGTAATTGAAATAATAGAACGTAATCCTCCTTACCATAGCCGCATCTTCCTACCCATCTTCATCACACTTCCATAACAAAAAAAAAAAAAAAAAAAAAAAAAATCCATCCTTGAAATTTCTTGTGTTTCTAATCTCTGCTGGAATTGGTGCAATTTTTTTTCATCTACTGTGGATGGTCTTGTGAAAGGTATGTATTGTCGATTATTTTTGATCAATTTGAGTTAATCTAATATGCGATTAATTAGGACTCATCAATTGAGTCCAAATCTTCTATCACACTCTTAGTGCTCCACTATATACTTTACAAATAAAAATATGCCACATGTCTATCTATTTTATTAAATACTAAATTAATGCCTTCGATCATTTCAATTATCTAAAATAAATAAATACCCATCATATTTAGGTAATTGAAATAATAGAACGTAATTCTCCTCACCATAGCTGCATCTTCCTACCTCCCCATCCCCAATCCCCCATCTTCATCACACTTCAATAATAATAAAAATTCCATCTTCAAAATTTCTTGTGTTTTCAATCTCTGTTGGAATTGGTGCAATTTTTTTTCTTCTTCTGTTAATGGTCTTGTGAAAGGTATGTATGGGAGAACTTTCGTCTCGGCCCCCAATCAGGTATTGTCCTCTCTAAAAACGGCGTTGAGCCTTAATCCTCAAGGGTTTATTCAATCCTACATCGGGGAGAGACGCCTTCCACCCATGTCTTATAAGCCTTTGGCCTAAAGATGAGTGTACCACTACTACACATGGTCGAGACAAAAGTCCTCCCATAATAATAATAATAATAATAATAATAATAATAATAATAATAATAACACAAAACTAAATCGTATCAACCTAAATTAGAGTTCTTAAAAATATAAAAATTTATCAACCTAAAGCAGAGATACAATAAAAAATAAAAATCCACCAAAACATTAAGAGAGAGAGAGAGAGAGAGAACCTTTTTGTGAGAGAAAACTATGCAAAAAATGGAAAAGAGTGACAACTTTATAGTAAGAGAAAAGGGATAAGAAGAGACAAATAAAAGAAGATGAAGGAAAAGATGAATAGCAATATTAAAGTAAAGGGTTGTAGGGAGATGAAAAGGTAAGGAATGAAGAAATGTTGAAAAAAGTGTAAATATTTAAAAAATAAGTGAATATAAAAAAAATTAAAGAAAAATTGGAAATAAAAAAGAAATATATATAGATGTGAAACCAACAAAGATGAACATGTAAAGTCAATAATTTATATATATATATATATATATTTGTAAAACAAATAGGAATAAATAATAAATAATAATTATGTGGTGAATAACGTGGCACAATAGGAACTCAGCAGCAATACTAGTTGCGGACCTGTGCGTTGCGCGTGGTTATTTTTTTTATGCTTGTGTTATTATCTGAAATATTTTTGAATGTATTACTACTTAAGCTGCATTGTAATTGTATAAGCAATATATTGTAGGATTCATGATGATAGAAGGTATTGTCTTGGAATTAGATGTGCAAAGGATACAACTATAGTTGGCCTTATAGTCAGTCCAGAGCTAATCATTCGTCTTCCCAAGTTAGTAAAATTTAATTAACTTAAAATTAGATAGAAAGGATTTTATAAATTCGAAGTTAGCGTCATGCTAGGTGAAAACTTTAGAGTACTGTAATTAAGTTGTTTCAAGTGTTTTTAAATAAATATTAATAATAAAAAAAGATCTATTCCTTTAAAGATAGAGATTAGTATTATAAATAGGATGAGGAAATTTTATTGTATTATGCTTTTTGGAAACATAATTTCTACCAAACTTAGTTGGCTAATTTGTACATTTCCAAGTAAATTGAACACATTTTGCATGTTACATGTAATTCTTCATTTCCATATAGGTAAGGGCATTTACAATCCCAATGACCCACTCCATTTTTCTTGCACGCTTGGCTTTTTGGGATGCGAAATGTGTTTGTTCCAAAAACTGTATGTCGAAGGATTTGTCGATAGTTTTGTAGCAATTGTTTTCCATCTGGTTGGTTTAGAATTGATAATAGTAATTGTATTCCTTCATCATTTGACTCGCATAACAACGCAATTGCGAGTCCATACTTTGCATTTTTGTTTCCTTATATGTTTACTTGAAGAAGGATTTGTTTTCCCACTTTAGTTTGATCTTGTACAAAATATTTGTGAGCACCGACCCAAAATAGTGCTTGTTTGTTTGCAGCCCTAAAGCATTAATGAATGAGTTTTTCTTCATCGTTTCGAAGGAATAATGGATTTTAGAGTAGTCCAGTTAGATTGATGTGGTGAAGAACTTTTTTCCTTTTGGTTAGCCAATTGAATTGCTTGCAGTTGTTTTAAAAAAACGAAAAGACATATTAGGAAACTAATGCGATAGAAAAAATGAACTGGTGACAAAACATGACAATAATCATATACTAAGAATTATACATGAACATTATTATCATCACTATTGCAATATTTGATTGATGAAGTTATAAATATTTTTTCTTTTAGAAATATAACAATGACTATAGAATTGCGCACTACTTCAGAGTAAAAATTTAATAAAAAGAGAAAATTGAAAGTTGGCATATACAGATCAACATTGTAATAAGGAAGAATATATATATATATATATATCTGCATCACGCTGACTATGTAACATCATTCATGTCATGACTTTGGAATACACCATTTGTCTAATGCAGGAAACTTTAATGTGAAGGGCCATAGCCATAAAGAAAAACTCTGCATTTGTACGGTCCCTAGGGAGTGTATAAATTGTTTTTTTTTTTTTAATTGCAATATTTGGTTGATGAAGCTATAAATATTTTTTGTTTTAGAAATATACGATGACTATAGAATTGCACACTACGTCATAGTAAAAAGTTAATAAAAAGAGAAAATATAAGATTTCAATATTTTGTGCTACAATTTTGGATGTGGTTGATTGTGATTAGTAGGGAAAAAGTGGCGAGTTCATGTGAAAGTAACAAAAATGAGATTTGAATTTAAAGTTGTGTACCTAATTTTGATGTTGCCTAAAAATTTTGGTGATTGTCTTCCAACATTGGAAAATATTTCAAGCAATAAATCTGTCGGTAATTCATGTTGCATGCTCATTTTTGTGATTGTGGAGAGTGTATTTTTATGCTATTTTTGGTGTGTATTTTTTTATTGTTTTGTTTTTTAATTTATAGTGTTTTGATTGTTGTATGGATGAGTGATTGTTGAATTTATTTGCAATTATTTTGAAAATTTTTTTTGGGTTTTTTTTTTTGAATAGAAGCCTTTCATGTACCCTTCTCTATAAATCTTAAATCATGTAAATTATGTTTGACTGTTCAGTGTTCATTCGGTTTTTTTTTTTTTTTTTTTTGGCATATCTTATTTTTTTTCATTTTTCATTTTCTTTGGGGCTTTTCAAATTATTAGGTGGCTTTTGCCCAGCCAGCCATCAACTTTAAGTAAATAATCTAGTGGATGTATCTAATAACATAATGTTAAATCAAGTTGTGTAGGATGTTAACTTTGTCTGATAGTGAAATGAAGGTTAGTTGGAACTTGGACACACTTGGATATTTTGTAATTATGGGGAGCAATGGGCAACCTGTTTACAATTTTTGTGTCATAGTTGATGATGCTACCATGGCTATATCACATGTTATAAGATATTACGTCCAACCTCCTTAAAATTAAGGGAAATTTGCTATTTACCTGTCTATAAACGAAGTAAGTTTACCATCTCTAATTTTTAAGTTTTCTTTACACTGCTCGTGGTCCATGTTATGTTAAGACATCATAGTCTTTCAAAACTTGCATTTTCAGGGCAGAGGAACATTTACCAAATACTTTAAGGCAAGCATTGATATATAAGGTATTGTTAAAAATCTGAACCTTTTTCCTGCTTTTCCTTGCTTTTGGGTATTTTTTTAACAACAGAGAGAAACTGATTGTGGTCTCTACACATTATTCTACTACAGGCTCTAGGATTCTCAATGCCTTCTTTTGCAGCAAAGTAAATTACATCAAGTGGGGCTTTAGCATCATTTAAGATAGGATGCAATTTACTCCGAAACTGATAAAAGAATTATAATTTTGCTTTCATCTAAAAATTATAAAAAGATAATAGAACACTGAACAATGAACGTTACTTTTATTAATTACGGGCATAATGCATAACCTTATTATTGTCAATATTATAATAAAATTAAAAACATTATTTGTGACGCAGAGTCATCCCTTATTCAAAGGCCAAAACGTTGCTTCGAAGGAACTTCAAACTATACCTACTCCCACGTTTGGTATTTCAAGTTTAGCTACTGCTTTCCATCTAAAAAAAAAAAAAGGTCAACTACTGCTTTCAGCTTCCTTGTGATCTATCTTCCTTTGTTTTCTTTCACTGACCAAGAAGGAATTGCCAAAGCAATCCGTTTTGGTATTGCACGAAAGATCATTAAATTATTGGGCTCTGCTACTTTCAAAGAGATCAGAACCATTTGGGGTACCGGTGTTGAAGATGTGTAGTATACAATGGACACATCAATGAAAAGTACAATCTGATAAACAGCTCCTATTTTTGAAATGACACTCATACAATCTTACAAACACATCAATGGCATGCCAAGGATTATGCAGTTTAATTATGCAAAAAAATTACCGCAAAAATTGAAACACCAAAAACAATTTGCTTTGATTCTAAAACCTAATCCATATTATACAATCATGAAATTGAAGCACGATCTAATATCAATTGTTGGAAGTGGATATCAATCTAAATGATGTAGTAAACAATGGTAAAATAAAATAGTTTTTTTGGCTACCAAGGATTATGCAGAAAAATTATGTAGAAAGCTTACCGCAAAAATTGAAACACCAAAAACAATTTGCTTTGATTCTAATATCAATTTTTGGAAGTCTTACATTCTTCCAATAAGCCACAACACATTAAAAAAATGAGACCTGAGATATTTCCAAATAATCCAAGGTAAAATAAAATAGTTTTTTTGGCTGTAAAATTATAGCACTATTATACAGCACTTTGTAATATATTTGAAACAATAATATCATCCAACTGAGATCCAAGTTACCTAAATATCAAAGAAAATTTATCTCAACATGAATGCCCTTCCTCTCTAACCTTTCCAAATGAAGAAAAAAAAAAAGAATTTCAACTTTAGTAGCAAAATTTGGATCTACCAAACCTAGGTGCCAAAAGTCTGACCTCAAATGAGAGTAACTCACAATCTTAATTCAAAATTTATTAATATTTATGTAAGGTTATAGATTTCATTTTTTTGCCCTGAAAAATCAGGTCCAAAACTTGATTTAAATTAAAGCCAAAAGCATTAACTTTCATTCACTTCACTATATTGGGCTTCCATGCTCAATTTTATCTGTTTAATAAAATTTCTCCCTAATTCACCATATACTTGTATTTAGTCCAAAATACAATAGAAACTCACATACTTGACATCCAATGAATCCCTAAAATCCGGCCTGTTAGGTTCTAAGAATTAGGAACTAATGTATTAGAACTTTAATTTGTAATGTTAGCAAACCATGATCAAAACAATCTTTAGTCTTGTTTTAGACTTGCTCAAAGTATGTGTTTATTTTGTAAAGTTGGAATCGAGTTACTGCAGAATTTACTATGCACTTCTGTCAGGCTTGATCGATCGAGAATTAGACTTGATCGATCGAAAATCGTGCAGATCGTTTTTCTGCAGAATTTTCTAACTCAACCCAAGCTCGTTTGACGTATAGGGTTTTATGTTTTACCCTAGGTATATAAGGGAAAACCCTAGCCACGTGTTTAGAGTTCTGAATGCTGTGTTTGTGAATCTAATTATTAGATCTAGAGGTGTTTACCTTCACATACACTTAGGGTTTCCAAACTCTAGATTCATGTCAAGAGATTGGTAATCAGACAGTTGCAGAATCAAAGAGCTTCAAGATATACAAGCTGGTGTGCTTGTGCTTTGCTTAGAATTCAAGGAAAGAAGGAGTCCGTGGTCTCAGAACTGTCACGTGATCATGGTAGTAAGTTTCCTACAGGCAGGTAGCAATAGGATGTTAGTGGTCTAAGTCCCTATTGTGTAAACTTCGATTCTTTCATAGTGAATTTGTTTTTACCTTGAGGATAGCTAGGTTAAATCCTCCCCAGGTTTTTACCGGTGTGGTTTCCTGGGTCATCATATCATGTGTTCTTTATTATTTCGCACTTTTGCATGATATGATATATTTGTATTAACCTAAAATTGTTTAATTTACCTAAGTTAATCACTTGGCTAATTATCTAGGTTAATCTGGTTGGGTTTAAGGGGTCTAAACGAACTTACACGGCCATACCCACTCCTAACAACCACTCAAACTCCAGTATACCACTATCAAACTACTTCCCTCAGTCATGGAATATAAGCAATCGAGAGAGATGAAAACTCACCTTTAAATCCCCTTGGAATGGATGAGACATGCCACCAACACTTTATACTTCACTACTTCAGAGTCTTACATTCTTCCAATAAGCCACAACACATTAAAAAAATGAGACCTGAGATATTTCCAAACAAAGCAAGGTAAAATAAAATAGTTTTTTTTTTTAATTGTAAAATTATAGCACTATTGAAACGACATTCAGGCAATCTCACAAACACATCAATGGCATTCAGGCAACCTCACAAACACATCAATGGCATGCCAAGGATGCTCGTCTAATATAAACACAAACACAAACAAATGAAAAAAAAAAAAAAAAGGTCTCATATTAATATAAACAGAGCATAAAAGTTTTGCACCCAAAAAAAAAAAAGAATTGAGATGTAGAGATACCTCAACCAAAGCAGGGAGGTTCTGTTAATATTTATAAACCGTGTGGAAAGGAATAAAGGGAGGAAGGAAATCAGATAAGCAGCCATTACTAAGAAACGATAGAGCAGGAAGGTGGGTAGCTTTCAAACTCTCTGTTTTCTCACGCAATACGTGAAGGCTTCGACGTTTTTTTTCCCCCTCCCTTAAAGCTTCTGTCTACGTTACATACTTCAAACTCTCTCTCTACTCACGTTTCTATTTGGTCACGCAAAACCCTGAACGCTTCCCTTTTTTTTCTTTTTTTCTTTTTTTCTTTCTTCCAAAACGGCCTAATGTTTGATATTTTTAATTTCTTTTTCCTTTAAGTTGAACTGAAAAGGCTTGCTAAACTGAATAGGCTTTGGGTTGGGCTTGATAGTGGAACTAAATAAATAAGAGGTGGGTTGGATTAATTATACAAATTTATCATAGAGTGATAGTGGGAGTAAATAAATAAGTAGTAGGCTGCATTTATAGGGCTAGGATTTATAGGGTTGAAAATTGTAAAAACCATTTAAAATTGAAGGAAAAATTATATTTTTTTAAAGAAAATGACGTAGCAACTGATGTGGCGCAACGTGAGAGTAGTAGCATTAAACGTTATGCTTCAGCTTTTAGTAATATGTAGATATAGATATAGATTAACATTCAAAAGTTTGTTTTTGTTATCAAAATCTAATCTGTCAAATGTTTAACATTAAAGCACAAAGAAGTTTGGCTTGTTAGAGCATTAGCATTGGGGTAAAACCCCCCTCCCAAATTGCTATTTTAGAACTGCATCGGATTACATTGGATTGGTTGTTCTTACTGGTTATTGCACAGTTATTTAACATTAACATTTAAAAATTTGGTTTTGTTATGAAAATCCAATCTGTCAAATGTTTAACATTAAAGTACATAGAAGTTCGGTTTGTTTGAGCATTAACATTGGGGGTATAACCCACACCCCTCCCCCCCCCCCCCCCCCCCCGGCCCCCCTCTTCCCAAATTGCTATTTTAGAACTGCATTGGATTACATTGGATTAGTTAATTTTAAATAAAATGTCCCAACATGAAAATAAGGATACCCCGTTCGCTGCTTTTTGGATGGAATATTGGTAAATTACATTTTAAACCATTTAGTTTAGATTTCATTTAAATCTTAAACTTTCAAAATGTTTTATTAAAATTCGAAGTTTTCAAAAGGCAATGATTTAAACATTCTGTCACTTTTTTTGCACAAATGAAACTAGCAAATGTAAAAGAAATTTATCTAAAACTATGAAGTTTAAATGAAACTAATTAATTAAAATTATGTATTTCAATGAAGTATATTCAAAACTATTAGCTTTAAATGAAACTTACTTGAAGTTTATCCATTTAGAAAGTTTAGAAAATGGTTTGATAATTACTGTGTTATATTACAACCTCATATCATTTACTGGAATTTTTTCTTTCACAACTTTTATCACATCAACATTTTTTCTAGAAAAAAAAGAAGAAGAAAAAGAATCAACATTTTTTTTAGGAAAAAAAAAAAAAAAAAAACAAGAAAAAGAAAAAGAGAGAAGAAAACCCTAAAATCCTAGTTAAGAACAAGATGGCGGATTCTTGATAATAATAATAATAATAATAACAATAAAGAACAAGATGGTGATATTTGTTATCACTATCCCACGTTCCCAACCAAATCAAATCTAAAAATAATTTTCTTTCGATATGGATAAGTTTGAGGTAAATTTCATTTAAATCTTTTAGTTTTGGATAAGTTGTTCAACTTTTCCAGGTAGATAAAAAGAACAAAAAAAGTTGGGAGATAATTGGCATAGTATTTTTACAAAGTTTGTAAACTACAATGGTATAACTAATTATCAAATGTTATCATTTGTTGGTCCATATTTCAAGGAAATTTTGATAAATTCAAGAGGGATTTTTTTTTGGGTGATGAATTTTTTGTGAAGTCTAATAATTTGTACAAAGTCATTACAAAACACATTTTTATCCGGACAAGAAGTCTCACTTTTAATCTGTTTGGGTAAGGGTGTTTGCGTCTGCATTTTAAAGGAAGTTGCGTTTTTCAGCTTTATTTTTATTTTTTTAAGTCCAACGCCTGTTGCACTGTTCATGGGACATGAATAGTGCAATCAGGCCAATGAACAGAAACTTCATTAATGAGCAGTAACCAAAAAATATTTTTTTATTGCGCGGTGCATTTTGATAATTTTTTTAAGAAATTATTTATGACCCACTAATTTTATGAATACTATTGTTAGTCACAGTTAATCTATGAAATTTTCTACTAAAACTAAATTCAAACTAAATACATTGGGGAACAAATTCCTCTAATTCATGCAACCAATGAATGTCACTAGATCACAGTTCACATTGTCACTTACAAACCTGTTGGTTTTATCCTAGGTGTCTTTTTTGTATGATTAATGTTTTATATATCAATTAGCTATAAAAATTGCTAGAAATTCATGATATAACAAAAGAAAAAATAATGCCATAGTAATGCAATAATATCACAATTTAACCTCCAAATTTTAATTGAATTAAAAGCAACCAAAAAACCAAAAATACTACAAATCCTTACCAAGTATATGCATTATACAGAAAACTAAAAATCTAAATTAGTGCATAATATGAAAAAAATAAGTCTAAACACGTTACAATGCTACATAAGTAAAAATATAAAAATAAAATCTAAACAAGGAGAAATTACATCTTACCCACCTATGGTTTGCCCAAAATTCAACTTGCCTACCTATGGTTTCATTTTTGACACTTGACCCACTAGTGGTTCATTCCGTCAATGCTCCGTAACCCACCTCCTCAAATGTTGTTAGTCTAACACATTTTATCCCAAAATCAGAACAAAAAACAGATCAAACACTCCTCTCCCTAAAACATTATCTCACGCTTGCTCACCCACTCAAAACCGAGGATGCTACCCTCCAAGATCTTAGACTGACAAAGAAGGAGACCCACTCATCATTTCTTGCTGGAATTCATTCTGGGTACTAATCTGTTCACCTAGGGTTCTAATAGTGTTTGGAAATTAGATAAAACCATTGTTAAATTTGGGCATTTGAATTTTTGGGTTTTTCTTTTCTTCAATTCTTGGAATTCTGGGTTTGCCTATAAACTTGAACATGATAGAGAAATGGGTTCAATCAGCCCATATCATACATGGTCTCGATATAGTATATACCACAGATATTATTCAAGGCTTAATCTTTTGAATAGCGTATACTTGTTTGTAATTTTTCAGAAGTGGAAGGGATACTTAGTGCTAGTTGATAGCTCCCTCCAAGTGTCAACTTTCCAATAAAGCTATGGATATTTTTTTCTCCTTTGTTCAACTTTTATGTCACAGGAATCATAAGCTATGTGAAAATTGAGACTACTCTGTGAAAACTGAAAACTAAGTCTACTTTTTTCCATATTGGTTTAGAGTGGGTGAGCAAGTGTGAGAGTGTGTTTTGGGGAAAGGAGTGTTTGATCTATTTTGTGTTTTGATTTTGGGATAAAATGTGTTAGACTAACGACATGCAGAGGAGGTGGGTTATGGAGCATTGACGGAATGAACCATGGGTGGGTTAAGTGTCAAACATGAAACCACATATAGACAAGTTGAATTTCGGGCAAACCACAAGTGGATAAGTTATAAATTCCCCCAAATATTTGAGGCAAACATAATATTTTGAAAATTAACGTACCTCTTAGAAAGAAAATGAATATATTGTGAGAAAAATTATGGAAGTTTAATTTTTAAGTCTAATGGAAATGATGATTTCTACTAGACAAATGTTGAGACAAATAATCATATTACCCAATTTATTGAATCCGACTCTAGCAATTTTGTATTGAAGTTAGTCTTATGCAGAAAATTGAAAAATTTTCTTAATTATTACATTTCTCATCAAGTTTTTGAAACTCGAACCGGACCGGGCTGAATTTCGGTTTTTTAAGCCTACAGAACCGGGTATCAGTGGGTTGTGAGAGAACCGGACGAATCGGGGTTTAACTGGGAAAACCAGACGAACCGTAGGCCGATTCAACCGGTCAGGGAATAGAGAAAAATTAAAGAAAAATGCTATTGCCAGGATCTGAACTTGAGATCATTGTTATTAATACCGTTCCGTTCTGGCCGGAATGGCCGGAATATCTCATACCGGTGAGTAAACCGGAACAGCAACCACCCTTGTTCCACCTCAAGTAGAATTTCGGCCCATTTCGGGCTATTTTTGGAGTTTCAGTCCGTTTCGGTCATTACCGGCCGAGATTAAAGATTCGGCCAGTATGAAACTTTGGCCTTTTCCCCTGAATTTGATGTTCGACCCACTGCCTTACCAGAAAAAGAAAAAGAAAAAAAGAAAGCTCCACTGCCTTTGTCTCTGTTTAAAACGAAGGAGAAAAAACACAAGAATGAAAAATAATAATGAAGAACAAAATGAAACAAACACAGTAGAGAAAGAAAGAATTATAAGAAACTAAAAATAGAACAAAGAGGAGAGACCGAGACAGAGCTCTGGGGAGTGGTGAGCCTCCAGACTTTTGAAAGTTGAAACTCTTGAATAAGAACATTGAGAAGCGTGTGAGACAAAGGAAATAAATGGAGTAGGTGATAAAGAGATGGAGAGATTCACGTGGGTGGGTTTGGGAAATGGGAAAAGTTAAGTTTCAAGAATGTTCTTAACTATTAACTAGTCAACATGTTCACTTTATTTACAAAAATGCAACAAATAATTTTTTAATAACCAAAAGCTAACTTTATTTGAGAATTTTTTTTAAAAAGTAAATATATTAAATCCATTATATTATATATTTATATTTATATATTTGTGGTAATCCGAAATGGTCTAAAACAGTATGCCGAAATAGACCGGTACCGAAATATTTCATTCCAATAAACAAACTGAAACGGGTTCTGAAACGGTATTCATAACATTGCTTGAGATCTCACACCTTATAAGCAAGACTGAAGCCATGACCAACAAACCAAGTACTCTTCTTGGGAGCTAATATGCAATATTATTAAATTTATATTAAATTTACATGATTTATAGCTTCTAAACTTCTATATAATCTTTCTCAACATATTAAATATTACTAAATTAAATTTTTATTTAAGAATAATACCTATGCAATTTATGAATTTATTTTAAAAGTCATTTTTAATTAATTGAAATGATTTCTCTTAAAGGATTATTATAAAAATTTATTTTTATGCTTATTTATGTTGTACTATTTTTTATTAACCTTATAATGTACTATTTTATGTATTTTGTTTCAATTTTTAAGATATTTTTAGTAAGTTTTGCTAATATTTACAAATTTAATATATTTATTTATATTTAAATAATTATTAAATTAATTATGACGTCATTACGGTTCAACCCCAGTTCGACCTCGGTCAGACCTCAAAAACCTTAAACCTCTCCCTTTTACAGTTCAATGAACAGTCCAGGTCTGAAAACCTTGTTTCTCATGACTTTTTAGATCCATCCATATCTATCCAAAGCATGTAAAGTTATAAATGTATTAAAATATTTTGAATTTTGTAAATACATTGAAATAAATGTATCTACTATTACTTAATAGTGTGACATAAATACGAAATTTTGATAAAGGAGAAACCTAAATGAAAAGAATGTCATAGAATACACTACTTAGCAGAACCTCATGTTTTCCTACAAGAGGTCTATACTTATATATAAACACACACATGCATACTTGTTATTGGAACATACTCCATACGGTTTTTTGTTTAATTATTTAATTATTACATATTATTCAAATTAATTTTATTAAATGAATAATAATTCCAATAGATAAAGACACGTTTAATTTGGAGACCGTCTCTGAACAATAACTTACACATTATTAGTAAATAGAAGCTAAATCAACGTTAAAGTTGAAGGGGTCTCTAGTCTGATCTTAAAAAGAAGAACAAAACTTTACAGTGTATACCTTCCTACCACGATGGGAAAATGAGTTTGAAGCAGGTTAATAATAAAACCATTTCCTAAACTTAATTACCAATAAAAATTATAATAATAACATTAAATTCAAAATCAAAAGTTTTCATACTGAACTTTAGTATATAATTAAATAAATATTTTCTACCAATTTTTTTTTATTGAAAATTGTAATCAATATTTAACAACACAGTGAAAGTATAGCTCAATCTATATATTCTTTTACATTTCTCATAAAAAAAAAAATCTTTTACAGTTTAGCCATAATTACCTCATTGGTTGGCCATTTATTTATTTTTTGATTTTGCCAAAATTATAAAACAGAAATGAGTTACTTCCATCAAACTCCTTGTAAAAAGTATATCTATATTGTTTTAATGTATATAAAGAGTAGAATTACGAACTAGATACTTGTGGTATATAGAAAAGTCTTCAATGCAGTATAAGTATGCTTAAGTGATGAGTCCTTTAGATGCATTTAGAAATTAGACAGCGAATAAATCCCACTTAGATATGTAAATATAAAATGCTCTTTTTGCTTCCTATTTTTTATTTTCCTCAAATAATGTTCAAATGAAATTGATTATTATAATTAGCATGTAACTCTATGCAAACGCATAGATGCATTTAAAATTAAACAAAAATTTTATTATAAAAATATAAATAATTAGTCAAATTAATTTTAATTTTTAAAAGCATGTAATACGTGCATTCATGCATACATATAGATATAGTTAAAATTAAACACAATTTTTATCATAAAATATAGATAATTAGTCATATTATATTTTTAAAGTAAACATGATTAGTCATATATTAAAATTTTTACATAAATTTAATACTACTTATGATCATTTTTTTTTTCTAATTTTTAATAAGATAGAACGTGTGATGATTTTTGTTATGTGATGATTTTTATTTTATTTATTTTTCTGAGAAATATGTGGTGATTTTTATTGAGTATATGTGAGTTTTATTTATTTATTTTTATAGTTCATCAACATTAGATTCTTATTATTTTGCACTTGTAAGGTTGAAATTTATCAACTATTTTTTTGGCTTTATTCTGTGCCAATTTACTTGTATTTCAGTACTTAGAAACTCTGTATTTAGGTGGGAATCATGTAAGGGTAGTGTGTGAGAGAGTGTGAAGAAATGCTCAAGATTGTGCAGTGAAGCAGGGACTCGCAACTGGATCTCACGGGTAGCTCGCGACTGGCAAGCCGCCAAAAGATGCACACGAGTAAAGCATGCAGAGAAGTTGAACCGTCAACCAGCTGTTGCACTACACGACAAAATATCCAGCCTGGCCATTTAGTTAGTTCGCGGCTTGAACTCGCGATTCAGTTAAGTCACGAGGTCAAGTCGCCAGCCATCTTTGTTTTGAAAAACTGACTCTTTGCACTCCTTTCTCACCACAGTATAAATACCCCTTATACCCACGAAATGTAGAGAGCTTTCAGAGAGAATTTTGATAGAAAAACCCTAGAGAAAAATAAGATTGACTCATCCACAATCTTCACATAGAGACTCTTCAAATTCCTCTACTCTCACCCTCTCCATTGTTAGATCCTTGAGAGGTTCATTACCCAAATCCTTTTCTCACCATACCCATATCTATGAGAAGGCTCTTTGGTGCCTTGGGAAGCAGTTAGGAAGGGACCAATTGATATCATGGAAGTTGATTTCGCACCGTACCGGCCGGTACAGGTGATATTTACCATTCCGATACCTCCGCCGGTACAGAAACATGGTTGTTTCGTTTCGGTTAAATACCGGCAATATCGGATTGTTTTGGCCATACCGGAAAAAATACCGCATTTCGGCCAGTAAATGCACACCGGACCGAAACAAGAAAAGGTAGGGAAAAAAAAAATAAACGTTCTCACTCTCTCATCTCTCCACTCACCTGTGTCACTTGCAGTTTCTCAAATTCATGCGCATTGTCTTTCCTCCCTCAAATTCCAGATCTTCTTAACATGTAAAACCGGCGTTCTCTTTGTCTTCTTTCAGATTCACTTTCTCTTTCCTCTTTCTTGGTTGCGTCCAACTGAAGCCCAATAGCTTGAATGTCAGCTTCTTTAAACACCCAATAAATTTGACAACTTGCAAATGTTATGTATAAAGCTTTCATATGTCAGATTTTTTTTTTTTCATTTTTTAAATTATTTCCTAGCCCCTAAAACGGTCAAAAGTCCTCTCAAATGTCAATTGTTCTTTTTTTTTTTTTAAGCCCTCGGTTAGTTCACATGTGAAATCTTGAAAGGTAAGCTTAGTATTTTAAATTTAACTTGATTTTTAATTCTTTTTTTAGATATAAATGTGTCAGTTCGTTTAGACCCCTTAAACCCAACAGATTAACCTAGTGAATTAGCCAAGTGATTAACTTAGGTAATTTAATTAAATCTAGGTTAACACAAAATAAACAAAAACAACAAAGCAGCGGAAATTAAATAACACAAAGATATGATGACCCAGGAAACCACACCGGTAAAAACTTGGGGAGGATTTGACCTAGCTATCCTCAAGGTAAACTGAATCCACTATGAAAGAATCGAAGTTTACACAACAAGACTTAGACCACTAACATCTTATTGCTACCCAAGTGTAGGAAACTTACTACCATGACCCCATGATAGCTCCGAGATTCACGGACTCCTTCTTTCTTGAATTCTTTAGCAAATCCACAAGCGCACCTGCTTGTATATCTTTATGCTCTTTTGATTCTACAACTGTATTGATTTACACAACTCTTGACATGAATCTCAAGTTTGTAAACCCTAACTGTATGTGAAGACAAACACCTCTAGATCTCACAATGAGATTCACAAACACAGCATTCAGAACACTAAAAACGTGGCTAGGGTTTTCCCTTATATACTTAAGGCAAAACATAAAACCCTATACATTAAATGAACTAGGGCTGAGTTGGAAAATTCTGCAGAAAAACGATCTGCCCGATTTTCGATCGATCGAGTCTAATTTTCGATCGATCGAGTCTGGCAGAAAGTTAACAGTAATTCTGCAAAACAACTCGATTCCAACTTTACATTAAGACCCATACTTTGAGCAAGTCTAACACAAGACTAAACATTGTTTTGATCATGGTTTGCCAACATACAAATTGAAGTTCTAATACATTAGTTCCTAATTCTTAGAACCTAACAAACTCCCCCTTTGGCAATCCGTGACAAAACAAAGACTTAACAAAAAGCTCAAAGTTTACACATTGAAATAGCCCATTACAAAATAAATAGCCACTTAGACAATTCAACCTAAACTACTATCTAACAGTTGCAAAGTAGACAGCAGCTCGACTGAAAACAACCTGTATATTCCTGTAACACTTAACAAACACATAAACGCATGTGTGGAAGAAAAAACAACAAGGAATATAAAAAAACTTCTTGATTTCACATAACACAAAATAAAGACATATATCATGAATGACATCATAAATATAAATCAATAAGCAATAAAGTACAGTGAAACAAGAAACATATCAGTACCCAATGTATCACAAAATATATATCTCCTAATCAAGAGCCAAAAATGTAAATACAAAATGAAGCACCTAGATACAATCTAATAACTCCACAAGCTCCAAGGTATCACACAAACTACAAAAGCTCAAAACTCCCCCTAAAACAAAAATCTCCTCTACAAAAATCTCCAAGATATACAATATGCACTCCCCCTTTTTGTGACGAATTGCCAAAGGGCACTCACTCATCATCAAAAGGAGGTGGAGGAGAACGATGAGAGCTCGCTAGATCCGCTCGCAAGGCACGAAGCTCATCAAGAATGTCCACCAATAACTGATCATGAGCCGCCTGAACGGTCACGACAGTATCCAAAGTCCGACAAAGGTCAGAAACCTCATCAAACGGTGGAGGAACATTAGCAGCAGCAGCAACAGGATCAGCAGATGGCTCAGCTACAGAAACATCTGTAGAAGAAGAAGGGGGTGGAGTGACACCGGAAGGCTCTACCCTAGGACGCTTAGAGCTAGCTCGAAGTTGAGCAGCCCTTTGCCTCAAAAAGGTAGCACCAATAGGAGCAATAATATGAACAGGCTCAGAAACAGAAAAATCATCTAGACCAAGATGAAGGAGAATCCGATGAATGAAGATAGGAAAGAATAGCGCATGAGCTGTAGAGCTAGACCGATGAACCTCGTTCAAAGAACGAAGGAACAAATGAGGAAAACTGATAGGAGCATCAGTAACTAGCTCATACAAAAAGGCACATCGCTCAAGGGGGATGGTGTGGACATGAGAAATAGGCCACAAAGAATGACACGCTATCCTAAAGAAAAGATAGTGTAGCTCGGAAAGCTCAGCTGAAGTGATCCGAGGATCAGAACCCCACTGGATAGAAGACCCAGTGATGTATGACAAAACGTCATCAAGAGGCGGAGACTCCTCATAGGGAAAAACAGGATGATCAACAACGGGCACCCCAAGAGCATCAGACACTACTGAAAGGGTAATGCGATATTCCACACCACGTAACCACACCTTTACCAAGGTGTTGTTATCGTAGACATGGATAGAGAGGTTCGAATAGAACTCTTTAATCAAAGAAGCAGGAGGAGGACGCTCAAAATCAAGTAGAGGTAACCAACCCCGACGCTCAAAGTTCCGTCTCACCTCAGGATCAACCTCATCTAAGATGACCCTACGCTCACCCCAAATTTGACGCCTAAGATTAAGGGTCTCATAGGTCTCTTGGTTCTGGGCATTAGGAAACCGATCACTATCGATAGAAGGTGAAGGGTCAGAAGTCCTACGGGCTCTAGTTTTCCTAGGCATAGTGCTAAGGAAAGAAGAGAGAGACACAAAGAAGAAGAGCCAAAAACCAAAAACCAAGGGCAGACTGCAAGTTAGCACAGCATAAAATATATAAAAATAGCAAATCTATATGATGCATGAGCATGAACACCAAATGATGCATGTACTAATGCAGTAACAAGTTCAATTATGATCCAAATTAACAAAATTGGCTTGAGCATACATAGTAATTAAAAAATTCCCAATTTGAAAAACCCAAGTTTTCAAAAACACAACAAATTGATAAATTGATCAACACAATAGTTAATTAACAAAATATAATGATCAATTAAATCAATTTAACAAGCCAATTCCATCAATTTAACTCAAATTAAACAAAACCCCCAATTTTTATCAATTTCAAGCCCTAGAATTTCAAATCTTCCACAAAACACCAAATTAATCAAATTAAACCATATGAAGTGTTTGAATACACTGTCCCCACAAAAACCCATGAAAAATTTGAAAGAAAAGGAGCCAAAATCAAACCCAAAAAGACAAAAATCCTAAATGCCGAAAATACCCATAAAATGCATGAAAAATGCATGAAACTCGAAAATAAATGCAAAGGGGAGGGGCAAAAAGGGCTTACCGGCCTCGAAGGAGAGATTTGGTGCAAAAAGAATGGAGCAAGACGACAAAATCCAGCAAAAAGTGATTGACCGGTTGTTAGGGAGGAAAAAGTCTTTGAAAAGATTTTGAAAAAGTGAAAAGTCACGTGAAAAACTTCCCATTTTAAAAACAACCAACACGATTTTCGATCGATCGAAAATTACATTCAATCGGTCGAAAACAGCTTAGATTGATCCAAATTCAGCTTGGATCGATCGAGTCAACCAGAAACTTTTACACTGATTTTGAAACATTTTCGATCGGTCGAAAAACAGCTTCGATCGATCGAAATTCTGGAAAAATTAATTTTTTGAAAAACACACCAATTTCAGGACAGTCACTTCTCAAAGCATCAGATTTTATGAGAAAAATGCATGAGTATGAGATGAGATGTTTTCCAAACACATAGGAATTCAACCCAGATTTCTCAAAACAAAAATTTCTTTCAATACCCAAAAAAAAAAAACAAGCAAACATGTTCTGCATCAATTTCTAGAAGTTCTCAAACTTGGTTGGTCAAGCCAAAGAACACATAATAACATGTACACAGTTTAGCAAAGAATAACTTGTGTAGTGTGTGTAACTAGCATAAGCTTGAGAAACATGTGAGGTGATATACACATAGAGATCAATCACACTTTCTACAAAATCCATCACATGAATTTGAAAGAGATTTTTACTTAAAGAGTTACATCTTATAACTCCCACATCTCCTAGAATAAAAGCTTGCAATCATGTAAGTTTCTTGATTTGCCTCATTATTCAATTTAATTGATTAGAAACTTAATAAAAGCCGGGATAATGTACACACCAATTTTATTTAAATTTGTGAGATTATTATAGCCCAATAATGTACACACCAATTTTAATAGAGGCTACACCTTATGTTCTTTTTGTGCATGTGCTACACTTTCTCGAGTACAAAATCTTACGATATGCACTAAGGTGTTCATGATTGGCTAATAAACAGTGGTGAGATGGTTATTTATGCCTTTCTCAATAAGTTCAAGTTCGACAATCAAAGACATACGACTTCAAAATCAAGATCATGTGATCAACAAATATAGCATCTTCCCACACAACATGCATAACAAGACTTTAGCTAGTAAAGTGCAATAGAAATAAGTGCATCAAAGCTAAACAAGGTACACAAACATGTTATGCAAAATTTGATTGACCAACCTTATCTTCAAATTTAAGAAAAATAGCAAAAACACAATTTGCAAAAAAAAAAATATATATTTTTTTTATCAAAGAAACAAATATCCTAGAATGAAATGCATGAATGTAATGCAATGCAAATCCTAGAAACAGAGGTCACCAAAGATAGAGCAATGAAGCACAAGGACCATGTCAGATAGACTCAATTAGACTGAGCCTTTTGCATCCAAAACTTTTTAGATGCAACTTTTGCATTGGAGTTATGATTCACTTTAGAATTCTGAGCAACTCCAAGATTGGAATAAAGGTTTAACGCCTTTACCAATTCACCAATAAGTACCATAGGATCATGTGCTTGAGGCACAGGTACTTTAGTTTTATTTGCTCGCTTCGCAGCTTGCAACTTAAAACAATTTGGACGAATGTGTCCAGGTTTTCCACAAAAATGACAAACCCATGCAGGCTTATCATGCAATTTGCCCTTAGTAGAAGTAGAAGCTCTAGAATGAGAAGCTTGAAAATCAACCCTAATCTTTCTAGGTGGAGTAACATCTCTTGGTTTGACAGGTTCACTCACCAAGGGTTTGACAATCTCATTCTTAGGAGGTTCAGAAGAGGGAACAAATTTAGTGGAAGAAGGTTCAAGCACAGAAATACTTTCCTCAAAACCTAAACCTGTTTTGTCAGAAGGAAACTTTTGAATACTCAGCATGTGATCAAGTTTGGAGCTTGCAGACCTATTAGTTTGTTCTCTAGCAACAGATAAATCAAGTTCCAAACATTTGACTTTATCAAGTAAGAGCATGTTCTCAGTTTTCACATTATTCAAAAGCTCATTTGCATCAAACAATTTTACAAGTAAATTTTTCTTTTCAAGTTCAAGAAATGCAATTTTCTTCAAGCCTAACTCAACATTCATGGCATCCTTTGCAGTAACTTTGCAAAGTTTATTGTAGGCTTCCTGTAAATCTGCATCCTCAGAGAGTTCCCCATCAGAAGGGTTCTCTTCAACAGACATGCTTTCATTAACTACAGTAGTAGCAGTGAAAGCAATGAAGTTTCCATCCTCATCACTAGCGGATTCATTGTCGGAAACTTCATCATCACTAAGGGTTACAGCCATAGCTTTACCCTTAGACCTCAAGTATGTGGGACATTCAGATTTTAAATGACCATACCCTTGACAACCATAACATTGTTGTCCCAAAGAATTATTAGAAGGTTGACCTACTTTCTCCTTAAATTTTTCAGTGTTATTGACCTTAGTGGGATCATTCCTCCTAAAATTTTTAGGTTCAACAGTGTTCTTGCCTCTTGCCCTTCTGTTATTGTTCCTAAGAAAGTTTCTAAAATTCTTGGCAAGATAGGCAATCTCTGTAGCAGAGAGTTCATCATCAAATCCACCATCCTCAACATCATCAACAGACTTAAGAGCCATTGATTTGGGTTTGTTAGTCTTAGGGAGGTCTAACTCATAGGACTGAAGAGATCCTACAAGTTCTTCAACAGGGATGGAGTCCACATCCTTGCTCTCAGTGATGGCAGTCACTTTGGGTCTAAAATCCTCAGTCAAAGATCTAAGAATCTTCCTAACAATTTTAGGTTGATCATATACTTCACCCAAATTATAAGCAGAATTAACAATATCATTCAATTTAGCATAGAATTCATCAAAAGATTCATCATCATTCATTCTAATGCTTTCAAATCTAGTAGTTAATTGCTGCAATTTATTTATCTTAACTGCCTTTGTGCCTTCATGCACAGTCTGGAGGATATTCCAAGCAGTATGAGCAACCTCAACATTAGAGATTCTCTTAAATTCCTCCATGGAAACAGCATTAAAGATAGCATTCATAGCTTTGCTATTGAAAGCGGCTGCCTCCTTTTGAGAAGTTTGCCACTCACTCACAGGAGTAGTGGGCTTCTCCCATCCGTACTCAACGGAATTCCAAACTCTCTCATCAATGGATTTCAGGAATGCTTTCATCCTTACTTTCCAATAAGCATAGTTGTTTCCATTAAAGTGAGGTAGAACAACAAGAGAGTGTCCGTGTTCCATGACAACAGGGGTCAAGGATCAGCTAAAAGATCAAAGAATCAAAACAAAAGCTACCCGCTCTGATACCACTTGTCAGTTCGTTTAGACCCCTTAAACCCAACAGATTAACCTAGTGAATTAGCCAAGTGATTAACTTAGGTAATTTAATTAAATCTAGGTTAACACAAAATAAACAAAAACAACAAAGCAGCAGAAATTAAATAACACAAAGATATGATGACCCAGGAAACCACACCGGTAAAAACCTGGGGAGGATTTGACCTAGCTATCCTCAAGGTAAACTGAATCCACTATGAAAGAATCGAAGTTTACACAACAAGACTTAGACCACTAACATCTTATTGCTACCCAAGTGTAGGAAACTTACTACCATGACCCCATGATAGCTCCGAGATCCACAGACTCCTTCTTTCTTGAATTCTTTAGCAAATCCACAAGCGCACCTGCTTGTATATCTTTATGCTCTTTTGATTCTGCAACTGTATTGATTTACACAACTCTTGACATGAATCTCAAGTTTGTAAACCCTCAGTGTATGTGAAGGTAAACACCTCTAGATCTCACAATGAGATTCACAAACACAGCATTCAGAACACTAAAAACGTGGCTAGGGTTTTCCCTTATATACTTAGGGCAAAACATAAAATCTTATACATTAAATGAACTAGGGCTGTGTTAGAAAATTCTGCAGAAAAACGATCTGCCTGATTTTCGATCGATCGAGTCTGGCAGAAAGTTAACAGTAATTCTACAAAACAACTCGATTCCAACTTTACATTAAGACCCATACTTTGAGCAAGTCTAACACAAGACTAAACATTGTTTTGATCATGGTTTGCCAACATACAAATTGAAATTCTAATACATTAGTTCCTAATTCTTAGACCTAACAAAATGTATGGACTTGGGCTTGGACTTAGGTATGTGTTAGGTTTAAGATTACAAATTAGTCCAATCTATGAATTTATACATACATATATATATATATATATGGGCTTTAAACACTATTTATATATATATATTTAACGGTAAACCCGAAATGGTATACCGGTATTAACCGGTATCTAAAATATATCGTACCACTGGCCAAACCGGTACAGCCTCCAGTATGGTATTGACTCCCTTGATTGATATTGGTTGATGCTATGGGATATAGCGGACCGAGAAGCTAAAGAAGAAATAGGTTCGGCGTAACCTCGTTGGAGTAGGAGCTTGGAGAGCTTAGGTACAATGGGTAGATTAGGCTTGGAGGGTCTACTACTGTCCATGTATCCCAACTTCATTCTTTAGTAGATTTTTGACCGCTTAGAGGGCGACGAAGAGGTTTTGTGCCAAGGGCTTCAGTTTTCTCTTCGATAATACATCGTTGTATTGTCCTTGTGTTTGCATCTCTCTTCCCTTTACCTTTGCCATTTAATTTCTGCTGTGAATGAGATTTTATTTCGTTTAGATTGTTTATCAATTCTGTTATTAGCTTATGTTCATTTTCTGCACATAATTTGTTTGATTATAAGCTTGAATTGGTATTTTGTAAATTGGGGTCTAAACTTTCATAGTGTTTTATATGCTATTTGAAGTTTCAATTGGTATCAGAGCGGGTGCACTTGCTGTGGTTCAATCACCTTAGTGCGATCCTTGACCCCGTTGTTATGGATGAAGCTATGGCAAAAGCTAGGCTAAACTGTGGTTTAAATTTTTGTGATAATGACTCTATGAGTATATTTAATGAGTGTTCTAACACTGAACTCCTAGAGTTATTAAAAACAAAGAAACATGCTCGAATATTTGTCCACATGCTGAAATATTTTGAAAATGAGAATCACATCTTACACAATAGTCTATGTAAGTCTAATTTTTTGATTAAGAAGTATAAAAGAAGAAATAGAATATTGTGTGATAAGATTGATAATTTGAAAAAGGAAATTAAATCTAACAAGAGCATGGAAAGTGAAGATAAGTTTCTGTATGAAGGTCAAGAGTGCTTGTCACATGCTTGCTTATTTATGCACACTTCTTTGAAGGTATGTAATTCATGCTTATGGTATCTTGATAGTGGCTGTTCTTGCCACATGATAGGAGAAAAATCACTGTTCAAATCACTCAAAGAAAAGGTTGGTGGCTATGTGACATTTGGCGATGGGAGTCATGCTCAAGTTCTTGGCAAAGGGACTGTTGAGATAGCTGGATTACCTCTATTGAAAGATGTCTTATACATCAAAGGGCTGATGGCGAATCTCTTAAGCATCGCTCAAATATGTGATGAGGACTTCCTTGTTCAATTCTCAAAGAAGGGGTGCATAATCATTGATGAAGAAGGACCAAGTATTAAAGAACCCAGTATTGAGGTCGAAGCTCTTGATATAGAAGTTGTAGGACCTACACTGGAAAAGGAATCAACTCCCGAGAACTCAAGAATGGAAACAAGATCAATGACAAGAACATCTAGTCCTCTCACTCCTCTGGAAGTTCATCCTCCTATCTCCCAAAATGATGAAGTCTTAACGTCAAAGAAGCCATCATCTAGAGTGACTAAGAACCATCTGGATAGCAACATAATTGGGTCTTTAGATGAAGGTCTTCATCTTAGAAAAGGCCACATACTTCTGGCCAATCATGTAACATACCATTGTTATCTTGCCCAATTTGAGCCGAAAAGAGTAGAAGTAGCTCTCCATGATGAAAATTGCGTTAAGTCCATGCTTAAAAAGCTGAATCAATTTGTGAGAAATGATGTATGGGAACTTGCTCCAAGACTTGAAAATGTTCATGTCATCGGCACCAAATGGATTTTCAAAAACAAGACTGATGAAGATGGAGAGATTATTCGGAATAAATCTCAGCTAGTGGCTCAAGGATACACTCAAGTAGAAGGAGTAGATTTTGATGAATCCTTCGCTCCTGTGGCAAGACTTGAGTCTATTCGAATTCTTATGTCAATTGCATGTAATTTGAACTTCAAACTCTACCAAATGGATGTAAAATGTGCTTTTCTAAATGGATACCTGAATGAAGAAGTGTTTGTCAAACAACCCAAAGGCTTTGAGGATCCTCACTTCCCGGATCATGTGTTGAGATTGAAGAAAGCCCTTTATGGTTTGAAACAGGCTCCAAGAACTTGGTATGATCGATTTACTAATTACCTCCTGGATAGAGGATTCAAAAGAAGGTATGCTAACCAGACTCTATTTGTCAAGAATGATGATGATTATCTTCTCGTGGCTCAAGTATATGTTGATGACATAGTATTCGGAGCTACCATTGATGATTAGGCTATAGATTTTTCTAAGGAGATGAAGAAAGAGTTTGAGATGAGTATGGTGGGAGAGCTTACTTTCTTCCTGGGCCTTCAAGTCAAACAAAAGAAGGAAGGCATATTTATTTCACAAGAAAAGTATGCTAGAAATATTGTCAAGAAGTTCGGACCAGACTCCAAAAAGCATGCTTTCACTCCCATGAGTTCGTCTACAAAACTGAATGTTGATTCTTCTGGGATAGAAGTGAGTCCAACCTTATACAGGAGTATTATTGGGAGTTTACTCTATCTCATAGCTAGTAGACCGAACATTGCATTCAGTGTTGGTGTTTGTGCTAGATATCAAGCTGCTCCAAAGGAATCCCACCTAACTGCGGTGAAGCAAATTATACAATATATCAATGGAACTCCGGATTATGGGTTGTGGTATTCAAAGGACTCAAATTCTTGTCTTGCCGGCTATTCAAATGCAGACTGGGCTAGCAATGTGGATGATCGAAAGAGTACTTCAGGAGGCTGCTTCTATCTCGGTAACAATCTTGTCTCTTGGATGAGTAAGAAACAAAACTCCGTGTCCTTTCTACGGCTGAAGTTGAATGCATAGCTGCTGGAAGTTGCTACACACAACTCCTTTGGATGAAGAAACTACTTCATGACTATAGGATTCCTCAAGATACAATGTATGTTTTTTGTGATAACACCGGTGCTATAAATCTCTCCAAGAATCCTGTTCAGCACTCAAAGTTGAAACACATAGAGATCCACTACCACTTCATCCGAGATTTGGTGGAAGATAAAGTTGTGTGTCTTAAATTCATATACACAAACAATCAAAAGGTTGATATCTTCACCAAACCTCTCGATGGTCCAAGGTTTGAATCACTTCGTAAGACCATTGGTGTCGGTACAATTCCTTGAATCTCATGTGTGTTGTGTGCTCTACCTATCTATCTCACCTTGATATATCTTGTGTAGGACACACACTTCTTTGTTGGCTATTTGTATAGCATGTTTTGCTTGTTTTGGTTGTTTTTCTCTTTATATTTGCTTGTTGTTTTTTATCAATCTTTCTCCTTTTGTGTCAAAAATCCAAAGTCACATAAAAAGTAGAAAATCTAAAAAGTTTGATCGACTTTGTTGAGTTTTGTCTTAAACATGTTTTGCCTTGTACCTTTGTACTAATGGCTTTGTGCACAAGCGTAGCTTGTTCTTAATACATTCATATCATTGTGGGAAAAATCTTGAAATCTATGTGATTGTTGTAAATCGATCTTCAAACTTGTCATGAATGATTAGCCAATGGTTTTGTTGATCTTGAGACATGCATAGACTTGTGTCTATATATCTTCCCACTCTTTATTTATTTTTTTTTTTTTTGCTTCGTGAGCTCAACAAATGTAAATCTCCAAATGAAAAGAGATTATGAGCTGCAAAAGCCTGTTGCACATACTAGTATTTGACTAGGAAAAAGGGAAAGTGATTTAAAATAAAGTGTATGATGCCCAAAAAGCCAAAGGCTTATTCATCAAATTAAAATATAAAAAATTTCAATCATCAATCTCTAAATGAGAATTTGTGATTCAAAAGATCAAAAGTGTTGATGTATTTGGACCCAAATGAAAAGCTTCAATGTTATGATATCATGTTATCAAGTTTTGTGAGAGGTCATATATACATATTTCTATAATTGAGATGGGTTACATTATCTAGTGCTAATCGTGTATGCCTTGATTGAATTGATCATTGAAGCTTCACATTAGACTAAGGACTATCTCGTTGTTGATATCCACACACATCACACATGCCTATGTTCAATGAATGCCTTATTCATTTGTGTGATTGTACTTGATTAAATATGTTTCGCATGCTCAATCTTGTTGATCAAGTTCAAAAATATTTTTAAGTGTTTTAGTTGTTTTTGGAAAGTATTTTTTTTTTACAAAATTGTTAAATTTTTTTCAAAAACTGTGTTGCCCTGTTTTGGCAACTTGGTCTCGGGTCAGTCCAGTCGCATGCCCCAGACGTGAGCCAAATACAGTAGGTTTTTGCATCTCTCTGGCGAGTCAATGCCCCAGTCGCGAAAAATACTTAAAAATTTTTTCAAAATTTGGGTTTTAAGGTTTCTCGCGACTTGATGTGGCGACTTGTTCGCGAGTGAAGGTTCAGTCGCGAGAATCATACAGAAAGTTTCACGGCTCAACTCGCGGCTCTCTCGCGGTTGGAACTTCTAGTTGTGAAAAACACTTAGAAAATTTTTCAAAATTTTTGTTTCAAGTGTTCTGGTGACTTGCACGCGACTTGGTTCAGTCGCGAAAAACGCGTATTTTGCGTTTTCAAGTCAGTTTTTAAACTTTTCAGTTTTTCCCTCGAATATTTTTTACTGTTCATTGCCTTGCCCGTGTATACCTCTCTCAAACTCATGTGTTCTTCGTTAAACCATCATTGTTCTTCGTCATTTCATCTTCAATCATCAAGAAAAAGGTATGGGTTTTCGAATTTTCTACACATTATTCATGGGTACAACCTTTATTTCTTGGATTATTATGTTCTTTGGTGATTCGGCCATGGTTTGGGTATTTTGTTGAGTTTGATTAATTGGGTTTTTACCCTTTTTGGTGAATTTAGTGTGAGGTTATTGGGTGATTCTGTTGTGATCTACTCCGATTTGCTTATATACTATGTTATTTGTGTCACACACGCACTTTGTCATGTCTTAGACTCAAAGTTTTAGGGTTTTGTTTGTACTCTATAATTTCAACCCATGTTAGTACTAATAAAGCTCGTTGGTGTGTGTGGTATTTCGTGCCTCTTGGTGTCTCATGATGTAGTGTGAAAATGTCTCCGTTCAAGAAAGCAGCTGTGAAAGGAAGAGGTAGTAAAGGAAAAGAACCCATGATTGATGTTGATGAACCTTCTCCTAGGTTGAAAAGGACCCGATCACCGTCAGGAGTATATGATGCCAACAAGTTCAAATCAGATGCCGCTTTTCAGACTCATGAGAACTATTTTAGAGATGCAACACTACTGGTTGAAAGGGCTGTTGATCAACGGTCTCTCATTGACACAACCATTCCTAAATGGTTTGCCACCAAGGATTTGAACTACCTTCTCTCCAATCTTGATGATGCATACGAGAACTTGGTAAAAGAGTTCTATGCTAATGTCATTATTGAAAGCGAAGAATTAAAATGCTGGGTTAGAGGAAAGAGTTTCTCTATCACTCCCGCTTATCTGTCAGAAATCCTACATATCAATCGACCAATTTTTCCTAATCCCCTAGTTTATGATAATTTAAATTCAGAAGAAGACTTACTTCGGGATGCACTTAGGAGAAATTTGGAATTCTCTCAGAAAGGGAACTCAATCAGTGTCTCCTCACTCTCTTCCGAACTAAGGGTGTTAATAATAATCATGTTCCACAATCTCTACCCTCTATCCAACACAAGATACATGAATCTTGGGAGAGCCTTGTTCCTTCATGATCTGATCACTGATGCAGAGATTGATATATGTGCTCACATATTTCACATTTTGTGCAAAACTGTTGCAAGAACTGAATCAAGAAATTTCATTCCTTTTTGCTGTCTCATTCCAAGAATACTGAAACCCAAAGGCATTCATCCATCAGAAGATGAATCTCCCTACCCAAGGCCCAGTCCAATCAACATTCGTACACTCAACGCCAGCATTGGTCATAGTCGGAAAGGAATCAAAATAGAAATTCCTGATACTCACAGTGGTTCACGCTCTAGCTCATCCTCCTATGACGAGAAGCTAGACAACATTATGGCATGCGTCCATGAGATAAACACTAAGGTGTCCGGCCTTGCCTCCCTCCTACATCATCACAACATTCGCTGTGATACAAAGTTAACTTCTATTCAAACTCAGTTGGATGAAATTCAACGAAAGCTAGAAGAAAATGAGACCTAGCTATTCCATGACAAAAAGGGGGAGAATGATAGTGGTAGTGGGAGGAAGAGCTGCATCAAAAGGGGGAGCTACATCAAAGGGGGAGTACTAATGTTTGAAGTGCAGAAAGTTGATAGTGACTTATGTTTGATATTATATTGTGCTTTTAGTTTAAACTATTTTGTACCTTTGCTTGTGTGGCATTTGGTTAGTCTTGTACCTATGCTTTTGTGGTTGTTATTTTGTACCTTTGCTTATGTGGCATTTGGTTAGTCTTGTACCTATGCTTTTGTAGCTGTTATTTTGTACCTTTGCTTTGTGGCTTAAATACTTGTTGCTAAATGTTACTTTAAGTACATCACTCTTGTGCCCTTTGTTGGATTTTATATCCTTAATGCAATCACCTTGTGTTGTTGCATTGGTTGAGTGTTGGACATGCAATTGATTCTTTGCATTGAGCTTATTAGCTTGCATGTCCAGATGTTCATTCCATGTGTGAATGAGCATTGTAATCACTGTTTATAGTGATTGTTTGTTTTTGGTCTACCCATGCTTTATTGCTTTAATCCTTTTTGCTTGATCGCATTGTGCTTGCTTCATATGCAATACAAGGATTTTTTCTGCATACAATGATCTTATTGTGTGGTTGTTTTTCAGGAGATACTTGTACTTATGATTCAAGAGCTTCACAGATTCTAGAGTTAGGTATGAGTAAGTTTTGTTTAACTGTTCCCAACTCACGCGTTAAGTCTAGAGTTTATTGTAGGGTTTTGTCACGGAATAGCCAAAGGAGGAGATTGTAATGTTGAAATTTATCAACTATTTTGTTGGCTTTATTTCATGCCAATTTGCTTGTATTTCAGCACTTAGAAACCCTGTATTTAGGTGGGAATCATGTAAAGGTAGTGTGTGAGAGAGTGTGAAGAAGTGCTTAAGATTGTGCAGTGAAGCAGGGACTCGCGACTGGTTCTCCTATGGGTTGCTCGCGACTGGCAAGCCACTAGAAGATGCACACGAGTGAAGCGTGCGGAGAAGCTGAACCGTCTGCCAGCTGTTGCACTACACGACAAAATATCTAGCCTGACCATTCAGTTAGCTCGCAGCTTGAACTCGCGACTCAGTCAAGTCGCGAGGTCAAGTCGCCAGCTAGCTTTGTTTTGAAAAACTGACTCTTCGTATTCCTTTCTCACCATAGTATAAATACCTCTTATACCCACGAAATGTAGAGAGCTTCCAGAGAGAATTTTGAGAGAGAAACCCTAGAGAAAAACAAGATTGACTCATACACAATCTTCATATAGAGACTATTCAAATTCCTCTACTCTCATCCTCTCCATTGTTAGATCCTTAAGAGGTTCATTACCCAAATCCTTTTCTCACTATACCCATATCTGTGAGAAGGCTCTTTGGTGCCTTGGGAAGCAGTTAGGAAGGGATCAATTGATATTGGTTGATGCTATGGGCCATAGCGGACTGGGAAGCTAAAGAAGAAATAGGTTCAGCGTAACCTCATTCGAGTAGGAGCTTGAAAGGCTTAGGTACACTAGGTAGATTAGGCTTGGAGGGTCTACTGCTGTCCATGTATCCTAACTACATTCTTTAGTGGATTTTTGACCTCTTGAAGGGCGGCGAAGAGGTTTTACGCCAAGGGCTTCGATTTCCTATTCGATAACACATCGTTGTGTTGTCCTTGTGTTTGCATATCTCTTCTCTTTATCTTTGCCATTTAATTTCTACTGTGGATGTGATTTTATTTGGTTTAGATTGTTTATCAATTCTGTTATTTGCTTATGTTCATTTTCCGCACATAATTTGTTTGATTATAAGCTTGAATTGGTAATTTGTAAATTGGAGTCTAAACGTTCATAGTGTTCTATACGCTATTTGAAGTTTCAGTACTTATTAACTCACTTGACACAAAGATTAAAAAACTTAAGTAGACACATGACACAAGTTTAAGTGGATAATTATGGTGTAATTTTCACATAAATTTGGACACATGGCATAAAACTAGATTATAATATCAAATTCTAATTCAATTTTCTCTAAGCTTTACCTATTAACACACACACACACACACACACACATATATAAATGACTTATAAATTTGAATTTTTTTTGGGTTATATAATTATGTTGAATTTTTTTTTAGTTATATAATTATGTTTTTTATAGTTTATTATAATGGACCCATCATTTTCTACACTAAATTAACTAATTTGACACAAAAATTTAAAATTTTAGATTAGATGGGACACGTGGCGCAAAATTGAACTCTAATTAAAATTCAGTTTTTACATTAAATTAACTCACTTGACACAAAATTCTAAAATTTAAATTAGGTGAGACACGTGGCGCAAAATTAGACTCTATTTGAATTCTAATTTGAAATCTAATTGGATTTTCTATCTGTTTTACCTATTATTATATATATAGATTATTTGTTGAGAGATTTCAACTTATAGCGTTCGCTCTTGATAATAGCTTTTTATCATCAGTCCAAGACATCAATCGGTTTTTGGCATAGGCGGGGATTGAAACATAGATCTCTTATTTAACTATTAGAGACTTTACTAAATGAGATAACTAGAACCCACAAAAATTGATTAATTAAGTTACCATGCATGAAAATTGAAGAGAAAGATAAAAATCATTAAGAACTACAACACATGAATGTGTGTCTTCTCTCCCTTTCAACCCTTGCATCAATTTTTGTCCCAACAAAATAGATTTGTGCAACACTTGTTCTACAAACTATATAGTTCATAAATTTACTTTCAAATTAATAGACGAAAGTATACGTTAAATGTAGAAAATAAATATGCATAACACATGCACAAAATAAAGGACTCTACATGAAAATAATTACAAAAAAAAAAAAAATTAATGACAATATTTGTTTTGCATGTGTCTTATTTGCACATGAAGTAGAGGTAATGTACACAACTTTAACAGCAAAAGTCATGGAAACAATAAGCAACATGGTTTTTTAATGGTAAATTAGAGTAATCATTTTCTAAACCGTGCTTCTCATCCCAATCATCCTAAGCTTAAATCAATGCAGCATCATAGGAACTGATGAGTCAAAAATTTATGATTGTCACTGATCTGAGATCTTCATTAACCCAAGGAAGACGTTACGCATTTATTATGATCATTGATGACAAAATGTAACAGACAGAGCAATGGTCATAGAATGAGCTGTGAACTTCAGAAAAAGATTTTGTAATGCACTAGCCGTTGAACATAAATAGAGCAATTCATTGCCCCTTGATTAGGCAGTTAACTATAAGAGAGAAAGTAACAGAAGTAAAAGGTACACACAAATACTCTACGAAATCACTTTCCAAACTTTTTCTCTCTACAATCTTTCTCCTTTACTGACTTAAGCATCGGAGGTGGTTTGGCTAATGCCATACCGGTGTGTTACTCGTCCACCTAGTTCATTTTGCAAGTTTTCCTCCAACAGAGACAACTTCAATCACAGCTTCGTCCATCCACTACGACGAAGAGCACAACTGCTATTTTTTTGCATCATCAGTTTGGCACTGTCTGCGAGAAACGCTAATCATTCAAGCCATCTTTCCCAGTGACAAAAGAGTTCCTCAAAGTATGAGATGGAAGCAAAAATTGCACAACAGCTAGAAGCTGTGCAACAACAACAAATCCAAGCCCTCCTGGCTAATGTGGAAGAGCTGACTCACCAAAATCAAGAACTGCGAAAGACAATGGAATCCCAAAAAGCAAAAAGTCGACGAACAGGTTAAAACCAAAATGAAGAAGAATCAAACTCTCAAGCCAACATGTGAAACAGGACTTCAAGAGAAGATTCCCCCAGGATGGAGAATGAGCTTCGCAACATGAGGAAGGAGATGTACGAACTAAAAAGTGCTATGAAGGACAAAGGCGGAGAGAATTTGGATGGGATGATTCGAAGGACAGACTTACCATTCACTACTAAAGTACTGAACCGTCCCCTCCCACCAAAATTTCGTCTCCCACAGTTGGAGTCGTGTGACGGTTTCAAGGATTCGTCAGATCACATCGAATCATTCAAGACACCGATGTTATTACAAATGACCCCAGATGAGGTGATGTGCAAGGCATTCCCAACAACACTGAAGGGAGTAGCTAGAGTGTGGTTCAGCAAGATACCTCCAAGAACTATTGCAAATTTCAAACAACTCAGCAAGGGTTTTGTTCGTCATTTCATTAGGGGGCAAAGACACAAAAAGCCAACTGGTCATCTTCTCAACATTCAACAAGCAGAAGGAGAATCTCTAAAACAGTACATTACCCGATTTAATAAGGAGCTACTGTAGGTAGACAAAGCTGAAGATCAAGTCATCTTAACAACTTTCCAAGCAGGGTTGCTGCCAAGGGATTTTTTTCATTTCAACCACTAAAAGTCCACCAAAAACAGTCGCGAAGTTGCTTCGAAAAACTCAGAAGTACATGAATGCAGAAGACGTAGTGCTTGCAAAAGAAATGAAAGGAAAAAGGAAGAGAGACGAAGGAAAAAGCGGCAATCACGACTAGAAGAAAGAAATGCGAAGTGCTAGGCAGGCCACATGGAAAAAGAAGGAACTCCCAAACAGGAAGCCTAAGTTCACCAACTTTACACCTCTAATAATGCCAATTGAACAAGTCCTTATGCAGATAAGGGACGACCCTTCCCTGCAATGGCCGAAGCCAATTAGCACTCCAGTAGAAAGAAGAGACAAGAGCAAGTACTGTAGGTTCCACCAGGACCACAGGATTTAGACTGATAAGTGTAGGCATTTGAAAGACCAAGTGGAGACTTTAATCCAGCAAGGGAAGTTACAGAAGTACGTCAAGAAGATGGAGCCCCACAGATACCAACGGAATGACGATCAGGATAGAAATCAGGGAACAAGAGATAGCAAACCCTTTGCAGGAGAGATATAGACGATCTCAGGAGGACTAGCAGCAGGCAGAACACTGAAGTCCCTAAAGAAAGCCCATGGGAGAGAAATAAACAGTGTTCATTCATGGCTCCCTCCAATGAAGATGCCAAAGAATGACGAGCCCGATATTGTCTTCTTAAAGAGAGTCGATCACGGCATCAAGCAACCCCATTACGATCCACTAGTAATCATGCTTAGGGTAAAAGAATTCAACATCCACCAGGTGCTCATTGACAACGGAAGCTCTGTAGATATCATCTACTTGCTTGCGTTGCAACAGATGAAATTGGATAAGAAAAGGATCAAGCCTTTCACCTCACCTCCAGTAAGTTTCACGGGGAATTGAATGGTCCCTAGGGGCATTGTCACTCTAACTGTAATTGTTCATTGATTTCCATTAGCAGCAACGTCAATATATTACTTGAAGGTGAAGTTTCCAACAGCCCAGGGAGTAGGAGAAATCAGAGGAGACCAAGTTCTGGCAAGAGAGCGCTACCAAGCTGCCTTAGCATCTGAGGAGAACCACACGTGGGTGATCAATGAACCAGAGCCCATCCCTGAACTGTCAGAAACACCACAAGAAGTTAAGATCGTCCCAAGAGATTCAACAAAGGTATTGGAGATTGGAACAACACTCCCAACATTAGAGAAAAAAAAGACGATTTTCTTCTTAATGGAAAACCAAGATGTTTTTGCCTAGAAACACGAGGATATGCCCGGAATTGATAGGAAGATCATACATCATCGTCTCAACGTCAACCTAGATGCAAACCTGTATAGCAGAAGCGAAGAATATTTGCACCAGAGCATAACAAAGCTGTAACTGAAGAAGTAGAGAAGCTACAAGAAGCCATTTCATCAGGGAAGTCTTCTATCTAGATTGGCTAGCAAAATCGATCATGGTAAAGAAAAGAAATGGCAAGTGGAGAATGTGCATCAATTTTACAGACTTGAACAAAGCCTGCCCAAAAGATAGCTTCCCTTTGCTAAGGATTGATCAACCGGTAGACTCAATTGCAGGACACAAGCTCTTAAGTTTCATGGACGCATTTTCTAGATACAACCAGATTCTTATGGACGAAAATGATCAAGAGAAGACCTCGTTTGTTACCAGCCAAGGGTTGTATTGCTACAAGGTTATGCCCTTTGGATTGAAGAGCACATGAGCCACGTACCAAATATTGGCGAATCGCGTGTTCTCTCACCAGATTGGAAGAAATGGGGAGTGTACGTAGACGATATGCTGGTGAAAAGCAAAGACGAAGCCAATCACTTAGACGATCTAAAAGAAACCTTCGACACATTACGTAAGTATAATATGAAATTAAACCCTGCAAAATGTGTTTTTTGATGTTGCTTTAGGGAAGTTCTTAGGATTCATGGTGCCCCAACGAGGTATAGAGGCAAATCCAGACAAGCTAAAAGCCAGAATCGAGGTCAAATCACCAAAAACAGTGAAGGAGGTGTAAAGCTTAATAGGAAAGGTTGCGGCCCTAAACAAATTCATCTCTAGGGCAATGAACAACTGCAAGCCATTCTTCAAGGTATTGAAAAATGTCTTTTAGTGGACTAACAAATGCCAAGAAGCCCTTGCCAAGTTAAAGGAGTACTTGGCGAAGCCACCTCTGCTAAGCCCCTCGGTGATGGGAGAGAAGCTGTACCTCTACTTAGCAATATCCAACTAGGCATTCCAAGGAGCACAGGCAACTTACCCAAGGATGGAAAAGATAGCTATTGCATTATTGGTCGCCTCCAGAAAACTCTGTCTTTATTTCCAAGCACACCCCATTGTCATCATGATAAACCAACCTATAAGAAAGACGATAAACAAGATAGACGCAACAGGACGACTCATTTAATGGGCGATTGAATTGGGCCAATTTGACATTGAATATCGACCCCGAGCAACAATCAAAGCCCAAGTGCTAGCAAACTTTATTGTAGAGTTCACTCACCCCTATAAGGAAGAAAAACCTCTTATGGAAACACGGACGGTCCAAACTGATGGGTCTGCCACAAAGAAAGTGGGAGGAGCAGGAGTAGTGCTCATATCACCAGAAAAAGAAACATTGAAGTACACAGTTAGATTGCAATTCCCAACGACAAACAATGAGGCAGAATATGAAGCATTGCTAACAGGGCTAAGTCTAGTAAAAGCCCTAGGAGCAAAGAATCTTATTGGCAAAGTTGATTCTCAGCAAAATATATGACAAGTGAAGGGAGATTACGAAGCCAAGGAAGAAAGGATGCAAAAGTACTTGAAGATCGTCCAACGACTCTCACAGCACTTTGACTGCCTAGACTTATGCAAATCCCAAGAACCAAAAATGCAAAAGCTGATTTCCTAGCAAGATTGGCCTCGTCAAACGACTATAATGCAACCTCTAAACTATGTATAAAGATAAGAGGGTAGCCAAGCACAGAAGGTGAGCAAGTTATGAAGATATAAGAACAAGACGAGTGGATGACTCCCATCGTCTATTACTTGAAAGAAGGATAAGTCCCTGAAGATAAGACAAAACCAAGAAAGATACAGATCAAAGTAGCTTGCTTCCTCATTATTGACGACATGCTGTACATACGAGGATATTCACTTCCGTATCTAAGATGCGCCAGCTTAGAAGAAGCAGATTCTGTAAACTATGTATAAAGATAAGGGGCAGCCAAGCACATAAGGTGAGCAAGTTATGAAGATAAAAGAACAAGACGAGTGGATGACTCCCATCGTCTGTTACCTGAAAGAAGGATGACTCCCTGAAGATAAGACAGGAGAAAGAAAGATACAGATCATAGCAGCTTGCTTCCTCATTATTGACGATGTGCTGTACATACGAGGATATTCACTCCCGTGTCTAAGATGCGCCAGCTTAGAAGAAGCAAATTATGTGTTCTGCGAGATACACAAGGGAATTTGTGGAAATCACACTGGGTCAAGATCCTTAGCAGGATATTACTGGCCAACCATACAGAAAGATGCATACGACATTGTTAGAGCATACGATAAGTGTCAATGCTTCGCAAATGTCCATATGAGACTAGGAGAGATGATGACACCCATATCCTCACCATGGCCCTTCGCCCAATGGGGAATTGATATTATGGGTCCATTCTCTCTAGGGAAGAAGCAACTCAAATTTCTGATTGTCGTAATTGATTACTTCATAAAATGGGTGGAGGCAAAGCCAGTGATGACGATAACAGAGGCCAAAATCACAAGCTTTGTGTGGAAAAATATCATCTGCAAGTTTGGAGTCCCACATGTCATAATATTAGACAATAGAAAGCAGTTTGACAATCCTAAGTTTGAAAATTTTGACAAGACTTAGGAGTCAGGAATCACTACTCTTCTCCAAGACACCTACAAATGAAGAGGAGATTATTCCTATCTCCGATGAAGGCAGAACGCAGGCTATGGAGAGTTGTAGCTTGAGTCTTATTGGGAAGTTTTTAACATGTAAACCCTTCAATAAACGTGTAGCAAAGACTACTTTGAGAAGGGCATGGGGATTGGAAAACAGTTTAAAGATTATTGAGGTGGGACCGAATCTTTTCCAATTTCAAGTTTCAAACAGAGTTTGATATGACACGTATCCTACAAGATGGCCTTTGGTCATTCGACAATCAGTTATTATTGCTTCAAAGATGGCAGAAAGGGATGACAGTAGGGAATATCAGATTGGAGCATGCTTCTCTATGGATTCAAATATGGGGTGCACCATTTGATATGGCTTCCCCTCAAGTTGAAAGAGAAGTTGGTAATAGAATCAGTAGAGTTGAAGAAGTAGAAGGGCAGCGACGGCAAGACGAGCAGAATTATTTTATGCGAGTGAAAGTTGCTGTGCCGATTGGGAATTCGTTGCGGAGAGGAGGTTTTATTGCTGGTTCAGATGGAGTTCGTAACTGGGTAACGTTTAAGTATGAACGCTTACCTCTGTTCTGCCGTTATTGTGGTCTATTAGGGCACGATGTAAAGCACTGTGCATCGCATTTTGCTGTTAGTCGTAATGGTGGGGAGGTGGATTATCAATATGAGGAGTCTTTAAGAGCTTTGGGAGGGTGGCCACGTTCTTCCTTACCAAGAAATTCCTTTGGTAGTGCTGGGACTGCGAAAGAACAAACGTCAGAGGAGTCTACAAACTTCAGTCCGATGCAAGGGACTTTTTCGGTGGCGGGAGAGAAAGGTACAAACCTCAGTAAACAAGTTGAAGTTGAATCCGAGAATTTAGGGGAACTTCCTACTTTCCAGGAAGATGCTAACTTGGAGTTGGGAAGAACAGATGACGTGCAGGAAGGGAATTCTTTACGGCTGGTATCAGGTTCGGTTTGTGTAGGTACTGATGTGGAACAGATGAGAGAAGTGACAGGGTAACCAGCTAGGGTAGATTTAATTGAGGTGGCAACGGGTAAGAATAAGGAGAAGTGCTCGGGGTTAAAGCTAGTGGTCTGGATCAAAGGTTGGAGATGGTTGGGCCTAGCTCTATAAAACCTAAATCCACTTGGACCAAGTTTAACCAAATGGATTTTGGGCTTGGAGGACTGTCCAAAGCTTTGCAGCTACCTACCCGTGGAAAAAGAAGCAGTGATTCTACTAGGAAGGAAGAGCTATGTGATCATTCTGATTTTAGGGAATCTAAGCGTGGAAAGGTTGGAGATGGAGATGTCGTTGTAACTAGTTTATCGGTGGGGGTGGAGATTCACCCTTGCCGGGAGCAATGAGAATCTTAAGTTGGAACTGCCAAGGGCTTGGGAACCCTTGGACAGGTCGTAGCCTTTGCAAATTAGTGAGGGAACAAGCTCCCATGGTGTGTTTTCTTATGGAGACACGGTTGGATATAGAGGGTTTTAATAATCTTTACGGTAACTTGCCTTTTCAGAATAAAATAATTGTGAAGCATCCAGATGCTGGTGGAGGGTTAGCTTTTTTATGGAAGGAAGATGTTAGGTTAGAGGGGATAAATTATACTATAAACCATGTTTTATCTAAGGTAACTGAGGAAGATGGTTTTGTTTGGCTCATGAAAAGTTTTTATGGTTGGCCAGAGACACATCAAAAACATAAGTCTTGGAAACTGTTGGAACATTTGAAGATTTTTGTGGGGGGTCCATGGTTATGTTTTGGAGACTTCAATGCTATACTCCATTCTTCAGAAAAACAAAGCATACGATAGCCAGATAATTCCCAAATTAATGAGTTTAGGGAGGCCTTGGAGAGTTGTCAATTATTGGGTATAAAGGATATCCTTTTACTTGGACTAACAAGAGACCGGGTGATGCAAATACTAAATTAAAACTTGATAGAGCTGTGGCAACGAAGGAGTGGGTTGAGAAATTTCAGGTCAGTAATGTAGTGCACCTTCTTCCTCATGCTTTAGATCATCTTCCCATTGCTATCCAGGTTCACAAATTTAGACAGAAACACCGTAGGGTTGATCAGGGTTTTAAGTTTGAAGAAAGTTGGTTGTTGTGGGATGACTGTGAGACTCGGGTTCAGCAAGCATGGAATTTGGTAGGAAGTGGGGATTTGGGTTTGGCAGATGTGCATGCAAAAATTAGGGCTTGTGGTGATGAATTAAAGGCATGGGGTGACACAAGGACTAGACCTGAGGAGAAAGAAATTAAATCCCTTCAAAATCTGCTTGATAGAATTAATAGATCTGACACTACTGATGAAAGTAAAGTGGAGTATTTGGCAATCAGTAAATAGTTGGATGATCTCTTGTTGAAACAGGAGATTTATTGGGCACAAAGATCTTGTGTTGATTGGTTGAAACATGGAGATAGAAATACTAAATTTTTCCACTCAAAAGCATCACAACGGCAACAACAGAATTATATAAAGGGTATCATGAACTCACAGGAACAATGGGTGGAGGAGGTGGAGGACATAGCCAGAGTTGCAATCGATTATTTTAATAATCTTTTTTCTGCAGGATCATGTCCTCAAATGGAGGAGTGTTTAAGTACAGTTTCGGTCAGAGTAACTACAGACATGCAGGAGATGCTTTCCAGGGGTTTTACTACTGATGAAATCAAGGAAGCTATATTTCAAATGGGACCAACAAAGGCACCTGGCCCTGATGGTATGAATGCCTTATTTTATCAAAAATTCTGGCATATTGTAGGTGATGATGTAGTGAATACTGTGTTAGATTTTTTGAATAATGGAGTTATGTTACCAGATTTAAATCATACCAATATTGTGCTTATCCCTAAAGTGAAGAATCCTGAGAAAATGTCTGAATTTAGACCTATTAGCCTTTGTAATGTCATTTATAAGGTCATATCTAAAGTCCTTGCCAATAGACTGAAACAAGTGCTTCCTAATATTATTTCTCCCACTCAAAGTGCTTTTGTGCTAGGCAGACTTATTACAGATAATGTTATTGTGGCATATGAGGTGTTGCATTCCATGCATGTCAGGAAGAAGGGTAAACCAGGTACTTTGGCTTTGAAGCTGGATGTCAGCAAAGTATATGATGGAGTGGAATGGCTATTTTTGCAGGGCATTATGCAAAAGTTGGGCTTTCCAGAAAAATGGATTGAGAGAGTGATGACATGTGTTACCACTACTTCATTCTCTATTCTTCTTAATGGAAAGCCTTATGGGAATGTGACTCCATTTAGGGGAATCCGCCAAGGAGACCCTCTCTCACCGTACTTATTTCTGTTATGTGCAGAGGGATTTACATCTTTGTTGGCAAAAGCAGAATCTGAAGGCAAAATTCATGGCGCTTCCATTTGCAGAGGGGCACCGAAAGTTTCTAACTTATTGTTTGCAGATAGTTCCCTTTTGTTCTATAGGGCAACACAAAATGAAGTGGAGATCGTTTCTGAGATGCTTCAGACCTATGCTAATGCGTCAGGCCAATGTATAAACATGGAGAAGTCTTCGATCTTTTTTAGCAGCAATACTTCAACCAGTCAGAAGCATGGCATTTTGAGGACTTTGGGAGTGCAGGAAGTGAACCGGTTTGAGTCTTATTTAGGGCTGCCTACCTTGGTAGGGAGAACAAAGTATCATACGTTCTCATACTTGAAGGATAGGATTAGGAAAAAATTGCAGGGGTGGAAAGGGAAGTTGTTGTCTAAGGCTGGTTAGGAAATACTGATTAAAGCAGTTGCTCAATCTATTCCTACTTACACTATGAGTGTATTCCAACTCCCTTTGAAACTTTGTGATGAGCTAGATGCAATATGTGCTAAGTTTTAGTGGGGACAGGTGGGGAGTGAAAGAAAAATTCATTGGCAAAGGTGGGAAAAATTGACACTATCAAAGAGGGAGGGAGGAATGGGCTTTAAGGATCTAAGGGCCTTTAATTTAGCATTGCTACCTAAACAAGGATGGAGGTTGCTGCATGATAATAATTCTTTGGTGTTTCAATGCCTCAAAGCTAGATATTTTCCAAGAACTTCTCTCTTTGATGCTAAGGAGTCACCAAATTGCTCGTTTGTTTGGAAGAGTATTGTGGCTACTTTTCCTATTTTGAAGTTAGGATGTTGTTGGAGAGTTGGGAATGGCCACTCAATTCGGATTCTAGGTGATAAATGGATACTAAATTATCCAACCAATGCACCTCTAAACCTAGTAAAGGATGAAGTTCGTGAGGCGACTGTTGCTGAATTAATTGACCAAGAAGTGCATGGAGGGTTGATTTTATCATGAATATGTTTGAACAAGAAGATGCCAAAGCTATTTGTAGAATACAGCTTAGCTGAAGACATGTGGAGGATTTTATGATCTGGATGCACCAAAGGAAAAAGGATTTTTACTATTAAGTCCGCTTACAAGGTGGCTAGGGATGTGTTGAGAGAAGGAAGGGTAGCTGAGAGTTCTCGAGGTTGTGCTGGAAAGGAGATTTGGTCTGCAATTTGGAAGCTCAGAATTCCTAACAAAATAAAGGTGTTTGGGTGGAGAGCTTGTAATGAAGTCTTACCAACAAAATTGAATCTGTCTAAGAGAAAAATTATTACAAATGCAATGTGCCCAATTTGCTTAAGGTTTCCGGAATCAGTTGTCCATGCGCTTTGGGAGTGTGGTGCGGCTAGAGATGTGTGGGCAGGTAGCTTAAAAATTCTGCAGAAAGGTGAGTCAGGTATGGTGGATATGCTTCAGTTAATGGAATACTTAATGGAGCGGGTAGAGTCTTATGATATGGAGGTTGTGCTCGTTCAAGCATGGCTAATTTGGAATCAAAGAAATCGTTGTGCATGGCGGTAAGTTTCATGATCCAGGCTGGTTGAATAATCGGGCAACAGAATTTCTGGAGGAGTTTCAGACTGCATTAGCACTGATGGGAACAGCACATGGAGGGAAATCTTCTTGGGACTCCTGGCAGCCCCCTCCTCCTTATATATTCAAGCTTAACTTTGATGCAGCTCTGTTTTCAGCTCTTAACAGGTCAGGTTTTGGTGCAGTGATTCGGAATGAAAAAGGTGAAGTTATGGCAGCCATGGCAGCAAAAGGTCCTGAGGTATCTTGTAGTGAGGAGGCTGAGCTCCTTGCATGTCGGAATGCTATTGAATTTGCCGTTGATGCTGGCTTTTCTGAACTTGTCATTGAAGGGGATAATTCTTCGGTCATGAAAGCTGTTTCTGCTTTGCAGGATGATTATTCTTTGCTTGGGAATGTAATTGGGGATATTCATCACTTGGTTAGGAATTTGCAATGGGTTAGGATCGAATGTATTGGGCGAGGGGGGAATAGAGTTGCTCATGAGTTAGCTCAATTTGCTAAAACCATTAGTCAAGATTTGTTTTGGATGGAAGATGTTCCTCCAATAGCTAGGGTCGCTTTGTATCAAGATGATATTTTTTCTGATTAATTGAATGATATGTTTCTTCAAAAAAAAAAAAAATATATATATATATATATATCACAATCCTTCTCAAGTTTAGAAACAATTGAAATAAATAAGGAAAACACAAATGCAAATTTAATAATACACCTAAACAAAATAAAGAAAATAAATAAATCTTATAAATGAATATTTATGAGTTTATTCAAATAATATGTTCTTATACTAAATTATATCAATCATAACAATTTACTTTCTCCTCTTTTTGATGACATGCAATATAATTAATTCTTGAATATAATACTACCTAATGAGTAATATACATGAACTATAAAAAAATATTCTTTTACAAAATATTTTTATATAAACTTATAATGTACTTGTACATCTCACGAAACATCTGCAAGTTCCTTATGAAATACGTGAAATATTCTTGAAACTTCTTACATACATGTCAAACTTGAAGTAGCCCAGTTGGTTTTGTTCCAAAACTTTTACACTTTCATTCCAACTTTGGTGTCTATGACTCTATGCCTAACGTGAGAATCACCTAAACTTTTTAATTCTTTTTCTACTTTTGTTAGAAAATCAAAGAAAGCTTCATTTTTCGTATTTGTTGGGAAATTTAGACTTCGGTTGATAGAATTAATAAGTTTTAAACTCAAGTTGTTAACTAGATTTATTATGAATAAAACATGTTAAAACAAACTAACATCAATATCATGTCACAAATAACTACAACTAAAAGTAAATCAGACAAGATATGATGACCCAAGAAAATCAATGAAACAAACTAGTTCCACAGCAAAAAACCTGGGGGGAAATCTTCCCAAAAAGCAATTCACTATAGTAAAGAGAAGTTTTAGATCTAGTACAAAACCTTTGTCCCTAGACTCTACAATCCCGAAGATGAACTTATAGTAGAAACCTTCTACCGCTTCAGAACCTCTAAACTCTTCAATATATGAACGCTATCTTTTTGCACGGATTCCAGCACGTGACTAACCAAAGATGTACAACTCCCAGTACGTGACTAACTCACTAACTTGAAGAAGATGCTTGCTGCAAAGTTCTTCACTTCATCAATAATGAAGATCAAGAAGCTCTTGATTACAAAACCCTAAGACGCAAAAACGCAGTAGCTTTTTTCAGAGAGAATATGGCATCGATCACCTTTTTCATATGTTCTTCTTGTATTCTCTTATGTGACGATCTCTAAAATAAGCCTTATATATGTCTTGGGTTGTGAGAAAAGAAATCCTACACATACATGTCAGCATGGACCGAAAATCAGATCTGAAAATTCTAATTTCGTAATTCTTAATAGATACCTCGATAGATAGCTATTTGTCGAGCAGCTATTGATCTTTAATGAATAGCACTTTTTCACTTGTTTCTTGGACAAATTTGCATGGCTTCAATACTATACTTCAATTCTTGTTCCTTGAAGTACTAAACCCATTCTAGATCTACCCAATTACAAGTAAAGTGCGTTTTGTCAAAGGATTAGCCAATTACATAAAATATTGACATATGTTCCTAACATCAAATCACATATGTCCTAACAATATTCTTTTCTATTTAGAAAAAAATAATTGTGTTTTTAAAAGAAAAATATTAATTTATTTTTATGTGTTTAATGAGATACATGCATTATTATTATTATTATTATTATTATTATTATTATTATTATTATTAGTATAGAGGAGGTTCTGAATTTGGGTTCTTCCAAAAAAAATCACCTTGATACAAGGGTTTTGATAATTTATATTATTATTTATCTAATATTTATATTTAAGAACAATTAATTTTGAATATCACATTCCTACTAAAGTTTAACTGTTTTAGAAAATTTAATAATACAACCAATAAAAATATAGAAATTAATTTTGCAATTAAATAAGTAAAAAAAAAAACTTCATATTCGTGAGTGAATTCAAATTATATGTTCAAATACTGAATTATAACGATTATAATAAATTACATTTCCTATTTTTTAAATGACATGAAGTATAACTAATTTTCAAATATAATACCTAATGAGATTTATGCATGAACCATAAAAAATATTGCAATTTTTTTTTATATATGTGAAAAATTCTTGAAAACTTCTAAAATGCATGTCAAACTTGACTTTATCCTCTAAGTTAATTTTGTTCTAATACTTTTACGCTTCAATTCCAACTCTTGTGTTTATTCCTAACGTGGGAATCACTTAAAACTCTCTAATTTTTCTTTTTTCCTACTTTTGTGCCTATACCTATCGTGAGAACTTCCATTCCAACTTTTGTTCCGTGCCTATACCTAATGGGCATAATGAGTTGGTGTGTCAACTTCTCCAATTTGTTGGGAACCTTGTTCGTGTCAAAGGAAAGGAGTGTCTCACTCCTTTGCATTATGTAGTAGAAACAGATGATCATCACCTTGATCTATTACAAATGTGGCTGAGCAAAACAAGAGCGTTTTGCATATTGCCCTAAAAAAGGATCAGCTTAAGGCTTTCAAATTCTTGGTGGAATGGCTCCTAAGAAATTGGTTTAAAAATGCTTCATTAAATGAAGACCCAGTCCTAAACTGGAAGGACGGTGATGACAATACTTTGTTGCACATTGCAGTATCAAAAAATCAAACCCAGGCAAGCTCTTTTTCTCTCCATTAACATATAATTTGCATTAACAAAATATGAATAAAAAAAATAAAAATAGTCTAGATGACCATTTTATTTTTTGAATTTAATTTTTACCAAAATTCATTTTTTGGGGCCAAGTAATTTTTTTTTTTTCAAAATTTAAAACGTTTTATATCTAAATATAATACATAATGATTCAGTGGCTTAATTTGCAATTGCATGTAATACATCATGAACATTTTTTTTAATTATAAAATAAGAAGAAGCTTAATTATGCATTTGGATTAAGAACCGACCAAGGACAAGACTTAACTAATTTACATTATGCAGCTTGTGAGTCACTTACTCACTTGGGGTTCCCGATTTGTCAATGTAAACATTATGAATTCAGATGGTGAAACAGCATGAGACATCTCACAAGGACAAACACAATTGTAGACAACAGAGAAATTACAATTATGCTGCACAGTGTAGGAGTTTCATCAGGTTCATCTCTTTCTATAGTTACTTGAAGTGATGATAACAATATTGATGAATTTTACACCTTAATTGGAGAGGATGTAAAACTTTTGGAGCACACCGATCGATGAGCTACCATTTATTAATACTCCTTTACACATAGTGATAGGCCAAAAATGTATTGATCCCTTCTGATGAATTAACCAATTAATTAGCCAAGTGAATTAATTAGGTTCAATTACATGTAATAAGCGTGGTAGCACAAAAAAATCACCAATTAAACTAAATATGCAGCGGCAATTAAATGACACGGTGATTTGTTTACGAATGGGGAAAACCTACAAGGCAAATACCCCACTAGGTGATTTTAAGGTCACCACTCCCAAGAATCCACTATTATCACAACAAGCGGTTACAAGTAAAGGAATCCCAGTACCTTATACCAACCTACGGTTGAACTCTTACCCAATATCCAATTGGACTTGTTCTGTAGTAACAATCTCTCCTTGTATTGCACGTCTCCCAGTACGTGACTAACCAATTGCCTGGATCCTAGTACACGACTTGATTCACCAACTACAGAAGGATGTTGGTTGCAAAGTTATTCAATTCATCATACAATGAAGATTGAGAAGATGCTTGGTCACAAAACCCTACGGTGTACAAACACAGCAACTTCTTCACAAGAAAGATGAACTAGGGCAAATTCAGTCTTTGGTCACAATTTGCATGAACAAACTTTTCCACACAGAGCTGCTACCTTTGACGGCCCTTAAAACAATCCTTATATATGTTTAGGGTTGTGAGAAAATAAAGTCCAAACATATAATCACGGATTGAATGTGTAAGTTCGTTTAGACCCCTGTAAACTAGATTGTTTAACCTAATTAATTAACCAAGTGAATACTTAGGTTTATTATTCAGATCTAGGTTAAACACAAATAATCATAAACAATAAAGCAGTGGAAAATAAAGAACACAAAGATATGATGACCTAGGAAAACCAAACCGGTAAAAAACCTGGGGAGAATTTAACCTAGCTATCCTCAAGGTAAAATAGCAAATCCACTAGAAAGAATTGAAGTTTACACAATAGTGAATTAGACCACTAACATCCTATTGCTACCCAATGTAGGAAACTTACTACCACGACCTCATGATAGCTCCGAGATCCACAGACTCCTTCTTTCTTTGGCCTTTGCAACAACACAAGCTCACCTGCTTGTGACTTTGAGACTCCACTCAAAGGTTTTAGATCTCCTTAAATATTGATCTTGTATGCAACAACTTCTACAACACCAGATCTTGAGATTCTTCAAGGAATAACACCGGTGGAAGACTTTAGAGAGCTTTTGAGTACAAAACCCTAGATCTACAAAAGAGGCACAAGATGCACTCTAATCTCTCTAAAAAACTCTAAAAACCCTCTCTAGGTTTAGCTTATAATGTCCTTTAAATATTGGAAAAAACGGCTCGCGATTTGGGCTTCAAACGAATAAGTTTTGGCCTTTTTACATTTACTGTTGTTACTGACCCGTGAATTTCGATCGATCGAGCACCAATCGAGTACCAATCGAACGGAACAGATTGTAACTCATTTTTCTTCATCCCGAACTTGAGTTTTTTGCCTTGGGCTTCAATGTAGACCATTATAAACTAATAAGACTTAGTTTTTGTCATGGTTTGCCAACATTATAAACACAAAACCTAACAATCTCCCCCTTTGGCAATCCGTGACAAAACACACATACAACATAATGCCCAAATACAATAAAATGCCCAAATACATCACAAATCCCAATCTAAGACACTTAACCTAGAAGTTGCAAGAAGTGGTAGAAGGTCTTGATCAGAATGTACCTGTCTTTCCTGAAACACTCAACAAACACATCACCGTATGTGTGGAAAGAAAGACATATAAACAATAATATGAAACAGAAATATATAAACACAAATAAATTCTAACTCTCCCCTTAAGTTAGATACATCAAAAAGTTTTTATATTCTCCCCCTTTCGAAAACAATTTCAACTCCCCCTAAACAAAACAAATAGGATTCCCACATTTCATCTATTTCTCCCCCTTTTTGTCACGTATTGACAAATACAACTCAAACAAAGAGTAAAGTGACGGTAAACATGAGAAAAAAAATCAAGGGAACATAAAACAGTTTAGCTCTATAGAAAATAGAGAGAACTCCCCCTATGAAGAGCAACAACTCCCCCTATGAACAACAAAGGTTAAAAACAAGCTTCTCCCCCTATAAAAATAGGAAAAACAAAACAAGTTTTGGGAAAAACAGTTTTGGGAAAAATTTAGGAGGTGGGGAAAATAAAGACACACAAACCAAACAAAAAAAATGAGTTGAGGATACACATGAAAAAAATATTCTCTCTTTCAATAAATGCAACTTGACACTACGTGACCCATAAACAGTTGCATGAGTAGAGAAAATATTTGCACATTATTATCCATCATATCTCTTAAGAAAAATATTTTCTGCAATTCACACATCAAGAAAAATAGCATATACTAAAATGTACAAAGGACTCAAAAATTAATCAATCAATTTTTTAATTCAAGTTGAGTACCCAATTTAGCAAAATATATGCATGTTATGTGTGAAAACAATGAGAGATATGACTGCAAAACTGCAAGATGGATACAGAAAACAATGCAATTCATGTGAATCCTAAACATAAATGATGCATGAAAAAAAATTTGGACAAAAAAACTTAGAAACTGAAAATTTTTCAGTTTCGATCGATCGAGTATCGACCGAATACCAATCGAGTCAGACAGAATCAAACCAAAAAATTTTAATTGCAATTTCGATCGGTCGAGAGACAAATTCGATCGATCGAAAATCTGGAAAAAATAAATTTTTGAAAAACAAAGCAATTTTATGCAGAATCTCCTCAAAGCACAATATTTCATGAATAAAATGCATGAGTATGAGACTAAAAGTTTTTCAAAAATACATGAATACAACCCAGATCTTTCAAAATTAAGATTTTTAATCAATTTGTCCTTAAAACTCAAATTTTGCATCAAAATCAAGGAACATATAATCTTGGATGGCCACAACAAAATCACACACAATAACATGTACAAAGTTTAGCAAAGAATAACTTATTATATTGTGTGCAACTAGCAAAAGCTTGAAAAACATGTGAGGTGATATATGAATAAAAATCAATCACAAAGTCTACAAAATTCATCACATGAATTTGAAAGAGACTATCACCTAAAGAGTTACATCATATAACTCTCACATCTCCTAGAATAAAAGCTTGCAATCATGTAAGTTTCTTGATTTGCCTCATAATTAATATCAATTTAAATTGATTAGAAACTTTATTAACAAAGCCGGGATAATGTACACACCAATTTTATTTGAATTGTGAATTTATTATAGCCCGATAATGTACACACCAATTTTAGCATTTTAATAGAGGCTACACCTTATGTTTTTTTTGTGCATGTGCTACACTTTCTCAAGCACAAAATCTTACGATATGCACTAAGGTGTTCATGATTGGCTAGTAAACAGTGGTGAGATGGTTATTTATGCCTTTCTCAAAAAGTTCAAGTCCGACAATCAAAAACATGTGACTTCAAGATCAAGATCATGTGATCAAAAACTATAAACATCTTTCCCACACAACATGCACTACAAAGACTTCAGCTAGTAAAGTGCAATAAAAAAGCTCATCCAAACTAATCAAGGTACATAAACATGTTATGTAAAGATAATATGGCCAACCTTGATTATATATCCAAGATATATAATACAAAACACATAAAAATCATTTTGGTTTAAAAGAAATTTAATTACCAAAAGTAAAATCACACATTATGCTAAATGATTAAAAATGCAAATGCAATGCATGACAGTGCTTAACTAAGCTATAGAGGGTACACAAACAAGAAATATCAATTTCTTAATTAACCCTTGAGTACATGTGCAAACTAGTACATACTCAAATAAAATCAAAAAATAGCTTAGCACTTATAGAATACATACTTTTTATGTTTCTCCACAATATCAAGCATGTTCTAAATCAAGAGAGAGATATCATAGTTCATGTAATCCTCAAAACAAATAAAACAAGACACAAAATAAAATATTTTTGTCTTTTTGAAATTTTTCAATGTTTTTTATTTTTTTATTTTAAATAAAAACAACCTAAAAAAAAAAAAACAACCAAAAACAGAAACAAAATATGTCCACAAATAATTGAAAGAATTAAATCAGGGACAAGTCAACAACACTCACCTTAGAGAATCTTTTCTCACCCATATAGCACGAGTCTTCGGCTTTGTAGGTGAAAATCCATGTGAAGCAGAGTGTATTTGAGGGATTACACCAATCTTCTGAGAAAGACTGAAATCCTGCAATTTCTTTTCACAAGCCAACAAGCTTAAATTTTTCAAAAGAATATGAAACAATTTATATGGACTTATGGCAGGAGAAATATCATCACATATCCTAGATTGAAATACAGAATGTTTAAATTTCAATTTATGACAATTAGGACGTATGTGACCGGAGACACCACAAAAGTGACAAACAGGAACAAATTTAGGAACATCAGTATTCCTAACAGCAAATCTAGTCTCAAATTTTTGTTTTTGCCTCAACAAAGAACAGTTTGGTCTAATATGACCAACAACACCACAAAGGTGACAGGTAGGCACAAAAATAGATTTATTATGCTCTGTAACAGTAGGTTTAGACTTAGGTGTAGAAACTTCAGCCTTTACATCAGAACTTTTACCTTTGTCTAACCTAGCAAAATAAGCCTTTTCTTTATTATTCCTCTTGAAAGGAGGGATATAAACTTTTTCAGTTTTAGGCTTAAGAGAAACAGAAACACTTCTGTTATCAACAGCAGACTTGGTACTAGTCAAATTTTTAATTTTAGCTTTAGATTCAGCTAACTCTTATTCCAAGCTTTTCATCTTCTCATCTTGAGAGGAAATTTGATTTCTCAAAAATTCATTCTTTTTATTAGATTCATCTAATCTAACAACCAATTCCTCTTTTTCAAGATTAGCCAATTTTAACTCTTCCTTGAATTTCTTAGCAGTTTTCAATAATTCCTTACGAAGAGTTTCACAGGCATCAAAAAGATCAACAGAAACAACAGTGTCTTTTTTATTCAAATCATCACAATCAAAAACAGTAAGAGACTTAAAATTATCTATGAAAACAGGGATCAAGGATCAGCTCTTAGATCAAAAGATCTAACACAAAAGAGCTACCTGCTCTGATACCACTTGTAAGTTCATTTAGACCCCTGTAAACTAGATTGTTTAACCTAATTAATTAACCAGGTGAATACTTAGATTTATTATTCAGATCTAGGTTAAACACAAATAATCATAAACAATAAAGCAACGGAAAATAAAGAACACAAAGATATGATGACCCAGGAAAACAAAACCGGTAAAAAACCTGGGGAGGATTTAACCTAGCTATCCTTAAGGTAAAATAGCAAATCCACTAGAAAGAATTGAAGTTTACACAATAGCGACTTAGACCACTAACATCCTATTGCTACCCAATGTAGGAAACTTACTACCACGACCCCATGATAGCTCCGAGATCCACGGACTCCTTCTTTCTTTGGCCTTTGCAACAACACAAGCTCACCTGCTTGTGACTTTGAGACTCCACTCAAAGGTTTTAGATCTCCTTAAATATTGATCTTGTATGCAACAACTTCTACAACACCGGATCTTGAGATTCTTCAAGGAATAACACCGGTGAAAGACTTTAGAGAGCTTTTGGGTACAAAACCGTAGATCTACAAAAGAGGCACAAGATGCACTCTAATCTCTCTAAAAAACTCTAAAAACCCTCTCTAGGGTTAGCTTATAATGTCCTTTAAATACTGGAAAAAACGGCTCTCGATTTGGGCTTCAAACGAATAAGTTATGGCCTTTTTACGTTTGCTGATGTTGCTGATCCACGAATTTCGATCGATCGAGCACTAATCGAGTACCAATCGAACGGAACAGATTGTAACTCATTTTTCTTCATCCCGAACTTGAGTTTTTTTCCTTGGGCTTCAATGTAGACCATTATAAACTAATAAGACTTAGTTTTTGTCATGGTTTGCCAACATTATAAACACAAAACCTAACAGAATGAAAATTGTCTTGAAAACTGAGTTTCATAATTCTCAACAGATACTCTATCTGTCGAGTTATTGTCAAGCCACGGGGCTAGAACAGCTCTTCAAGCTCAATGGATAGCTAGCTGTCGAGATTTAATGACAAGCACTTTCTCAGCTTGAATCTTGGACAGACTTGTATGGCTTTGACACTTGATTTTGAAAAAAGATTTCTTGAAGTAGTAAACACATCCTAGATCCACCCAAATACAAGTAAAGTGCGTTTTGTCAAAGGATTAGCCAATTACATAAAATAGTGACATATGCTCCTAACATGTGAATCACATATGTCCTAACACATAGCTACATCTTATGGAAACATCCAATTTTCCATGGAAATGATGGGTTTAAAGCCCCCATTTGCAAGGAAACTAAATCAAAATGGATTTAGTCCTATTCACCTCGCTCCACAAAATGGACATATTCAACTAGTGCGTCAACTTCTTTAGTTTGATGGGGACCCTGTCCATGTCAAAGGACGAGAGCGTATCACTCCTTTGCACTATGTAGTGGCAAACAATGATAATTTTGATCTATTGGATGAATTTCTATTAGTCTGTCTTGATTCTATTGAAGATGTGAAGGTGTGAAATGAGACTGCTCTATATATCTTAGAAATATTTGTGACTTTAAGTCATGGTTGCGGTTCAAAAATGGGGTGTGTGTAAGAGCTTATGTCCAACAAGCTTGCGTCTAAGTATTACCCCATTACTAAATGTGATTTTTTATTTTTGAATTCTTTCTTTACTTATTAAAGTTTGTCTAAAAATATTAAAATATTGTTAATTTTACTACAAAATACTTAAAAACTTAAATAACAGAATATAATGGATGACACATCAATATCAGATGAGTAATGCTACTGGCATCAACTATTTTACAACATTTTACAAATTTTTTTTGCAAGTTTTTTGGTACTTGATAAATTTTGAATTTTTATTCTAAAATTATTTGTTATGTTTTTACCAACCATGGTTAAACTTTAATAAAGAGATTTTTATAGAAATTTAGAATATTTCGTTACTAATATAAACAAATAAAAAGAGAAAGTATTAATTTCATCAAACCTCAAGAGATCGAAGTGTTTTTATTTTTATTTTTTATAATTAGACCATTTTAGACATCAAAAAGATGACACCAATGAAGGATAAAATACCTTTCTAAGTGGTACAGACTACTTAGATGTAGAAATAAATGTTATTCTATAATGGCTAGTAAATTGAAAATATTTAATTGTACTATCACACATCCTTGGTGGTGGGGGAAGCAAGGGCCAAGGTTCAAGTCTCCAAGAAAGAGTTTCACACACATACATTTAGATTAGGTTAGAATAGAATTTCTATCTTGTATCAAAATAAATAAAAATAAAAATTTAATTGTAGTCCTATCCGAGCTTTCCAATTGAAGTTTTATTTCCATTTGGGAAATAAATTTTAAATCATCATACAACATATTCACCAAGAGGCCAACATAACATTTACAAAAGAAGCTGAAAGAATGACACTTCTACACAAAAGAACTCATTTTTTTTATTAAAAAAAAAATCTTTCCTAAGTTTCTTTTGGGATAGAGATCGTTCCACACTTATAGCGAAGTCTTTTTCTTTTTACTTATTTTTGTGTGGATAATTCAATAATAACAACAACGGCAATATAGGATTTGAAGTAGAGGAAATGTCTTTCTTTCACATATAAGAAAGACTATGCATGGAGATCTTTGAAACTAATTAGGATGAGGTGGTAATATTGGCTTTGTTGTATGAAGCACTACTAATTCAAGCCACAAATCAACAAGTTCAGACCATGTAAAACCCTGCCTTAATATATCAGCCTTCTCTAAAATGGATGAGAGGATGGAGCAGGCTGCTGAAAGTGGAGATATTAATGCCTTGCACCAATTAATTGGAGAGGATGTAAATCTTTTGGACCACATTGACCAGGTACAACATGTTCAAACTCCTTTACACATAGCTGGGTCTGTTGGGCACATCCAATTTGCCATGGAGATAATGGGATTAACGTCCTCATTTGCTCAGGAAACTAAATCCAGATGGTTTAAACCCTATTCACCTTGCTCTTAAAAATGGGCATATTGAATTGGTGCATTACCTTCTAGAGATTGATAGGGACCTTGTTCATGTCAAAGGAAATGAGTGTCACTCCTTTGCATTATGTTGTTGACATAGGTAATCGTCACATTGATTTATTGGACAAATTTCTATTAGTCTATTTTGATTCTATTGTAGATGTGACGGTGTGAGATGAGACAACTCTACATATTGCTCTAAAATTTAAGTAACTCAAGGCTTACAAATTCTTGGGGGATGGCTAGGAAGAAATTTAAAAAAAAAAAAAAATACTTCATTGAATGTAGTCCGAGTCCTAAACCAAAAGGAGGATGAAGGCAACACTGTTGTGCACATTTTAGTATTAGAAAATGAAACCCAGGCAAGCTCTTTGTCTCTTCATTAACATCAATTCAGCATTGAAAAAAAATATAAATATAAATATAAATTAGATTAAAAAAAAAACTACGAATAGTCTAGATGACCTTTTTTTTTTTTTTTTTTGAACCAAGACTCATTTTTTGGGGCCAAGTAATTTTTTTTCTTTTTAAAATTTAACATATTTTATAATTAAATATACTATTTAAAAATGTTTAGAATTTTAGGGAGTTATGGCCTCCCTTAGTATACGTACATATAGTTCCATCACTGGTAATACATTAAAAAAATTATCTTATTTTTCTAATGATTTAGTGGCTTAATTTTCAATTGCATGTAATACGTAATGTTCATTTTTTTTTAACTTCTTTAATTATAAATTTATAATTTTAGTTAAAAAATTATAAAGGAAGAAAAAGCTTATGCATTTGGATTAAGAACAACCAAGGTCGAGACTTAACTAATTTACATTTTGCAGATTGTTAGTCACTTACTCGCTTTGGGTTTCTGATTTGTCGATGTAAATAGTACCAATTTAGAGGGTAAAACAGCATGGAACATCTCGCATGACAAACACAAGTAGACAGCAAAGAGATCAATCTTATGCTACAAAGTGCTGGAGCTTCATCAGATTCATCTCTTTCTTCAAATACTTGAAGCGATGATAATAACATGGATGAATTTTACAACTTAATTGGAGAGGATGTAAAACTTTTGGAGCACATCAATGAGCTACCATTTGTTAATACTCCTTTACACATAGCTGCATCTTATGAGAATATCCAATTTGCCCTAGAGATGATGAGTTTAAAGCCTTCATTTGCAAGGAACCTAAATCAAAATGGGTTTAGCCCTATTCGCCTCGCTCTAAAAAAGGAGCATATCGAGTTGGTGCATTGGCTTGTACTATTTGATAGGGACCTTGTTCATGTCGAAGGAAGGGAGCATCTCACTCGTTTGCATTGCCTAGTAGAAAGCAGTGAGCATCTTAATTTATTGGATGAATTTCTGTTACTCTGTCTTGATTCTATTACAGATGTGATAATGCGAAACGAGACAACTTTGCATATTGCCCTTAAATATAACAAGCTTGAGGCATTTAAATTCTTTGCAAGATGGCTTTTAAATAGTTCTTCTAAAAGTGCTGAATTTTATGAAAGAACAGTCCTGAACTAGAAGGACAATGAAGGCAATACTATGTTGCACATTTTGTATCAAAAAATCAAACTCAAGTAAGCTCTCTCCATTAACACCTACTGAGTATTAACAAAATATGAATAAAAGGAAAAAATATATATAAATAACCAACCATGATTAGTCTTGATAACCATTTTATTTTTTGAAGCAAAACTCATTTTTTTGGGTCAAGTAAATTTCTTTCTTTTTTTAATCTTTTCAAAATTTAAAATATTTTATACCAAAATATACTATTTAAAAATGTTTAAAATTTTAGGGAGTGGTGGCCTCCCTTGGTCCATCATCTATGTACAGTTCTGTCATCTCAACTTTCTTTAATGTGATTTTTCTATGTCTAAAATCAACAGAAGAAAGTTGCTGCTATAATTGGTCTTTGAAGGAATTTAGCAACTGCGGCCTGCCCTGCTATTTCCCAAGTTGCGGTGAAGCTTCAGTGTAGGTATATTAAAGAAGCAGGTGACAAATGTTTAGGCTTTTAGATCAGTGTACTATTTTTAAACTTCTTGAAGCTTGGACAATATAGTTTCTCTTAAAGCAAATTCTTTTAATAATTTAAGGCTAAAATGTACCTTACACCTTTTAAGTTTAGAGTTTGCTTTTAATGTCGCCATTTTGAATAATTTAGGACCTGTTTGGTAGAGGAGTTTAAATAATATTGTTTGTATTTTTATGATACATGTGTAAGTAAAAAGTGCATAAAAAATAAAAATACGTATTATGTTGTTTAAAAAACTAAAAATCATATATTTGAATATACTTACAAAACAGGCCCTGATTTGTCAGATTTTTTCAACCTCAATATGACAATTTGGCCAGCAAGTGCTTTGAAATTGATGAAATAAATAAAGGAGAATGTTAACAACACCGGAGGGTGCTTGTTAAGGTTCTCCTTAATGAGTCCCACATTAATAAAAAAATTGAAAAAATAGAGAGAGAGCTTGACATGACTTGTAAGAAATAATTAGACAATTTTGCCCTTTCAATATGGGACACGACTGGTACTAGTTGGGGGGTTTTTTTTTTCTTTGGACAAAATTGCCCTCCGGTGCTTGATCCCTCCCTTTCACTTTTTATTTCCCACCAAATCTTATTTTACCAATATTTTACTGTCAACTTTCTTGCACTTTACCAATATCAAACTAATATTTTACTATCCACTTTCTTTCACTTTACCAATATCAAACTAAATTTCTTCTCCTTTACCAATATCAAAGAGAAGAAGAGATGAAAAAATGTCAATAAAGGATTGAGGAAAAATTAAACAAGGTACTACTATTGTATTTTATTTGATTCATAGTTATTTTTAAAAAATAGGTTAAAATTAATATGTTGTTAATTTTTATTTTTGATACATGTATATTGTAGCACTAATGGATGGGGATGTAGTTGCAAAAGATTGCTTTGACTTAAATGAACCACTTCATGAAGGTATTATAATTTTATTTTATTTGTGATTTACATTTCATTTATCATAGAATATTTTTAAACTCTTGTTTTTATATAGCACCAAAATTAATATGATGTTAATTTTTATTTCTAATACATGTATTATAGCATCAATGGATGAGAACGTAGTTGCAAGTGAGAGTCACAACTTTACTCCAAAATATTGTTTTGACTTAAATGAGCCCATTCAAGAAGGTATTATAATTTTATTTTATTTATAAATTTACATTTCATTTATCATAGAATATGATATTTATATTTTAAACTCTTATTTTAATATAGCACCAATGGATGACAATGTAGATGCAAGTGAGACTCATCAATTTGTTCCAATAGATTGTTTTGACTTAAATGAATTGTCTCAAGAAGGTATTTTGATTTTCATTTTATTTGTAATATATAATTCATATATCACATAATATGATGTTGATTGTTTTTTTAATATAGCACGAGTTGATGATGATTTGATTGCAAGTGAGGTTCATGGAAGTGTTTCAAAGAATTGGGTTGAATTAAATGAGCATCCAAATGATAAAAAAATTAATAATACTTATGGAGATGAAATAATTGATTGGAATGAATGTCCAATAGATAAAATGGGAGTTGTCGAAGAACATGAAGATATAAATTCAATAGAAAATGAGTTTGAGCCTTTTGTTGGTCAATGTTTTCCTAGTGAAGAAGAAGCTTTTATTTTCTATAAAAATTATGCAAATCGATATGGTTTTACAATTCGAAAAGGTCGTACTGAGAAAAAAAAAAAAGAGAAATAGTAAGATGTGATTTCTTTTGTCATCGGCAAGGTAAACAACCACTAAAAATAGTGGACCCATTTAAGGAGCAACGAAATAGAAAATCTTTAAAATGTGGATGTAAAGCTCATTTTAGTGTCATTTTGCAAAAGTCATTTGATATTTTTCCTCGAGAATGGCATGTCACTAAGTTTGTTGTCGACCACAATCATGATTTGTTCTCCCCTTCGGAAGTGCGATTTCTTCCAGCCAATCGAGTTATCACTATAGATGATGAAAAATGCATTTTCTTATTGAAAGAAGCTAAACTTTCAATTAGAGAGGTAATGCGTGTTATGGAACTTGAGAGGCATTTGAAACATGGACAACTTCCATTTTTTCAAAGGGATATTCGTAATATTTATGTGAAAATGAGAAGGAAGAATGCAAAGAATGATGCCATGGATCTTCGACAATTTTGAAAAGTTGCTAAAGAAGAGAACTCTAGATTCCAATATGCTTACAACCGATGAAGAAAATAGATTGGAACATATTTTTTGGTCACCTACTCATTGTTTTGATTGGTACCAAAAATATGGAGATGTGGTTTTTTTTTATACTACTTATAAGGTGAATGCTTATGATATGCCTTTTGGTATTTTTGTTGGTGTCAATAATCATGGAAAGACAATTCTCTTTCCAACAATTGCCTTTCGATGGTTAATGAAGGTACATTCTTCGTCTTATAAATTTGTACAATTATTTTTTAAATTTTATTTGATTAATTAGTAGAATAATAACGTATATCATTTGAAACATTTTCATGCTTTAGTAAATTTGTATTTGATTAGCAAGCTTTTGCATGCTTAATAAGGAATCAACCCAAGGCAATTTTGACGGACCAAGATCCATGGATTACAGAGGTAATATCAAAAGAATTACCGGCTACAAAGCATGCCTTTTGTATATGGCATATTACTGCTAAATTTAGTGGTTGGTTTACATAAATTCTTCATAATCAATATTCAAATTGGTGCATGGACTTCTATAAGTTATACAAGTTAGAGTCATGTGAAGATTTTGACAATCAATAGCTTCAAGTTATGACAAAATATGACATGCTCTCTAACAAACATGTAATTGGTTTATATCAAATTAAGCACTTTTGGGTACCATGTTACCTTCGTGGGCATTTTTTTGGTGGAATGACAACAATCGAAAGATCGGAAAGTATAAATGCATTTATTAAATGGTTTGTTAGTTCTCACATAAACTTGATCCAACTCATCAAACAAGTAAGTCATTATTTACCTTACACTTTTTTTGTTGTATAATTTTTTTTTTTTTTTTTTTGGTTACTATTTGTAGTCTTCATTTGTCATACAAAAGTTTTTAATTTATTTTACTATTTGTAATTTTAGGTTGATCTTGCCATTGAAGATATTGAGCAAACACAATCACATGATACGATGTTGGAGACATATAGAGGTTCTTCTTTAAGATCAATGTCACCGTTAGAAGACCAAGCACATAGTGTTTTAACGCCCTATGCTTTCAAAATTTTTCAAGAGGAATTTGGGAGAGCAACACAATATTCGGTGCTTCAAGGAAATGGTATTGAATTTGTGCTACAATATTATAAAGATGAAATTAGTCAAAGGCACAAAGTATTATGGGATGGTAAGATGACATTTGTAGTTGCAAGAATTTTGAATTTTGGGGTATACTTTGTCGTCATGTACTTAGTGTATTTCTTCATAAAGATTGTTACCAAATTCCATCCTTGTATTTACCACCACGTTGGTGTCGTGAAGCATCATTAAGTGAAAAAGAATTGCTAGTGGTGGATGATGAAAATTTAGTGGACAAGGAAAATATGGTTGACGCTAATGTTAATGATATGATTGCTGGAGATTGCTTCATTAATTGTCCTCCGCTCTCAAATACAAAAGGTCATCCGAAGCAAAAACGAATGAAAGGTGGAAGAGAATTAGGAAAGAAAAAGAAGTCTTGTGGCCTTTGCAAGCATGTTGGCCATAACATCTCAACATGTCCAGAGAAAGATAATTGTACTTCCTCAAATGGTGCCCAAAAAAGAAAAAAATGTACTTCAAGTGAAATTGGATTGAATCCAATATTTTCTTTGAAACGTTAGGCATAAAATCTTGAGCTTGTAAAAGAAAAAAATTATGACAATATTGTGTTTGTTAATTTTGACAATATTATGTCATTGGACAATATTAATTTTGACAATATAATGCCTTTGTTAATTTTGATGCTTCTCTTGTTTTTTTTTTTTTTTTTTTTTTTTTTTGTTTTAGTTTTACATTTCCATTTTGAAAATATTATTCTAGTGGATTTTCACATTATCATTTTCAATATTATGTCATTGTACTAAGACACTTCAATATTATGTCATTTTCATATTTCGAAAATCCAACCGTTGGATTACATGTTCTATATGGTCTTAATATGCATGACAATTTTCAAGCCAATCGGATGTAATTTACCATTTGATCTATAAACTCCTTTTTTATGCATTATTTTAAACCACTAAAATTTGAATCTAGATAATTGATTGATGACAAGGCTATTAATCTTTGATCACTTTGAAATTTTGTAAGCATGATAAATATATGAAGATAATGTAATCTAACGGTAGATTTGTCAAAATTCACATCGAATTAAGAAATATAAAGTTGGGTTTGAGTTACACTTGACGTAACTCTAAAAAATGTTACACTACCCAATATCTCATTACTAAATTCATATTTTGAAAATCCAATCGTTGAATTACATGTTCTATATGGTCTTAACATGCATGCCAATTTTCATGCCAATCGGATGTAATTTACCATTTGATCTATAAACTCATCTTTTATGCATTATTTTAAACCACTAAAATTTGAATCTAGACAATTGATTGATGACATGGTTATTAATCTTTGATCACCTTGAAATTTTGTAAGCATGATAAATATATGAAGATAATGTAATCTAACGGTAAATTTGTCAAAATTCACATCGAATTAAGAAATATAGGGTTGGATTCAAGTTATACTTGACGTAACTCTAAAAAAATTACACTACCCAATAACTCATTACTAAATTCATATTTTGAAAATCCAATCGTTGAATTACATGTTCTATATGGTCTTAACATGCATGCCAATTTTCATGCCAATCGGATGTAATTTAACATTTGATCTATAAACTCATCTTTTATGCATTATTGTAAACCACTGAAATTTGAATCTAGATAATTGATTGATAACATAGCTTTTAATCTTTGATCACCTTGAAATTTTGTAAGCATGAAAAATATATAAAACTAATGTAATCTAACGGTAGATTTGTCAAAATTCACATTGAATTAAGAAATATAGGGTTGGGTTCGAGTTACACTTGACGTAACTCTAAAAAATATTACACTAATGCCAAAATATTTTCTTTTCGAAACAAACAAGATAACCCAAACCATCCATGATATGGTAAATTTATATATATGACGTGGTAAATTTCATATTATTTAATGAGTACAAATAAAGATATTTTTTACATATTATATAACAAGGATATAATAGTCAATTTATATAAATTATATTTTCTATCCTTTCCTTTTTCTCTCCAACCGAACAAAAGAGTTTTCCACCCTCCCACTTTTTCACCACTCCAACTGAACACACAAGAGGGAAAACTAAATATTTTCTATCCTCCCACTTTTCCACTCCTCTAACCGAACGAACCCTTAGGTTGAGACCACATAGAGGAAGAAAAATTCTCTGTTAAGCAGATTGTCAAGAAATCAACTCATGAAGGGCATTTGAAACCACAGAAGGAATAATCCTCTCTCTGAATTCTTAGGATCTATTTGGATACTACTTATTACTAAAAACTAAAAATTTATTGTTGAAAACACCGTAACAAAATAATTTTTAAACTATAAATAGTGCTCGTAGGACCCAGTTTGGATGTTACATTTGCTTTATTAAAAAACTTACGAGTTCCGTAAACCATGTACAAGACCCAAAGTTGAACGCAAATGCCAGCTGCAATTACTATCCAAACTCACACAATTGTACAAATAATTTCTTTATCGTGTTTTTCTTTTGTTCTAACCCGGAGCTCAAACTATCAGTATTGCATAGGGCTAAAGTCTTCATCTTTGAGAAGACTAGTTAGCCCCATGAATGAGAATCACAAAGTCAATATAAAAATAAAAAATAAAATTAGAAAAACAAAAAGGTGATGTATGGGTGGCACTGATAGTATAAATTGGACGATTTCTTTAGTTTTTCTTTCGGCACTGATTTTTTTACACCCAGAGATCACTTTTGCCTTTTGGATAATAGGCAGGCATCTAGTCATGAACTTAAAAGATTGCAAGAGTCAACGGTAAGTGGTTTGTGAATTCATTCATGGGAGAGGAAATATTGATGAAGAAAAAAGCCGATTTTGGGGCTGTCTGAATCTTGTGTGTCAATTTTTATTTTTGTTTCTTCCATAATATTATTTAGCCTATGTTTCTAAGGTCATAGTTGAAGTACTCAATGTCATCTATGAATATAATGTTTGTTGCAATAAAGCAGTGACATTGCATAGCATTATTTAATTTCTGAATTTGTAATCCAATTTCTCACATAAATTCTAATAAATTTTTTTTTCACATAAATCTAGAAAAACTAACTATAAATGTTTTCAACATAAATAATTAGTGCACCACCCATACATAATTAAAAAGTGAAAATGAATGCATATACCCCATTAAATTCTTCTTGACATAGGACAAATTTGTTCTACAATAGCCTTGGTTCGAATTACACATTGTGTATCTATTAGCATTGTTATACTACTTAATGTGCTTCTGGTGGTTGCATTAATACTGCTTATAACAATCACCTATCAAGCAGTACTCAGTCCTCCTGGGAGACATCGGCAAGATGAAGATAATAAGTGCTATATCACAGCAACTCACAAAGTAGGGACACCTAACAAGTGAATGCAATCTCTCTCTCTCTCAGAATTCTTTTCATACTCTCTGTATTTCTTATCCCCAATTCAGATGGGAAGGGATACCATTTATACTGGTTGGTCCTCTCTTCATGAATGGATTATGTTAAGAGAGCTCATAAGATACTTGTCTCATTATGTGTTTTATCCACCTTTTGGTGAGGCTGAGTGTGTTAATGAGCGTGGAGCACTATTCAGATCAGTCATTTAGTAATAAATGCAACTCGTGTTATGCGAGAATATCTAATTAATGTGGAGATGAATATCTTAAAATCTGATTCCTAGTATGCTGATCGAGTCGCAGCTATACATTGGCCTAATATATACCTAGGCCTAATATCTTCAATATGCGAAGTGAGGTGGGTGATTCGTGGGCTAAGCATTGGGTTGCAGCGTAGGGCTAGGCCGGGATGGATCCCCAGACTCATGGACATGCTCAGTCCTTCCTTCATGCACTTTGGGTTGGGCCTGCTCCTTTGATTCTTCTTACTAGCGTGTAGTGCACTAAAGTTAAGTGTGCCTCACTGTTTCGCCTGACAAAACCACTACGCACGTGACCTCGTGAAGCCCAATGAAGTAGTTAGAGTGATTTGACTACTCAAATGTTTTTAAACTTTACTTGCCGATTTGTCATCCGCCAATATTGATACCAGCTTGCATCTTTTTCTTTTCTTTTGTTTTTAGGCGAAAATGTACTTTTGGTCCCTACATTTTGGGTCAATTTTTATTTTAGTCCTAAAATTGATTTCGTTGCAAATTTCATCCCTAAAAAAAGAAAATCGTTTTTAAAATCATCCTTGCCGTCAACCAACCAACGGAAATATCCTACGTGTCTGATGGAATGGCTTACTTGCTGACATGGCGCTGATGTGGCCATTAAAATATTATTAAAAAAATTATTTGGCATTTTTAAATTCCATGTCAGCATTTTAATTAATAAAAAAAGCCATGTCAGAGTATTTAAACTAAATTAAAAAATAAATTAAAAAACAAATCTTTAATTTCTTAATTTTAATTTAAACTGAAAATACAAATTTGATTTAAACTAGAATTTTTATTTCGTAATTCTCAGTTTTAAATTTTTTTATCACAATCCTCTGCACCAAACCCCAATCCCAACCCCAAAAACCTAAGTTTCCCAACCCAACATCAAATCTTCTTAGTCACCAACATCACAGCATCAATTTAATCCCTCTCTCTACCCATTGTTCTCTCACTCTCTGTCTCTTTGATTTCTCTTTGATCTGCTCCATACACAGACACCCATGGCCAGAGACAACAAGATCCAAAACCTAGACGCCCATGGCTAGAGACAACAAGCTCCAAAACCCAGACACCCATGGCCAAATAAAACAAAACACTCTCTTCGATCTACCCATAAGCCCATGGCCAAAGATTCCAAGCTCTACCTCTCACGAGCCGCCGAGACTCAATTGATGAGGACAACGACAAGACAAGGTGCCGAGGAGTCGTTTCATGGTCGGGATGGAGCCGTTTGATGAGGACAACGACAAGACGAGGTGCCGAGGAGTCGTTTTGTGGTCGGGATGGCGCCGTTTGATGAGTGGCTGAGGAGGTGGATTTGCTCCAAACCCAGATCTGCTGGATTTGCTCCAAACCCAGATATGCTGGATTTGCTCCAAACCCAGATCTGCTGGATTTGCGCCGTTTGATGAGTGGCTGACGAGGTGGATTTGCTCCAAACCCAGATCTGCTCCTAATAAGAACATTGAAAAGGAAAAAAAAAAAAAAACCATTCAAATCTGGGTTGGTGTTTGTGTACAAATTTTGGAATATTTTGGGTTTCTATTCTTTTGTTCTTGGGATTGAATATTCTGGGTTTGTTGTTCTTATGTTGTTCTTGTGTGTTCCTGATCAAGATGAATTTGGAATAGGAATTTGATAATTTGAATGTGAAATTTATGAGTTTATGGGTTTGGTGGAGATTGGTTGGTTTGTCGGATTTATTTCTTGTTTTCCTGGCATTGATGGAGATTGGATTTGGTTGCTGGGTTTGTTTCTGGGATTTGGGAAGAACATGAAGAACTAACTGTTATGTTCTTACGAAAAAATAATTAAAAGTAAAAAAAAAAATTAAATTAGATTTAAGGCTTTTTTAAAAATTTAATTTATTTTTTGTTTAAATTTTCTGACGTGGCTTTTAAAAAAATTAAAATGCTGACATGGTATTTAAAAATGCCAAATAATCTTTTTTAATAATATTTTAATGGCCACATCAGCGCCATGTCAGCAAGTAGGACATTCCGTCAGACACGTAGGATATTTCCGTTGGTTGGTTGACGGCAAGGACGATTTTAAAAACGATTTTCTTTTTTTAGGGATGAAATTTGCAACGAAATCAATTTTGGGACTAAAATGAGAATTGACCCAAAATGTAGGGACCAAAAGTGCATTTTCGCCTTGTTTTTAAATAATACGTCCTTTTCAAAAAAAATTATTTAAGGTGGGTGCCCTTCTAATTGTTATATTATAATAATTATTTTTGTATTATTATTATCACAAGTTTAGCTAATCAATATATAAATAAATAAAGAAGCACTATATTTTTGTTTGTGAAAGTTATAATTTTTGACACTCCATTTTGCAACTCGTATTTAACTTCACATGGAGGGTAAAAGGGTAATTTCTTTTTTAAAATATGCATCTTGATTCTGGTCACTAGATCCTTAATCTCATTCCACTAAAATGATTTTGATGCTATAACAATCAAATCGACTGGTCATAAGCCCTAATCGGACCACAAGATTAAAAGTTATCATCAAATCAAGTTTTAATGGCTGAGATGCACTATCACATGTTGAGTCCGACTATATGTGATTATGAATAATTAATTTCGATTGATTATAAGTATAATCAATTTGAGATCAATGATATGTCATAATTTGATTGGTTATGACTATATTTTATGGTAAGGTTGCACACACCTAATTAATTAAATAGTTAAGCATTAATTATTTAATGAGTAATTTGTACAATTATCTTTTAATTAGAGTAAATTTGGGACCAATTAAGTCTGAAATGGAAGTGATTGGAGTCATTCAATATTAATTGGGAGCTAATTTGAGACCTACTAATGTTAATTGTGCTGAAACCATTTTCTAACAAATGACTTCTGCTCACCATTTCATCAATATCTCTCAGAATATTTTGAATCTGTAAATGAGGTTAATTTTCCTAGAAACTAGACATCTGGGGCTTCAATTTGAGCACAAGAACAAAACAATTCCGATCAAAATTGAGTCAGATATGATTTTTCGAAATTGGCTCCACATGCTGTTACAGCAGCTACCGGAAAACTGAATTTTGGCTTGCTCCTCACTCCTACCAATCTTTCCATTTAATGCACTAAATTTCCCCAAAAGCTAAAATGAGGTCTAAGTTCATGATTCTTTGTCAACCCTCATTAAATGACCTTCCATTCATATTTCCTCCACTACTACTATATAGGCCCTCCTTCTCCTTCATTCCAAGACACGAAAAAAACCTCATCTCTTCTTCTCTCTTGAGTTCTAGTGAAGTTGAGTAGTTTTGTCATATCTTGGTCTTCCTAAGACTCAAGGTATTGAGTGAGACTCACTCTCCCTCTCCTAGCTCTTCTTTTCCTCCACCCTTAAGATCTCTACCAAGAGTCTCCTCCTCCACCATATGGATCTTTTATGAAGGTATAATCTCTTTCCCTAACTTGTTTTTTGTATTGCCATGATGAGAATTTTGGATTAAAAGCATGATAGTAATTATTTAAATTCTCTTGAATATGTTTGAATGTTCTTAAATGTTCTTATGTGTTCTTCATATGTTCTTGGTTGTTCATCACATGTTAATGCATAACATTAGTTTTAATCTTAAATCCACGTCAAAAATATGAAAAACATGTTTGTTTCATAATTCTTTCAAATCCTTGAATCTAGGTTATCACCATTCACACACATTCACTAGAATTTATTTTTTAATCCAAATGCAATGCTTAATAAATTGAATTAGGGTTTATCACATGCACACTTTTTAAATTCAACATGTAAATTGATTGGCATATTGGATGATATGATATGAATGTTGGCCACCATAGTCTAGAAGACCGGTTTCACCGGGCAAGGTGGGTGCTTAACACCTTCCCACCTTGTAACATAGCCTCCGCGCTTAGATCAAGGGTTAGTAGACCAATGCTTATCTATGTAATTTTTAATTTCTAGATTGTAACTAAAAAACAAAGTTATGTACTTTATTTTAGATTGTATCTAGGACCAAAGCCATGTAATTTTCCTATGATCAATATAAATTCAATTTCAAATTAATAAAATGAGGAATTTTTCAATTATGGTTTTTTTATTTTTTCAATAATTAAATAAGTGGCGACCCCATTGTAAAACCCTTAATCTAAGAGGAGAAATATAACTAGTCGAAACTCCATTTTGAAAGGCAATAACACGACTCCATCCATTCACGTGGGTTTGGCCTAACATCACCTAAAAAAGGGGGTTGGGGGCGCGGTCTCTCACAGTGGCGACTCCACTGGGGATATTGAGGGCTAAGCTTCAATTAGATTATGGTGGCCAACCTTGTCATTGTCTGTTTATTATTATTATTTTTTTTTTGTATATAATATGTCTAATATGTCATTATTTTGCATATCATACATCATTTGCTTAAATGAAATTTATTTTATTTGTATGCTAGCCCGGAAGCCCGGTAGTATTAACCATGGATTGTGGTCTTCTTGAGACGCACATACCTAGCGGTGAACCTACCACCCACCGCGACAAGGATCATCATGGTTATGCCATGATGATTCATAGGGATAAACTGTACCGTTCGGACCAACGCGGCGCTCCTGGCGTCACAAGTTGGGAGGTACGACGTCCTAGCTTGTGGGGACCTTTAATCCACCTTCTACTCATGTTGTAATGACCCATCAAACCTACCTTTAGGTCGGTCCATGTAAATTGCATTTCATTACGTATTTGTTTGGTCGTTTTTTAAACTATGATGACTCAAGTCCAACGCTTGAGCCCATCATGATTGTTTGAACCTTGTAAGTTATGAATGAACTCAAACCTAAAAGCCTATGATTGAACTCTACTTGAAATGGAAGCCCAATTTGTTTCTTGAATGAGTCTAAGCCCAACACTTGAGTCCATTAGAGGTGTATATGCATGATCAACATCAAAGGCCAAAAGCTCACAAGATGCATGCCTTCCAAGTGTAAGCCCAAGACATTTCAAGCAAATACCAAAAGATTATAATCATGGTTCAAGTCTTCCAAGTGTAAGCCCAAGTCATTTCAAGCAAATACCAAAAGATCATAATCAAGGTTGAAGCCTTCCAAGTGCAAGCCCAAGCCATTTCATCATAATCAAGGTTCAAGAAGAAGCAAGTGACCAAAATTTGCCTCACTCCACATTTGGTTTGCAACATCATGGTTAAGCTTAAAGTTTGTTTATTTATTCCATGTTTCTATGTTTCTTTGAATTCTAGAAATCCATGTAGCATTTGATGTACCTTGTTCATGTATATATTTTTAAAAAATTCCAAAAAAAAAAAAAAATCAAGATTCCCAAATTTTTTTAAAAAAAAAGAAAGAAGAAAAAGAAAAAAATTCAAATGAGAAAGTGTTTGGACTAGGGGCATTAGGCCTTTGAGTCATTTAAAAAAAAAAATCTTTGAATTAGGACCATTGAACTTCCTAGTGACTTTTTCAAAAAGACCCAATTTTTTCTTTCAAGATTTAAAAAAAGAAAAAAAAGAAAAAAGAAAAAGAAGAAGTCTCCTTTTCAAAATGGTACATGAGAATCCCTTGAACAAAACATTTTTTAAATCTTAATATTTAAAGGCTTAAGCAATCAACTTGTACTAAGGAATGATTAATTTCATTTGATCCATATGAAGACTTTTGCTACTTGACTTAGAATATAAGAAGAAATGGGCTTAAAAGGCAATAAAAAAGAATCCATCCATCGGAAAATCCCAAGAATCCAAGCACTTGATCCAATTTTCAAAGATCTTTTGTTTCACCACATTAGAGCATTCATATTTTTTCTTTTAAGATGAATTTATTAAAAGAGCTTGAGTCACTGTGGCTACAAGTAAGCATTACTAGGGATAGGTTAAACCAATTTATTTCATATTACCTAGAATGTTTATCATCCATTGCTAGCCCATTTGAGCCTTTAAACACTTAGCCTCTTTTTCACATGAGCCCACTAAAATCTAAACCTAGGGTGGGAAAAACCAAAGTATGCATGCTTTAATCTCATGTTAAGGAGGAGTCAACCTTGTAACTTTGAAGCTAATTGATAAATCACTCCTGGAAGACATGAAAGACAAGTGGAGAATTCATTAGGCTAAAGACAAGAGATCATCAAAGAAAAATGGGGTTTCACACAATCAAAGAAAGAGAAATGAAATTCCACTAATGTAAAAAAAAAAAAAAAAAAAGTGTCCGTAAAGTTGAAGAGCCTAAACTTCATCGTGCCAAGAATAGAGAGTTCATCGAAAAAGGAAAATATTCATCAAGCACAGAAAGGTGCAAGTGCATCAAGGCAAGAAAGAAGTCTAGAGAGTGCATCCAAATGATTTAAGCTGAGAAAAAAAAGGAAGGAAAAAGATTCCCAAAAGTTCATTCAATCAAGAGATGAAAGACAAAAAAAAAAAAAAAAAAAAAAAAAAAAAAAAAAAAACGCCTGCTAGGTTGAAAACCCGAAAGGGCAGTCTAGGCAAAAGTTAGGGCCAAAAAGAAAAGAAAAGAAAGAAACTCGCTAGGCTGAAAACCCAAAAAGGCGGTCTAGGCAAAGTTAGGGCCAAAAAGAAAAAAAAAAAAGAAAGAAACTCGCTAGGTTGAAAACCCAAAAAGGCGGTCTAGGCAAAAGTTAGGGCCAAAGAAAAGAAAAAGAACAAGAAAAAAGAAATTGGAAAATCTTACCAAGTTGGAAACTTGAGGATGCAACATAAAAAGAGAAGAATTTTACAAGATGAAAGTCTAGAGGTATGATTTAAGATGAATGAACATAAAAACAAATGTTGATACAAGTGACCAATGAAGACTAGTTAGAAAATGACAAAGAAGAAATGGTAAAAGTCCTCCAATACTTGATTTTTGAGTAATGCATACTTGGGGGAACATCATAAGAAATTTTGAGCCTCTTTATATCATTCATTTCATAACCCAAGCCCGGCCTACATTACAATCCATGAGTAAAGACCTCCTTAAAGTCTTGCTAGTTGTAGGCGCATCTTAACCTCTAATATTATTTTCTCTTGAATTAAAAAGGAAAAATGCTTAAAATTGTCAAACCCCACTAGATGATATGTCCGAGGCCAAAATGCTCAAATGACTTAAAAGAACTTTCAAACTTGGAGCACTCTCCTTGTTTGCACCCAACAATGTAATTCCTAAATATTACCACATTTCATTTATTGATTGCCTTTAGAGGCTTAATCTGAAAAATGTTCAAAAGAAAGAAGCAAATTTTGATTACATGAGTTTAATGATCTTGATCCTTCATAATCAAAGAGATTTGTTTGATTCTTACACACTTTGATTTGCCAAAATGGTTGTTCAAAGGATCACCTCTTGTTCATATAAAAAAAATCATTCTTTTTCAAAATTCAGTTCTTCTTGAACTACGTCTTGACTTGATCCTCTATGAGAGAGGTACGTAGGCAGCCTTGCAAAGGCCCGATCTCAATCACCGAAACAACCTTGGAGAACAAAGTCAAAACAATGTGACAAAATTGTTTGGGTGTATGTTAGGTTGAGCCCATTTGTGTTGCATCAAGCATGCTTAAACTTGGGACATTGACCTATTTATATTGTATGCGAATATGTCCTTCTTGCATGAAAGCATATTTTCATTTGAGGCATCAATCCATTTTTTGCAAGTATGTCTACACTAATGGTAATGACCCAAAATGTTTTCATAATAATTGGTTTCTAACAAGCTAGAGAAAGAAAGCCTTTTTGCAGAACCCAAGGATGACGGACCATGATCTTCTTTCATGTTCCCCAATGGTCACAACATCAAATGAATTTAACTTCAATCTAAGCATGGAATATGCCCCAAACTAGGGGCATTGGGTAAGTACTTCCAATTCATTTTAATGAATAAATCCATTGCTAATTGAAAATTTCTTTTTGCAGGAATTAAGTAAGGACTTGTCTAGCAATCCAAATCAACTTCCAGCCAAAGTTATTCTCATTCAAAGGATAGGTTTTTTTTTTAAAAAAAAATCATCATGAATAAATCTTCATCACTTTTACTCCATCTTTTCTTCATCTTCTTCACTTTTTGATAATGAACAAATCTTCAAATCTCAAAAAAAAAAAAAAAAAAAAAGATAAAATATTCAAAAAAAAAGATTTTCAATTTTTTTTTTAAAAATAAATGAATAAATAAATAAAAAGAAAAAGACTTCCATATCTTTCACAAAAAAAAAAAAAAAAAAATAGAGAAGAAAAGAAAAGAGAGAATTTTCAAAAAGCCTTGGGACTAGGGGCATTGGGCTCGTGCTTCTTAGGTTGCTTTCAAAAAAAAAAAAAAAATTCAATCAAAATTTTCAATCCCTTCAAAAAAAAAAAAAAAATCAAGATTTCCAAAATTTTCAAAAAAAAAAAATCTTCATTAAATTCTTTTTCAAGAACAGAAAGCTATTATCCTCTTCCATATTCTCCAGTGGTGCAATATCAAGTCAATTGTCCACCCTCGGTATTCATTGAAGCATGGAAGGTGTCCCAAACTAGGGGCATTCGCCAGGTATGCCAAAGTCCCTTCAATGAATAACTCCGTTACTAATTGAAAATATTTATTTTGCAGGTACTAGGGTAAAAGGCCCACAAACATTGGCATGAATAATGCCCCCCAAATCCTTGGACCTCTAGGAAGCACGTCCAAACTTCAATCCATGGATCTCTGGGAAGCACGTCCAAAATTTCAATCCTTGGACCTCTGGGAAGCACGTCCAAATTCAATCCACCGAACCTCTGGGAAGCACATCCAAAATTCAATTCCATCGGACCTCTAAGAAGTACGTCTAAAATTCAAATCCTTGGACCTCTGGGAAGCACGTCCAAATTCAATTCCATCGGACCTCTGGAAAGCACGTCCAAAATTCAATTCTATCGGACCTCTGGGAATCATGTCCAAATTCAAATCCTTGGACCTCTGGGAAGCACATCCAAACTTCAATCCATCAGACCTTTGGGAAGCACGTCCAAATCCAAATCCAAATCCTTGGACCTCTAGGAAGCACGTCCAAACTTCAATTCATTGGACCTCTAGGAAGCACGTCTAAAATTCAATTCCATCGGACGTTTGAGAAGCACGTCCAAAATTCAAATCCTTGGACTTCTAGGAAGCACGTCCAAAATTCAATTCCATCGGACCTCTAAGAAGCACGTCCAAAATTCAAATCCTTGGACCTTTGGGAAGCACGCCCAAATTCAATCCAACGAACCTCTAGAAAGCACGTCCAAAATTCAATTCCATTGGACTTCTAGGAAGCACGTCCAAAATTCAAATCCTTAGACCTTTGGAAGCACATCCAAATTCAAATCTTTGGACCTCTAGGAAGCACGTCCAAACTTCAATCCATCAGACCTCTGGGAAGCATGTCCAAATCCAAATCCTTGGACCTCTGGAAAGCACGTCCAAACTTCAATCCATCGGACCTCTGGGAAGCACATCCAAATTCAAATCCATCAGACCTCTGGGAAGCACGTCCAAAATCCAAATCCTTGGACCTCTAGGAAGCACATCCAAATTTTAATCCATCGGACCTCTGGGAAGCACGTCCAAACTTCAAGCTCACAACTGAAATCCTCATTTTGTCGTGACCACTAGTAAGCTTGTCTTGTACTTACTTTTTTTTTTCCCCAAAAAATAGAAAAAAAAGAAGAAGAAGAAGAAGACGAGAGAGAGCTACATGTGTGAACTACGTTTCGACCTGATCCTCTCACCAAGAGGTACGTAGGCAATCTCCCCTAAGATTCGGTCCACATTTTGATTTACTACAAGACGATCTACATTTTTATCTACACGCATCATACATTCACCGCGGTTAAATACTGATTGCAAAGTTAGGTGTCTCTTTCATACATTGACATTTGCTTTTCAAGCTCTGCCAATGAGGGGCATTTTGTTGACACCCCATTTTGCAACCCGCATTTAACCTTACATGGAGGGTAAAAGGGTAATTTTATCTTAGAAATATGCATCTTGATTCTGGTCACTAGATCCTTAATCTCATTCCACCAAAATGATCTTGATGTTGTAACAATTAAATCGACTGGTCATAAGCCCTAATCGGACCACAAGATTGAAAGTTATCATCAAATCAAGTTTTAATGGCTGAGATGCACTGTTACATGTTGAGTCCGACAATATGTGATTATGAACAATTGATTTTGATTGGTTATAAGTATAATCAATTTGAGGTCAATGATGTGTCATAATTTGATTGATTAGGACTACATTTTATGGTAAGGTTGCACACACCTAATTAATTAGATAGTTAAGCATTAATTATTCAATGAGTAATTTGTACAATTTCTTTTAATTAGAGTAAATTTGGGACCAATTAAGTCTGAAATGGAAGTGATTGGAGCCAGTCAATGTTGATTGGGAGCTAATTTGGGACCTATTAATATTAATTGTATTGAAACCATTTTCTAACAAATGACCTCTGCTCACCATTTTATCAATATCTCTCAGAATATTTTGAATCTGTGAATGAGGTTAATTTTTCCAGAAACTAGACATCCGGGGCTTCAATTTGAGCACAAGAACGAAACAATTCCGATCAGAATTGAGTCAGATATGATTTTTCAAAATTGGCTCCACAGGCTGTTTCAGCAGCTACAAGAAAACCGAATTTTGGCTTACTCTTCACTCCTACCAATCTTTCCATTTAATGCACCAGATTTTTCCAAAATCTAAAATGAGGTCTAGGTTCATGATTCTTTGTCAACCCTCATTAAATGGCCTTCCATTCATATTTCCTTCACTATTACTATATAAACCCCCCTCTTCTTCATTTCAAGACAAGAAAAAAACCCCCTCTCTTCTCCTCTCTTGAGTTCTAGTGAAGTTGAGTAGTCTTGTCATATCTTCTTTGTCAACCCTCATTAAATGATCTTCCATTCATATTTCTTCCACTACTACTATATAAACCCCCCTCTCCTTCATTCCAAGATACGAAAAAACCCCCTCTCTTCTCCTCTCTTGAGTTCTAGTGAAGTTGAATAGTCTTCTCATATCTTGTTCTTCTTGAAACTCAAGGTATTGAGTGAGACTCACTCTCCCTCTCCTAACTCTTCTTTTCCTCTACCCTTAGGATCTCTACCAAGAGTCTCCTCCTCCACCATATGGATCTTTTATGAAGGTATAATCCCTTTCCCTAACTTGTTTTTTGTATTGCCATGATGAGAATTTTGGATTAAAAGCATGATAGTAACTATTTAAATTCTCTTGAATATGTTTGAATGTTCTTAAATATTCTTATGTGTTCTTCATATGTTCTTGGTTGTTCATCACATGTTAATGCATAACATTAGTTTTAATCTTAAATCCACATAAAAAATATGAAAAACATGTTTGTTTCATAATTCTTTCAAATCCTTGAATCTAGGTTATCACCATTCACACACATTCACTAGAATTTATTTTTCAATTCAAATGCAATGCTTAATAAATTGAATTAGGGTTTATCACATGCACACACTTTAAATTCAACATGTAAATTGATTGGCATATTGGATGATATGATATGAATATTGGCAACCATAATCTAGAAGACCGGTTTCACCGGGCAAGGTAGGTACCTAACACCTTCCCACCTTGTAACATAGCCTCCGAGTTTAGATTAAGAGTTAGTAGACTAATGCTTATCCATGTAATTTTCAATTTCTAGATTGTAACTAGGAAACAAAGCCATGTACTTTATTTTAAATTATATCTAGGACCAAAGTCATGTAATTTTCCTATGATCAATGTAAATTCAATTTCAAATTAATAAAATGAGGAATTTTTCAATTATGATTTTCTTATTTTTCCAATAATTAAATAAGTAGCGACCCCATTGTAAAACCCTTAATCTAAGGGGGGGGGGGGGGAAATATAACTCGAACCTCCATTTTGATAAGCAATAACACAACTCCACCCATTCACATGGGTTTGACCCAACATCACCTAAAAAAGGGGGTCGGGGGTGCGGTCTCTCACAATAATATGAAAAATACGTTTGAAAAAATAGATTTTCATGCGCTTAGTGCATACAAGATTTTTCCCCATTCAAGATTTTTTATAATATACATGAATTATAAAAAATATTTATTTGTAATTCATTTTTATATAAACTTATAATGTACTCGTTAATCGAGCGAAACATATGCTAGCTCCCTATGAAACACATTGAAACTTCTTACATATATAGTCAAACTTGAAGTAATCACTTGAGTTGGTTTTATTCCAAAAATTTTACACTTTCATTCCAACTTTTGTGTCTATGACTCTATGCCTAACGTGAGAATCACCTGAACGTTTTAATTTTTTTTCTACTTTTGTTGGAAAATCAAAGAATGCTTCATTTTTCGTACTCTTTTCTATTTAAAAAAAAATAGTAGTGTTTTTAACAGAAAAATATTAATTTATTTTTATACGTTTAATGAGGTACATGCATTTTCTTTCTTTCTTTCCTTTTTTTTTTTTTTTTTTTTTTTTTTTTTTTTTTTTTTGAGAAGGAAGGTCTAAATTTGGGTTCTTTCAATATCACTAAGATACAGTGGCTTTGATAATTTAGATTATTATTTGTCTAGATTTTATATTTAAAAAAAATTAATTTTGAATATAACTGTTTTAGCAAAAATTGAAATAACGAACAAAACACAAAGGCAAATTTGATAATACACCCAATCAAAGATATAAAAAATAATTTATCAATTAAATTAATTAAAAAGTTAATATTTGTGAGTGAATTCAAATCATATATATGTTCATATACTAAATTATATCAATTATTATAATTTACATTTCCTCTCTTTTTAATGACATGTAGTATAACTAATTTTCAAATATAATACCTAATAAAATTTATACACGAACTATAAAAAAAATATTACAAAGCTTTTTATATGAACTTAATGTACTCGTGCATCACGAGAAGAATCTTCTAGTTACTTATGAAATACAAGTGAAAAATTCTTGAAACTTCTTAAATGCATGTCGAACTTGACTTTATCCCTTAAGTTGATTTTGTTCCAATACTTTTACTCTTTCATTCCAACTTTTGTGTTTATCCCTAACGTGGGAATCACTTAAAACTCTTTAATTTTTTTTTCTTTCTACTTTTGTGGCTATACCTAACGTGAGAACTTCCATATTCCAAATTTTGTTCTGATACCTATCGTGAGAACTATACCCAAAAAGCTTTAATATTTATTAATATTTTTCTTATTATTAAGAATCCAATTAAAATCAACTATTCTTAAAATCTCATGGCATGCATGACTAGAAAAAAAAAAGTTAATACAAAAATATATTTCACTAAGAATACATTGCATGAGATTACAAAAGTGGCACAAAAACTCTAAAGAGTGAGCTAAAATATATGCTACTATACCAAAGAAACAAACTTCATAAATAAGAAAGGTTACAATTTAGACACAGCATAAAGAGTGAGCTAAAATATATGCTACTCTAAAGCTAGCTTGCCGTACGTGGAGTACAATCTTATAAGTGGGTAGTTTTAGGTTGATACCGCAGAGAGGATGAAAAATTCTCAATTAAGCAAATCATCAAGAAATCAACTCATGAAGGGAATTTGAAACCACAGAATGAATAATCCTCTCTCTGAATTCTTAGTGTAAAAATAATTTCTATAAGTCTTCATCTCTGAGAAGAGTGGTTGGCCCCATGAATGAGAATCACGAAGTCAAAATAAAAAATAAAAAATTAGAAAAACACAAAGGTAAAGTAGAGGAGAGCGCATGGATTGTATAAATCAATGAGAAAGGCCGAAGGGTTCTGGGCTTCTGGCAGCCGGTAGACAAACTGAAAGAAAAAGAAGAAGAAGGAATTGAACTACAAGCACCTGAGGTAAAACTTATGTTGGATTTTTTCTACTTCTTATTTATTTGTATTTGTATTTTTACTTTTAATGGGTTTGAATTTGTCTGTGGTTGTGTTTATTACATACAAACAGTTACACAAAATTCTACACACACCACATTATTGAATAAAATAGTGACTTGAGGTCACGATTTTCAAATTGGAAATTGTGATTTCAAGTCACGGTTTTAATTAAAAAATGAGGTGCGTGTAAGAGTTTATGTGCAACAAGTATTATCCCATCACAACTGTCATCCCACCTATATACATCAATTAAATTTATTTTGATTGGATAAATTTAATTGATGGATAAAGGTGGGATGCTAGTTGTAAGAGCTTATGTGACTTTTTTGGGAGGGGGGATCTTTTTTTTTTTTTTTTTCTTTACTTTTAAGTTTGCCTGAAAATATTAAACTATTACAAGTTTTACTGCAAAATACTTAAAAACTAAAACGAGAAAGAATATAATGGATGACACATTAATACCAGATAAGTAATGCTATAGGCACCAATTATTTTACAAACGTTGCAAATTTTTACTAGCTCTCAATTAGCCCTACCACTAACATCACTTTTTCAATTACTAATAACCATTCACTACATCAACAGTTTATAAAAAATAATTGTAGCTCTAGCATTTTCCATAATGGATTAGATAAATTCATTCTTACTTTTTTGCTTCTTGATTAAAAGGTTGACACATAATTTGTTAGACCTCTTTCATCTCTCATATATTTAAGGACAAAGTTTGGTTATAAACTTAGTTGTACTCTACTCAATATATTTTTATTTAAAGTGAATTTTGACAAATCTACTATTATATTATATTTTCTTCTTATATCCTCCATTCTTGCAAAATTTCTAAAAAATCAAAGATCAATAGTTATGTCATCAATCAAATGTTTAAATTTCAAGTTTTTGTAATATAAAATTATGTATAAAATATAAGTATGGACCAAATGTTAAATAATATCCAATTAGCATGATTTTTTTTGGAGAAAGAACGAGCATGAAATTTGATAATTATGTTAAGAATATAAAAAACATTCAATCCAATAGTTAGTTTTTCAAAGTATAAAGTCATATTAATTTTTTTTAGTGACCAATCTTTATCCTATATTTAAAATTCAAGTTATGACATTTTGAGTGTGTAATAATTTTCATTTAGAGGAATATTGGAGTATGATTTTCTTTAGCGTCACTCATATATTTACCATGCATGTTGTGTCATTTTGAGGTCTAATAACTTTTCATTAATTGGTATGTTAGCCTTTTTTAAGTTGATCTGCGCGCGCATGCGCAAGTTTGCACGTTTAGTGGATTTAAAAAAATTTCTCTAAAAATCTTTAAATTTTGTACAATTTTTATTAGGGATAATTACACTTTCCTCCCTTTATGTTTAGGAAGATGACAATATACCCCAAACTTTAAGGAAAAAAACATTTTCCCCCCTTGATATCCATTTAACTAAACTTTGTTAAATTAATATTAAAAATGTTATGTACTAACTTGTCATTTTTTTTAATCACATGTCTCCAAAATTATCCTCAATTTCAGTATTAAAATCCATTGTTTTAAATTTTTAATTAAGTTGTATTTTAAAATATTAAGTATGATTTTTTTTTTCTTTTTTCAACGGGTTGTTGATTGATTAGTCTTGCAAGTCTTTTGGTGCTTGATAAATTTTTCTTTTTTATTATGAAATTATCAGTTATGTTTTTACTAACTATGGTTAAACTTTTGCATAGAGATTTTTATAGAAATTTAGAATATTCAGTTACTAACATAAACAAAAGGGGAAAGTATAAATATCATCAAACCTCAAGGAATGTAAGTGTTTTTTTTACAAGTAATACTATAGACACAAACTATTTTACAATATTTTTACAAATTGTTGATGTGGCTTTAGTGTTTTTCGAATAAATATTAATAAAAAAATATCACGTTAGTGTGGGCCAGATTAGAACTAGTAAGAATTTGCCACATCAATATTTTGTAAAAACGTTGTAAAATAGTTTTTTGCTGTAGTATTATTATTTTTTTTATCAAACAATTTTAGGCATCTAAAAGATGACACCAATAAAGGATAAAATTCCTTCGAAAAAAGTACAGAGTACTTAGATGTAGCAATAAATGTTATTCTACAGTGACTCGTTAATAGAAAATATTTAATTGCAGTCATATCCAGGCTTTCCAATTTGACTTTTATTTCCTTTTGGGTAATAAATTTTAGATCATCATACAACATATTCACTAAGAAGCCAACATGACATTTACAAAAGAAGCTGAAAGAATGACACTTCTACTCAAAATAACTCATTTTGTTTTAATTAAAAAAAAAAAAAAAAGCATTTCTAAGTTTCTTTTGGGATTGAGATCATTCCACACTTATGGCGAAGTCTTTTTCTTTCTAGTACTTATTTTTGTTTGGATAATTCGATAATAACAAATAAGAAAGACTAAATATGTTATGATATAGTGAGAAAAACTGTGATCTAAAATATATGCTACTCTAAAGTTGGCTTGCCATGGAGCTGAGTCTAAATCAAATACAAATAATATTCCAAAGCAGCCAAAACCACATAGGAATAAGAATGTAAAACATAATAAAGTTTTAATTAGGTGACTTGCTAGAGATCTTCGAAATTAATTAGGATGAGGTGGTAATATTGGCTTTGTTGTATGTAGCACTACTAATTCAAGGCACAAATCAACAAGTTCAGAGCAAGAAAAACCCTGCCTTAATATATCTACCTTCTCTAACATGGATGAGAGGCTGAAGCAGGCTGCTGATAGTGGAGATATTACTGCCTTGCACCAATTAGTTGGAGGGGATGTAAATCTTTTGGATCACATTGACGAGAAACAATATGTTCAAACTCCTTTACACATAGTTGCGTCTGCTGGGAACATCCAATTTGCCATAGAAATGATGGGATTAAAGCCCTCATTTGCTCGGAAACTAAATCCAAATGGGTTTAGCCCTATTCACCTTGCTCTAAAAAATGGGCATATTGAGCTGGTGTGTCAGCTTCTAGAAATTGATAGGGACCTTGCTCGTGTCAAAGGAAAGGAGTGTATCACTCCTTTGCATTATGTTGTTGAAACAGGTGATTGTCACATTGATCTATTGGACAAATTTCTATTAGTTAGTCCTAATTCTATTGCAGATGTGACGGTGCAAGACGAGACGGCTCTACATATTGCCTTAAAAAAAGAACAGCTCAAGGCTTTCAAATTCTTGGTGGGATGGCTTGGAAGAAATTTATTTAAAAATACTTCATTGGATGTATTCTCAGTCCTGAATCGAAAGGATGATGAAGGCAACACTGTGTTGCACATTGTAGTATCAAAAAATGAAACCCAGGCAAGCTCTCTGTTTCTCCATTAACATCTACTCAGCATTAACAAAATATGAATTTTAAAAAATACAAATAGTCTAGATGACCATTTTATTTTTTGAATTTATTTTAACCAAAACTCCTTTTTTTGGGCCAAGTATTTTTTTTTTCAAAATTTAAAATCTTTTATATCTAAATATAATATTTTAAAATGTTTAAAATTTTAGGGAGTATGTACAGTTCCATCATGTACTGGCAATATATAAAAATATTGCTTTTTTTTTTTTAATGATTCATTGGCTTTATTTACAATTGCATGTAATACATAATGATCAATTTTTTTTTACTTCTTTAATTATAATTTTAGTTAAAATTTTATGAAAGAAAAAGAAGTTTATGCATTTGGATTAAGGACAGACCAAGGATGATACTTAAGCAATTTACATTATGCAGGTTGTGTGTCACTTACTCACATGGGGTTCCAGATTTGTTGATGTAAACAGTATGAGTTCAGAGGGTAAAACAGCATGGGACATCTCACAAGGACAAACACAAGTAAACAATAGAGAGATCAAGCTTATGCTACACAGTGCTGGAGCTTCATCAGGTTTATCTCTTTCTACAGTTACTCGAAGTGATGATAATAATATTGATGAGTTTTACAACTTAATTGGAGAGGATGTACAACTTTTGGAGTACATCGACGAGCTACCATTTGTTAATACTCCTTTACACATAGCTGCATCTTATGGGAACATCCAATTTTCCCTAGAGATGATGAGTTTAAAGCCTTCATTTGCTCAGAAACTAGATCCAAACGGGTTTAGTCCCATTCACCTTGCTCTACAAAATGGGCATATTGAGCTTGTGCGTCGGGTTCTACAACTTGATGGAGATCTTGTTCGTGTCAAAGGAAAGGAGCGGCTAACTCCTTTGCATTACGTAGCAAAAAGTGGTGAGCACCTTTATCTATTGGACGAATTTCTATTAGTTTGTCCTAATTCTATTACAGATGTGACGGTGCGAAACGAGACAGCTTTGCATATTGCCCTTAAAAATGACAAGCTCGACGCATTTAAAATCTTCATGAGATGGCTTGCAAATAATTCTGCTAAAAATGCTGGATTTAATAAATGTACAATCTTGAACTGGAAGGACAATGAAGGCAATACTGTGTTGCACATTTCAGTATCAAAAAATCAAACTCAGGTAAGCTCTCTCCATTAACATCTACTAAGTATTAACAAAATATGAATAAAAGGAAAAAAAAAAAAAAACATAAAATAACCAACCATAAATAGTCTAGATAACCATTTTATTTTTTGAACCAAAACTCATTTTTTGGGGTCAAGTAAATTTCTTTCTTTTTTTTTTTTTCTTTTCAAAATTTAAAATATTTTATACCAAAATATACTATTCAAAAATGTTTAAAATTTTAGGGAGTGGTGGCCTCCCTTGGTCTATTTACAATTCTATCACCAACGTAATATATATATATATATATATATATATTATCTTTTAATTATCCTCTGGGTTTGCTATTGCGTGTAATAAAATATGATTATTTTTTTCTTCTTAATTAATAATTATAATTTTAGTATAAAATATATATAAAATAAGTGGGTGAAAATAGCCAAATACCACGTTTTGGCAAAATTTGTGACAAACTAGCATAGTTTCGGAAATATTTAGCAATCTACCACTTTTTTAGTATTCGAGTCTCACAAAATCGAGTTCTTAAGTGAGTCGCCAGCATGACACTGCTGACCTGGAATTTGAGAAATTAAAAAAGTAATGTGGTACTCGATATTATGAAAATTGAGTACTTCTTTATAGTACTTGAGGTTAACAAAGCCGAGTACCTTATTTTTCTTTTTCTTTTTTCTTTTTTTTTTCTTTTTGTTTCATACAAAATTTTTACTTATTTCATCTTCAACTGCTTGTGATCATTGTGTCCACCAAATGGCCGAGTGGCCTTTCCTTTTATTTCTTCACCTTTTTCTTCTTTTCTTCCTTCCACACTCTTCACATCAAGTCACAATAAATGCAAGCCAACTTGTCTTGACATTTGTACATAAACATGACTTCAATTCTTCTCATTGGAAAGCTTCTCCAGCAAGTTCAATTTGCTTTGCTGTTTTCAACAAGCTTATTTAATGAGCTAAAGACAAAGTTTGTGCTGGACCATGGTGCAGTGCACCCAACACATGCAGTTGAAGATGAAATAAGTAAAAGTTTTATACGAAACAAAAAGTAGAAAAAAAAAAAAAAAAAACAACAAGATACTCGACTTTGATAAGTTCAAGTACTATAAAGAAGTACTTGATTTTCACAATATTGAGTACCACATTAACTTTTTTAATTACACAAATTTCAGGTCAGCAATGTCACGCTAGTGACTCATCTAGGCACTTAAGTTCAGTAAACTCGAATACTATTTAGAACTCAATTTGGTGAAACTCGAGTACTAAAAAGGTGGTACACTACTAAATATTTCTAAAATAGTACTAGTTTGCTACAAATTTTGCCAAAACGTGGTATTTGGCTATTTGTGCCTAAAATAAGTAGATGAAACTAATGCATTTGGATTAAGAATGGACCACGGACGAGGCTTGACTGATTTACATTACGCAGGCTGTGAGACACTTACTCTGTAGGTGTAAGGAATTTGTGGATGTAAACCATAAGAATTTGGAGGATAAAACAGCATTGGACATCTTGCGAGAAGACAACACAGAGATTAGGGTTATGCTACACCGTGCTGGAGCTAAACCGGGTTCATCTCTTTCTATATTTAATGGGTGTCCAAATCCTGAGTGCCAAAGGCTATTAACAGTGTCACGGGTTGATGTTTTGTCGTTTAAGAATCTAAGAAGTGAAATAAGGAAAATGACAGTGGAATGGCGCAGTATGTTTCTAGTGGTTGCAGTACTGCTTGCAACTCTCAGCTTTCAAGCAGTACTCACTCCTCCTGGTGGAGTTTGGCAAGATAATGGTCAGTGCATTACCACAGAACCAGGGAGTAATTATCATCAGATTCCTCACTTCAATAAAACAATAGGGAGTAGTAATCATCCTAAAATCATTTATCTGAGTCAGTCCAATACCACATTAGCGTGTGAACACAAAGCAGGAACAGCCATTGCTTTGCAAGATCGCCTTTTTATTTGCTTCCTCGTGTGTAATACTGCGATATTTTCGTTCTCAAACTCATTAATTGCTATCCTCATTCTAAATTTGTACATTAAGAGTCTGTTCGTCATGCTCAACATCTTCCTCTGTTTAAGCTAAATTTATTCAGTCTGGACCTTAACCGATGATCGAAGTGGGGCAATTCAGATTGCGTTTGGTGTGTTCATCTACTTTGGTTTAGTACAGCTTTTATCCTGGTAGCAATGATCAGGCTCCGTGCAATACCACAGCAGCACACAAAGCAGGGACAACCATTGCTTTGGAAGGAACCCCTTTTCTGATATTCTTGATTTACAGTACTCGCACATTTGTGTTATTCTTTGCAATCAATGCCTACTTCCTCTGGTTTTGTTATTTTTCTCCACTCAGGCTCCAAATTGGTCAATTATTTCAGCTTTTCTTTCGGCCTTGATTTTTGCAATCTTAATTTTCCCTCTTCGGAAATAGTCAGGCTAGTGGTTTGAGGATTCTATGGGCATCTATAATTGCCGACCTGGGAGCTGTATGAATCTGTAATGTGTGTCAATTTTTATTTTTGTTTCTTTGATAATAAAATTTAGTCTATGTTTCTATGGGCATAGTTGAACAACTTAGTCTATATTGCAATAAAGCAGTGTAATTGCCTAGCATTACTTAATTTTTGAATTTATAATCGAATTTCTCACATACCTTATATAGTGAGTGTTTGGTTCTGAAAGCTTCAGATATCATTGGGTGCTTTAAATTTCAATAAGGTGATGTTTCGGAAGCATACTATCATGAAGACCAAATAGTGGTCATACTAATATTGTTTGCAATAATAAAGTGACGCTTTTAGAAAAGAATAAACTCTACTTTGAATCAGAATAAGGTAAAACCCCGTTGGCCTAGTCATAATGCACAGACTTAATTATGATTGATTTCAAACTCAAATAAGTATCCGTAAATGTCTATTCTTCAAAAAAAGTGACAAACAGAACACATAGTAATTGTCATCTCAATTTTTTAAATATGATTTTTCTATGTCCAAAATCAAGAGAAGGAAGTAGCGTGGTTCTAGCTTGTTCTGTTCAGAAATTCAAGGCTAACTCTACCATTCCCAAGCCTTGTCATGTCTCTTAAGGGCAAGGATGAAGATTCCAAGTGGACTTCAAGTGATGCAAAGAGAATATCCAATAAGTGCACAAACCATGATTCGAAGGAAAGCTCATATCCCCGGACCATTTGTTGGTGTTTCTCAAATTCCAAGAGATGAAGGAGGAGACACTGAAGAGGAAATTGAGCATTTCACTTCAGTTCTAGAGGACACTGCACAACCCTCTTCCCAAGCGTGTGCACGAGCACCCGATTGTCTTGACCATCTAATCGGAAGGGTTGAAGAGTTGCATGTCATGCTAGCTTCTCACATCAGCCACTCCACATTTCAATTCACCTCTTGAGGGCCAGATCAGCCACACATCCCCTGCAGCAAGGGATCTCCAACAAGATGGCTCCACAACTATAAACATCCACCTTTATTGTGATGGGTGTGTTCCTGAACCACTCTGGTGCAACATAGCCTTTAGTTCCCCTGACGCTAGTGATAGTTCAGGATTGGTGGTTCATCAAAAGTTTTGCTAGTCCAAAGTCAGAAATTTTTTCTGTAAAAAAATCATCCAAGAGTATGTTTTGAGGCTTTATATCAAAATGAATTATTTGCATGCTACATTCTTCATGTAAGTACATTAGTCCTCTAGCAACTCCTGATGCAATCTGCATTCTTTGTTACCAACATGGCCTTACTACTCCAAAGAGGAAACATGACAATGAGCCATTGAACATAAACTCATACACTAAAAGTCGGTCTTCACCCTCATCACAGTAGCCAAGTAACCAAACTAGATTCTTATGGTGAGTTTGGTCAATCACAGTCACTTTGGTTTTAAATTCCCTCTCACCTTCCTTCACCATATTGTCTAGCTTCTTGACAGCAACATATTTGTTATGACTTGATGCTAATACCTTCTTTATAAACAGCGCCAAAAGAACCCTTACCCAATTCTTCTTTGGACGTAGATTCCTATCAAGATCTTTTGTAGGGAAAATTTTTGGAGAAATTTGATAGTTTTCTTTGCCACAAGCAGAATACAACTAGAGAAATTGCAGTTAAAGAAAAGAAGTTAAAAAATACGGAAGTAACTAAGAGGATTGCAATAATCAATATTGCTTGATTCTGCTTTCAATTTCTTGAACAGTATTTTTCTTTCAACGGCACTGCTGTTGAGCCAACTTGCTCCCAGAAGTCTAAAGAATAAAACGAGGGCACGGTGTCGTTTCACTTAGTGCTTGATAAAGAAAGCGGTGCCGTTCTTATAATTAGCTTAGCTTAGCTTATTAACACACTTATCCATACGACGTCGTTTTGATGAAGCCGTTACTTGTGATTGAGTGGTTGTTATAAGCGCGGGAAATTTTGTTTTAGTTTGTTAAGTTGTTTCAGCTGTAATTAGTTTCAGTTACCACATCTCTGTGTAATTAGTTTGTTAATTTCTTTGTAATAAATGCCTTGCTACTTCTTCGGGTTTTGTTATTTTTGTTCAGTACTCTTGACCATAATCTCAAGCTCCAGATTGGTCGAGTATTTCACTTTTTCTTCCCGCTTTGAAAAGAGTCAGGCATAGGCTTAAACGTTTTAGATTGCAAGAGTCAACTCTAAGTGGTTTGCGGATTCAGTCATGGGAGAAGAATTAATGGGAAACAAAATATTAGCCAACCTATCGTGTCTCAATTTTTACTTTTTTTTTTTCTTTGATAATAAAATATAGCCCATGTTTCTAAAGGCATAGTTGAAGTACCTAATGTTATCTGCGAATATAATGTATAATGCAATAAAGCAGTGTGATTGCATAGCATTACTAAAATTTTGAATTTATAATTAAATTTCTCACATATCTTGTGTTAGAACCATATCTATTCTCCATTGTACGTCTGTAAAGTCTAAAAAACTATAACAAGACAAATTTTGATTTATGTGCTTGTCAATGTAAAATAAAATATTCGGTGTTAACAATATAGAAAACATTTAATTTATTGGTAAGATATATTTTTAAAATATTATTCCATTCAAGAGTTAACAAGAGCAGCATGCTAATTACAGATAGAAGTGGTTATATCTTGCACGAACCATATCATTTTGATTGGTTCACAAGAGCAACTTGCCAACACTTTTGGGTCATATGGTGGGTGGGGGTAAATGATGTAATTTAGTTGGGCTCCTCAATATTTGAAAGCGCTAAAATAGTTTCAGGTGCTCTAGGGGTCTAATTTAAATGAGGTCATGCTTTGGAAGCATAAATTTATAACAAAAAAATAGCGGCCATACCTGTATTGGTTGCATTCATAGTTTGAACTTCTAAAATAGAGTAAATTATACTTCGAATTGGAGTAAGTTGAAACTCTGTTGGCCGGGTTGTAATGCACATACTTAATTATGTTTAGTTTCAAACTCCTACTATCCATAAACATTTTCTCATCCTCATAGGCGACAAACAGAACAAACCCAACTTTCTTTAATGCAATTTTTCAGTCTAAAATCAAAAGAAGAAAGTGGCATAGTTCTGTTGAAGATAATGATCATGGAGGTTCTATGATTGTCTCTGGTTCAGGTTCAACGCGTTCAAAGAAGAAGGAAAGTCTAAAATGCACCGTTTCATTAAAATAGAAGATGTTCTAAAAGCTCCGTTTCATTAGTGCTTAGAATCAATACACATCGTTTTGAGTTGGTACTAGGTATGTGTTTGGATCTGACATTTATAGCGTTTTGCATTTCCGCATTTTCAGCCTTTTTTTTTTCAGTCGCAATTGTTGATTTTTCTTTCGTGAACAGTGCACATGTGCACTATTCACAAGTCCACAAATTTCATTTTTTAGTCACTTTTTCTTTAAAAATGGGTCTCACGGCACTATTTACATATTTAAAAATTAATTTTCTACAGTGTTTTCAGTTTTCAGTTTCAGCAAAATAAGTTCTAACTAAACAGACCCTAAAGTGTGGCTGAAGGTTGCTAAACGGTGTCATGTGGCGAGGATCAAATGACCGTTGCAGATGGCACGAAAAGCTGTTAGAAGCTCAGCTGTATTTCCTGGATTCATGGGCTTCGATCCCCAAAGATTGGGATTTTGTTTATACAATTACAGTCATCATTTGTATGCTATATATAGAGTATTAGTGCTCAAATGTAAATTAAGAAAGAAAAACATTTTGATTAATAAGATTTTTTCTCTCATAAACTCTCTCTTCCTCTTTTCTCTCTTTCACTTTCTTCTGCTCTTTCTTTCCTTCTCTGTATTTCTCTGTGATTTTCTTTTCTATCTTTCCTCACTCTGTAAGAACCTACTGCGTTTGTACACCTTAGGATTTTGTAACCAAGTATTTCTTGATCTTCATCGTTTATGTAGTAAAGAACTTTGCAACCAACAATAATTATTCAAGTTGCTGAAGTTAGTCACATACTAGGATCCGTGCTAAGGAGTTAGTCACAGATTGGAGATGTGTGCAACAAAGGAAAAAAGGCTTCTACAATATCAAGTTCAATTGGGTATTGAAGAAAAGGTTCAACTGTAGGTTAGTATATTGGGATAGACTAAGGTAGTGGTAAGATTCCTCATACTTGTAACTGCTTGATTATTGATTAGTGGATTCTTGGAAGTGGTGACCTTAAATTCACTCCAATGGGGTTTTTTTCCTTGCGAGAGATTTTCCCCGTTCTTTAACAAATTATCAAGTTATTTATTTTCCGTTGCATTTAGTTTATTTTGTGATTTTTTGGTGCCTCCATAATTTGCATGTAATTTGACTTAAATTAATCAATTTGGGCAACTAAATTAATTAATCGGGGACAATCTTTTTTAACCCAACAATAGTGACAATGTATGACCACATTATGCAAGCTGTGAGTCACTTATTGTATTGGAATTCCGGATTTAACAGTCTAAACCATAGAAATTTAGAAGGACAAGCACAAGTAAACAATAGAGATTAGAGTTATGCTAAAATGTGTTGGAGCTAATTTGTGGTTTTCTCTTTCTACATTCTATTGGTTTGCAAAATTAGCAAGATTAGTGAATCTTGTTCGAAAGAAGTATGCTCGTGAAATAATGGCTTTTTTAGATGAAAGGTGCAATATGCTTCCGGTGGTTGCAGTTCTTCTCGTAACAATCAGCTATCAAATGGTACTAAGCCCTGCTTGATATTAGTGGCGGGTCCACTATTTTTTTTAGGGGTAACAATGGTGGAGCTAGGAATTTGTAATGGGAACAAATAAAAAATAAAATAATTTTTTTCTTATTTTCTTATATATACAACTTTTATATTATATACAATAATCTAGAATACAATTTAGTATACAATACAACTATATTGTACAATAGTTTTAAAAAGTTATTAATAGTTTAAAGATCGATGAGACAACAACCATTGAATACATAAATTAATATAAATAAATAACTAATCATACATTTTTTGTCAAATTAATAATAACTTATTATACTTATATGTAATAACAATTTTTTAAAAATATATGATAAAGAAAGATAGTAACACACCTAAGGAGTAGGATTGGAAGTAAATGTGAAACTAAGAAAAAAAAATAGTAACTGATATAAGTTTTTGCTTTTTAAGTGTATACCTTACACATGGTCACTCTCTTGAAATTGGAGCAAGGACTAAAAAAACTTCTTGGACTTGGAAATCTATAGAGTATTTATCAAAATACTTGATCAAACAAAAAGAAAAGCTAATAAAAAATAAAAGGGAGAAAAAGAGACAGAGAATGAGAAAAGAATCACAAATATAGATACAAATTTGTTGATTGTAATGGTGGTGTAATTTTTTACTGATAAAAAAGAAAAATGTGGGGAAAAATAGCTTCATTCCGCTGTCAATGGTATGGTAAGCCAAAGTCCCAGAAAGAAAGTTTATTTATTTTTTAATAATGAGCAAAAATTTGAAACATTTTTTTTTTCCATTCTTATAGAATTAATTATATTAAGACTAGTGTTACAAACACGAAATTTTCATAAAAATTTCAACAAAATTTAGGTGACAATTTATTAAAGGTAGGTAAAAGTAATGTATTAACCAAAATAAAAGTAAAAAAGTGATATTAGTTGTAGGTCCAGATAAAAATTAGTTACAACTTGCTATTTCATGTTTATTGTAAAATTATTGTAAAAATATTAAGGAATTAGCATTAAAATAATCATATTCAAGCTTATTTTAGTTGTATTTAAACAAAATTTAGGGTTAATATATTCAAAATTGTATTTTAGGGGATTAAAACAAAATTTCTTTAAATATTTTATATATAAAAAATATGTTTTGGCCAAGTCATGCCGCCCTTGCGTGGTCTAGGTCTAGGTCTTCTTAATTTTTATTTTTTATAAAACTAGTTTAAATAATGCAATGTTCATAATGCCAGTAATATTATGAATAGTGTCCAGTTATCTCACTATGAAGCACTTTCCAAGAAAGCACTTACAAGTTGAGAAAGCACTTCCAAGAAATCCACTTCTAACTGGATTTGGGCTCTTTAATTTTTTCTAAGATTTGTCTATTTATATATATATATATATATATATAGAGAGAGAGAGAGAGAGAGAGAGAGAGAGAGAGAGAGAGAGAGAGAGAGGGATGAATTTTGGGGCAATGGTTTTAAAATATACAAATCCCACTTCATTTTTACAATCCACTTCGGAAAGACACATGAAATTTCCTCTTCATCCTGTTGGGCCAATATGGCTTCATCTTGGAGGCCCAATGGCCTGTCCTTGTCTCTTGTATTCTTAGCAATTTTATCTCTTTGGTGAAAGCATATATGCTAGGCCTTTCAATCTTTTTTCATTCCTAATGAAATTCTTTATTGATGGAAGAAAAGGAATATCTTCTTCAAACATTTTTTTTCTTATAATTTAAATATTAGTATTAAAAAAATTATGATGGTGGTGAGTGGAAAGAAACCAGAATGTGAAGTTTTGACTATCGTGGTCTAAGTGTTCTTAAATAATGCAAAGTTCATAATGCTAGTGATATGGATTAGTGTTCATTGTTCACTATGAAGCACTTTCCAAGAAAGCACTTACAAGTTGAGAAAGCACAAAAATGGCACCAAGTCTTTGGCCTTTGTTGAATCAAGGTCATTTAAATAATGCAAAGCTCATAATATTATTAGAATATGTGAACTAGTCATCATTATGAAACATTTTTTGAGAAGGAGCTAGATAGGGACTAGGAAAGTGCTATTTACGCCAAAAATTTTGGCCGAGTCATAGCAATTTTATCTCTTTGGTGAAAGCATATAGGCTAGGGCTTTGAATCTTTTTTCTTTTTTTTTCATTCTTGAATGAATCTATTTATTGATTGAAAAAACATGAATTATCTTCTTCAAATTTTTTCTGTTAGGTTCTAAATATTTAGAATTAAATGTTTAGAAACTAGATTGTTGTATATTGGAAAATTGAGAACAAAAACTAGTCTAGTATAAGATCTTAGGGTCATTGAAGAAGTTTAGACATCGCTCAAGATGATACAAGTTAAGGTTCAAGAACAAACAAGCTGCAAAAAGAAGAATTGTAAATCTGTCTGGCTCGACCGATTGAGAGAGAGCTTTAACTGATCGAGACACGGATTCTGCAAATTTTAAATTAGACCCAAAAGCTCACAAAACGTTTAGGGTTTGAGTTCAACACTGCTAAGTATAAAGGGAAACCCTAATACATGTTTTCCGAAGTCTTATGAGTTGCTCTTGTGAGATCTGTGAGGTTCTGTAACCTTCTAACTCAATAAGCATCTACCGAAAAGAAGATCCATACACAAGTACCGGTGGGGATAAGTTGCTGCAACAAGATCAACTGCTGCTGATGATCGAAGCTCTAAGTGGAGATCTCAAAGTCATAAACTGGAGTATTTGTGTGCAACAGATTCATAATAGAAGAGTGTATGGATTTGGAGTTGCGTGTGGTCACGTGAGTAAGTACTACAAAATGTAGCATTAGATTTGAGTTAAATTTATTGTAAGACTTCCATTCTACTTATAAAGTGTTGCCTTATAGATTCTTTAAATTAAATCCTCTCCAGGTATTTTACCTTGAAACTAGACAGTTTCATTAGTTTTCTTGAGTCATCATATCGTTGTGTTCTTTACTTTTCTGTTGTTTATGATATGATTGATGTGTGTTTAACCTAGATTTGAATAATTAACCTAAGTAACAACTTAACTAATATATTAGGTTAAACAAATTGAGTTTTTGAAGGGACTAAACTTTAACATTTTCTTTTTTTTAATATTAGCATTAAAAAAAAGTCACATGGCTTGGTGAGTGGAAAGACACCATGGATGTGAAGTTTTTTTCCTGTCGTGGTCTAGGTTTTCTTAAATAATGCAAATTTTATAGTGAAAATTATTTAGCTACAAACTTACGAGCTAGAATGAAACACTTTCCAAGAAGGCACTTACGAGTTGGGAAAACACGATCGATGCAAGTCTTTGGCCCTTTGTTGAAGCGAGGTAATTTTTTAAGAACATACTGGATAGGGATTAGGAAAGCACCATTGACGCCAAAGACTTTGGCAGCGTCATAATGCTATTAGTATGGGCTGGCTAGTTGTCACTAAGGTTTTTCGAAGAAAGTAAAAGATACGACACTGGAAAAGCACCATTGACTGTAAAGTATATATTCATCAAAAGAATATTATGAATTATCTTCTTCCCCCTTTTTATTTTATATTACTAAATTAGAAAAAGATTGTCATGGTATTGGGGTGGAAAGATGATATGAATGCCAAGTCTTGGTCTAGGTCTTCTTAAGTCTTAACTAAAACAAACAATTTCGAATTTCGATGAAAGCACAAGATTCGTTCTGGAGAAACCTCCATTTTATCAGTAATGGATGTAACTTTTTGCTTTTTGATGGTTTATGCGTCTTAACTAATGCAAAACCTTTAATTTGATGGTTTGTGCGTCTTATCTGCTGGAATATGTAACATTAATTTTTCCCTTAATTTTCAAATAAGACTCCCTATCAAGCATCATTTTATAGTACAATTTCCGTCTCCAAGTACTTCAACTAGCAAATTGATAACACTTAGGGTTTGTTCGGTTGGAGGAGTGGAAAAGTGAGAGGATGGAAAATTGTGGGAGGATGGAAAAGTGGGAGGATGGAAAATATTTAGTTTTCCCTCTTGTGTGTTCGGTTGGAGGAGTGGAAAAGTGGGAGGATGGAAAACTTTTGTGTTCGGTTGGAGAGAAAAGGGAAAGGATGGAAATTGTAATTTATATAAATTGACTATTATATCCTTGTTACATAATATGTAAGAAATAAATTTATTTTTAATCATTAATTAATATAAAATTTATCACATCATATATATAAATTTATATTATTATAATATAAAAATTAGATTAAGTCATGTTAAAAACAATATTTAGTAATGTTGAAAAAAAAATGTTACTGTTCAGTAACGTTGAAAAAAATTATTAAAAAAAAAATACTGTAAACAGTAACATTGAGAAAAAAAATACTGTAAACAGTAACATTGAAAAGGATTAAAAAAAAAAACAACGTTGAACAGAAAAAAAAAAAAAAAATATTCAAGTAACGTTTAAAAAAAAAAAAAAAAACAGAAGAAGAAGGAACGTGTTCAGTAACGTTGAGAGAAAAAAAAAAAAAAAATCAACAACGTTACTGTTCATGTGAACAGTAACGTTGAAAAGAATTTTAAAAAAAAAAAGAAAAAAGAAAACAACGTTACTTTCAGTAACGTTGTTGAACAGAAAAAAAAAAATATTCAGGTAATGTTGAGAAAAAGAAAAAAAAAAAGAAAAAAGAGAAAGTTGAAAAAAAAAAGGTGGGAAGAGGGTATTTTTGTAAAAGTGCTACTATAGAACTTTTCTCTCCATATTTTCCTTCCGATTTGGAAGGAAAAAAAAAGTGGGCCCGGAGAGAAAATTTTCTCTTGAGTTTTCCATCCTTCCTATTTTCCTTCCCCAAACGAACAGTGGAAAACAGTATTTTCTTTCCTATTTTCCTTCCTATGTTTTCCATCCTCCCTGTTTTCACTCCAAACGAACAGAGCCTTAAGCAATCAAGCCCAAGTGTAGGCTTTAAGAAATCGAAGGATTGTATAAGTAGAAACTAAGAATATAACTGAGTACATTGCTTAATGAATAGTACTATACGGATGAATTATGGGGCAATGGTTTTAAACCATACGGATGCCACATCAGTTTTACAATCCACTTCGGAAAGATACATGAATTTCCTTATCATCCTGTTGGGCCAATATGGTTTCATCTTGGAGGCCAATGGACTATCCTTATCTCATGTATTCTTACCAGTTTTATCTCTTTAGTGAAAGCATATATGCTAGGCCTTTCAATCTTTTTTCATTCCTTAATGAAATTCTTTATTGATTGAAAGAAAAGGAATTATCTTCATCTTTTTTTCTTTTAATTTAAATATTGATATTAAAAAAATTCTGATGGTGGTGAGTGGAAAGACACTATAGATGTGAAGTTTTAACTGTTGTGGTCTAGGTGTTCTTAAATAATGCAAAGTACAAAATGCCAGAAATATGAATTAGTGTTTATTGTTCACTGTGAAGCACTTTCCAAGAAATTACTTACAAGTTAAAAAAGCACAAAAAGCAGCTATGTGTTAGTCCAGTGTTCACATGAACACACCTATTAGGTTAAACAGACTAAGTTTTCCAAGGGTCTAAACTTTAACATTTTCTTTTTAATATTAGTATTAAAAAAAAAATCACATGGTTTGGTGAGTGGAAAGACACCATGGATGTGAAGTTTTTGACATTCATGGTCTAGGTTTTCTTAAATAATACAAAGTTTATAGTAAAAAAATACTATAGCTACAAACTTATGAGTATAAAACACTTTCCAAGAAGGCACTTAGAAGTTGGGAAAGCACAATTGATGCAGGTCTTTGGCCCGAGGTCATTTTTTAAGAACATATTGGATAGGGACTAGGAAAGCACCATTGACGCTAAAGGCTTTGGCAGCGTCATTTTGAGTTTAGATTTTGTTAAATAATGCAAAGCTCATAATGCCATTAGTATGGGCTGGCTAGTTGTCACTAAGCTTTTTCGGAGAAAGTAACAGATACGACACTGGAAGAGCACCATTAACGGTAAAGTATATATTCATCAAAAGAATATGAATTATCTTCTTCCACCTTTTTATTTTATATTACTAAATTAGAAAAAGATTTTCATGGCGTTGGGGGTGGAAAGAAGATATGGATGCCAAGTCTTGGTCTAAGTTTTTTTAAGTCTTAACTAAAGCAAAAACTTTCGAATTTCGATGAAAGCACAAGATTCGTTCTGGAGAAACCTCTATCTTATGAGTAATGGATGTAACTTTTTGCTTGTTGATGGTTTGTGCGTCTTAACTAATGCAAAAACTTTTGATGATTTGCCGTCTTATCTGCTGGAATATACAGCCTATCATTGGTTTCCCCCCCCCCCCCCCCCCCCCCCCCCCCCCTTTAAATGAAACTCCCTGTCAAGCATCATTTTATAGTACAATGTCCTTCTCCAAGTACTTCAGCTTGCAAATTGATAACACTTAAGCAATCAAGCCCAAGTGTAGGCTTTAAGAAATTGAAGGATAATATTATGGGGCGGCTCTACCCTTTGTTCAGGGGGTTCAAATGAACCCCCCTGACTTCAAAAAAAAAAAAATTATATATATTTATAATATTTTTTTTTATTTTAATACTTTAGTTTATTTTTAAAAATATTTTTGCACACCCTAACTTAAATATTGTACACCCTTACTACAAGTATTTTCAACTTAAAAATACGAGTAAGTATTTGTGAACTGTAAATGTCACTCTTTATTATAAACTTATATTATATGTATGTGAGTGTGTCTAATATTAATTGTGTACATTACTTTTTGTTATAATGTTATTTGTATAAATAATGATGTGTGTAGATATTTGTGTATACAGTATAAATATAATATAACTTTATATAATTTAATAATTAGAAGATAGAGAGGATTTATTATATGTGTGTATTGTTATCATGTTATAATAACTTTTTGTTATAAAGTTAGAAAAAATCAAGAAGAAAAATTGTAAAGCTAGTGATTTTTCAAGCATCTAATTGGTTAAATAAACGCGTAGTGTATTATTTTATGTATGAATTAGGAGATAGAAAGGATTTATTACATGTATGTGTATTGTTATGGTGCGTACCCAAAATGCAGTTACTGGGCTCAACCTCCACTTGGGCTCACAATCTATTTGTATTGTGGGTTTTGGATTTCCTACTATGGGTGATTTCGTATTTGGTGACTTAATCACACTTCTGTTTCCGTCCCCACCTTTTTTCTTCTCTATCACACTCAAATTTGGTTCCTTGCTCTCTCAAAAGTGATGACTCTCCTTTCACCATGCTTTCCCCCTCTCCACCTGCCAACCACTTTTCCTCATTGTCTTTACTTATTTATAGCTCAAGAGTAGTGGAAGATTCATGATTACTCTTGTGGTGAGTGGAAAAGGAGGTCCAATGTTATTATCCTTAAGTAAGTGAGTAGTTGGAAGTGAGAGATAGTACGAGTGGCATTGGAACTGGTTTCCACATCAGAAGATATGTTCGGTAGCGATACTCCCCAGGCAATACCGAGCATCTCGGGGCTCACCTACCCGAGAAATTGCATTCCCAGACCGGGCAGGGTCTCACCCTCGTTGTTCAAGTTATAATGGTTTCATTATGGTTTTTGGATTTTGGATGAGCGTCAAGGCTCGCCTGGGCCAAGTTCTTAGGCCCTTACAATACATAATGATGTATGGTGTCCCAAAACTTGAAGCCCAACAAGTTTAAGGCCTTAAACACATGGCACCATTGTGATGGGTTTTATGGGCAACGGGCTTGAAGGGGAACCGCACTTCGTACAATAGCCGTACAGTTATCATGTTATAATAACTTTTGTTATAAAGCCAGAAAAAATCAAGAAGAAAAATTGTAAAGTTAGTGATTGTTCAAGCATTTAATTGGTTAAGTAGACACGTAGTGTATTATTTTATGTATGAATGAGTGTGGTTGTGTGTGTCAGTAATTAATATAGAGCCAATGAGTTAAGTTTATTCATTTAGTTTAAAATTTTTTTATAAAAACAATGACAAATTAATAGATAATAACAAATGCATAAAAATAAAAATGTTAGAAAAATTTAACAAAATAAAATGGTCATAGCTACCCACATTGACAATAATATTCATAACGAACTATCATGTAGCAATTCAAAATTTGAAAACTTGTAGAAGGAAATTGTAAAACTTCATTTTTTTTTTTTTTTTTGTCAATAACTTGATATATTCAAGTTCTCTTTTTATTAAAAAATTATTAATTTAAGTTTCTTAATGACCCCTCCAAACAAAATTTCTGGAGCCGCCACTAGAAAGATTGTATAAGTAGAAACTAAGAATATAACTAAGTACATTGCTTAATGAATAGTACTATATGGATGAATTATGGGGCACATTAGTTTTACAATCCGCTTCGGAAAGACACACGAAATTTCCTCATCATCCTGTTGGGCCAATATGGTTTCATCTTGGAGGCCAATGGCCAATCCTTATATCATGTATTCTTGTCAGTTTTATCTCTTTGGTGAAAGCATATATGCTAGGCCTTTCAATCTTTTTTCGTTCCTTAATGAAATTCTTTATTGATTGAAAGAAAAGGAATTATCTTCTTCAAATATTTTTTTTTCTTTTAATTTAAATATTAGTTTTAAAAAACTCTGATGGTGATGAGTGGAAAGACACCATAGATGTGAAGTTTTGACTGTTGTAGTCTAGGTGTTCTTAAATAATGCAAAGTTCAAAATGCTGAAGATATGGATTAGTATTTATTGTTCACAATGAAGCACTTTCCAAGATATCACTTACAAGTTAAGAAAGCACAAAAATGGCACCAAGTCTTTGGCCTTTGTTGAATTGAGGTCATTTAAATAATGCAAATCACATAATATTATTAGTATATGTGAGCTAGTCATTATTATGAAACATTTTCTAAAAAACGTGTTAAATAAGGCAAATCAGCCTTCTTCGACGTTTTCATTTTATATTAGTAAAAAAATGGGGCCGCGCTATGTGTTAGTCAAGTGTTCACATGAACACCCTTAATAAAAACAAAAAGCTCCATTATAAAAAGTAGGACCTAATTGCAAAAAGTTGAGAAAGAAGTCGGCCCCATGAATAAGAATCACGAAGTCAAAATCAAAAAAAAAAAAAAAAAATTGAAAAACATAAAGTTAACGTAGAGGAGAGTGCATGGATTGTACGTATAAATCAATGAGAATAGCGCAGCCGGTGTACAAACTGTAAACGACGAAGAAGAAGAAGGAAGCGAATTACAAACACCAAAGATAAAACTTATGTTGGATTTTTTTTTTCTTTTAATTGTTTTTGCTTTTTCCTCTTAACGGGTTTGAATTTGTCCCTTAAAGTTGTGTTTATTACGCTTAAATTGTTACACACACCACATTATTGAACTAAATAATAACTTGAAGTCACAAATTTGAACTTGAAAATTGTGACTTCAAGTTGCAAATTCAAATAAAAAATGGAGTGTGTGTAAAAGCTTATATCCAACAAGTATTATCCCATCACAATTGGTATTGTTAAATTTAGACTCCGGTTGATAGAATTAATAAATTTTAAGCACAAATTGTTAATTAGATTTATTATGAATAAACCTTGTTAAAATAGACTAACATCAATATCATGCACAGCGGAAAAGTAAATAAGAAAAAATATGATGACCCAGGAAAACATTGAAACAAACTAGTTTCACAGTAAAAAACCACAGGGAAAACCTTCCCGAAAAGCAATTCACTATAATAAAGAGAAGTTTCAGATCTAGTACAAAACATTTGTCCCTAGACTCTACAATCCCCGTAGATGAACTTACATATGTCCTTCTACCACTTCAGAACCTCTGAACTCTCTAGTATATGAACGCCGCCCTTTTGCACGGATCCCAGTACATGATTACCTAATAATGCACGGCTCTCAGTACGTGACTAACTCACCAACTTGAAGAAGATAGTTGGCTGCAAAATTCTTCACTTCATCAACAATGAAGATCAAAAAGCACTTGGTTATAAAACCCTAAGGCATAAAAACAGTAGCTTCTTTCAGAGAGAATAAGACACTTGGTCACTTTTTGCATGTGTTCTCATTGTATTCTTTTATGTGACGGTCTTTAAAATAAGCTTTATATATGTCTAGAGTTGTGAGAATTAAAAGAAACCCTACACATACATGTCAGCATGGGCCGAAAACCAGATCTGAAAATTTTGATTTTGTAATTCTCGATAGATACAACTGTCGAGGCCTTGATAAATATATCTGTCGAGTAGCTGTCGAGAGTCTGTCCAGCTTTAATGAACAACTTTTCTTCACTTGTTTCTTGGTCCAATCTTCATGGCTTTAATACTTGCTTGAACAACATGTTTCTTGAAGTACTAAACCCATCCTAGATCCACCCAATTACAAGTAAAATGCATTTTGTCAAATGATTAGCCAATTCTAAATGACAAATGCTCTTAACATGATCCACATATGTCCTAACAATTGGCATCCCACCTCTATCCATAAATAAATTTTTTTTTTAAATCATCACTAAATGTGATTTTTTTTAGGATTTTTTTTTCTTTCCTTTTAATTTTTTCTAAAAATATTAAACTATTACAAATTTTACTACAAAATACTTAAAAACTGAAACAACAAAGAATATAATAGATGACACATGTCCGTTCTCGTTTGAATCGATTGGACCAACCGGTCAATGGCCGATTCTCGGTTGAACTGATCGGATTGACCGGTCCGTTCTCGTGTTTAAAACCTTGGTACTAAGCCCTGCTTGATCTCAGTGGCGGGTCCATTATTTTTTTCTAGGGGTAATAGTGGTGGAGCTAGGAATTTGTAAAGGGAGCAAATAAAAAATAAAATAATTCTTTTTTAATTTTCTTATAGATACAGCTTTTATATTATATACAATAATCTAAAATAGTATTCTAAATACAATTTAGTATACAATACAATTATATTGTACAATAGTTTTAAAATAGTAACACACCTAGGAGTAGGATTAGGAGTAAATGTGAAACTAAGAAAAAAAAATAGTAACTAATATTAGTTTTTGCTTTTGAAGTGTATGGATTTTTAACCATACACATGGTCACTCTCTTGAAATTGGAGCCAGCACTAAAAAAACTTCTTGGACTTAGAAATCTATAGAGCATTTATCAAAATACTTGATCAAACAAAAAGAATAGCTAAGAGAAAACAAAAGGGAGAGAGAGAGAGACAAAGAGAATGAGAAAAGAATCACATATATAGATACAAATTTGTTGATTGTAGTGGTGGTGTAATTTTTTGCTGATGAAGAGGAAAAATGTAAGGAAAAATAGCTTCATTTCGCTATCAATGGCAAGGTAAGCCAAAGTCCCAGAAAGAAGGTTTATTTAATTTTTAACAATGAGCAAGAATTTGAAACATCTTTTTTCATTCTTATATAATTAATTATTTAAAGACTAGTGTTATAGACACAACATTTTCATAAAAATTTCACAACAAAATCTAGGTGACAGTTTATATAATTGCATTGTATAATTTAGTATACAATAGAATTATATTGTACAATAGTTTAAAAAAACTTATTAATAGTTTAAAGATTACTAAAAAAACAACCATTGAATAGAAAAACAAATATAATTAAATAACTAATCATACATATTTTTTTGTTAAATTAATAATAACCAATTATATTATATGTAATAACAATTAAATAATAATATATGATAAAGGAAAATAGTAACACACCTAGGAGTAAGACTAGGCGCAAATGTGAAACTAAGAAAAAAAAAAAAAACATTAAACGATATAAGTTTTTACTTTTTAAGTGTATGGATTTTAAACCATACATGTGGTCACTCTCTTGAAATTGGAGCAAGCACTAAAAGACTTCTTGAACTTGGAAATCAATAGAGTATTTATCAAACTACTTGATCAAACTAAGAGAAACGCTAAGAAATCATAGAAGGGAGAAAGAGAGACAAAGAGTATGAGGAAAGAATCACGTATATAGATACATATCTGTGGGTTGTAATGGTGGTGTAATTATTATTATTTTTTTTTATGAAGAAGAAAAATGTAGGGAAAAACAGCTTCATTTCTGCTATCAACGACAAAGTAACTGAGTCCTGAAGAGTAGGTTTATTTATCTTTTAACAATGAGCAAAAATTTGAAATTTTTTTTTATTTCTTATAAAATTAAATATTTTAAGAGTAGTGTTACATACACAACGCTTTCATAAAAATTTCACAAAAAAATCTAGATGGCAATTTATTAAAAGTAGGTAAAAAAGTGATGTATTAGCCAAAATAAAAATAAAAAAGTGATGTCAGTTGTAAGTTTAGATAAAAACCAAGTACAACTTGCCATTTAACCTTTATTGTGAAACTATTGTAAAGATATTGTAAAAGTTGCATTAAAATGATTATAGTCAAGCTTATTTTAGGTGTGTTTAAACAAAATTTAGGGACAATATGTTCTAATTTTTATTTTAGGGGGTCAAAACGAAAATACCTTTGAAATTTTATATATAAAAAATATTTTTTGGTAAGGTGGATTCATTTGAACCCCCTTGGCCTACTTGTAACGTCACCCCTATGTAGTCTAGCTCTTCTTAAATAATGCAAAGTTCATAATGCCAATAATATAGATCAGTGTTCACTTTTCACTATGAAACACTTTTCAAGAGAGAAATTTGAGAAAGCACAAAAATGGTGAGCCAAGTCTTTGGCCTTTTGTTGAATCAAGGTCATTTAAATAATGCAAAGCCCATAATATTATTAATATATTGAGCTAGTCATAATCATGAAAAATTTTCTAAGAACATGTTAAATAAGGCAAATCAAACTTCTTCTACGTTTTCATTTTATATTAGTAAAAAAATGGGGCCGCGCTATCACTGTTGCCGCTATGTGTTAGTCAGGTGTTCACATGAACACCCTTAATAAAAACAACAAGCTCCATTATGAAAAGTAGGACCTAATTGCAAAAGGTTGAGAAAGAAGACAAATCATAAGAGTTAATTAATTAAAAGTATTTATTAATCAAAGAAAATGAATGATCTTCCTCTACCTTTTTATTTTATATTAGTAAAATATAAAAAGATTGTCATGGTTATGGGTGGAAATTAAGACGCCTGGGATACCAAGTCTTAGTCTAGGTCTTCTTCAACGATGCACAGACTTTAGAAGAAACCACAATATAGAGTCTACAAGTAACAGGAGAATTGAGAGATAGAGAGGAAAACTTGAAGATATTAGATTTGGGAAAAACAAAACTAGAAATGAAAAACTATCTGAAATTTATTAACTCAATAATGTTTGGGCTTAGTATTCATGTCTATTGATGTTTGGTGATAGTTGGAAAATAGCTTTAAAAGGAACACACTTTGCATTATTAATTTATTAAAATAATTGATAGCATTTGCATTCATTTAAGATTTAGCCAAAACGATTTCTACTATTCTAAAATAAGATTTTTTTTTTTTAAATAGCAAACTATTTTTAGAATGAAAAAATTAACCTTTAAACTAGTCTAAAGGAAAACTCTTTCAGCTCTTGTGACAGTTGCTAAAACCGTCCACATATGGTAAAAACAAATAAAATAGTCATATAAGTATAAATTAAATCAAAACATGTGGTAATTAGGTGATGATGCCAATGATCAACTCAGTAAGCTGCAAGGCTTTCACGTACTTCGGATGAACCTGCACAAGTAGAAAGAACCTCAAAGGGAGGTACCGGCGTGGTACCGGCCAACGACCCTCCGATGGTTAAGTTAGTATTGCTCACAACTCTAGAGTACCAGAGTCGGGGTAGAAGCATGTGTACCTCGATTTGGGAGGGCGTGGAAGTATTTATGTAATAGTAGGGGCTCTTGGCCGAGGCGTTCTGGAGAAGATATCACTTTACCGGAATTGCCCCTGAGTAGCGTGGAGCGCAAGATACTTCTTGGACAATCAAGTGTGTTGGGCAAGACACCCCTTTGGGAGCAATCGTACTCCACAAGATATCTGTCCGAATAACAGCGTACGTGACAAGACTCATTTTCTCAGGGAAGTGTGCGTGGCAAGATAGGCTTTGGTGCCCCATGCCTCCCTCCGTCGACGGTCTCCCCCGTCACCCCGCCCAAGGGTCGTGTCTTCAGGGTCTAACGTCCGTCATCATACCTTGCATCGTCATCCCGCGCAAGGTGCCGGCGTCTAGTGGAAGTTTTATCCCTATCAGCTGCACAGGAGACGGAGTAATGGGATGACGGTTCCCACTCGTAATGAGAGAGTTGAATAGATAGGCTGTCATTCAGTAATTAATGCGGGGTAATTAATGCAGGGCACGTGTTGTCGACTTAATGTCCGTGTGCTAAAAACGAGGTGCCCCCTCGCCTTCCGTGCTACCCCCATATGTAAGCCTCTCTTCTTTTGCCTCATTTTTCACTTTTCACTCAAATCACGCGATCAGAGCTCATCCGTCCACCCATCCAAAAAAGCATTTGATCCGTTAACCTGTTCGCCCGTCACGTCCTCGCAACCGTCGGTTACTCCCTTCAGCAGCGAAACCAACCGGTAAGTACTTATCATTCTCTCGTTCACTTTTACCACCGTCAGGTATCTTTAGGACAGTTGAACTTAGGGTTTTCCGTCACATGTAGGTGACAGATGTCTAGCGCGTCCAGTAATCAATCGTTTGTCCGCGAGGGAGCGGGCTACGATGAAGTTAACCCGTCGAGTCCAAAGGATCCTACAACTTCAAGTGAAGGGAGCTCATCTACTTCCTCCTCTTCTTCGAGTAGTGGTAGGATAGAGAGTAATCTTAGTGACGGACTAGGGGAAGGTGAACAACAAATCCAATCCGTCATAGGCATTGATGGGATGAGGAAGTTCGTCATGCTCTCGCTATGGACGATAAATGATTTTACGTCCACAATAAAGGAGTCGCACTTCAAAACACTTTGGAGCAAGTACCAGATACCCGACAATATACCCATCCGTCTGCCCAATAAATTAGAAAAGTGTTACTACCACGGTGTCAAAGGTGTCGGGATCTACGAGCAAATGCTCAAGGTTGGGTTGAGATTTCCCCTGACTCAATTGCACCGTCAACTCCTCCATTACTTAGGACTGTCCGTCAACCAAGTTTCCCCAAATGCCTGAAGGGTTTTCCTTGGGGTAGAGGTACTGTACGGATCAATGTCCAAAGGGAAGAAAAGATTAACAGTGGAGGAGTTCTTCCACTGCTACCGTCTGGTGGAGATAACAAAATCACGAGGGATGTATAGCTTTGTTATTAGGAGCCCGTTGTTAAGGCTAGTGAGTGATACTCCAGATTCCAATAGGGACTAGAAGTCTAGGTACTTTTTTATGGATGGGGATGAGTGGATGTGTCATCCAGGGGAGACTGAGTTTATGCTTGTCGACACAACATGGGGTGTTTTACCCCCGTCTGGTATGCGTCCGTTTACATTCTTTTTTCTCTCCCTTCTTTTTTTTTTTTTTTTAACTGTAAACACCGTCGATTTTTGACCGTCTTCTTTTGCAGCCCAGGACCGTCCACAAGTTTCTCTTGAACAGTGGAGTTTTTTGGAAAAGATTTTCCAAAAAACTGAGTTGACGGAAAGATCTTGGGCCACGTTAGTGACGCTAAAAACAATCTGTTGGCACTGTGACGGGCCTGAATCGTCCGAGGAGGCACTAAAATACGAGATACAAGTTCGAGCACGTAAGTCCGTTCACTTGAATTTCAAGTTTCCATTCTTTGTCATTAACTCACGTAACGTCTACCTTTGCAGAAATGGAGGAGGCAAAGAGGAGGGCTTTCATCAGGCAACAAGTTGCTGCCAAGAAGAAGGATGCACAAGCAGGTGGGACGAGCGCGCCCAAGCCGTCTATTATAAAGAGGAAACTTGGCCAGGAGGCGGACCGTCATGCCAAGAAGGCAAAGGTCACGTCCGAGACCGTCGTGGGCTTGGAGGAGGAGGTGAAGAAGATCCCCGTCAAGCACGGAAAGGGGAAGGGGCTGATGACGGGTGGTCCGGTGTCCAACGTTGAGAAGCCACCCGTCCTCTTGCGCGAGGATTCCAAGTATGCTATAGAGAAGCTGTCCTCAGTCCTGACGGCGGAGGATTATGAGGACCTTGGAAACCACTCGACGGAGGCAATAGGTGAGACGGGCCTCTTCAACCTTGCCCAGGTAAACAAATTACCCGTCATTATCGCCATTCTGTTCATTTTTGTTCATCGTCATTTTGACTTGACATTTCTTCATTCCAGGCCGTCCTTATGATGAAGGGCTTCATGGACCGTTGTGTTCATGAGGAGACGGCTATAAGCCATCTTCGGGCTAAGACGGCCGCGACGGAGGATGAACTTGCCCAGTTTAAGGCCTGGAGGGTGCGCATGGAAAAGAAGCTGACTTTGTCCGAGCAGGAGAGGGGTGAGTTAGAGAAGCAGATGGAGGTGCTGCAAAGAGTCCTTGGAGATAAAATAAAAGAGATTCTATCCGTCAAGGACCAACTCCGTCAAGCCAAAGAGGACGCCGTCAAGGAGTACCGGGACTCTTAGGTTTACCTGACGGAGTTGGGCAGCACCTTTGCGGACGGCTTTGACGATGCCCTTCGTTAGATAAAGGCCTTACACCCCGAGCTGGATCTTTCCAAGGTCAGCATCGACAAGGCCCAAGCCCAGACGTCCGTCCTCCCTGAGGCCTCGGGTAGCACTGATCATTTGTTCGATGAAGATCAAGATACTAGAGGTGCCGGGACCCGAGAAGACGCGGCAGGGACAGCCGGCCATGATCAAGCCCAAAGCCGAGATGACGAAGTAAAAGTCGTTGACTCCCCCGTCAAGTGACCTTGTAACTCCTTGTAATAATATCAATTCTTGGACCGTCATGAAAAATACTGCCTTTAAAGGCGTTTTAATGTGTATTAATTTTTTTTTTTTACCGTCATGGACAATGTTGCCGTTAAAGGCGTTTTTATTAATGCACTTTTTATTTCATACTTGTTCTTGTGTGTATTGCTTGCTTTTATTCAAGTTTTGTGGACGGTTTCCCTTTCTTCTTTTATTTACTTCATGGTAGCTTGATTGTGGATCCTTGATGCTTCTTGTGTTGAATTCACAACCGTCATGTGCAATGTTACTAGGCTTTATATTTGAACCATCGACTTTAGGCCGTCGACTTTCAGAATTAGGCTCTTGTCTTTTGCCATTTTTAGGATAACGTCGTGGTTTTGGGCCGTCGCCTTTTTACGCAGTTGTCATTTAGACTTAGGACTTTTGCCGTTTTCTTTTTTAGGACATTGTTGTGGCTTTTAGGCCGTCGCCCTTTGAATGCCGTCGTCTTTTGAACTGTCAGCTTTTATGCTTGACCGGTTTTATACTTTGTAGATTCTTTTTTTAAATTGTTGGCTTCTAAGCCGTCAGCTTTTAGGCTTGACGCTTTTATGCCTTGTAGATTCTTGGTGGCTTCTAAGCCGTCAGCTTTTATGCTTGACGCTTTTATGCCTTGTAGATTCTTGGTGGCTTCTAAGCCGTCAACTTTTATGCTTGACGCTTTTATGCCTTGTAGATTCTTGGTGGCTTCTAAGCCATCAGCTTTTATGCTTGACGCTTTTATGCCTTGTAGATTCTTATACCGTCGACTTTGGTGCCACACATGTTTGGATATTCAACACTTTACAAAATATAGAAGAGACTTTGGATAAACCTGTGTCTTGCATAATTTCTTTTTAAGAAGGGGGAAAACATGCCCTTTGAGTACCAAAAATACATTAAAGCAGGTTACAAGTAGGGGGTTGCCATTCTTTCTTACTGGTAGTACTTTCGTAGGTGCTCGGCATTCCATGGATGGTGTAGCTTCTGCCCTTCCAGTGTTTCCAAATGGTAGGTGCCCTTACTTTGCCATGCTATGATCCGGTAAGGTCCTTCCCAGTTGGGGCCGAGCTTTCCTTGGGCGGGGTCTCTGGTGGCGCCCATGATCTTTCTTAGAACGAGGTCTCCGACCTGGAATTCCCTATGTCTGACTCAGGAGTTGTAGTGTTTAGCCATGCGATCTTGGTACCGGGCAAGTCTTTGCTCTGCTACTGCTCTGTTTTTGTCGATCAGGTCGAGCTGTAGGCGCAAGGCCTCGTTGTTCCTGCCTTTATCGTGGGTGTTCACCCTGTAGCTTGTGAGTCCTACATCGGCAGGGATGACTACCTCGCTTCCGTAAGTTAGCCGGAACAGTGTTTCTCTTGTGGGGGTCCTTGCTGTCGTCCTGTATGCCCATAATACACTTGGGAGCTCTTCAGGCCATATCCCCTTTGCCCCCTCGAGTTGAGTCTTGATAATCTTCAGCAAGGATCGGTTCGTTACTTTGACCTGACCGTTGGCCTGGGGGTGGGCAGGGGAGGAGTAATGATTCTTTATTCCCAACTGTGAGCAGAATTCTCAGAAGGGACCGTTGTCGAATTGTTTCCCGTTGTCTGAGACTGGTACTCTGGGTATTCCGAACCTGCATATGATGGACCTCCAGACGAAGCTCCGTATATTTTTCTCTGTAATAGTGGCTAATGCTTCAGCTTCTACCCATTTCGTGAAGTAGTCTATGCCTACCACCAGGAACTTCAGCTGTCGCATAGTCGTTAGGAATGGGCCCATGATGTCTAGTCCCCATTGAGCGAATGGCCACGGGGCCGTCATGTGGGTCAGCTCTTCTGACGGCTGTCTGATGATGTTGCTGAACCTCTGGCATTTGTCGCAGGCTTTGACATAAGCCTGCGTGTCTTTTTGCATATTCGGCCAGTAGTATCCTGCCCGAATCAGCTTATGCACCAATGACCGCGATCCCGAATGATTCCCGCATATTCCTTCGTGGACTTCCCTCATGACATAGTCTGCCTCTTCGGGTCCTAGGCACCTTAGGTATGGGTGAGAGAAACCCCTTTTGTACAGGACGTCCTTTATCAATAAAAACCTTGCCGCTCAGACCTTCAGCCTTCTAGCGGCTTCTCTTTCGCCTGGCAGGACGCCATCTTTCAGGTAGGAAATTAAAGGCGTAGTCCAATCGCTTTCGGAGCCTATTTCCTGCATATCGACAGAGCCTATTAGCGGAGAAACCTGCATAAAAGAGAGCACACCATCAAGGGTGATCCCATGTTCCGACGAGGTGGCTTTGGCAAGGCGGTCGGCTTGCTCATTTTCTTCTCTGGGGATCTGGACTATCTCTGCCTTCAGTTCGTCCAACCTTCTCTTCGCTTGATGGAGATATTTTTTCATTTTGTCGCCTCTACACTCATAATCTCCATTTACTTGGTTGACAATGACTTGGGAGTCCAACCCAATTATCAAAGCTTCATACTCCGTTTCGTTGTTGGTGGTGGGGAAGTCCAGGCGGATCATGCATTCAACATGATCTCCTTCAGGGGAGTGAAGCACGACACCTACTCCACCGGCCTGTCTAGTTGATGACTCATCTGTATGTGCACTCCATGTAGGGCAGTCGCTTGCCCCCTTGTCGTCTCCGTTGGTGAATTCGGCTATGAAGTCTGCGACGGCCTGCCCCTTGACGGCGGTGCGTGGGCTGTACCGGATGTCGAACTCGGTCAACTCTATCGCCCACAAGGTCAGGCGACCGGCAGCTTCAGGATTATGCATTGCCCGCCGCAAGGGCTTGTCAGTTAAAACGACTATGGTATGGGCTTGGAAGTACGGCTTGAGCTTTCGTGCCGCAGTAATCAAGGCGAAGGCGAGCTTCTCCATGGGCGAATACCTTTCTTCTGCTCCCTGAAACGCCCGGCTGGCATAGTACACGGGCTTTTGAGCCCCGTCTTCCTCTCTGATCAGGGCCGCGCTGACGGCCATTGGGGAGACAGCTAAGTAGAGGAAGAGTTCCTCCCCTGGCTGTGAAGGACTCAGTAATGGAGGTGAGGAGAGGTAGGCCTTCAGTGCTTCGAACGCCTTTTGGCATTCGTCCGTCCACTCGAAGGCTTTTTTCAGCGTGCGGAAGAATGGAAGGCATTTGTCCGTTGCTTTTGATACGAATCTGTTTAGGGCATCCACTTTTCCGTTTAAGCTTTGTACCTCCTTTGCATTCTTGGAGGGGGGGGCATCTCTATTATGGCTCGAATCTTGTCCGGGTTGGCCTCGATGCCTCTCTGAGACACCATGAAGCCGAGGAACTTTCCTGCAGTCACTCCGAACACACATTTTGACGGATTGAGCTTCATGTCATAGGAGCGGAGGGTGCCGAATGTTTCTTCGAGATCTCTCAAATGGTCCTTCTTCCTTCGGCTTTTCACTAGCATGTCGTCGATGTACACTTGAACATTCCTTCTTATTTGGTCGGCGAACATCTTGTTCATGAGTCTTTGATAAGTGGTGCCCGCATTCTTCAGTCCAAACGGCATTACCTTGTAGCTGAAAAGTCCTTGGCTGGTGACGAACGATGTCTTCTCTTGATCTGCCTCGTCCTGAGAAGGCGTCCATAAAGCTCAGAAGTTGGTGCCAGGCCGTAGAGTCTACTAGTGTGTCGACTCGAGGGAGGGGATAGCTGTCTTTGGGGCACGCCTTATTTAGGTCCGTGAAGTCTACACACAGCCGCCACTCCCCACTAGCTTTCTTGACCATCACCACATTGGCCAACTAGTCGGGGTAGTATACTTCTCGGATGAAGCCTGCTTCTCGCAACTTGCCGACTTCCTCTGCTACCGTTTGGTCTCGCTCTGGGGCGAACACCCTCTTCTTCTGTCATACGGGCTAGTGGGTGGGTGACACGTTCAACCTGTGCACCATGACTGACGGGTCGATTCCCGGCATGTCCTCATGACTCCAAGCAAATACGTCTTGGTTTTCCTTGAGGAAAGCCACGAGCGCCTGGCGAGCTGCCGGACTGTTGAGAGTGCCGACCCTGGTGGTCCTGTCAGGCCTGGACTCGTCGAGTATTACTTCTTCGAGCTCCTCCACAGGTTCTGCCCCCACCCTCTGCTCTATGTTCATTGTTTGCAGCTGGCTATTCATTTCTACCATCGCGACGTAACATTCTCGCACGGCCACCTGGTCTCCCCATAACTCCCCTACCCCGTGCTCGGTAGGGAACTTGACCTTTAAGGCATAGGTCGAGGTTGCAGCCTTCCAGGCGTTGAGGGTGGGTCGTACTATGATTGCGTTGTAGGCAGACGAGCAATCAACGACGAGGAAGGTAACATCCCTAGTGACCTGCCGAGGGTATTCCCCGACAGTGACAGGTAATGTAATCGAGCCGAGGGGGTATACTCTCGTCCCCCCGAATCCGGTGAGTGGGGCCTTAGTAGGGACCAAGCGTTCTTTATCGGTCCGCATTTGTTGGGACGCCGGATAGTAAAGGATATCTGCGGAGCTTCCGTTGTCGATTAAGACTCGGTATGTGTTATAGTCTCCTATCCGGATTTTGACGACAAGGGCGTCGTCGTGCGGATGATGAAGGTGCTGGGCGTCTTCTTCTATGAATTCCATAGTGGGGTTGTTGATTCGTGGGTTCTTCTAGACAAAGCTCATAGCCTGAACATTCTGAACTGCTCTGAGGTGGGATTTCAGAGCCTTCTTTGTTGAACCGACGGCTAGTGTACTCCCAACGATCATCCTTATGTCCCCTATAGGTGGTCTGGGACGCTCATTATCCTGGCGGGGAACTTGTTCTTGTCGAGGTGCTTCTGTTTTCTCTCGGCTGACGAACTTCTGCAACTTCCCTTGCCTAATCAGGGCTTCAATCTGCTGCTTCAAATCGTAACAGTCGGCGGTGTCGTGACCGTGGTCTCGATGGAAGCGGCAATATTTGTCTTTGGGACGTCTGTCCGGTTCCCCTTCAGCTTTCCCGGAAACATCAAGGACCCATCGTCCTTGATCTGCATCAGGACTTGATCGATCGGAGCTGTCAACGGGGTGAAGCTTGTGAATTTCCCGGTTGGTGGCTTCGGGCATCTATTGTCTCGGCCTTCTCCTGTCCGAGGCGCCTTTCACCCCTTATCTTGTAGTGCGTCCTCCTGTCTCTCCCTTTTCCTGGGAGGCTTCTCTTCCCGAGCCAGTAATGCATCTTCCGCATTCATGTACTTTGTTGCCTTGTAAAATACATCCGACATAGTCTTCGAGTCATTTTTGTATAGAGAGAACAAGAATTTACCCTTCCTTAGCCCGTTTATGAATGCAGCGACCTGTATCTTATCGTCTGCTTCATCGATAGAAAGTGCCTCTTTGTTGAAGCGGACTATGTAGGATCTAAGCGTCTCATCCTCCCGTTGCCTAATGTTCATCAGGAACGCGGTGGATTTTTTGTACCTGTGTCCCCCGATGAAGTGCGTAGCGAACTGAGCACTCAGCTCTTTGAAAGTACCAATAAAACCGGGCATCAGCCTGCCGAACCAGGTCCTTGCGGAGCCCTTGAGCTTCGCCAGGAAGGCCCGGCACATAATTTGGTCCGGTACGCCGTGCAAGTGCATCAATGTCTTGAAGGACTCCAAGTGGTCTAGTGGATCCTTCGACCCATCGTAACTTTCTATCTGGGGCATGCGGAACTTTGGCGATGTGGGGAACAAGATGACTGGTGTGGTAAAGGGGGAATCCGTCCTTTGGACGAGGTCGTCAAGGTCGTTGGATACCCGTCCTTTGAGGGCATTCATCTTGAGATCCATGCGTTCCCTCATTATTTGCATTTCTGCGACCACGTTGGACAGGACATGGCCATCGGCTGACAGACGGTTCATCTCCTGTCCTTCGGGTCGACTCAAGGCATTGCTTCCCTCAGGGCCTCCATGGTTCCTCTCCTCAGCACTGTTTTCCTCCTGGCTCTCTCCTTGGTTGTCAAGCGTCGCGTTCCTCCGTTGTAGCTGTTCTTCCAAGTCATTGTTACGCTTTGTGAGGCGTTCCACCGCGGCCGCCAGAGTTTGGACCTGCCTCTCGAGTGCCGTGGTGCGCTGTTCATTACCTTGATCGTTCATGGTGGTTGCCCTTGAACGTGTGAGTACCATGCAACTTTTTGTCCGGAAAGCATGAAACACAGTCTACGTGCCGCTTCCCACAGACGGCGCCAACTGATGATGCCAAGGATCAACTCAGTAAGCTGCAAGGCTTTCACGTACTTCGGACGAACCTGCACAATTAGAAAGAACCTCAAAGGGAGGTACCGGCCAACGACCCTCCGATGGTTAAGTTAGTATTGCTCACAACTCTAGAGTGCCAGAGTCGGAGTAGAAGCATGCGTACCTCGATTTGGGAGGGCGTGGAAGTATTTATAGTAGTAGTAGGGGCCCTTGGCCAAGGCGTGCTGGAGAAGATATCACTTTACCGGAATTGCCTCTGAGTACTGTGGAGCGCAAGATACTTCTTGGACAATCAAGTGTGTTGGGCAAGACAGCCCTTTGGGAGCAATCGTACTCCACAAGATATCTGTCCGAATAACAGCGTACGTGACAAGACTCATTTTCTTAGGGAAGTGTGTGTGGCAAGATAGGCTTTGGTGCCCCATGCCTCCCTCCGTCGACGGTCTCCCCCGTCACCCCGCCCAAGGGTCGTGTCGTCAGGGTCTAACGTCCGTCATCATACCTCGCACCCGTCATCCCGCGCAGGGTGCCGGCGTCTAGTGGAAGTTTTATCCCTATCATTAGGCAACATATCTTTTTTTTTTCTTTTTCTTTTTTTGAGGAGGAGGTGGTAACATATCCACTTGGTGTAACCAAGACTTTTGAAATCTTTTATTATATGGTAATATGTTTTATGCCCATGCAATGTATCCCTTATTAAAAAAAAATTATTATATGTAAATTAAATCAATATTTCAATAATATAATTAAAATGAAGATTGCTAACTTGAGCAGTTTTTGGATATCAAACAGACCTCCTTAGAAGGTAATTTTAATGTGGCCGATTTCCCCTCTTTTGTAATCAATTTCACTACAGCACCTGCTGCTCTAGCTAATTGTCCCCCTTTTCCAAGTGTGATTTCTATGTTATGTATGGCCATGTCTAACTTCATGGACTCATTACATACTAAATTTGCCAGTTAAAAAGTCATGGAATTTGCCAACACTAACACATTGATTGTAACAAAATTTAATGTTATTTGATTTTTTTTCTACTCTAAAGGTTCTTTAATATCATCATGTACCTGTGCCATTTGAGCTTGGGCTCATTGGCTTTTTCCTGATCTCTTTACAACTTCAACATATATCCTTATCTAATAGCTTTTACCCATCAAATAATGTAAAGCTAGTAGAATCAATGGTATAGGCTAGTCATTACTATGAAACATTTTCAAATAGCGTGTTAGATATGAAATAAGAAAGCACAATCGACACTCCAAGAGTTTTGTAGTTCAACTAGTTGCCACATTTTAGTGTTTTCAATATAGACATCTAAGGTTAAAATCTCTCATACCCTTAACTATCAAAAAAATAAAAAAGATTCCAAAGTCTTTGGCCTCTTCTTTGGTTCAGGTTTTTCTTAAACAATGCAAAGCACATAAACCAATGGTATGGGTTAGCCATCACTAAATATTTTCCAAGAAAGTACTAGATACAAAATTGGGAAAACACCATTGATGCTGAAGTTGTTAGCCTCTCCTGAGTTCACGCAAAACTAAAGGCGAAAGAATACATATAATAAGGTTAAGTTAATTAAACTATATATTGACCAAGAGAAAATGGATCACCTTCTTCCACCTTTTTATTTTATATTAGCAAAGTAAAAAGAAGATACCATGATTGTGGGTGGAAAGACACCATTGCTGCGAAGTCTTAGCCCGGGTCTCCTCAAACAATGCAAACTTTTGAAAAAAAGCACAAGATACGATCTGGGAAGGGGCCATTATACCAGTAGACACTAGTGGATGTAACTTTTAACAAGTCTTTGGCCTCCAAAGTCTTTGGCCTCTTCTTCGGTTTAGGTTTTTCTTAAACAATGTGATGGGGATAAAAACTCCTACTAGACGCCGGCACTTGGGGCGGGATGACGGTGCGACGTATGATGACGGACACTAGACCCTGACGACACGACCCTTATATAGGGTGATGGGAGAGACCGACGACGGGAAAGACATGGGGGCACCACAGCCTATCTTGCCACATACGCTTCCCTAAGAAAATGAGTCTTGTCGTGTACGCTACTATCTAGACAAGTGTCTCGCGCAGCACAACCGCTCCCAAAAGGGATGGCTTGTCCAGCACACTTGGTGGCCCAAGAAGTATTTTATGTTCGACGCTACTCAGGGGCAATTCCAATAAAAGTGGTATCTCCTCCAGCATGGCTTGGCCAAGGGCCCTTGCTACTACTATAAATACTTCCACGTCCTCCGAAATTGAGGTACGCATGCTTTACCCCGACTCTGGCACTCTAGAGTTGTGAGCAATACTAACTAAACCATCAGAGGGTCGTTGGCCGGTATCACGCCGGTACCTCCCTTTGAGGTTCATTCTACTTGTGCAGGTTAGCCCGAAGCGCGTGAAGACCTTGCAGCTTACTGAGTTGATTCTTGGCATCATCAGTTGGCGCCGTCTGTGGGAAAGGTACGTAGACTGTGTTTCGTGCTTTCCGGAAAAAGAGTTGCATGGTACTCACACGTTCAAGGGCGACAACCATGAACGATCAAGGAAATGAACAATGCACCACAACACTCGAGAGGCAGGTCCAAACTCTTGCAGCCGCTGTGGAACGTCTCACAAAACGTAACAACGACTTGGAAGAACAGCTACAATAGAGGAATGCGACGTTCAACAACCAAGGAGAGAACTAGGAGGAGAGCAGTGCTGAGGAGAGGAACCATGGAGGCCCTGAGGGAAGCAATGCCTTGAGCCGACCCGAAGGACAAGAGACGAACCGTCCATCGGCCGAGGGCAATATCCCGTCCCACATTGCCGCAAAGATGCAGGTGATGAAGGAGTGTATGGATTTCATGATGAACGCCCTCAAAGGACGAGTATCCAACGACCTCGACGACCTCGTCCACCGCACGGACTCCCCGTTTACAACACCTGTCATCTTGTTCCCTACGCCGCCAAAATTCCGCATGCCCCAAGTGGAAAGCTAAGATGAGTCCAAGGATCCGCTAGACCATTTGGAATCCTTCAAGACATTGATGCACCTACACGGCACACCAGACGAAATCATGTGTCGGGCCTTCCCAGCGACGCTAAAAGGCTCCGCAAGGACCTAGTTCGGCAGATTGGCGTCCGGCTCTATTGGCACCTTCAGAGAGCTGAGCGCTCAGTTTGCCTCGCAGTTCATCGGGGGACACAGGCACAAAAGATCCACCGCGTGCCTGATGAACATTAAGCAGTGGGAGGATGAGACGCTGAGATCCTATATAGCCCATTTCAACAAAGAGGCGCTTTCGATCGATGAAGCGGATGATAGGATACAAGTCACCGCATTCATAAACAGGCTGCGAAAGGGTAAATTCTTGTTTTCATTATACAAAAATGACCCGAAGACAATGTCGGATGTGTTTTACAGGGCAACAAAGTACATGAATGCGGAAGATGCATTACTAGCACTGGAGGAGAAACCTCCCAGGAAAAGGGAGAGACAGGAAGACACACGATAAGATAAGGGGCGAAAGACGCCTCGGACAAGAGAAGGCCGAGACAATAAACGCCCGAAGCCCCCTACCAGGAAATTCACAAGCTACACCCCATTGAAGGCTCCGGTCGATCAGGTCCTGATGCAAATCAAGGACGACGGGTCCTTGACGTTTCCGGGAAAGTTAAAGGGGAACCCGGACAAATGTCCCAAAGACAAATATTGCCGTTTCCATCGAGACCACGGCCACGACACCGCCGACTGCTACAATTTGAAGCAGCAGATTGAAGCCCTGATCAGGCAAGGGAAGCTGCAGAGGTTCGTCAACAGAAAAAGGGCAGAAGCACCTCGACAGGAACAGGTCTCCCACCGGGACAATGAGCGTCCCAGACCGCCTATAGGGGACATAAGGATGATCGTGGGGAGTATATTAGCCGCCGGTTCAACAAAGAAGGCTATGAAGTCCCACCTCAGAGCAATTCAGAATGTTCAGGCTGCGAGCTTTGTCCAGAAGAGGCCACGAATCAACAACCCCACTATGGAGTTCACAGAAGAAGACGCCCAGCACCTCCATCATCCGCATGACGACGCCCTTGTCGTCAACATCCGGATAGGAGAGTATAACACATACCGGGTCTTAATCGACAACGGAAGCTCCGCGGATATCCTCTACTATCCCACGTTCCAACAGATGCGGATCGACAAAGAACGCTTGGTCCCTACCAAGGCCTCGCTCACTGGATTCGGGGGGACGAGAGTATACCCCCTCGGTTCGATTACATTGCCAGTCACTGTCGGGGAGTACCCTCGGCAGGTCACTAGGGACGTTACCTTCCTAGTCGTCGATTGCTCCTCAGCCTACAACTCAATCATAGGACGACCCACCCTCAACGCCTGGAAGGCTGCAACCTCGACCTACGCCTTAAAAGTCAAGTTCCCTACAGAGCACGGAGTAGGGGAGTTATGGGGAGACCAGGTGGCCGCGCGAGAATGCTACGTCGCGATGGTAGAAATGAATAGCCAACTTCAGACAATGAACATAGAGCGGAGAGCGGGAGCAGAACCTGTGGAAGAGCTCGAAGAAATAATACTCGATGATTCTAGACCAGACAGAACCACAAGGATCGGCGCTCTTAACAGCCGTGCGGCCCGCCAAGCGCTCGTGGCTTTCCTCAAAGAAAACCAAGATGTATTTGCCTGGAGTCATGAGGACATGCCGGGAATCGACCCGTCAGTCATGGTGCACAAGTTGAACGTATCGTCCACTTACCGGCCCATACGACAGAAGAAGAGGGTGTTCACCCCTGAGCGAGACCGGGCAGTAGCAGAAGAGGTCGACAAGTTATGAGAAGCAGGCTTCACCCGAGAAGTATACTACCCCGACTGGTTGGCCAATGTGGTGATGGTCAAGAAAGCCAGCAAGAAGTGGCGGATGTGTGTAGACTTCATGGACCTAAACAAGGCGTGCCCAAAAGATAGCTACCCCCTCCCTCGAGTCGACACACTGGTAGACTCTACGGCCCAGCACCAGCTTCTGAGCTTCATGGATGCCTTCTCAGGGTACAACCAAATCCGGATGGACGAGGCAGATCAAGAGAAGACCTCATTCGTCACCAGCCAGAGACTTTTCTACTACAAGGTGATGCCGTTCGGACTAAAAAATGCGGGCGCCACCTACCAAAGACTTATGAACAAGATGTTCGCCCACCAGATAGGAAGGAATGTCCAAGTATACGTCGACGACATGCTGGTGAAAAGCAGGAAGAAAGAGGATCACTTGGAGGATCTCGAAGAAACATTCAGAACGCTCTGCTTCTACAACATGAAGCTCAACCCGTCAAAATGTGCGTTCGGAGTAACTGCAGGAAAATTCCTCGGCTTCATGGTGTCTCAGAGAGGCATTGAGGCCAACCCGGACAAGATCTGAGCCATAATGGAGATGGCCCCCCCGAAGAGTATAAAAGAAGTACAAAGCTTGAACGGAAAAGTGGGCGCCCTGAACAGGTTCGTGTCAAGAGCAACGGACAAGTGACTCACGTTCTTCCACACGCTGAAGAAAGCTTTCGCGTGGATGGATGAATGCCAAAAGGCGTTCCAAGAACTGAAGTCCTACCTCTCCTCGCCCCCATTGCTGAGTCCTTCGCAGCCAGGGGAGGAACTCTTCCTCTACTTAGCTGTCTCACCAGCGGCCGTCAGCGCTGCCTTGATTAGAGAAGAAGACGGGGTCCAGAAGCCCGTGTACTACTCCAGTCGGGCATTTCAGGGAGCGGAAGGTAGGTATCCGCCCATGGAGAAACTCGCCTTTGCCTTGGTCACTGCGGCACGAAAGCTCAAGCCGTACTTTCAAGCCCATACGATAGTCGTTTTGACTGACAAGCCATTATGGCGGGCGATGCACAATCCCGAAGCTGCTGGTCGCCTTGCCTTATGGGCGATAGAGTTGACTGAATTCGACATTAGATACAGCCTACGCACCACCATCAAGGGGCAGGCAGTGGCAGACTTCAAAGCCGAATTCACAAGTGGAGCCGACCAGGGGGCAAGCGACTGCCCTCCATGGAGTATACATACAGATGGGTCGTCAACAAGACAGGCCGGTAGAGTTGGCGTCGTCCTTCACTCACCCGAGGGAGACCAAATAGAATGTATGATCCGCCTAGACTTCCCCACCACCAACAATGAGGCAGAGTATGAAGCTCTGATAACTAGGTTGGACCTCGCCAAAGCGGCAGGAGCAGCCCGGGTAATAGTCTCCTGTGACTCCCAAGTCATCGTCAACCAAGTAAATGGAGACTACGAGTGCAGAGGCGACAAAATGAAAAAATATCTCTATCAAGCAAGGAGAAGGGTGGACGAGATGAAGGCAGAGATAGTCCAGATCCCCAGAGAAGAAAATGAGCAGGCCGACCGCCTTGCCAAAGCCGCCTTGTCGGAACATGGGGCCGCCACTAATGGTGTGCTCTCTTTTGTGCAGGTTTCTCCGCTAATTGACTCTGTCGGTGTGCAGGAAATGGGCTCCGAGAGTGATTGGACCACGCCCTTAATTTCCTACCTAAGAGATGGCGTCCTGCCCGACGAAAGAGAAGCCGCTCGAAAGCTGAAGGTCCAAGCGGCAAGGTTCGTATTGATGAAGGACGTCTTGTACAAAAGGGGCTTCTCTCGCCCATACCTAAGGTGTTTGGGTTCCGAAGAAGCAAACTATGTCATGAGGGAAGTACACGAAGGAATATGCGGAAACCATTCGGGGTCACGGTCATTGACGCATAAGCTGGTCTGGGCAGGATACTACTAGCCGACTATGCGAAAAGACACGCAGGCTTATGTCAAGGCTTGCGACAAGTGCCAGAGGTTCAGCAACATTGTTAGACAGCCCCCCGAAGAGCTGACCCCTATGACGGCCCCATGGCCGTTCACTCAGTAGGGACTAGATATCATGGGCCCATTCCCAACAGCTATGCGACAGCTAAAGCTCCTGGTGGTAGGCATATACTACTTCACGAAATGGGTGGAAGTTGAAGCATTGGCCACTATCACAGAGAAGAACATACGGAGCTTCGTCTGGAAGTCTATTATATGCAGGTTCGGAATACCCAGAGTACTAGTCTCTGACAACAGCAAACAATTTGACAACGGTCCCTTCCGAGAGTTCTGCACGCAACTGGGAATAAAAAATCATTACTCTTCCCCCGCCCACCCCCAAGCCAACGGTCAAGTAGAAGTGACGAACCGATCCTTGCTTAAGATTATCAAGACTCGGCTCGAGGGGGCAAAGGGGATATGGCCTGAAGAACTGCTAAGCGTATTATGGGCATACAGGACGACAGCAAGGACCCCTACAGGAGAAACACCGTTCAGGCTAACCTACGGCAGCGAGGCAGTCATCCCAGCCGAAGTAGGACTCACAAGCTATAGGGTGAACACCCATGATGAAGGCAAGAACAACGAGGCCTTGCGCCTACAGCTTGACCTGATCGACGAAGACAGAGCAGCAGCAGAGCAAAGGCTAGCCCAGTATCAAGATCGCATGGCTAAACACTACAACTCCCGAGTCAGACTCAGGGAATTCCAAGTCGGAGACCTCGTTCTAAGAAAGATCATAGGCGCCGCCAGAGACCCCACCCAAGGAAAGCTCGGCCCCAACTGGGAAGGGCCCTACCGGATCACAGCATGGCAAAGGAAGGGCACCTACCATTTGGAAACACTGGAAGGGCAAAAGCTACACCATCCATGGAATGCCAAGCACCTACGAAAGTACTACCAGTAAGAAAAAATGGCAACCCACTACCTGTAATCTGCTTTGATGTATTTTTGGAACTCAAAGGGCATGTTTTCCCTTTCTCAAAAAATTATGCAAGATACAGAGTTTATTCAAGGTCTCTTCTATGTATTGTTAAGTGTTGAACATCAGAACTTGCGAGGTACCAAGGTCGACGGTACGAAAACCAACGACCCCAGACTGACGACATAAAAAGCCTAAACATAAAATCCGTTCAAGTACAAAAGCTGACGGTGTCAAAGCTGACAGCTCCATCCTACGAGGCTTAAAAGCGTCAAGCATAAAAGTTGACGGCTTAGAAGCCGACGATATAAAAAGCCTAAGCATAAAATCCGTTCAAGCACAAAAGCTGACGGTGTCAAAGCTGACGGCTCTATCCTACGAGGCTTAAAAGCGTCAAGCATAAAAGTTGATGGCTTAGAAGCCGACGATATAAAAAGCCTAAGCATAAAATCCGTTCAAGCACAAAAGCTGACGGTGTCAAAGCTGACGGCTCCATCCTACAAGGCATAAGAGCATCAAGCATAAAAGCTGACGGCTCAAAAGCCACTAAGAATCTACAAGGCATAAGAGCGTCAAGCATAAAAGCTGACGGCTCAAAAGCCACTGAGAATCTACAAGGCATAAGAGCGCCAAGCTTAAAAGCTGACGGCTTAAAAGCCACTAAGAATATACAAGGCACAACAGCGTCAAGCATAAAAGCTGACGGCTCAAAAGCCTTTAAGGATCTACAAGGCATTAAATCGTCAAGCATTAAAGCTGACGGCTTGGAAGCCACCAAAAACCTAAAGGCATAAAAGCTACAAGCCTAAGAGTTGACAGCTTAAAAGCCAACAATCTAAAAGAATCTACAGAGTATAAAACTGGTCGAGCATAAAAGCTGACGGTTCTAAAGATGACGGCATTTAAAAGGCGACGGCCCAAAACCTCGACGTTATCTTAAAAGAGCCTAAGTCCGAAAGACGACGGCCTAAATATAAAAAGCGGGGTAACGTTGCATATGACTGTTGTAAATTCAACTTAAGAAATATCAAGGATCCACAATCAAGCTGCCATAAAGAAAATAAAAGAAAGGGAAACCATCCACAAAGCTTGAACAAAAGCAGGCAATACACTAGTAAAAAATACATTAGTAAAAGTGCCCTTGAAGGCAACATTGTTCATGACGGTGAAAAAATTGATACACAATAATTCACCTAAAACGGCAGCTGTTCATGACGGATAGAAAATAGATATCTCTACAAAAAAGAAGAAAAACTACAAGGTCACCGGACGGGAGAGTCAACAATTTTCACGTCGGCTTCGTCGTCTTGAACTTGAGTCTGGATGCCAATTTTCGCTTCGTCATCACCTTTGTCGTCGCCCTTGAGATTTGGGTCTTCGTCAAGACGCTCCGTATCGGCAGAGGCGGCGGGGAGGACGGAGGTCTAAGCCTAGGCCTCGTCGATACTCACTTGGGAGAGATCAAGTTCCGGGTGTAGGGCCTTCACTTGACGGAGGGCATCATCGAAGCCGTCCGCGAAGGTGCTACCCAACTCCGTCAGATAGGCTTCGGAGTCACGGTACTCTCTGATAGAGTCCTCACTGGCCTGACGGAGTTGGTCCCTGACGGATGAAATCTCCGCCTCCTTGTCAGCAAGGACCTTCTGCAGCAGACCCATCTGCTTCTCCAGCTCAGTCCTCTCTCGCTCGGACAAGGAAAGCTTCTTCTCCATTTTCACCTTCCAGGCCTTGTATTGCAAAAGCTCATCCTCCGTCTCTGTTGCCTTAGCCTGAAGACGGCTCAGAGCCGTCTCCTCATGGACACAACGGTCCATAAGGCCCTTCATCATAATGACGGCCTGCAACAGGGATGCCTAGTCAAACACGACGATATAAAAAATAGAAGGAAAGAAAATTATAATAAGCTGGTGATGGGTGGAATAATTACCTGAGCAAGGCTGAAGAGGCCCGTCTCCCCCATCGCCTCCGTTGAGTGGTTCCCCAAATCCTCATAGTCCTCCGCCATCATTATGGAAGACAGTTTTTCCAAGGCGTACTTGGGGTCCTCGCGAAGGAGGACGGGTGGCTTCTCGGCAGGAGGCACCGGGCAGCCCGTCATCAAACCTTTCCCCTTGCCGTGCTTGACGGTTACCTCCTTCGACTCTGCCTCGAGGCCGACGACGGTCTCGAGCGCAACCTTAGGATTTTTTGGGAGACGGTCTCCCTCCTGACCGGGTTTTCTCTTTTGAACGGGCGGCTTAAGCACACCCGTCGCGCCGGCCTGGGCTTCTTTCTTCTTTGCAGCAGCCTGTTGCCTGATGAACGCCCTCCTCTTTGCTTCTTCCATTTCTACAAAAGTAGACGGTACGTGAGCTGATGACAAAAAAGAAACTTGAAATTCAAGAGAACAGACTTACGTGCTCGGATTTGTGTCTCGTAATTCAGTGCCTCCTCGGACGGTTCAGGCCCGTCACAATGCCAGCAAATTGTTTTCAACGTCACCAACGAGGCCTAAGATCTCTTTGACAACTCACTTTTTTGGAAAATCTTCTCCAAGAAACTCCACTGTTCGAGAGAAACTTGTGGACGGTCCTGGGCTGCAAAAGTGGACGATTAGAAATCGACGGTACTTACAAAAAAATAATAACTAAGGGGAGAAGGAATGTGAACGGTAGCCTACCAGACGGGAGTAGAACACCCCATGTTGTGTCGACGGGCAAAAATTCAGTCTCTCTTGGGTGACACATCCACTCATCCCCGTCCATAAAAAAATACCTGACTTCTAGTCCCTATTGGAATCTGGAGTATCACTCACCAACCTCAGCAACGGGCTCCTTACCACGAAGCTGTACATCCCTCTTGACTTTACAATCTCTACCGGACGGTAGCAGTGGAAGAACTCCTCCACTGTTAACCTCTTCTTCCCCTTTGACATTAACCCGTACAGAACCTCCACCCCGAGGAAAACCCTCCAAGCATTCGGAGAAACCTGGTTGACGGATAATCCTAAGTAATGAAGGAGATGACGGTGCAGTTGAGTCAAGGGGAATCTCAACCCCGCCTTGAGCATCTGCTCGTAGATCCCGACACCCTTGACTCCGTGGTAGTAACACTTCTCTCCTGGGTGGGGTAGACGGATGGGTATCTCGACGGGTATCTGGTACTTACTCCTAAGGGTTTTGAAGTGTGACTCTTTTATGGTGGACGTAAAATCGTTCACCGTCCACAATGGGAGCATGATGAACTTCCTCATCCCATCAGTGCCTATGACGGATTGGATTTGTTGTTCACCCTTCCCTCGTCCGTCACTAAGATTACTCTCCGTCCTACCACTACTCGACGAAGAGGAGGAGGTAGAAGAGCTCTCTTCAGTTGAAGTTGAAGGATCCTTTGGATCCGACGGATTAACTTCATCGTAGCCCGCTCCCTCGCGGACAAACGATTGATTACTGGACGTGCTAGACATTTACACCTACATACGACGGAAAACCCTAAGTTCAAACTGCCCAAAAGAGGTACCTAACGGTGGTAAAAGTGAACGAGACAGTGATAAATACTTACCAGTTGTTTTCGTTGCTGAAGGGTGTCACGGACGGTTGCAAGGACGTGATGGACGACTAGGTTAACAGATTAAATTCTCTTCTTGACTGGGTGAACGGCTGCGCTCTGATCTCTTGATTTAGGTAAAAAGTGAAAAATGAAGGGAAAAAAGGAGGCTTATATATGAGGGATAGCACGGAAGGCGAGGAGACGCCTCGTTTTTGGCACATGGGCATTGAGTGACGACACGTGCCCTGCATTAACTACCCAGCATTAATTACTGAATGACAGCCTGTCTGTTCAACTCTCATCGAGTCCGGACCGTCATCCCATTAGTCCATCTCCTTTGTGTTCACGGACTGATGGGCTGAGGGGGCACCTGATGGGGATAAAAACTCCTACTAGACGCCGGCCCCCGAGGCGGGATGACGGTGCGACGTATGATGACGGACACTAGACCCTGATGACACGACCCTTATATAGGGTGACAGGAGAGACCGACGACGGGAAAGACATGGGGGCACCACAGCCTATCTTGCCACATACGCTTCCCTAAGAAAATGAGTCTTGTCGCGTACGCTACTATCTGGACAGGTGTCTCGCGCAGCACGACCGCTCCCAAAAGGGATGGCTTGTCCAGCACACTTGGTGGCCCAAGAAGTATTTTACGTTCCACGCTACTCAAGGGCAATTCCGGTAAAATTGGTATCTTCTCCAGCACGCCTTGGCCAAGGGCCCTTGCTACTACTATAAATACTTCCACGCCCTCCGAAATTGAGGTACGCATGCTTTTACCCCAACTCTGGCACTCTAGAGTTGTGAGCAATACTAACTTAACCATCGGAGGGTCGTTGGCCGGTACCACGCCGGTACCTCCCTTTGAGGTTCATTCTACTTGTGCAGGTTAGCCCGAAGCGCGTGAAGACCTTGCAGTTTACTAAGTTGATTCTTGGCATCATCACAATGCAAAGCTCATAAACCAATGGTATGGGTTAGTCATCACTAAATATTTTCCAAGAAAGTACTAGATTCAAAATTGGGAAAACACCATTGATGCTGAAGTTGTTAGCCTCTCCTGAGTTTAGGCAAAACTAAAGGCGAAAGAATACATATAATAGGGTTAAGTCAATTAAAGTATTTATTGACCAAGAGAAAATGGATCACCTTCTTCCACCTTTTTATTTTATATTAGCAAAATCAAAAGAAGATACCATGATTGTGGGTGGAAAGACACCATTGCTGCGAAGTCTTAGCCCGGGTTTCCTTAAATAATGCAAACTTTGGAAAAAAAAAAGCACGAGATACGATCTGGCAAAGGGCCATTATACCAGTAGACACTAGTGGATGTAACTTTTAATAAGTCCTTGGCTTGTTTGTTAAGTTTACCTATTTAGGTCTTCCTAAATAATGCAAAACTCGTATATTGCTAGTGGTTGATGCAACTTTTTTGCCTGTTGAATGAAGACTATCTTTCCAAAAAAACAAACAAGTGTGTAATTAATTAAGAGATAGAGAGGAAAATGATAGAATGGTTGAGTCCTTGAAATACTGACACATCATCTCATCAAGGACTCACTCTTGGAAATGCGCTTTGCATTATTATTACAATATATTAGCACCATTTATGCTTAAGAGCCCGCTTGAATTGAAAATGAAAGAGGGGGAGTAGAATGGAGTAGAATAGAATTAGCAAGAAATTAGCCTAATTTTTTGTTAACTCTACATTACTCTCCTCCACTCCCTCTCTCTCACCCTCACCCTCACCCTCAATCCAAATGTGCCATAAAGCTCTAGCTTCTTCTTGATTTTAGGTATTCTCATATAATGCAATGCTCATAATACCAAGGGCATAGGGTAGTCATCACTAAACATTATCTATGAAGAAAGTACTAAATACACTGACAAAGTCTTTGGCTTCTTGTTGGGGAGAAATTATTAGGTCTCTCAAGAGGGTTGCTGACATGGTCTTCCTTGATATCTCAATCGATAAAATATTATTATTTATGTAAATGTGACATCATTTGATAATGTCTCTATATGTTATATTAAATGCTCAATTAATGACTTTTCATGATATTATCTTCCCAACAAACACAAATAACGGAAGTAAGTGAATAATGATCGCTACAAAGAACACGCTTTGCATTATTAGACTAACTACAATACTATAACGTGGACTGTTTAATACAAGTATATATGTAGCCTGCTTGTGGCTATTTTAACTGAAGACCACTTCGTTTGGAGAAAACTTTGTCTTATTTTTGTCACGGAAATTCAGGAAAAAAAAAATTAGATGAGTTGAGATGTTTTTGCTTTTTAGTGGTGTTAATTTTTGTTCAATTAGATTTTAATGGGTGCTTTGGTTGCTGGGAGCAGATTGAATAACTCTTTTACAACTCAGAGCTTCCATGATCAAATTAAAATACATAGATGATAATAATTTTACATCTTGCACCTTCTCTATTTAGTAGAAAAGGGTTGCCATTGTAGTGGGTGGAAAGATACTACGATGCAGAGTTTTAGAGTTTGTTTGACATCAGCTTTTACTATTAGTTTTTAACTTTTAGATTTTATGTATAAATTTTTAAATTTTAATTTTAATTTCTCGCATTTTCTCACTTTTTCAAATTTTTTAAAGGTACAAGTATACTTTAACACACTTTTAACAAAAAAATTTCAACAAAAAACTGGATAAATTATTCCCAAACGGATACTTAGTCTCTTGGTCATCATGTTTCTCACATAAAAAAAAAAAAAAAAAAGTCTTGGTCGTCTCAAATAATGGATGTAACATTTTTGCTTTTGAAAAAAAACACAAATATGATATGAGAATGCTCCTTTGTATAGGGATGAAGCCAGGTGGGGACCAAAGGGGCCTACGCAGAAAGAGAAAAAGTATATTCTCCACAATTTTATATTTGACTCCCTTTTACAAAAATATTGGCCTTTTTTTCTTATATTTTTACGTTGATTTCAATATAATAATGTAGTAAGAAACAACGGTATTTTGTGCCTTGTAGTGTATTACATACATAACAATATTGTTGTGTCTTTGTCTTTGTTATTATTTTGTTAAAACTAAATGGATATTTGATTAATTGGAATTTTATAATTTTCTATTCTTATACTTTGCCTTCCTAACTCAAAATTCCAGCTCTATCCTTGCCTCCCTTTGTATTAGTAGTGGATGCAGCTTTTCTGCTTGTTGAATGGATTAGACAAAAACTAAGATAGCGAGGAAAATGTGAATGAATTAGATGAAAAAAAAAAAAGTCTTATTTTTCTTCTATTTTTTTTTTCTTTTGTGAATCTAGGAATTTGGTAAATTTCTGTAAAATAGTGCAACCTTACACTACAAAAAACATGTTTTTAAGCTGCGTTTTTCAAAAACGCAGCTGCAGGGGGTAATTACGAGATCAAACAAAAGTCAAATTTCATTCGTGTGAAACTATATCCGTAAGGCTTACTTCCCTCAATCAAAGTATTTACTCATCAAAAGAAAAAAAATTATCTTCTTGCACCTATTTCATTTAGAAAAGATCGTGTTATCGTAGCGAAACCTTAGTCCAGGTCATCTCAAATAATGGATGAACATTGTTTTACACCTTGGGACTCAGCCGACAAAGAGAGTGATTGTTGTGAGTGGGAAGGTGTCAAGTGCAACATCACTATTGGCTATGTAATCGATTGATGCCAATCACTACAAAGCATTTTGCAAAGAACATATTACATTCAAATTATAAAAACACCATTGACGCCAAAGTTTTTGGCATCTTCTTAAATTTAGGACTTTAGGTATTCTCAAATAATGCAAAGCTCATAATATCAATATTATGAGCTAGTCATGACTACGAAATATTTTCTACGAAAGCACTATTGAAGCCAAAGTCTCTAGCCTCTTCTTGAGTATGTTCTCTTCTCGAACCAAATCTCATAATATCAGTGTTATGAACTAGTGTTCACTTTAAAATACTTTTTAAGAAGGCACTAAATATGAGTTGACTGGGTGAAGCACAATGGATGCCAAATGTTAGGCCTTTTGTTGAGTCCAAATCATCTCAGATAATGCAAATGCAGCAAAACTCCTAAAATGGTATGGGCTAGGCATCCCTACCAAACATTTTCCAAGAATCTGCCAGAGATGAATTAAAAAAGTACCATTAAGGCCTAAATCTTTGGCCTCTTCTTGATTTTAGGTCTACTCAAATAATGCAAACAGAATAATACAAGATTTAGAGTTAGTCATCAAAATAATATTTTCTAAGAAAGTACAAGATAAAAAATTTAGAAAGCACCATTGACGGCAAAGTCTTTGGCTGTGTTAAGTTTAGGTCTTCTTGTGCAGGACCAAATTCCCAAATTATAATAGAAAGAAAAGTGCTGTGAAAATAAATAGTTTACACAAGATTAAAGAAAGGAGAAAAAAATTAGACATGGAGAATTATGTGGTTTGACAATTTGCCTACATGTATAGACCACAATAGAGAAAATTCCCACTATAAAATAAGGAGGTTACAATAGCAGTATACATGCACTCTCACAATTCCAAAACCCCAAATACACCCTTAGTTCTCTCTCGCAAAGAATAAAGAACACCCTATTTTATTTGCACTAGAGCTTGTAGCACCACTCTTTCTCACACACATAAACATAGTCACATAACCAAATATTCATATTAGGCTAGGCTGGTTTGCTAGCCATTTTAAATGTTGAAAATCCAGGTTTTATTTACTTTTGAGGGAGATGCACAATGTGAGTGACCCATGCATGGAAAAAAAATTATGTTATGAGAAATTGAGAATGTGTTATGGTGCGTTGCTCTTACAGAATGTGGGTTTATAGGTGGGACCATCAAATATGAGAGGGGTGCTCCTTAAGACTGTTTTATAAAATAATTTTTCATATTTTTTTCTCTCAATGAAAGTGAATTATAATTATTTAATAACATTTTGAAAAGAAAAAGAAAAAAGAAAAAAGAAAAAACTTCTCATGGTGGTGGGTGGAAAGATACGGTAGCGCGAAGTCTTCAACTGTCATGGTATAGGCTATCTCTCAAATATTGCAAAGTTTATAATATTAATGATATAGATTAGTATTTACAATGAAACACTTTTTTAAGAAGATATTGGATATGAGTCAAGAAAGGGCAATTGACATCAAGTCTTTAACTATCACAATCTATCTTATCACAAATAATGCACAGTTCGTTCTTCAAAAAAAAAAAAAAAAGAATACAAAAAACAAATAACGCAAAATTTATGATACTAGTGATATGAGAAGTGCTATATCTGTAACATTTTCACACAAATTATAACAAATTCTAAATAGTAAATTGTGACAGCTAATTCTAATTTGAACTCACTACTAAAATTACATTCTTAAACAATCCACTATTTAAGATTTATTGTGAAAATATTTATAAACATAGATTAGTATTTAGTGTGAAACATTTTTTAGGAAGGCACATGATCTGAGTTAAGAAAGGACAATTGACACCAAGTCTTTGGCCTTTTATTTTATTTTATTTTTTGATAGGGAGTCTTTGGCCTTTTATTGGCTCTAGGTCTCCTCAAATAATGCAAAACATATAATATTATGGCCCTAATATTTATGGTATGAAGTATGAACTAGTCATCACTATGAAATAATGAAATATTTCATAGGAACGTATTACATACGAAATAGGAAAAACATCATTAACAGCTAGCAAAGTCAATTTGATGCTCTTTGGTCAATGGTGATTAGTGATCACAACAAAGAACGCGATTTGCAATATTTATCAGACCAATCGTAATACTGATGTGGACTGTTTGATAACACTATATATGTAAGGTGCTGGTGGCTTATTTAAACTCAAGATCATTTGGAATCATAATAACTGAGAGTTGGACAAAAACTTTGTCAGTCTTATTGTGATTGAAAGTCAGAAAAAGAAAAAGTAATGGAGTTGCTGGGATGTTTTTGGTTGTGGCCGGTGGTGTTAGTTTTGGTTCATTTTGGTATGAATGGGTGCTTTGGTTGCTGGGAGCAAGAGAGAATTGCTCTCTTGCAATACAAAGCTTCCACCATCAACTACACTTCTGAATATCATTTTACACCTTGGGACTCAGCCGACAAAGAGAGTGATTGTTGTGAGTGGGAAAAAGTCAAGTGCGACATCACTACTGGCCGTGTAATCAAACTTGCACTTAATAATACGGTTTATTGGAGTGGAGAAAGTGAGGGACGTTGGTACTTCAATGCCTCTCTGTTTCTTCCCTTTGAAGAACTCCAGCACCTTGATTTGAGTTATAATTCCATTTGTGGTTGGGTCCCAAATGAAGGTACCAAGTTTATAATTTGTTGATATGCTAATTTTTTTTTTTTCTATTACATCATTTGAGTTAGGAATCATTTTATACTGTTTTGTGGGAATATATAGTTGCGGACATGCAAATTGAAGCATCTAAATCTAAATCACAGGTTTTGAAAGATTCTCATCGTTGAGCAAGCTGAAGGTGCTTTACTTGGATGGTAATTATTTCAATAACAGTATTCTTTCATCCTTGAGTGGAATTGCTTCCCTCAAGGAACTACATTTGGGGGACAACAATTTGAATGGTGAAGGTAAGCCTTTCGGGTAAAATTCTCATTAATTTGCAAAGGAAGAGTGCTTAATTCTTGAGTGTGTAAACATTTTGGATCAATCCCCATCCAAGGTAAGCCTTTAGGGTAAAATTCTCATCCAATGTAAGATGAATGAGTGCTTAATTCTTGAGTGTGTAAACATTTTGGTTTCCCTCCTCCAATTAATCTGTTTGACCAAAGTAAATTGTTTGGAATTTTTTTTTCTTTTTTACCTATTCTTTAAAAATAAATGTAGACCACAGATTAGTTGCATGTTAAGATTCATTTTGTACTGTTTTGTGGGAATATAAAGTCATAGACATGCAAATTGAATAATCTAAATTGCAGGTTTTGACAGATTCTCTTTGTTGAGCAAGCTAGAGGTGCTTCACTTGGATGTTAATAATTTCAATCACAGCATTCTGCAATCCTTAAGTGGTATTATGTCGCTCAAGGAACTAGATTTGAGTTACAACAATTTGAATGGACCAATTCATATCAAAGGTAAAACTCTCATTAATTTGCAAAGGAAGATTATTGGAAGAGTTTTTCACGCTTATTGAGCATGTAACATTTCTTATTTCCCTCCTATCAATCACTGATATTTATGCAACTAAATTTCACCCTTTTTTACTATTTTAAATGAAAAGAATTTATGCAACTGAAGTTCCTTTTTTTTTCTCATGATTTTTTATGTAATTTTTTTATTTTAGAATTTAAAGCATTTCGCAACTTGGAGGAGCTCTACTTGTCTGTAAATAAGATCAATGACTTCGTGACAACAAGAGGTATAATAGTTTGTACAGATATATGTTCATGGATTAAAATCAAATACTTCTTTTGTATGGAATGTCAAATGAAATTATCATGTCGATGTATTTGAGATATTTTATTTTGCCCTATAGATTCAAACATCTTAACTAAGCTGCAACACCTAGACTTGAGTCTGAATGATTTCAGTGCAAGAGTTCTTAAGTCATTGACTGCCTTCCCATCGTTGAAGATATTAGATCTCTCATATAACAATTTGATGGGATCATTTACTACTAAAGGTAAGTTATACCATTGACATCAGGGTGATGTTTTGCGTTTTTATTTTCATCACTGGAATAATAGTAAAAAAGCTCTATAAAAACCTTATTCTAAATATTGATAATCAAATTTCTTGAAATTCAATGAGACTAAACTTATTGTCTTTCACAAGTATCATAATTTATTTTTTTCTTGTTAAATTTTGTGTTCAAAATGTTAAAAACAAAGACTACGCATATTTTAATATCAGTTTTTTTAGCAAACCTTTCTTGGCCTAAACCAATAATCACATAGGAGCTTTAAGGTTGTTCTACATTGTCCAAAGCTAGCAATTTAAACTCATTCTATATTCCAATTATAGTAACCCACAAATAAAATTTTTCTACAACGGTGTTGCAGAGGTATAGAGTAATGCAAACAAAATCCACACTCTAAGAGCCTCACAACAATATTACAATAGATTCATATTCTAAACTATATTAATCTAAAAAAATACATTTTCTATTATTCTAATGACTTGTAAATAACTGAAGTTCATTCGTCAAAAATTATAACACTTAATTAGTATTATAAATTGATCATAAAAATAATTTCTTATGAAATAAAAAATTGGTTTTGATATGATTTGTGTAAAAAGGAATTTACCTAAATCGGAAATAATTGTAGCAACAACAAAAGAGAAATGATTTAGATGTTATACAAAAAGGGAAAAAATAAAAGGTTTAATGACATTACTCTTAAAATAAGACTGAGATCTTCAAGAAAAATCATTATCTCTAGTTGAAATAAATTAATTTCATAATTTGAATTAAATTCTAAAATATGAAAGTATATAGACAGCCACATTACGCGGTAGTCTATAAAATTATTATTAGATAAAATAAAATTACTTTCTTTCAAAGAATCTTAGTTGTGGAAGTGGTCTACGCGACTATAACACTTTTGTGTGGTATCCTAATAATTTTGAGCAATTAGTACTAATTTAAGCTTTTTGCTTTTGTTTTAGAGTTGAGCAAACTAAACAACCTTGAGCAGTTGAAGTTGGATAATTCATCGATCAATAAAAGTCTTCTTCATAAAATTGGAGTTATGACTTCTCTTAAAGTATTGGCAGTGAAAAGCTGTGGATTAAGTGGCCCCCTACCAGACCTAGGTAGGTTTTTTTTTTTTTTTTTTTCCCACAATGATATTGCTTTGAATAATTACAATGGTAGAACATAATAACTAATTATTATCACATTATACAGGCTGGTGTGAACTTAAGAAACTCCAAGAGATATACCTCAGCCGCAACAATTTTGAAGGGAGACTACCTTCATGTATGGCAAACTTGACATCACTCCATGTATTGGATCTCTCCTATAATCACTTCAATGGGAACATTGCCCAGTCTCCACTATCAAGTTTGTCATCACTTGTGTATCTTTCTTTCTCAGATAACAAGTTCTTGATCCCGTCCACATTTTCCTTCCTTTTTAACCTCTCAAATCTTAAGATCCTACTAGGTGATAACAATATATTAGCTTTGGAACCTGATTCTCTTACTTGGATTCCAACCTTCCAATTAAAAGTTTTCAGTTTGTCTAAATGTTCATCTAACAAACACAATAGCACACCTCCCAGATTTCTTCAATACCAATATGATTTGCGAGTAATTAATCTCTCTCACAACAAGTTGGTTGGGCAGTTCCCTAACTGGTTCTTAGAGAACAATACAAGATTGGAGGCTTTTAGTCTAAAAAATAACTCTTTCACAGGGCCTTTCATAGTACCATATGATATTCGTCCCAAAATTTTTATCATAGATATTTCAGATAATTACTTACATGGTCCAATTCCCATAAACTTTGGTTTAATTTTTCCAAATTTGAAATTTTTAAATATGTCTAGAAATGAATTTGATGGCAATATTCCTACTTCTTTTGGGAATTTGGTTTTCTTAACCGGTCTAGACTTGTCTAAGAATCATTTTTCAGGAACAATACCAATGCATTTCATAATGGGTTGCCACCGATTAGAATTTCTCATATTATCACACAATAGCTTCAATGGCCAAATATTCCCTACCAATTTTAATTTGACTAATCTACATTATTTATATTTGGACAACAATCACTTCTCAGGCATACTTCCAACATGGATTGGGAACATTTCATCTTTAGAGGACATTTTTATGGCAAAAAATCATCTTGAAGGTCCTATTCCAATCGAGTTATGCAAACTCGTTCATCTCACATTTCTTGACCTTTCTGACAACAATCTGTTTGGCTTTGTTCCATCTTGCTTCAATTCCTCAAGTATCAACTTTTTTCAATTAAATAAAAATTTCTTGAGCGGTCCAATTCCAAGTTCTTTCCAAAACAACTCCAATCTATTTGCACTGAATCTTCGAGATAACCTTTTAACTGGCAACATTCCCAATTGGATTGGCAGCCTCTCATCATTGAGAATTCTCCTCTTGAAAGGAAATCATTTAGGAGATCAAATTCCAATTCAATTATGCCTTTTGCAACACTTAAACATTTTGGATCTTTCCTACAATAAATTTTCAGGTCCGATACCTCATTGCTTTAGTAACATTACTTTTGATGCATCCACCCAGGAGACTTCCTTCGAAGTTTTATATTCAAGGGAAACTTATTCAAGTAGTTTGACACTATATTCAACAATTATTCAAGCTCTAAACTATGACATATTTATGTTCGATCCATCTGTGAATGCTGAAGAAGAAGTAGAGTTTGCAACAAAAAGTAGAACTTACACCTACAAGGGTTACATCCTCGAGTACATGTTTGGAATTGACCTCTCGTGCAACAATCTAGAAGGTAATATCCCACCGGAACTCGGTAGGATAAGTAGCAGCATTCGTGCATTGAACTTGTCACACAACAATCTATCCGGACCAATCCCTGTGACATTCTCAAATCTAAAGCAAATAGAAAGTCTGGATCTTTCCTACAACAATTTGAATGGTAAAATTCCACCTCAATTGACTGAAATGACCTCTCTAGCGGTCTTTAGTGTGGCACACAATAACTTATCAGGTGCAACACCCAATAGAAAAAATCAATTCATTACTTTTGATGAAAACAGTTATAAGGGGAACCCTCTCTTGTGTGGACCTCCATTACAGAATGGTTGCACCAAAATCAGACCACCGTTTACAATTCCAGTGGATAATGAGGGGGAAGAAGGTGATGGTTTGATGGACATGGGTGTCTTCTACATAAGCTTTGCGGTGATTTACATAACAGTCTTGTTGGGAATTGTTGCAGTACTCTACATAAATCCATATTGGCGTAAGGCTTGGTTTAACCTCATTGAAGTGTGTATTGACACTTGCTATTGTTTTGTTGTGATTCATTACCGTAAGTTGTTCAATTTCAAGAGTGCATAGCCTTGCATTGCTACTGTTTTGTGGTGTTTCATCACCATAAGTTGTTCAATTTTAGGCTTGCATAGCCTTGCATTTTAATGATTATATGTATGTGTGTCTCTTCTTGCTGGATTTTGATTCCAAAGATTGAATCTTAATATTATGTTGTGCGAAATTTGTATTTGATATGTAATTTTAATGGATTAAGATTGTGTTTTTATATTGTTTGCTTTAGTTGAATAAGCGAGTTGTGCAAAAATAGAGAAATAAACCTTCCCCGAGGGGCTAGGAGACTAGCCATGAAGTGGTAGGTAATGGCAAGGAAATCGTAAATCTTGTGAATTCTTTCAAAAAAAATTTGTTAACTCTCTTTTTCTTGGAAAAAGTTTGGCTCCAAACAAATGGCAACAATTCCACTCAATGTCTTTTTATTAAACTAGATGCATATGCATGGATATACTTAAAAGATACACATTAAGATGCATAGTATAATTCTTACATATATAATTTAAATATTATTGATAGTCATTCTTATATTTTTTTCTTAACTTTTTAAACAGTCTTGTAAGAATATTATTAGATATAAAATGTAAATTGTTCATTTTTTAAAATATTTTTATGTTCATTAATTCTAGACTTTTTGGTTTTGTACACAATAACTCACTTGAATGGATATTTATGATATGGACCCACATTTGATTCCAAAATTAAGAAATAAAACTCTCTCTAAAAATAAATAATTTAGAACACATGAAGCAAAATTAGACTTCAGTTGAAGAATCTAATTTGTTTTTCTCTAAACTTTACCTATTAATATATATATATATATATATATAGATGACTTATAAATTTGAATTGTTTTTAGTTATAAAAAAATAAAAGGCTCACAAATATAAAAATCAATCAAACTTTTTCTTCCCCTAATTTTTTATATAGTGTTAGATCTATGATTATGTTTTTTATGATTTATTTATATTAGACTCCTTGTTTTCTAATCTAGATTAACTCATGTGGCAAAAAAATTAAAAAACTTCAATTAGATAGGACATGTGCCGTAAAATTAAACCCTAATTGAAATCCAATTTTTACACCAAACTAACTAACTTGGTTCAAAAAAATTTAAAAATTTTGATTAGATGAGACATGAGGTGCAAAATTAGGCTCTAATTAAATTTCAATTTGAAATCTAATTGAATTTGAAAGCTCGAAAATGTGTTAAAAACACAAGAACTATTTAGACCCTCAAATTAAAAAAATTACGGCTTGATTGATTATACTTTAACTTATACTAAGTGCGGAATAGAGTAAATGCAAGCGGATAATCAAATAAACTACTCTATGTTAGAATTTAGACCCCTGTAAAACTAAATTGTTTAACCTAATTAATTAACCAAGTGAATACCTAGGTTTATTGTTCAGATCTAGGTTAAAACAATAACAATCATATCATGCAAAGCAGCGGAAAAATAAAGAACACAATGATATGATGACCCAGGAAAACCAAACCGGTAAAAAACCTGGAGAGGATTTAATCTAGCTATCCTCAAGGTAAAATAGCAAATCAACTAGAAAGAATTGAAGTTTACAACGACTTAGACCACTAACATCCTATTGCTACCTGCCTGTAAGAAACTTACTACCACGACCACGTGACAGCTCCGAGACCACAGACTCCTTCTTTCCTTATCCTTTGCAAAACACAAACATCCACGCTTGTGACTTTAAGATCCCACTCAAAGGTTTAGCAACACAAACTCTCCTGTTTGTGACTCCAAGACCACCCTTGAAGGTTTAGATCATCAGCACCTTTGATGACTAGAGAAGGCAGCAACTTCAGCAATACCGAATCTTGAGATTCTTCAAGGAACAACACCGGTAGAAGTTATAAGAGAGGTTTTAGGAGCAAAACCCTAAATATAAAAGAGGCACACTCTTCTCTCTCTAAAAAGCCTTATGAAAAACGTGCTTAGGACTTCCTTTATATAGTGGGAGAAGTAGATTTGAAACCCTAATCCTTAATGGGCTTGAACTGCTGTTTGGGCCAACTTAAAATTCTGCAGATACGACTTTCAATCGATCGAGCCTCTTTTTCGATCGGTCGAATTAGGCAAATTCTAAAATCTTCTTTCTGCAGCTTGTATGTTCTTGTGTGCTCAAGATTTGCCAATTGTTCTAAACTTTTAGAACCTAACAATCTCCCCCTTTGGCAATTCATGACAAAACTTTCATACAATATGAAATGTTAAAATACAAGAACAACCCAATACAATAAAATACCCAATTACATCACAAATCCCAATCTAAGACTCATAACCTAGAAGTTGCCAAGAAGAGGTAGAAGGTCTTGATCAGAATGCACCTGTCTTTCCTGAAACACTCAACAAACACGTCAATGCATGTGTGGAAAGAAAGACATATAACAATAATATGAAACAGAAATATAAAAACACAAATAAATTCTAACTCTCCCCCTAAGTTAGATACATCAAAAAGTTTTTATATTCTCCCTCTTTTAAAAACAATTTTATCTCCCCCTAAACAAGACAAACAGGATTCTCACATTTCATCTATGTCTCCCCCTTTTTGTCACGTATTGACAAATACAACTCAAACAAAGAGTAAAGTGACAGTAAACATGAGAGAGAAAAAAAAAGAGAACTAAGGGAACATAAAACAGTTTAGCTCTATAGAAAATAGAGAGAACTCCTTATGAAGAGCAATAAAGGTTAAAAAAAACTTTTCTCCCCCTATAAAAATAGGAAAAACAAATCAAGTTTTGGGGAAAATTTAGGAGGTGGGGATAAATAAAAACATACAAACCTAAAAAAATTGAGTTGAGGAAACACATGAAGAAAAATATTCTCTCTTTCAATAAATGCAAACTTGACACTATGTGACCCATAAACAGTTGCATGAGTAGAGAAAATATTTGCACATTATTATCCATCATATCTCTTAAAAAAATATTTTCTGCAGGTCACACATCAAGAAAAAATAGCATATACTAAAATGCACAAAGGACTCAAAAATTAATCAATCAAGTTGAGTACCCAATTCAGCAAAGTGTATGCATGTTATGTGTGAAAACAATAAGAGATATGACTGCAAAACTGCAAGATGGATACAAAAAAAAATGCAACTTATGTAAATCCTAACCATAAATGATGCAAAAAAAAATTTGGTCAAAAACTTAGAAACTGAAAATTTTTCAGTTTCGATTGATCGAGCATCGATCGAATACCAATCGAGTCAGACAGATTCAAACCAAAAATTTTAATCGCAATTTCGATCGGTCGAGAAACAGCTTCGATCGGTCGAAATTCTAGAAAACTCAAATTTTTGAAAAACAGAGCAAATTAATGCAGTAACTCCTCAAAGCACAGTGGTTCATGAATGAAATGCATGAGTATGAGATTAAAAGTTTTTCAAAAACATTTGAATTCAACCCAGATCTTTCAAAAACAAGTTTATCAACTTATTTGACCTCAAAACTCACTTTTTGCATCAAAATCAAGGAATTTTTAATCTTAGATGGCCACAACAAAATCACACATAATATAATGTACCAAGTTTAGTAAAGAGTAACTTGTGTAGTGTGTGCAACTAGCAAAAACTTGAGAAACATGTGAGGTGATATGTGAATAGTAAGCAATCACAATTTCTACACAATTCATCACATACAATTGAGAGAGACTATCACCTAAAGAGTTACATCATATAACTCTCACATCTCCTAGAATAAAAGCTTGCAATCATGTAAGTTTCTTGATTTGCCTCATAATGTACACACCAATTTTAATTAATCAGAAACTTATTAAAATAGCTGGAATAATGTAAACACCAATTTTAGCATTTAATCCGAGGCCACACCTTATGTTCTTTTTGTGCATGTGCTATACTTTCTCAAGCACAAAAACTTACGATATGCACTAAAGTGTTCATGATTGACTAGTAAACAGTGGTGAGATGGTTATTTATGTCTTTTTCAAAAAGTTCAAGTCCAACAATCAAAGGCATGTGACTTCAAGATCAAGAAAACGTGATCAAAAACTATAAACATCTTCCCACACAACATGCACTACAAAACTCAAACTAGCAAAGTGCAATAAAATAAGCTCATCCAAGCTAAACAAAATACATAAACATGTTATGTAAAGATAATATGGTCAACCTTGATTATAAATCCAAGATATATAATACAAAACACATAAAAATCTTTTTGGTTTAAAAAAAAATTTATGACCAAAACTAAAAGTACACAATATGATAAATGATTAACAATGCAAATGCAATGCATGACAGTGCTTAACTAAGCTATAGGAGGTACACAAACAAGAAATATCAATTTCTTTATTAACCCTTGAGTACATGTACAAACCAGTACATACTCAAACAAAATAAAAAATAGCTTAGCACTTATAGAACACATACTTTTTATGTTTCTCCACAATATCAAGCATGTTCTAATATCAAGAGAGAGATATCATAATTTATGTAATCCTCAAGAAAAATTAAAACTAGACACAAAATAAAATATTTTTGTCTTTTTGAAAATTTTCAATGTTTTTGGATTTTTTAAAAAAAAAACCTAAAAAACAAAACAACCACAAACAGAAACAAAACATGTTCACGAATAATTGAAAGAATTAAATCAGGGACAAGTCAGCAACACTCAACTTAGAGAATCTTTTCTCACCCATATAGCACGAGTCTTCGGCTTTGTAGGTGAAAATCCATGTGAAGTAGAGTGTATTTGAGGGATTATACCAATCTTCTGAGAAAGACTGAAATCCTGCAAATTCCTTTCACAAGCCAACAAGCTTAAATTTTTCAAAAGATTATGAAACAATATTGTTAGGTTCTAAGGATTAGGATCTAATGTATTTAGAACTTCAATTTGTATGTTGGCAAACCATGATCAAAACATTGTTTAGTCTTGTGTTAGACTTGCTCAAAGTATTGGATTTAATGTAAAGTTGGAATCGAGTTGTTGTGCAGAATTACTGTTCACTTTCTGCCAGACTCGATCGATCGAAAATTAGACTCGATCGATCGAAAATCGGGCAGATCGTTTTTCTGCAGAAAATTCCAACTCAGCCCAAGTCCATTTAATGTATAGGGTTTTATGTTTTGCCCTAAGTATATAAGGGAAAACCCTAGCCACGTTTTTAGGGTTATGAATGCTGTGTTTGTGAATCTCATTGTGAGATTTAGAGGTGTTTGCCTTCACATACACTTAGGGTTTACAAACTTGAGATTGATGTCAAGAGTTGTGTAGATCAATACAGTTGCAGAATCAATACAGCACAAAGATATACAAGCAGGTGCGCTTGTGGATTTGCTGAAGAATTCAAGAAAGAAGGAGTCCGTGGATCTCGGAGCTATCATGGGGTCATGGTAGTAAGTTTCCTACACTTGGGTAGCAATAAGATGTTAGTGGTCTAAGTCTTGTTGTGTAAACTTCGATTCTTTCATAGTGGATTCAGTTTACCTTGAGGATAGCTAGGTCAAATCCTCCCCAGGTTTTTACCGGTGTGGTTTCCTGGGTCATCATATCTTTGTGTTATTTATTTTCCGCTGCTTTGTTGTTTTTGTTTATTTGTGTTAACCTAGTTTTAATTAAATTACCTAACTTAATCACTTGACTAATTCTCTAGGTTAATCTATTGGGTTTAAGGGGTCTAAACGAACTGACAAGTGGTATCAGAGCGGGTAGCTTTTGTTTTTGATCTTTTGATCTTCTAGCTGATCCTTAACCCCTGTTGTTATGGATTTCTCTAAAATCTTCTCTTTAGTTTGTCACATTATCTACTTGGTGTGCTTGTCCTTTACAATCTTTGTTAAAGTTTTTCTTGAGTGCCTTACTATAATCACATATGAAAATAATCACATGTGCTATACTGCTTTAACTGCCTTAAAGGCACGTGATTCTTGTCTTTGGTATTTGGACAGTGGTTGTTCCAGGCACATGACAGGAAATAAAGCTTTGTTCAAGACACTCTTCGAAGGAAAGATTGGTACAGTTACCTTTGGAGACGGAAGTAAATCTGTGATTAGAGGCATTGGTACTGTGGACATTCCAGGACTACCAGTTTTTGAAGATGTGTGGTATGTTGATGGGTTGAAGGCAAACTTACTCAGCATAAGCCAGATTTGTGACAACGGACTTAATGTATTCTTCACCAAACAAGAATGTGAAATACTTGATGAAGGGGGTGATTGTATGTGTGTTGGTGTGAAAACAGCTGATAACTGTTATGGTATCACCCCAAGTATAAGCAACAAATGCTTCAGTGCTAAGATCAATCAAGTTGACTTATGGCATCAAAGGTTGGGACATGCCAGCCTCAAGCAATTAGAGAAGATTTCAAAATGCGATGCAGTAATTGGGTTGCCCAAGTTTGAGAAGATTGAAAAATGCATCTGTGGACCATGTCAGTTGGGAAAACAAGTGAAGTCCAAACATCCGTCTGTAACTGAGGTTCAAACTACGAGACCTCTGGAGTTGCTGCACATTGATCTCATGGGTCCTGCCAGAGTTCAGAGTTTAGGTGAAAAGAAGTACATTCTAGTTGTTGTGGATGACTTTACAAGATTCACATGGGTTGTACTTTTGAAAGATAAAGCTGAGGCTCCTGAAAAAATGATTCATCTGTGCAAGAAATTGCAAGTAGAAAAAGGAACTGTGATAGCCAGAATAAGAAGTGATCATGGAAAAGAGTTTGAGAACACCAAACTGGCTACGTTTTGCTATAATCAAGGCACCCGTCAGGAATTCTCTTCACCCAAAACACCACAACAAAATGGAATTGTGGAAAGGAAAAATAGAGTTGTACAAGAAATGGCCCGTGTCATGCTCCATAATAAGAAGATGCCTAAATCTTTTTGGGTAGAAGCTGTTAATACTGCATGTCACACTCTCAATCGAGTATATTTCAGACCAAATTCCAAGCAAACTCCCTATGAACTCTGGAGAGGAAAGAAACCTGTAGTCAAATACTTCAGAATATTTGGTAGTGACTGTTACATTCTGCGTGATAGAGAGAACCTAGAAAAGTTTGATGCTAAGAGTGATAAAGGTTATTTTCTGGGATACTCTTCCACCAGTAGAGCATATAGAGTATACAATCTGAGAACTAAAACAGTCATGGAATCCTCAAATGTAGTGATCAATGATGAATTAAACTCAGAAGGCCATTCAGAACATGCACCTCAAGTTCAAGAAAAGATGATGGAAATTGATGATTCTCTACCTGAAAACTATGTGGGAAAGCCTACAGAGGAAGAGTTAATGGTTTTGAATGATACAACATCTGTGCCATCAAGTTCAGAACCTTCAACACCAGTTCATGGAGTTCCACAAGAACAGAGAGAAGTTCAAAGTCCATCAGATCAGAAAGGTACCACTACTTCATTGGTCAAAGGTCCATCATCAAGAGTTAGGTTGAATCATCCTGCTACTAATATTTTGGGAAGTTTAAATGATAACATGAGATTGAGATCCAAAGCATTAAATGTGATTACTCACTCATGCTACCTATCCCAATTCTAACCGAAAAGGGTGGATGAAGCTCTCCAAGATGCTGATTGGGTAAATTCTATGCATGAAGAACTTCATCAGTTTGTTCGAAATGATGTGTGGGAATTAGTTCCTAGACCTGAGGGAGTCAATGTTATTAGAACTAAGTGGATCTTCAAGAACAAATCAGATGAACATGGAACTGTTATCAGAAATAAATCAAGGCTTGTTGCTCAAGGATACACACAAGTAGAAGGAATTGATTTTGATGAGACTTTTGCACCTGTAGCAAGATTGGAATCCATTCGAATTCTTTTGGCTATAGCATGTCACATGAACTTCAGGTTGTATCAAATGGATGTCAAGAGTGCTTTCTTGAATGGCATGTTACAAGAAGAGGTATATGTTGAACAACCGAAAGGTTTTATTGATCCTCACAGACCGAATGATGTCTACAAGTTGAAGAGAGCTCTCTATGGATTGAAACAAGCTCCACGGGCTTGGTATGATAGATTAACTGCATATCTCATGGATCATGGCTTCGAGAGAGGTTTTGCTGACACCACTCTGTTCATACGAAAGGATAAGAATCATTTTGTAGTTGCTCAAATTTATGTTGATGATATTGTTTTTGGTGCTACAAATGATTCTCTTGCTCAATCTTTTGCAGATGAAATGAAGGCCATGTTTGAGATGAGTATGGTTGGGGAACTAACTTATTTCTTAGGATTGCAGGTAAAGCAAACGGATGATGGAATCTACATCAATCAAGCTAAGTATGCACGAAATTTGGTCAAGCGATTTGGTCTTGACAAGGCTGCACATGCTAGGACACCAATGGCTGCTAATGCGAAACTAACAAATGATCCATCAGGTGAGTCTGTTGAGGTTACCCTATATAGAAGCATGATTAGTTGTCTTTTGTACTTAACTGCTAGCAGGCCTGATATTGCGTTTAGTGTGGGTGTTTGCTCTAGATTTCAATCTAATCCTAAGGTCTTTCACTTAAATGCTGTTAAGAGGATCATAAAATATGTTGCTGAAACTTGTGATTATGGTCTATTTTACAGTAAAGAGTCAAATCTTTCTCTTGTTGGTTTTTCTGATTCTGATTGGGCTGGTAATGCTGATGATAGAAAAAGTACAACTGGTGGTTGTTTTTATGTTGGTGCTAATTTGGTTGCTTGGATGAGTAAGAAGCAAAATTCTGTTTCTTTATCTACTGCTGAGACAGAATATATCGCTGCTGGGAGTTGTTGTTCTCAGCTTCTCTGGATGAAGAAATTTTTGAGTGATTATGGAATATCACAGGACACCATGGTTGTTTATTGTGATAACTCTAGTGCCATAGATATCTCTAAGAATCCTGTTCAACACTCTAAGACCAAACACATTGAGATTAGATATCACTTCATTAGGGATCTTGTTGAACGGAAAATTGTTACTCTAGAGTATATTCCTATTGAACGTCAGAATGCTGATATTTTCACCAAACCACTTGATAGAGGAAAGTTTGAAACTCTTCGTCAAGTCATTGGTGTGATTTTGTGTCCCTAGTCATTCTTGACTTCATGGTCCTTGTGCTTCATTGCTCAATCTTTTGTGACCTTTGTTTCTAGGATTTGCATTGCATTACATTCATGCATTTCATTCTAGGATGTTTGTTTCTTTGTTTAATTAAAAAAAAATAGTTTTTTTTTTGCAAATTGTGTTTTGCTATTTTTTCTTAGATTTGAAGACAAGGTTGGTCAATCAAATTTTACATGCTATATGTATGTATCTTGTTTAGCTTTGATGCACTTATTTCTATTGCACTTTACTAGCTAAAGTCTTGGTGTGCATGTTGTGTGGGAAGATGCTATATTTGTTGATCACATGATCTTGATTTTGAAGTCGTATGTCTTTGATTGACGGACTTGAACTTATTGAGAAAGGCATAAATAACCATCTCACCACTGTTTATTAGCCAATCATGAACACCTTAGTGCATATCGTAAGATTTTGTGCTCGAGAAAGTGTAACACATGCACAAAAAGAAAATAAGATGTAGCCTCTATTAAAATTGGTGTGTACATTATTGGGCTATAATAATCTCACAAATTCAAATAAAATTGGTGTGTACATTATCCCGACTATATTATTAAGTTTCTAATCAATTAAATTGAAAAATGAGGCAAATCAAGAAACTTACATGATTGCAAGCTTTTATTCAAGGAGATGTGGGAGTTATAGGATGTAACTCTTTAAGTAATAGTCTCCTTCAAGTTCATGTGATGGATTTTGTAGAAATTGTGATTGATCTCTATGTGTATATCACCTCACATGTTTCTCAAGCTTATGCTAGTGGCACACACTACACAAGTTATTCTTTGCTAAGCTGTGTACATGATATTGTGTGTGTTTTTGGCCTGACCAACCACGTTTGAGAATTTCTAAAAATTGATGCAGAACATGTTTGCTTGTTTGTTTTTTTTTTTTTTTTTTGGGTATTGAAAGAAATTTTTGATTTGAAGAAATCTGGGTTGAATTCATGTGTTTTTGGAAAACATCTCATCTCATACTCATGCATTTTTCTCATAAAATCTGATGCTTTGAGAAGTGACTACACTGAATTTGGTGTGTTTTTCAAAAAATAAATTTTTCTAGAATTTCGATCAATCGACACTGATTTTCGACCGATCGAAAATGTTTTAAAATCAATGAAAAAGTTTCTGGTTGACTCGATCGATCCAAGCTGAATTTGGATCAATCGAAGGTATTTTCGATCGATCGAATGTAATTTTCGATCAATCGAAGATCGTGCTGAATGTTTTTAAAAAGGAGTTTTCCACGTGATCTCTTTACTTTTTCAAAACTTTTCAAACTCTTTTTGTCCCTACCAACCGGTCAAGCCTCTTTTCTTGGAGATTTTGTCGCTTTCTTCAATTCTTTTGCATAATCTCTCTCTCCCAAGTCTGGTAAGTCCTTTTTGCCCCTCCCTTTGCATTTATTTTCATGTTACATGCATTATTTTCATGCATTTTTGGGTTATTTTCGGAATATGTATTTTGGCAAATTTGAGAATGTTTTTGGGTGGTTCTTTCTCAAATTTTTCATGGGTTTTTGTGGGGACACCTTACCTAAGCTCTACATGTGGTTTAATTTGATTATTTTGGTGTTTTGAGGAAAATTTGAAATTCTAGGGCTTGAAATTGAGAAAATTGGGGGTTTTGTTCAATTTGATTGAAATTGATGAAATTGGCTTGTTGGATTGTTTAATTTGATCACTATATTGAGTTAATTGAATGTTGAGTTGATCAATTAATCAATTTGTTGTGTTTTGAAAACTTGGGTTTTTCAAATTGGGTATTTTTGATACCAACTACATGCTCAAGCCAATTTTGTTAATTTGGATCACAATTGAACTTGTCACTGCATTAGTACATGCATCATTTGGTGTTCATGCTCATGCATCATATAGAATTGATATTTTTCTATATTTTATGATGTGCTAACTTGCAGTCTGCCCTTGGTTATTTGTTTTTGCTTTTTTCTTTCTGTGTCTATCTCTTTTCCTTAGTACTATGCCTAGGAAAACTAGAGCCCATAGGACTTCTGATCCTTCTCCTTCTTTTGACACTGAGCGGTTCCCTAGTGAGTCAAACCAAGTCACCTATGAGACTCTGAACCTTAGGCGTCCTATTTGGGCTGAGCGTAGGGTCTTATTAGATGAGTTGGATCCTGAGGTGCGACGTAACTTTGAGCGTCGGGGTTGGTTACCTTTGCTCGAGTATGAGCATTCTCCTCCTCCTGCCACCTTGATTAGAGAGTTCTATTTGAACCTCTCTATTCATGTCTACGATAATGACACCTTGGTAAAAGTGTGGTTACGTGGTGTGGAGTATCGCATTACCCCTTCGGTAGTGTCTGATGCTCTTGGGGTGCCCATTGTGGACCATCCCGTTTTTCCTTACGAGGAGTCTCCACCCCTTGATGACGTCCTGTCATACATCACTGGGTCTTCTATCCAGTGGGGTTCTGATCCTCGGATCACTTCAGGTGAGCTTTCCGAGCTTCACTATCTTTTCTTTAGGATAGCGTGTCATTCTTTGTGGCCTATTTCGCATGTCCACACCATCCCTCTTGAGCGATGTGTGTTTTTGTATGCTCTTGTCACTGATGCGCCTATCAGTTTTCCGCATTTGTTCCTTCGTTCTTTGAACGAGGTTCATCGATCTAGTTCTACGGCTCATGCTTTGTTTTTCCCTGTTTTTATTCATAGGATTCTCCTTTTTCTTGGTTTTGGTGAGTATCCTGCTTCTGAGCCTGTACATGTCATTGCTCTTATTGGTGCTACCTTTTTGAGGCAAAGGGCTGCTCAACTTCGAGCTAGCTCTAAGCGTCCTAGGGTAGAGCCTTCTGGTGTCACTCCACCCCCTTCTTCTTCTACAGATACTCATGCAGCTAGGACATCTTCTGATCCTGCTGTTGCTGCTGCTGCTGCTGATGTTCCTCCACCGTTTGATGAGGTTTCTGACCTTCGTCGGACACTTAATACTGTCGTGACCGTTCAGGCGGCTCATGGTCAGCTTTTGGTGGACATCCTTGATGAGCTACGTGCGTTACAAGCGGATTTGGCACGCTCTCGTCATTCTCCTCCGCCTCCTTTTGATGATGAGTGAGTGCCCTTTGGCAATTCGTCACAAAAAGGGGAAGTCCATAGTTCATTTGTATCTAGGAGATTTTGTTGTGGTGATTTACATTTTAGGGGGAGTTTTGTTTACTTGGTAGTGATACTGCGGAGCTTGTGGAATTATTAGATTGTATCTAGGTGCTTCACTGTGTATTTTTTTTAGCTCTTATTTAGGAGATATTTTTGTTGAGATACATTTTTATGTATATGTTTCTTATTTCACTACACTTCATTGCTTATTGATTTATATTAATGATGTTACTCATGATATATGTCTTTATTTTGTGTTTTGTGAAATCAAGAAGTTTTTTTTTTTTATATATATTCCTTGTTTCTTTCTTCCACACATGCGTTTATGTGTTTGTTAAGTGTTACAGGAATATACAGGTTGTTTTCAGTCGAGTTGCTGTCTACTTTGCAACTGTTAGATAGTAGTCTAGGTTGAATTGTTAAGTGGCTATTTATTTTGTAATGGGCTATTTCAATTTGTAACTTTGAGCTTTTTGTTAAGTCTGTGTTTTGTCACGGATTGCCAAAGGGGGAGTTTGTTAGGTTCTAAGGATTAGGATCTAATGTATTTAGAACTTCAATTTGTATGTTGGCAAACCATGATCAAAACAATGTTTAGTCTTGTGTTAGACTTGCTCAAAGTATTGGATTTAATGTAAAGTTGGAATCGAGTTGTTGTGCAGAATTACTGTTCATTTTCTGCCAGACTCGATCGATCGAAAATTAGACTCGATCAATCGAAAATCGGGCAGATCGTTTTTCTGCAAAAAATTCCAACTCAGCCCAAGTCCATTTAATGTATAGGGTTTTATGTTTTGCCCTAAGTATATAAGGGAAAACCCTAGCCACGTTTTTAGGGTTATGAATGCTGTGTTTGTGAATCTCATTGTGAGATCTAGAGGTGTTTGCCTTCACATACACTTAGGGTTTACAAACTTGAGATTGATGTCAAGAGTTGTGTAGATCAATACAGTTGCAGAATCAATAGAGCACAAAGATATACAAGCAGGTGCGCTTGTGGATTTGCTGAAGAATTCAAGAAAGAAGGAGTCCGTGGATCTCGAAGCTATCATGGGGTCATGGTAGTAAGTTTCCTACACTTGGGTAGCAATAAGATGTTAGTGATCTAAGTCTTGTTGTGTAAACTTCGATTCTTTCATAGTGGATTCAGTTTACCTTGAGGATAGCTAGGTCAAATCCTCCCCAGGTTTTTACCGGTGTGGTTTCCTGGGTCATCATATCTTTGTGTTATTTATTTTCCGCTGCTTTGTTGTTTTTGTTTATTTGTGTTAACCTAGTTTTAATTAAATTACCTAAGTTAATCACTTGGCTAATTCTCTAGGTTAATCTGTTGGGTTTAAGGGGTCTAAACGAACTGACAAATATATATGGACTTATTGCAGGAGAAATATCATCACATATCCTAGATTGAAATACAGAATGCTTAAATTTCAATTTATGACAATTAGGACGTATGTGACCGGAGACACCACAAAAGTGACAAACAGGAACAAATTTATGAACATCAGTATTCCTAACAGCAAATCTAGTCTCAGATTTTGGTTTTTACCTCAACAAAGAACAATTTGGTCTAATATGACCAACAACACCACAAAAGTGACAAGTAGGCACAAAAACAGATTTCTTATGCTCTATAATAGTAGGTTTAGACTTAGGTTTAGAAACTTCAGCGTCTACATCAGAACTTTTACCTTTATCTAACCTAGCAAAATAAGCCTTTTCTTTATTATTCCTCTTGAAATGAGAGATATAAATTTTTTCAGCTTTAGGCTTAAGAGAAACAGAAACACTTCTGTTATCAACAGCAGGCTTGGTACTAGTCAAATTTTCAATTTTAGCTTTAGATTCAGCTAACTCTTGTTCCAAGCTTTTCATCTTCTTATCTTGAGAGGAAATTTGATTTCTCAAAAATTCATTCTTTTTATTAGATTCATCTAATATAACAATCAATTCCTCTTTTTCAAGATTAGCTAATTTTAACTCTTCCTTGAATTTCTTAGCAATTTTCATTGATTTCAATAATTCCTTACGAAGAGTTTCACAGATATCAATAAAATCAACAGAAACAACAGTATCATTTTTATTCAAATCATCACAAACATGAGCAGAAAGACACTTCAAATTATCCATGATAACAGGGATCAAGGTTCAGCTTTTAGATCAAAAGATCTAACACAAAAGAGCTATCCGCTCTGATACCACTTGTTAGAATTTAGACCCCTATAAAACTAAATTGTTTAACCTAATTAATTAACCAAGTGAATACTTAGGTTTATTATTCAGATCTAGGTTAAAACAATAACAATCATATCATGCAAAGCAGCTGAAAAATAAAGAACACAATGATATGATGACCTAGGAAAACCAAACCGGTAAAAAACCTGGGGAGGATTTAACCTAGCTATCCTCAAGATAAAATAGCAAATCCACTAGAAAGAATTGAAGTTTACACAATAGCGACTTAGACCACTAACATCCTATAGCTACCTGCCTGTAGGAAACTTACTACCACGACCACGTGACAGCTCCGAGACCACGGACTCCTTCTTTCCTTATCCTTTGCAAAACACAAACATCCACACTTGTGACTTTGAGATCCCACTCAAAGGTTTAGCAACACAAACTCTCCTGTTTGTGACTCCAAGACCACCCTTGAAGGTTTAGATCATCAGCACCTTTGATGACTAGAGAAAGCAGCAACTTCAGCAATACCGGATCTTGAGATTCTTCAAGGAACAACACCGGTAGAAGTTATAAGAGAGGTTTTAGGAACAAAACCCTAAATATAAAAGAGGCACACTCTTCTCTCTCTAAAAAGCCTTATGAAAAACGTGCTTAGGGTTTCCTTTATATAGTGGGAGAAGTAGATTTGAAACCCTAATCCTTAATGGGCTTGAACTGCTGTTTGGGCCAACTTAAAATTCTGCAGATATGACTTTCGATCGATCGAGCCTGTTTTTCGATCGATCGAATTAGGCAAATTCTGAAATCTTCTTTCTGCAGCTTGTATGTTCTTGTATGCTTACGATTTGCCAATTGTTCCAAACTTTTAGAACCTAACACTCTAACCCATAATCAATAAAACACAGCAATAAATTGAAAGGTAAAATAGTAGGGAAGGAGAATGCAAACACAAGATAACACTCCGATGTGTTATCGAAGAGGAAACCGAAATACACGACGTAAAACCTTTCCACTGCCCTCTAAGCGGTAAATCGATCCACTAGAGAATAAGTTGGAGTACACGAATAACAAAAGACCCTCCAAGCCTAGCTACCCCATGTACTCGAGCCCTCCAAGCTCCTGCTACCAACTGACTTCGCCAAGCCTTATCTTTTCTAGCTCTCCGGATCATGCAATTCAGCCCGATTGCATCTACCAAACATATGGCTTCTTCCAATGCTTCCCAGCAGCTCTAAAACCTTACTTTTCACTCAAGATGGGTGTGGTAAGTGTTTGGGATATCAACCTCTCAAGGATTTAGAAATGGAGAGGTAAGAGTTGAGGAAAACCACAAAGGATTGTGTAGAGAATTGTGGGTATAGCAATCTCTCACTCTCAAGGGTTTGTGGCTAGGGTTTTCTCTCAGAAGCTCTGTATTACATCTGTGGGTAATAGGGTATATAGTATGGGTAGAGAAAGGATGTATCAGATAGGACAAAATAGTAGAACAAAATGTTTCGCGGGTATCTCGCGGGAAGGCCTTACTCACGAGATAGTTGCGAAACACAGCTGTCTCCATCCTGTCCTGACTCTTCGCATTCCAGTTATGTACAGGGCACATGCATTACTTCGCGGGAATGAAACCTGCGAGCTACCCGCAAGTTACTCGCGAAAACTTCTTTGTCTTCAATATACCTTGAGTCTTCACACTCTCTCTTTCACACACAACTCTTATAATAAAATCTCACATTAGATACATGGTACAAAAGATTGAACATAATTACAATAAAATTTGGCACGGAATTAAAGCCAACATAAAATAATTGTAAATTACAACTTTATAGAATTTTTTCTCAATTTTACCTATTAATACACACACACACACACACACACACACACACACACACACACATATATAGATGACTTATAAACTTGAATTTTTTTTAGTTCTACAAAAAAAAAAAAAGGCTCATTAATATAAAATCATTCAAAAAATATGTTTTTATGGTTTGCTTATATTGGACTCCTCGTTTTTTACACTAAATTAACTCATTTGATACAAAAATTAAAAAACTTAGATTAGATGGAATACATGCCGCAAAATTAAACTTTAATTGAAATCCAATTTTTACATTGAATTAACTCACTTGGCACAAAAATTCAAAAACTTAGATTATATGAAATACATGGCGCAAAATTAGACTCTAATTGAATTTCAATTTAAATTCTAATTGGATTTTCTCTCAGCTTTACCTATTATTATATATATAGAACTCTAATTGAAATCCATTTTACACTAAACTAACTAACTTGATTCAAAAAATTTTAAAATTTTGATTAGATGGGACACGTGGTGCAAAATTAGACTCTAATTGAATTTCAATTTGAAATCTAATTAGATTTTTTCTCAGTTTTACCTATATATATATATATATATATATATAGATGACTTATAAACTTGAATTATTTTTAGTTCTACAAAAAAAAAAGGCTCATAAATATAAAATCATTCAAAAATTATGTTAAAGGCTCATAAATATAAAATCATTCAAAAATTATGTTTTTATGGTTTACTTTATATTGGACTTCTCGTTTTTTATACTAAATTAACTCATTTGGTACAAAAATTAAAAAACTTAGAATAGATGGAACACATGTCGCAAAATTAAACTCTAATTGAAATCCAATTTTTACATTGAATTAACTCACTTGGCACAAAAATTTAAAAACTTAGATTTGATGAGATACATAGCGTAAAATTATACTCTAATTGAATTTCAATTTAAAATCTAACTAGTCGCAGACCCGCGCATTGCACTAGACAATTTTTTTTAGGGTGATCTTATTAAATATATTTGGAATAATAAGTAATAACACTCTCCCATTTTGTTTATATTAATAAAAAAATATTTTAAATTTATTTAAGAATCTGTTTATAAATGTTTAACCATGGTTAGTAAAGACATTACTCATAACTGTAGTATTAAAATACAAATTTATAAAATACAAAAAGTTTTTAAATGACAAATCTCTCCATAGCTCATTGGGAAAAGAAAAGGGGGGAAAAAAAGCAAAAGATATTACTTAATATTTTGAAATACACTTTAATTTAAAATTTTAAAATAAGAGAATTAAATTTTAAAATTAAAGATAATTTTGGAACCTATCTTAAGCACAGGCACGTTAGTACACAATATTTTAATATTAATTTAACAAAGTTTGGTTAAACAAATGTAAATGGCGAAAATATTTTTTCCTTTCAAGTTTGGGGTAAAATTTCATTTCTTCAAACCTCAAGAAAGGAGAATGTAATTACCCCTATATTATTATTATTGTTGTTGTTGTTGTTGTTGTTAATAATTGATTTTTCGTTTTCTTTTAAGTTAATAAAAACCTTATATATAAATTTTTATTTATTTATAAAATATACATTTTTTTAACCTTTACATATCTTTTTTTAAATGTGAATCTTTACATATACCTTAAGTAAACTCTATATATTCCACTGTGTAAAATCATAGACTACTACTTCATAATGATAGTAGCTGATTAGTTTTATCACTTTTTTTTCATAATTTCATTTATAACGTTTTTTTACTATTATTATATATTTACCGGCTAATGATTTTCATAACAGAGGTGTAAAATGAGATGTAGTTTTGTTTATTAGATTTTTAAATGTAATAGTGTATGAAGATTACATATACATACATATATATATATATATATATATATAAAGTTAAATGAAATGTCAAAAAAGGGATTTTAAAATTTTCTAACTTTAGGATTAAGTTTAAATATATTGCTATGATTGTGTATAATTATTGATTATTGATTCAATTTTTTAAGTGAATATAACAGTTGATTTTATTACATTGTAAAGTTTTTAATGTTCTCCATATTGGTCGTATTTATTTTTCATTTTTACTTCTCCTTACAACCTCTTTGTTTTCCAATTAATAGTTACTAATTGACATTTGATTTTTTTTCTTTACCATCTCTCTCTCTCTCTCTCTCTCTCTCTCTCTCTCTCTCTCTCTCTCTCTCTCTCTCCATAGGCAACCTACTATTAGTAACTATTAGTTTCTTTATATTATATTTGGTTTGATATCCTCGTTATTATTTTTTCAATTTAGTGTTTTCCAATTGGCATTTGTTTTGTATTATATTTTTTCTTTGATATATTGGTTTGAGAATGAGTGTCCCTAGTATTACTCCACTTTATGATGACATTTTTATTTATTGAAATTAAGTAAAATTTTTAATTTTTAATTTTTAATTTTTTAAATAAAAAGGAGAGAAAAATATAAATAATTTAATAATATGGAAGATGTGGGGAGATGAATAGTGATGTTAAGGTAGAAAGTAGTGGGAAGATGAAAAAATAAAAGTAAGGAAAAAGCTTGGACAAAATGTAAATGTAAAAAAAAAAAAAAACAAAGTTCAGTTTTTTAAGGATAATTTTATTATTTAAATAAAATATTCCATGTTTAATTATTAAAAATAAAAAAGAGAGAAAATATAAATAATTTAATGGTGTAGAAGATGTGATTGAATTTTAAATGCTTAATAACATAAGATGAGAAGAAAAAAAAAGTAAAAATAAAATATATAACAATAAATACCAATACACAGAACAATTGCACATAAAAGATTTTTGTTCTTTCTTATAACTCAAATTGAGATTGATGGTTTTTTTTTTTTTTTTTTGAATATGTGTTTAAGGATTGTGTTTTTTTAATTTCTCATAAGAAAGCCTTTTCTTTCCCTTTTATAATTTTGATTCAATTTTGGTTTGGATTAATACTTAGTTGTTTTTGGAAATAGGAATTTGAATATGCCTACCAATTTTTTGACTAATAAATTATTATAAAGTCTATTTTTTATTTCTTTAGTTTTATTTTAATTTTAGTTAAGTTAACATTGTAATTTTGTGATGATTTTTTATTATTATGATAATTTCCTTATTCCTTGAGAGATGAGTTGTATATTAAGCAAATATAACACACTACAACAAAGTTAGAAGAATATGGTTCACCTTAAAAATTATTAATGAAATACACACAAAAAAATATTAAAATGATATATTTATAGAGATAAAAAGATAAAAAAAAAGTGTAAAAATCTTTTTCTTTTCTTTTTTTTGAAAAAAGGACAATGCTTGAAGTAATTGTTACTTTTTATATATTACACTTCACTGTATAATATTTATATTCTCACACATCGTGCGAGTCTGTGGCTAGTTTCCTATAAAAACTGAATGATTCTACAAGTCTTCTATTGGGAATAAATTCTATTCTTAGGTTGCAAAATGCAAATGTAGTAGAAACATGGTGAGAAAGAATAATGGGTTGTGCTCATGGTTAGTGTAAAAAGCATGTGATATGATTGTGGGCTTCCTTTATAATAGGATCTTTTGTTACTTTTAGAGCAAACAAAATGACGCCTTTATCCCCACCCAAAATGTTTTCCTATAATGACAAGCTTTATCTTTTAACCTCTAACAAATGCAATGCAATGGCCAAAGGATATGCCCCTTTAATATATTGTCTCTAATCAAATAAACAAAGACTTCTATCCCCTCTAGGTACAGGTTTATATAGAATTCAATTGTTTTCAATTTTTTCTTTTCTATGTAAGAAAGAACCATCAACCTTAACTAGCCAAAAAAAAAAAAAAATACCTATCAACATTAATTAGAGTTATAAGAAATAGCAAAAAAAGGGGTAACATTTAACAATTAAAGAGAAAAAAAAATTTAAAAACAAATCTAAATGGCATTAACCAATGTGGAGTTTTAAAGAACTCTTGGTTTACCTAGAATATAATAGAGAAAAAAAAATGAGACTAATATTAATTCTAGGAAACATATATAAGGAAATAGAAATAAGGATGCTAATTAAAGAACATTGGCAATACCATCAATCCTGTTTGAAGATTAATCATAACTCCACTAATTTGCTGACTTTTAACTTTTGGTTGGTATATATTCAGGCATTCTCCAATGGTATCCAAAAATAATACCCAGGCAAGCTCTCTCGTCATTCCTAAATGTTTAAATGACAATGTCTATTATACACACCCACTTACACAACTTTTGTACAAAAATCTTGATTGGAAATTGTGAATTCAAGTCACGATTTTAATTCAAAAAAGTGTATGTGTGTGTAGGGTGTGCGTAAGTGAGTGTGTGTAAGAGACATTTTCCATATTTAAATTTAATAAAGATTTGGTGTAAAATCTCTTGTTTACATCCTCTAATAGGAGTATGCCACATCAAATATTTCAAAGTTAAGCAGTAGACAGGTCACACATATATCCTACAAACGAATAAAAATAAAACATAAAAACTGTACAACCCCCTTTCTTTCTCTACTTTTGATAATATTCATGGTCGAAAACTCAAATATTGCAGTTATAAATCATATTTACTATCTCGCATGGGCAGCGTACAAATTGGATGAGCGAAGAAGGGAAGTCTCCTCTATAATTTTGGAGACATCTGGGCGCCACTGTGAGGGTTCTTTATGAATTATGAATAATACATAAAAAAAAAAAAAGCCAATAAAATCATTTAAATATTAAAAAATGACAGAAGTTGATACCAATAACACTTTCAAATTTGTTATGTTAACAGATTTTTTTTTCTGTTTTTTTTTTTTTTCTTAATGAGGGGTCACTGCCCTAAGACTGGTAGATGACCATTTTTTTTATCAAAAATCATTTTTGGGGAGCCAACAATATTTTTTTTTTCAAATTTTAAAACCTTTTAAATATGTTTTTATTTTGTTTTTTCAAATTTTACAGCCAGTGGCCTCGCTTGGTCTATGTATGGTTCCGTCATTGATAATATATAAAAAAACTAGTCGCTAATTTGTACGATGCACAAGATAATTAAATAAAATTAAAAAGTATTTATTTTGCTTGAAGGTCTATTATCAGTAATTAATATATATATATATATATATATATATAAACTAGTTACTAACATAGTATTTATTTTTCTTAAAGGTTTAATAGAAGTCATTTAAGATCCAATGTGTCCAATAATTTTTTTTTAAATGTAATTTCAAAAGTCTTTTAATCGTAAATTTTTTTTAATCATAAAATAAACTCTATCTAAACTCTAAAGAAAAACATTCAGAATGATCACATCATTGATACCATATCATGATGGTTGCAAATAACAATATTATTATTCATGATTAATAGATGAACAATAAAACTGTGAATTAACAATTTAACAATTCATATACCAAGTTTAAATTACAACTACACATATACAGAAGACTCCAAATATTAGAATATACTTCTTCTACCATTTTCAATATTCAATCAAAACCAAAGTTTCAAAGATAATTCCAATTCAATTAAATCCAAAACATACATACACATGAACGTAAAGAATTCCAAAAATAAAAACACAATATCTCTCATATATGTTAACATTAAACCTAATAAGAAAACTTTACATACCTTTTGTTTTGAAGTCGCTCCAAGAACCAAAATCAATGCAAGAGACTGTACAACAGAGTGGTGTTGGAAGAATAATTCCAAAAAAAAAAAAAAAACTATTTAAAATATAATATAGGAATAAAAAGCTGAGCTGAAACTGTAACAAATAATTCCTAAAAAAACTAGGCATAAATGCACTTTTAGCCCCTACATTTTGACTTTTTTCTATTTTAGTCCCTACATTTTATTTTTACCACTTTTAGTCCCTAAACCAATTAATGCGGGACATTTAAGTCCTTGAAACACTATTCCATCAGCCAACTAACAGCACAGTTAACGTTGGTATTAAAATATTATTAAAAATTTTTTTTGATATTTTTTAAATACCAAAATTAAAAAAAATAATAATTACTTAATTTTAATTAAAAAAAATAAAAAAACAAACAAAAAAAATTTATTTTCTTTCAAACAAAAATTTTACTTTCTTTTAATTAAAATGATTTTTTTTTTATTCCAATCTTTTTTTGTTTAATTTCAGAAAGACATATTAATGTTTTTTTATGTTCTTCCCCTATATGATTCACATTCTAATCAAATTAATCCTTATTTTCTTATCATTTTCTTTTCCTTTCTTGTACTTTCTTCATAACCAAACACATTAAAACAAAATAAATTAATTAAATGTTTCTTGTATTTCTTTTTTCTTTTCATTATTTTTTCTAGAAGAACATGTTCATGTTCTTTGTGTTCTTCCCTATAATCAATCTCCAGCAAAAAACAAACCCTAAACCCAGATCCTAACCAAACCCCAAACCCATATCACCAGTAAAGCAAGCCTTAGCCTTCAAACCCATAAATTTTCTTGGCAAACAAACACAAAAAAAAAAAAAAAAAAAAAAAAAAAACCACTAGAAAAAAAAAAAAAAAAAAAAAAAAAAAAAAAAAACCCAAATCACCACCACTAAATCAAAGAACATGAAGATCAAACCCAAGCAAAAGAACATAAAGATCCCACCCACGCCGTCCATCAAGCACGATCAACCCAGCAAACCTGATCTCCTTCTTCTCAACCCAGCAAACCCCAACCCGATCCCAACCAAGCAAACCCCAACCCGATCCCAACCCAGCAAACCCCAGCAAACCCCAACCCGATCCCAACCCAGCAAACCCACCGACCAGCGGTTGTTGTTGTTGTACGTAGCAGCCGTTTTTCCTCTTCTAATCTTCTTTCTCTCTTTCTCACCATCTCTCCTCTAACCTGTGTTTGCAACCCGTTTGTAAGTCTGACTGATTTTATGGTTTGATTGCTAAGGAAATACAAGAAAAGAGAAAAAAAAAATACTGATTTCTGGGCAAGGGTTTTTTTTTTTTTTTTTTTTTTGAGTAATTAAGTAATTGGACAAGGTTTTAAAATTGAGTAATTTTTTTTTTAATTTTGGCATTTAAAAAATATCAAATAATTTTTTTAATAATATTTTAATACCAACCTTAACTATGCTGTTAGTTGACTGACGGAATAGTGCTTCAAGGACTTAAATGTCCCGCGTTAATTGGTTTAGAGACTAAAAGTGGTAAAAATAAAATGTAGGGACTAAAATGGAAAAAAGTCAAAATATAGGGACTAAAAGTGCATTTACGCCAAAAAACTATTTATAATATAATACAGGGTTATGGATTCCTAATCAAATTTGGTTAGGATTATGGATTCTAATCAAATTTAGTTATATAATATATTTTTTTAAAGGGTGAATATGTTGGTAGAGTTCATTTAATATAAAATTTAAATCCTATTGAAATTAAAAATGATATATATTTGTTGGGTCTCATTTGATATAATTATAGAGTTTAAATCCTATTGAAATTATAATTTCTAATCAACGCCAATATATAAAAAAAATGAAAGAAAAAAGAAAAGAAAGAAAACGTGATTGATATATATAAGAAAATATGATAGAATTTTTATTATTTTTTCAAATGTCATCAACATAGATATTATCAAATTAATGGAGATATATTCCATTTTTTGGGATAGATTTATATTAATAAATTTATTATATAATTTGTTAGGATTATCTAAAAATTCTCTGATTAGATGATAATTTAGGTCTCTTTTAAGTATAGTGGTTGTATGACACCAAACAACTAAATTTTTTTTTTTAAAGAAATTTAATAAATTTACTACAATTTGGTGCTATAAAATTGAAAGAATTAAATCAAAATAAATCAAAATAAAAAAAATATAAATGAAAAATGCTAATGTGGAAAATTGTGAAAATGCCAACTTGTTAGGTTCTAAGAATTAGGAACTAATGTATTAGAACTTCAATCTGTAATGTTGGCAAACCATGATCAAAACATTATTTAAGTTGTGTGTTGGACTTGCTCAAAGTATGGCTCTTAATGTAAAGTTAGAATCGAGTTTTATGCAGAATTCACTGTGCACTTTCTGCCTGACTCGATCGATCGAAAAATAGACTCGATCGATCGAAAGTCGTGCAGATTGTTTTTCTGCAGAATTTTCCAACTCAGCCTTAGCCCATTTAATGTATAGGGTTTTATGTTTTGCCCTAAGTATATAAGGGAAAACCCTAGCCACGTTTTTAGAGTTCTGTTTTGCTGTGTTTGTGAATCTCATTGTGAGATCTAAAGGTGTTTACCTTCACATACACTTAGGGTTTACAAACTCAAGACTCATGTCAAGAGCTTGGTAAATCATACAGTTGCAGAATCAAAGATCTTCAAGAAATACAAGCAGGTGCGCTTGTGAATTGCTGAAGAATTCAAGAAAGAAGGAGTCCGTGGATCTCAGAGCTATCATGTGGTCATGGTAGTAAGTTTCCTACACTTGGGTAGCAATAGGATGTTAGTGGTCTAAGTCTTATTGTGTAAACTTCGATTCTTTCATAGTGAATTCGGTTTACCTTGAGGATAGCTAGGTTAAATCCTCCCCAGGTTTTTTACCGGTTTGGTTTTCCTGGGTCATCAGATCTTTGTGTTCTTTGTTTTTTCCGCTGTTTTATTGTTTCTCAATATATTTGTGTTAACCTAGTTCTGCTTAAATTACCTAAGTTAATCACTTGGTTAATTCTCTAGGTTAATCTGTTGGGTTTAAGGGGTCTAAACGAACTAACACAACTAAAAGTCAAAGGCTTCGATAACCCTAAATTTCAAGTAATGCAATAAGATACTTTTTCTTCTTAAATTATAATTATAATTTGAACTAACTTGTAATATCATGCTTATGCATAAAATACATTTACAAATAAATATAACTAAATTTGTACTAAAATTTTACTAAATTTATATATAATGATGGTGCAAAATATCGAGTTCTGGCATGCTTAGACCATTACCAAAACCGGCACGATAGTCAAGCGTACACCATGTATACGAAGCCTCTAGCCGGCCCCACCTTAGAGTGGTGGTTAGGTCGAGCTGCTCCACTTAACCCTTATCTTCGGGCTCATATCATTCACTTCTTACGTGAAGAAATGTGTCCAAAAGAGCTCAAGTGGATACCAGATGACCTCTTTGCCACCGAGATGGTCAAGGACATTCTCGAGTGGTCAATCTTACTATCGTGGATGAACGAATGGCTAGCGTACACTCACTGGTACAATGGCACTGCTATGCAATTGGATGTCCAGATAAGTAGCTACTTTGACACAGCTCTGCTCAGGGACGAAGCCAGACTTTAGACTTAGGGGGTGCAAAACATACGCTAAAAAAATTATTGACTTGTAACTAAATGAGACTATCTTATATAAATTAATGTTTTCATTAGTTTTTTTGTGTTATTTATTTAATTAATTTTCAAATCTTTCATCAATTTTAAACCTTACAACTCTACTAATTGAAAATTAAAAAGAAATATGTAAACAAAGAGAAGATAAGAAAAGCTCATATATATATATATATATATATATATTCTTAGGCTACTAGAAAAAACTTACAAGCTCATGTGTTAAAGCATGTGATTAGGTCCACTTCAACACATAATAAAAAAATGTTAATTACTTTTTTGTGAACGATAACACATAAATTTATCATATTAATCTATTAAAATTTGTAGCTCACTTTAAATATATATTGAAGACAAAACTTAGATATAGTATTTTTCACCAATTTAAAAATTTTCAATAAAGTGATGGGTTTTTTTTTTTTTTTTTTTTTTTGGGTTCTAAGAGCCAATTTGTAAATGTTTGGAGAGAGGGGGGCAAAGAGTAATTATCTTGGACCTAAATGTTAAAAGAATTTAATATATATATATATATATACATATTATAATTTAAAAAAAATTGGGGGGGCCACTGCCCCCCCTAGTCAATGAATAGCTACGTCCCTGGCTCTGCTTGTGCAATCCTAGAAGATCGAGCATATATATATATATATATATATATATTTGAAAATATAAAATAGCTACTAATAAAATAAATATATGTTTATTTGAAACAAATGACACAAGAAATCATTTAAATTATTATTCAAGAAATTTTTAATTTTTGTTTGCCTAACCATTATTTGTATAATAATAATAATAATAATGATTCAATAGTGATATTATTGAAGTTTATTAATTTTGATTCTATGGTTTTCTTACTTAACAACCCATTTACCACAAATATATATATATATATATATATATATATATAAAATTGGACTCCTCGATTTTTCTTGTATAGTAAATAATTGCACCAAAGTTAAGAAAATTAGATGGATCACACAACATAAAATTAAATTCTAATTTAATATCTAATTGAATTTTCTCTCAAGTTTGACTATATATATGCGTGTGTATATATGTGTGTGTGTGTGTGTGTGTGTGTGTGTGTGTGTGTGTGTCAATGATCCCTTTTCTTAATCTAAATGCATAAATTAAGAAAATGGACCTTCCGCGAGATTCGACTAATTGACATTGATGAGATTGTGAGTCTATGACACTGTATCATTGCATTATGCAGGCTGTGAAACACTTATTAGATTGGGGTTACCTAAATGTCAATCTAAACGTAAAGAATTTAGAGGGTAAAACAGCATGGGATATCTTGCAAGGACAAATACATGTAGACAATAGCAAGATCAGGGATATGCTACGCCGTGATAGAGCTAAATCAGGATCATCTTTTTCTACCGTTCCTTGTTATGAAAATTACCTAAGGCCGCCGTCTTCAAGGGTTTGTATGAGAAATGACAGAATTGGGAAAAACTGAATTACATTGATTTAATTTAGCTTGTGCCTTTATATACAATATCAGGCTCAACTAAGAATAAAAAACAGAGAGCCAAGAACTAACAAACCAGAGTAACAAACTATCAACCAATCTCACGTGTGTATAACCACCCTACTCACGTGTGAACACTAATAACAGAGAAAATAGAAACTAAGCTACAGGTCGTATACACAAAGTCATTTACTAAAACTACAAGTGCTTCAGGTATTGCTCTTTGAACTTGCTACACTTCTTGAATCTTGCTTCTTCAGCTCTAATTGCTTACACGAATTGCCTTGATCTTGATACTCCCCCTCAAGATGGACTATAGGTTGATAAATATTAATGAGTCCCATCTTGGATAAAAGCTCTGAAAATTGTTTGTGACTTAGAGCCTTAGTGAGCAAATCTGCTAATTGTGACTAAGTTCTAACATGAATAAGTTTGACTACTCTCTCCAACACCTTATCCCTCACAACATGACAGTCAATTTTTATATGTTTCGTTCGCTCATGGAAAACAGGATTAGAACCTATGTGGAGAGCTGCTTGACTGTCACAAAATAGCAATGCTTCTCTATTGTGATTAACTTGCAGGTCTTTTAACAAATATAAAATCCAAACAATCTCACAAGTTGAAATAGCCATTTCCCTATACTCTATCTTTGCTGAGGATCTGGAAACAGTGGACTGCTTCTTTGATTTCCATGAAACCAGTGAATCCCCAATGAATATACAATAGCCTGTAACAGACCTTCTGGTATCTGGACATGAAGCCCAGTTAGAATCTGTAAAACCCTTCACATGTAATTCTGAACTTGCTGAGAAGAAAATGCCTTTGCCAGGTTCATTCTTCAAGTACTACAAAACCTGAAGTGCTGCTGCAAGGTGTGGGTTTCTTGGTTTAGCCATATATTGGCTTAGTTTGTGGACTGCAAAAGTGATGTCAGGCCTAGTGATGCTTAGGTACGAAAATCTTCCTACCAATCTTCTATACTGCCCTGGATCATAAAGTAATAAGCCTTCATCTTTGCTAAGTTTAAGATTCGGATCCATAGGAATTTTGACAAGTTTGCAACCAAGAAGCCCTGCATCCTCCAAAATCTCAAGGGCATACTTCCTTTGACACAAAGAGATGCCTTTAGCTGTCCTAGCTACCTCCAAACCAAGAAAATATCTCAATGCTCCTAAATCCTTCAATTTGAACTTCTGATTCAACATCTCCTTAAATTGATCAACTTGCTCTTTATCATTGCTTGCTATGAGAACATCATCAACATATACTAACAAAACAATAAAAGAAGCTCCTTGTTGTCTGGTGAAGAGTGAGTAATCTGCTTTAGATTGAATGAATCCAAGTTGAATCACTGTGGTTGAAAATTTGGAAAACCACTGTCTTAAAGCCTGTTTAAGGCCATAAAGAGACTTGTTTAACCTGCAAACAAGCTCCTCTCCATGCTCCCTCTTGCTGTGAAATCCAGGTGGACGAGCCATGTACACTTCTTCATGCAAGTCACCATGAAGAAATGCATTATTTACATCAAGTTGGCTAAGAAACCATCCTTTCACAGCAGCCACTGCAAGAACACACTTCATAGGAACCATTTTGGCAACAAGACTGAAGGTTTCAAGGTAATCCAAGCCCTCCTTTTGAGTAAATCCCTTTGCAACCAATCCAGCTTTATACCTCTCTGTTAGGTTCTAAAAGTTTAGAACAATTGGCAAATCGTGAACACACAAGAACAAGTAAGCTACAGAAAGAAGATTTCAGAATTTGCCTGGTTCGACCGATCAAGAAACAGGCTCGATCGATCGAGAATCGTATATGCAGAATTTTAAGTTGGCCCAAACAACAGTTCTAGCCCATTAAGGATTAGGGTTTCAGATCTATTTCTCCCATTATATAAAGGAAACCCTAAGCACATTTTTAGAAGGCGTTTTAGAGAGAGAAGAGTGTGCCTCTTTTGTATTTAAGGTTTTGTTTCTAAAACTTCTCTTATAACTTCTACCGGTGTTGTTCCTTGAAGAATCTCAAGATCCGGTTTTGTTGAAGTTGTCGCCTTCTCTAGTCATCAAAGGTGCTGATGATCTAAACTTTCAAGGGTGATCTTGGAGTCACAAACAGGAGAGTTTGTGTTGCTAAATCTTTGAGTGGGATCTCAAAGTCACAAACGTGGGTGTTTGTGTTTGCAAAGGCCAAGGAAAGAAGTAGTCCGTGGTCTCGGAGCTGTCACGTGGTCGTAGTAGTAAGTTTCCTACAGGCAGGTAGCAACAGGATGTTAGTGGTCTAAGTCGTTATTGTACAAACTTCAATTCTTTCTAGTGGATTTGCTATTTTACCTTGAGGATAGCTAGGTTAAATCCTCCCCAGGTTTTTTACCGGTTTGGTTTTCCTGGGTCATCATATCGTTGTGTTATTTATTTTTCCGCTGCTTTGCATGATATGATTGTTATTGTTTTAACCTAGATCTGAATAATAAACCAAAGTATTCACTTGGTTAATTAATTAGGTTAAACAATCTAAGTTTACAGGGGTCTAAAATTCTAACAAGTGGTATCAGAGCGGGTAGCTCTTCTGTTGTAGATCTTTTGATCTAAGAGTTGATCCTTGATCCCTGTTATCATGGATAATTTGAAGTGTCTTTTTGCTCATATTTGTGATGATTTGAATAAAAATGATACTGTTGTTTCTGTTGATTTTCTTGATGTCTGTGAAACTCTTCGTAAAGAATTATTGAAATCTATGAAAATTGCTAAAAAATTCAAGGAAGAGTTAAAATTGGCTAATCTTGAAAAAGAGGAATTGGTTGCTAGATTAGATGAATCTAATAAGAAGAATGAATTTTTGAGAAATCAAATTTCCTCTAAAGATGAGAAGATGAAAAGCTTGGAACAAGAGTTAGCTTAATCTAGAGTTAAAATTGAAAATTTAACTAGTACCAAGCCTGCTGTTGATAACAGAAGTGTTTCTGTTTCTCTTAAGCCTAAAACTGAAAAAGTTTATATCCCTCCTTTCAAGAGGAATAATAAAGAAAAAGCTTATTTTGCTAGGTTAGACAAAGGTAAAAGTTCTAATGTTGATGCTGAAGTTTCTAAACCTATGTCTAAACCTACTGCTAGTGTGCATAAGAAATCTGTTTTTGTGCCTACCTGCCACCTTTGTGGTGTTGTTGGTCATATTAGACCAAATTGTTCTTTGTTGAGGCAAAAACCAAAATCTGAGACTAGATTTGCTATTAGGAATACTGATGTTCCTAAGTTTGTTCTTGTTTGTCACTTTTGTGGTGTGTCCGGTCACATTCGTCCTAATTGTCATAAATTGAAATTTAAGCATTCTGTGTTTCAATCTAGGACATGTGATGATATTTCTCCTGCCATAAGTCCAAATAAATTGTTTCATATTCTCTTGAAAAATTTAAGTTTGTTGGCTTGTGAAAGGAAATTGTAGGATTTCAGTCTTTCTCAGAAGATTGGTGTAATTCCTCAAATACACTCTGTTTCACATGGATTTTCACTTACAAAGCCGAAGACTCGTGCTATATGGGTGAGAAAAGATTCTCTAAGGTGAGTGTTACTGAATTTTCCCTAATTTAATTCTTTCAATTATTTGTGGACATGTTTTGTTTCTGTTTTTGGTTGTTTTTTTTTTTTTTAGGTTGTTTTTTATTAAAAAAAAATCCAAAAACATTGAAAATTTTCAAAAAGACAAAAATATTTTATTTTGTGTCTAGTTTTATTTTTCTTGAGGATTACATGAATTATGATATCTCTCTTGATTTAAAACATGCTTGACAATGTGGAGAAACTTGAATAGTATGTGTTATATAAGTGCTAAGCTTTTTCTGATTTTGTGTGAGTATGTACTAGTTTGTACATGTACTCAAGGGTTAATTAAGAAATTGATATTTCTTGTTTGTGTACCCTCTATAGCTTAGTTAAGCACTGTCATGCATTTCATTTGAATTTTTTTTTATCATTTAGCATAATATGTGCTTTTAGTTTTTGTCATAAATTTTTTAAAACCAAAAAGATTTTTATGTGTTTTGTATTATATATCTTGGATTTATAATCAAGGTTGGCCATATTATCTTTACATAACATGTTTATGTACCTTGTTTAGCTTGGATGAGCTTATTTATTGCACTTTACAGGCTGAAGTCTTTGTAGTGCATGTTGTGTGGGAAGATGTTAGTAGTTTTTGATCACCTGATCTTGATCTTGAAATCACATGCCTTTGATTGTTGGACTTGAACTTATTGAGAAAGGCATAAATAACCATCTCATCACTATTTACTAGCCAATCATGAACACCTTAGTGCATATCGTAAGATTTTGTGCTCGAGAAAGTGTAGCACATGCACAAAAAGAACAAAAGGTGTAGCCTCGGTTTAAATGCTAAAATTGGTGTGTACATTATTGGGCTATAATGAATTCAAATTAATTAAAATTGGTATGTACCTTATGAGGCAAATCAAGAAACTTACATGATTGCAAACTTTTAATCTAGGAGATGTGAGATTTATATGATGTAACTCTTTAGGTGATAGTCTCTTTCAAATTTATGTGATGAATTTTGTAGACTTTGTGATTGATTACCATTCACATATCACCTCACATGTTTCTTAAGCTTTTGCTAGTTGCACACACTACACATGTTACTCTTTGCTAAACTTTGTACATGTTATTGTGTGTGATTTTGTTGTGGCCATCCAAGAGTAAAAATTCCTTGATTTTGATGCAAAATTTGAGTTTTGTGGACAAATTGGTTGATAAACTTGTTCTTGAGAGATCTGGGTTGTATTCATGTGTTTTTGAAAAACTTCTAGTCTCATACTCATGCATTTCATTCATGAAATATTGTGCTTTGAGGAGTTACTGCATTAAATTGCTCTGTTTTTCAAAAATTTGAGTTTTCCAGAATTTCGACCGATCGAAGCTGTTTCTCGACCAATCGAAATTGTGATTAAAATTTTTGGTTTGATTCTGTCTGACTCGATTGGTATTCGATCGATACTTGATCGATCGAAACTGAAAAATTTTCAGTTTTTAGAGTTTTGACCAAAATTTTTTTCATGCATCATTTATGGTTAGGATTCATATGAGTTGCATTGTTTTTGTATCCATCTTGCAGTTTTGCAGTCATATCTCTTATTGTTTTCACACATAACATGCATATACTTTGCTAAATTGGGTACTCAATTTGATTGATTAATTTTTGAGTCCTTTGTACATTTTAGTATATGCTATTTCTTCTTGCTGTGTGAACTGCAGAAAATATTTTTCTTAAGAGATATGATGAATAATAATGTGCTAATATTTTCTCTACTCATGCAACTGTTTATGGGTCACATAGTGTCAAGTTTGCATTTATTGAAAGAGAGAATATTTTTCTTCATATGTATCCTCAACTCAATTTTTTTTAGGTTTGTGTGTTTTTATTTATCCCCACCTCCTAAATTTTCCCCAAAACTGTTTTCCCCAAAACGGTTTTTCCTAAAACTTGTTTTGTTTTTCCTATTTTTATAGGAGGAGAAAAGTTTTTTTTTTTTTTTTTTTTTTTGTCTTTGTTGTTTATAGGGGGAGTTGTTGCTCTTCATAGGGGGAGTTCTCTCTATTTTCTATAGAGCTAAACTGTTTTATGTTCTCTTGGTTCTCTTTTTTCTCTCATGTTTACTGTCACTCTACTCTTTGTTTGAGTTGTCTTTGTCAATACGTGACAAAAAGGGGGAGAAATCGATGATATGTGGGAATCATGTTTGTCTTGTTTAGGGGGAGATAAAATTGTTTTTGAAAGAGGGAGAATATAAAATTTTTTTGATGTATCTAACTTAGGGGGAGAGTTAGTTTAATTTTATATTTTATATTATTGTTTATATGTCTTTCTTTCCACACATGCGGTGATGTGTTTGTTGAGTGTTTCAGGAAAGATAGGTTCATTCTGATCAAGACTTTCTACCTCTTCTTGCAACTTCTAGATTAAGAGTCTTAGATTGGGATTTGTGATGTAATTGGGCATTTTATTGTATTGGGTTGTTCTTGTATTTTAACAATTCATTTTGAATGAAAGTTTTGTCATGAATTCCCAAAGGGGGAGATTGTTAGGTTCTAAAAGTTTAGAACAATTGGCAAATCATGAACACACAAGAACAAGTAAGCTGCAGAAAGAAGTTTTCAGAATTTGCCTGGTTCGACTGATCGAGAAACAGGCTCGATCGATCGAGAATCGTATCTGCAGAATTTTAAGTTGGCCCAAACAGCAGTTCTAGCCCATTAAGGATTAGGGTTTCAGATCTACTTCTCCCACTATATAAAGGAAACCCTAAGCACGTTTTTAGAAGGTCTTTTAAAGAGAGAAGAGTGTGCCTCTTTTGTATTTAGGGTTTTGTTCCTAAAACCTCTCTTATAACTTCTACTAGTGTTGTTCCTTGAAGAATCTCAAGATCCAGTATTGTTGAAGTTGCTGCCTTCTCTAGTCATCAAAGGTGCTGATGATCTAAACTTTCAAGGGTGATCTTGGAGTCACAAACAGGAGAGTTTGTGTTGCTAAACCATTGAGTGGGATCTCAAAATCACAAACGTGGGTGTTTGTGTTTGCAAAGGCCAAGGAAAGAAGTAGTCCGTGGTCTCGGAGCTGTCACGTGGTCGTGGTTGTAAGTTTCCTACAGGCAGGTAGCAATAGGATGTTAGTGGTCTAAGTCGCTATTGTACAAACTCCAATTCTTTCTAGTGGATTTGCTATTTTACCTTAAGGATAGCTAAGTTAAATCCTCTCCAGGTTTTTTACCAGTTTGGTTTTCCTAGGTCATCATATCATTGTGTTATTTATTTTTTCACTGCTTTGCATGATATGATTGTTATTGTTTTAACCTAGATCTGAATAATAAACCAAAGTATTCACTTGGTTAATTAATTAGGTTAAACAATCTAAGTTTACAGGGGTCTAAAATTCTAACACTCTCAATAGATCCATCAGCTTTGTACTTAATCCTATAGACCCATTTGCACCCTATAGGATGTTTATCATGAGGTAAAGGAGTAATAGTCCAAGTATTATTGGCTTCCAAAGCAGCAATTTTAGCATCCATGGCATTTTGCCACTTAGGGTCAGTTACTGCTTGTGAGAAATACTTAGGTTCTGTGTTGGTGCAAATAAAGCAACAAAAGGATTTGTAGGTAAGGGATAAAGTGGCATAAGTGAGATAGGAAGAAAGGGGATGGGATGTACCTGAGTGGGATTGATTTGAACTGCATGCTGAGGAGACTTGGTTACAATGATAAGCCTTGAGATAAGATGGAGGTTTAGACACCCTACTAGATCTTCTAGGAGCATCAGCAGGCACAACTAATGGAGTAGCAGAAACATCATGATCAAGAACATCAGAACAGACATGATCAAAGGCATCAGGAAAAGCTTGATCATCTGTGTCAAGATCATGATGAATCTGTACAATGGAATTAGGACTGATAGATGAAATAGGATCAAGAAACATTGAAGGAAGAGGAGGAATGTTGGGCAAAGGAATTAAGTCAGATGAAGGAAGAGAAGTATGTGAAGCAAATGGGAAAACCTTTTCATGAAAGATCACATCTCTAGAAATGAAGATGGAATGTGATTGAAGATCAAATAACTTGTAACCTTTGATGTTAAAAGGATATCCTAAGAAAACTGACTTCCTAGCTCTAGGTGCAAACTTATGCTTATGTGGAGTTAACATCAGTGGCAAAACAAAGACAGCCAAAAGTTCTGAGGTGAGAATAGGAAGGAACCTGATTGAAAAGCACCTCATATGGAGACTTATTTTGCAGAAAAGGGGTAGGAAGTCTATTGATCAAATACACAGCTGTGAGGATACAATCACCCCAAAAAACAAGAGGAATGTTAGATTGAATTTGTAGGGCCTTAGCTGTTGCCAGAATATGCTGATGTTTCCTCTCCACAACTGAATTTTGTTGTGGACTGTAAACACAGCTTTGTTGATGAATAATGCCTTTAGAGTTGTAAAAATCTATCATGTTAAATTCTAAAGCATTATCTGTTCTGATGGATTTAATTGTGGTTTGAAATTGAGTATGTACCATATTGTAAAATGAAACAATCAAAGGCCTAACTTCTGATTTTGTTTTCATGAGGAAAACCCAAGTAGCCCTTGATGCATCATCTACAATGGTAAGAAAAAATTTGTGCCCAGCAGTAGTAGAAATGGAAAATGGCCCCCAAACATCCATATGAACAAGATCAAAGAGATGATCAGCTCTTTTATTAACAAAAGGAAAGGGTAGTCTCTTTTGCTTTGCCAAAGGACATATAGTGCAGCCTTTAGTACAACAATTTTGTAAGAAAGGAAAGAGATGACTTAAAGAATGAAGTTTCATATCAGATGGATGTCCTAGTCTAGAATGCCATAGAGAATACATATTGAAATGATTAGCAGAAGAAGAAAAAGCAGCAAAAGAGCTTAACTTATTCTTAAGAAGAAATTCATCAAGAGATTTGGAAGCTTTAGAGAGGCTAGATCCTTGTAACAGATAGAGTCCATCATGCATTCTGCCCATTCCAATCGTGTTCCAACAGGTAAGGTCCTGTATAAAACAGTAATTTGAAAGAAAAACAAGACAAAAGGGTTGAGAATGAGTTAAGGCACTAACAGAAATCAAGTTAAAAGAAAAGGAAGGTACACAAAGGACATTTGTTAGGGTAATATGTGAGGAAAGCTTAACTGTACCAACATGAGTCACAAGAGCAGCCTCCCCATTAGGCATTTCAACCATAGTGTGTGAAATGGCAGTAAAAGAAGTCAATAAATGCATTGAACAAACTATGTGATCTGTAGCACCAGTATTCATAACCTAAGTTTCAACACCAAAAGCTTTTCTATTCGCAACCTTAGCAGAAAAGACTGAATGTGGTGAACAAGAAACAATACCTGCAACTGCATTGGATGGGAATGAAACAGCATTAACCATGTGAGGTTCTTGAGCTGTTGGATTTTGGTGAGCTCCAATCAAAGACAAAAGCTGTTGGTACTGATCAGGAGTAAATGCAGGTGTTTGAGAAGTGATAGCATGATTGTGATTAGCATTTGGAGGTAAGCAGTGACCTTGAAACTGATTTGCAATAGAATTATGATCAGCATTTGGAGCCAAGCAATGACCCTGGAACTGATTTGCAACAGTTGAAACTTGATGAGCCATCATATTCTTGTTCTTGAATTTGTAACCTGGTGGAAAACCATAAAGTTTATAAAATTTATCCACAGTATGACCCATCCTTCCACAATGAGTGCATAATGGTCTTTCTTTCCCTTTTGGATTGTGGCCTGAGCTTTTGGTAGCCAAAACAGTGGACTCAACTTTAACAGAATTGGTGACAGATCTTTGCATTTCCTCTTGGATGAACAAAGAATGAGCCCTATTAACAGAAGCAGTGGCGACGCCACGTTATACTTAGGGTGTTCCCAGGAACACCCTGACTTGAAATTTTTTTTTTATATATAATAATTAAAAAAATTTTATTTGTTTACCCTTTAAAAAAAATAGGAATACCCTCAATCAAAATTAGGAACACCCTCATATTAAATATATATATATATATATATATATTTGTTCTACTTTCAAGCAAAAAAAAAAAAATTCAACTAAAATCTAAAAAAAAAAAAAATTGTAACAGAGCAAAACAACGGACGGCAAGCCCATCATCAGGCCCACAGCAAGCCCAACAGATTACAAAGGAAGCAAACCCATGGATTCTCCAAAAAAAAAAAAAAAAAAAAAAAAAAAAACCAAACCCCAATACAGAGTAACCTCAAATCAGTAAATCAGTTCATCAGAAATCACTAAAACTAAAGCAAACCTAAAAACAGAGCAACGCCTCCCCTTAGAAGTTAGATCGGTCCAGTTGCAGTCCAGACTCTAGAGCACATCGTCGCCCCTCGTCGGAGATCGGTCCAGTCGAGGGGCGACGATGTGCACATCGTCGCCCCTTGTTGTTGATCATCATTTCAATGTAGGATTTGATGATTTTACCCTAGTTAAGCAAGTTATTAGGTGTAATATCATTAATTTTTATTACTCATAAAAAAATATTGTTAATTTTTTTATTTTTATGTTAAGATTCTAAAAATCTTGAGTAAAAACTTTTTTCTCAAAATTGTGTGATTTCCCTCTGACTTCATTGTTTTTTTTTTTTTTTTTGCAAGGATCAAGACAAGGAACTCTTATTCATTTGGTGATCAAGATGTGCACCTCAATGCCAACATTCCATCGTAGGTTTCCTTGATCTTAGCATTGTTATTGCAGGGTTTCACCCTCTAGAACATATTTTTATGGTTCAGTTCAATCGAGTGTGTGGACTACAAAATGAGTTTACAACCTCTCATTTTCATAGTAGATTAAAATGCTTGATTAGTGTAGGAATTTGACCCCAAAGCTACGTGAATTGATTGAAGAGTTTGCCAAAAAAGAGCAAGGGGAATATGAAAAGCATGCTATTGCTAGAGCATCTGGGTAAAAATGTATACGAAAAAACACTTTATTTCTTTGCTAATTCATAGAAAGTCAAGCTTAGCAAAAAAGGATAAAGGCAACTGAAGGAAAAGCATCAATTGTTTAAAGACCCACCCACTCTATATGTTTTGTAGGAGTGACTGTTGGTAGTTTTTCTCCAAGTCTTTTTCTTTTTTAGGAGAGCATGGTGGTTTGTTAAGCTAGGGTATGTAATTTTTTCCTTATAAATCACAATGGTAGGTATTATTTGAGCTGACCAAATTTGATCACTTGCATCCAACGTATCGAAGTTGTTATTGTACATATTATTTATTTTTCTTTAATATTTTCTATTGTCAAGAACATCAAATCAGTTTATCTGTCATTTTTGTATTATGTTATGACTAACGTCACATGGAATAAATTTTAGAGTTGGCTATATTGAAGGTTATATAAGCTTTTAGAAAGTTAAACATTATTCAATTGGTTTTTTCTCGCACTATCAGGTTTGACAAGTGCTTGTTTATGCAATAGGATTGGATGTGCCCTTATTCTGGTTTTGAACATTGTAAATTCATGAGCATGTTAGATGCAATTTGGCAGAGTTTATAGCAACAAGGTTTGACTCCAAACATGTTTGGATGTAATGGCTACAACACCTACTAAAAAAATTAACATGATTACATATTTTAAAAATACAATCATTGAATTGCATGTTTTTTATATTCTTAAAAAGCGCGTCCAATTTTATGCCAATTGAATATTATTTATTATTTGATCCATAAACTTATATTTTATGCATAATTTTATATTACAAAAACTTGAAATTTAACTATTCGTTAATAATATAGCTATTGATTTTTAATTTTCTAAAAATTTTGCAAGAATGAAGAATATATGAAGAAAATGTTATCTAACGTAGGATTTGTCCAATACTCAATATTCACATCTATATATATATATATATATATATATATAATAAGTAAAACTGAGGGAAAATCCAATCTATATCTATATATTACTAAAAGTTGAAGCGTAGCATTTATTGTTGCTACGCTCCAGTTGAGCCACATCAACGTCCACCTCATTATTATTTTCTTTCCAATTTTCCTATAATTTTTTTAACATTTACTTTTTATTTTATTTTAATATATACACTTTTCTCAACCTTTCTCCATCTTTATCTTTTCATCTCCCCACTACCATCTACATAAATACTATTCTTCTTCTTTTCATCTCCCCACTACCCTCTACATAAATATTATTGTTTTTCTTTCTATTCATCTTTCTTTATTTTGTCTCTTCTTATTCACACTATCTTACTATAAATTGGTAATTATCTATTCTATTCTATGCATGGTTTTCTCTCACAAAAAAGGTTCTCTCTCTCTCTCTCTCTCTCTCTCTCTCTCTCTCTCTCTCAATTTTTCGATGAATTTTTTATACATTCTTTTATTCATGCCAAATTACTAATCTTTGGGAATCCATTCTTTTCTTTTTTCTTCTTTGTTTTCCTACACTAGAATCATTATTCTCATTTCTCACTAAATTTAATCGAGTAGTTTGCCGGAATTCAAAAAAAGGTTCTCTCTTTCTTTCTCTCTCAATTTTTTGATGAATTTTTTTTATACATTCTTCTATTTATGCCAAATTATTAATCTTTGGGAATTCTTTTTTTTTTTTCTACACTAAAATCGTTATGCTCATTTTCTCACTTAATTTAATCGGATAATTTGCAGGAATTTAAGTAAAACCAGACAATAAAGAATTTTATGGCATTGGAGAACGCCTGAATATATACCAACCAAAAGTTGAAAGTCAGCAAATTAGTGGAGCTATGATTAAAATTCAAACAGGATTGATGGTATTGCCAATGTTCTTTAATTAGCATCCTTATTTCTATTTCCCTATATATGTTTTCTAGAATTAGTATTAGTCTCATTTTTGTTTTCTCTATTATATTCTAGGTAAACCAAGAGTTCTTTAAAACTCCACATTGGTTAATGCCATTTAGATTTGTTTTTTAAATTGTTCTTTTTTTTTCTCTTTAATTGTTAAATGTTACCCCTTTTTTTGCTCTTTCTTATAACTCTAATTAATGTTGATGATTTTTTTTTTTTTTGTTAGTTAAGGTTGATGGTTCTTTCTTACATAGAAAAGAAAAAATTGAAAACAATTGAATTCTATATAAACCTGTACCTAAAGGGGACAGAAGCCTTTGTTTATTTGATTAGAGACAATATATTAAAGGGGCATATCATTTGGCCATTGCATTGCATTTGTTAGAGGTAAAAAGATAAAGCTTGTCATTATAGGAAAACATTTTGGGTGGGGATAAGGGCGTCATTTTGTTTTCTCTAAAAGTAACAAAAGATCTTATTATAAAGGAAGTCTACAATCATATCACATGCTTATTACACTAATCATGAGCACAACCCATTATTCTCTCTCACCATGTTTCTAATACATTTGCATTTAGCAACCTAAGATTAGAATTTATTCCCAATAGAAGACTTGTAGAATCATTCAGTTTTTATAGGAAACTAGCCATAGACTCGCACGATGCGTGAGAATATAAATATTATGCAGTGCAGTATAAGATATAAAAAGTAGCAATTACTTCAAGCATTGTCCTTTTTTCAAAAAAAAAAAGATTTTTACACTTTTTTTTTTAATCTTTTTATCTCTACAGATATATCATTTTAATATTTTTTGTGTATTTCATTAATAATTTTTTTGGTGAACCATATTCTTCTAACTTTGTTGTAGTGTGTTACATTTGCTTAATATACAACTCATCTCTTAAGGAATAAGGAAATTATCATAATAATAATAAAATAATCACAAAATTACAATGTTAACTTAACCAAAATTAAAATAAAACTAAAGAAATAAAAAATAGACTTTATAATAATTTATTAGTCAAAAAATTGGTAGGCATATTCAAATTCCTATTTCCAAAAACAACTAAGTATTAATCTAAACCAAAATTGAATCAAAATAATATAAGGGAAAGAAAAGGCTTTCTTATGGGAAATTAAAAAAACACAATCCTTAAACACATATTCAAAAAAAAAAAAAAAAAACAAAAACAAAACCATCAATCTTAATTTGAGTTATAAGAAAGAACAAAAATCTTTTATGTGCAATTGTTTTGTGTATTGGTATTTATTGTTATATATTTTATTTTTACTTTTTTTTCTTCTCATCTTATGTTATTCAACATTTAAAATTCAATCACATCTTCTACACCATTAAATTATTTATATTTTCTCTCTTTTTTATTTTTAATAATTAAACATGGAATATTTTATTTAAATAATAAAATTATCCTTAAAAAATTGTACTCTTTTTTTTTTTTTTTTTACATTTACACTTTGTCCAAGCTTTTTCCTTACCTTTATCTTTTCATCTCTCCACTACTTTCTACCTTAACATCATTATTCATCTCCCCACATCTTTCATATTATTAAATTATTTATATTTTTCTCTCTTTTTTATTTAAAAAAATTAAAAATTATACTTAATTTCAATAAATAAAAGTGTCATTATAAAGTGGAGTAATACTAGGGACACACTCATTCTCAAACCAATACATCAAAAAAAAAATATATATATATATATATATATATAATACAAAACAAATGCCAATTGGAAAAAACTAAATTAAAAAAAAAATAATGAGGATATCAAACCAAATATAATATAAAGAAACTAATAGTTATGGATATACTAACTTAAGGGTAGCAAAATAATTTGGAAAAAAAAAAAAAAACTACAATGCATATTTAATGCAATAAAATCATCATCAAATTTTGGAAAACAGTAAGTTGCTTATGGAGAGAGAGAGAGAGAGAGAGAGAGAGAGAGAGAGAGAGATGAGAGAGAAAACAAAATCAAATGTCAATTTGTAACTATTAATTGGAAAACAAAGAGGTTGTAAGGAGAAGTAAAAATGGAAAATAAATATGACCAATATGAAGAACATTAAAAACTTTACAATGTAATAAAATCAACTGTTACATTCACTTAAAAAATTGAATCAATAATCAATAATTATACACAATCATAGCAATATATTTGAACTTAAACCTAATCAAACTCTAATTCATAACTAAAAGGAGATGTTCTCATGTAATAATAGAAATTACATAAGAAATAAAATTAGAAAATTTTAAAATCCTTTTTTTGACATTTCATTTAACTTTATATATATATATATATATATATGTATATGTAATCTTCATACACAATTATATATAAAAATCTAATAAACAATGCTACATCTCATTTTATACCTCTGTTATGAAAATCATTAGCTAGTAAATATATAATAATAGTAAAAAAAAAACGTTATAAATGAAATTATAAAAAAAAAGTGATAAAACTAATTGGCTACTATCATTATGAAGTAGTAGTCTATGATTTTACACATTTAAAGAAGTGGAATATATAGAATTTACTTAAGGTATATGTAAAGATTCACATTAAAAAAAAGATATGTAAAGGTTAAAAAAATGTATATTCTATAAATAAATAAAAAGTTATATATAAGGTTTTTATTAACTTTAAAGAAAATGAAAAATCAATTATTAACAACAACAACAACAACAATAATAATATAGGGGTATTACATTCCCCTTTCTTGATGTTTAAAGAAATGACACTTTACCCCAAACTTGAAAGGAAAAAATATTTTCGCCATTTACATTTGTTTAACCAAATTTTGTTAAATTAATATTAAAATATTGTATACTAACCTACCTGTGCTTAAGGTAGGTTCCAAAATTATCCTTAATTTTAAAATTAAATTCTTTTATTTTAAAATTTTAAATTAAAGTGTATTTCAAAATATTAAGTAATGTCTTTTGCCCCTTTTCTTTTCCCAATGAGCTATGGAGAGATTTGTCATTTAAAATCTTTTGGTATTTTATAAATTTGTATTTTAATACTACAGTTATGAGTAATGTCTTTACTAACCATGGTTAAACATTTATAAACAGATTCTTAAATAAATTTAAAATATTTTGTTATTAATATAAATAAAATGGGAGAGTGTTATTACTTATTACCCCAAATAAAATTTATAAGATCACCCTAAAAAAAATTATCTAGTGCAATGCGCAGGGCTGCAAATAGTTAGATTTTAAATTGAAATTTAATTAGAGTCTAATTTTACGCCATGTGTCTCATCTAATCTAAGTTTTTAAATTTTTGTGCGAAGTGAGTTAATTCAATGTAAAAATTGGGTTTCAATTAGAGTTTAATTTTTTGACATGTGTTCTATCTAATCTAAATTTTTTAATTTTTGTACCAAATGAGTTAATTTAGTATAAAAAACGAGAAGTCCAATATAAGTAAATCATAAAATCATAATTTTTGAATGATTTATATTTATGAGCCTTGTTTTTTTTTTTTTTTTTTTTTTTGTAGAACTAAAAACAATTCAAGTTTTTAAGTCATCTATATATATATATATATATATATATAGGTAAAACTGAGAAAAAAATCTAATTAGATTTCAAATTGGAATTCAATTAGAGTCTAATTTTGCACCACGTATCCCATCTAATCAAAATTTTAAAATTTTTTTGAACTAAGTTAGTTATTTTAGTGTAAAAATGGATTTCAATTAGAGTTCTATATATATATATATATATATATATATATAATAATAGGTAAAGTTGAGAGAAATCCAATTAGATTTCAAATTAAAATTCAATTAGAGTCTAATTTTGCGCCATGTATCTCATATAATCTAAGTTTTTAAATTTTTGTGCCAAGTGGGTTAATTCAATGTAAAAATTGGATTTCAATTAAAGTTTAATTTTGCGACATGTGTTCCATCTTATCTAAGTTTTTTAATTTTTGTACCAAATAAGTTAATTTAGTGTAAAAAACAAGGAGTCCAATATAAGTAAACCATAAAAACATATTTTTTGAATGATTTTATATTAATGAGCCTTTTTTTTTTTTTGTAAAACTAAAAACAATTCAAGTTTGTAAGTCATCTATATATATATATATATATATATATATATATATGTATGTATATTAATAGGTAAAATTGAGAAAAAATTCTGTAAAGTTGTAATTTACAACTATTTTATGTTGGCTTTAATTCCGTGCCAAATTTGATCGTAATTATATTCAATCTTTTGTACCATGTATTTAATGTGGGATTTTATTGTAAGGGTTGTGTGAGAGAGAGAGAGAGAGAGAGAGTGTGAAGACTCAAGACATATTGAAGACAAAGAAGTTTTCATGAGTAACTCGCGGGTATCCTTCCCGCGAAGTGATGCATGTGCCTTACACATGACTAGAATGCGAAGAGTCAGGACAGGATGGAGATAGCTGTGTTTCGCGACTATCTCGCGAGTAAGGCCTTTCTGCGAGATACCTGCGAAACATTCTGTTCTGCTATTTTGTCCTATCTGATACATCCTTTCTCTACCCATACTATATATACCCCCATTACTCACAGATATAATAGGGAGCTTTTGAGAGAAAACCCTAGCCACAAACCCTTGAGAGTGAGAGATTGTTATACCCACAATTTTCTATACAATCCTTTATGGTTTTCCTCAACTCTTACCTCTTCATTTCCAAATCCTTGAGAGGTTAATAGGCCAAATACTTACCACACCCATCTTGAGTGAATAGTAAGGTTTTGGAGCTGCTGAGAAGCATTGGAAAAAGCCATATGTTTGGCGGATGCAATCAGGCTGAATTGCATGATTCGGAGAGCTAGAAAAGACAAGGCTTGGTGAAGTCAGTTGGTAGCAGAATCTTGGGGGGGCTTGAGTACATGGGATAGACTAGGCTTGGAGGGTCTTTTGTTATTTATGTACTCCAACTTATTCTCTACTGGATTGATTTACCGCTTAAAGGGCGGCGGAAAGGTTTTACGTCGAGTACTTTGATTTCCTCTTCGATAACACATCGGATTGTTATCTTGTGTTTGCATTCTCCTTCTCTACTATTTTACCTTTCAATTTATTGCTGTGTTTTATTGATTATGGGCTATAGTAGTTTATTTGATTATCCGCTAGCATTTACTCTATTTCGCACTTAGTATAAGTTAGAGTAAAATCAATCGAGTCATAATCTTTTTAATTTGGGGGGTCTAAACAGCTCGTGTTTTTAACACATTTTCGAGCTTTCAAATTCAATTAGATTTCAAATTGGCATTTGATTAGAGTCTAATTTTGCACCTCGTGTCCTATCTAATCAAATTTTTTAAATTTTTTTGAACCAAGTTAGTTAGTTTAGAGTAAAAATTAGTTTCAATTAGAGTTTAATTTTACGACACATGTCCCATCTAATTGAAGTTTTTTAATTTTTGTGCCAAATGAATTAATTTAGATTAAAAAACGAGGAGTCTAATATAAATAAATCATAAAAAACATAATCAGTAACACTATATATAAAATTAGGGGAAGAAAAAGTTTGAATGATTTTTATATTTGTGAGCCTTTTATTTTTTTATAACTAAAAACAATTCAAATTTTTAAGTCATCTATATATATATATATATATATATTAAGTGATGGGTTCAAGTTACACCTGGGGTAACTTCATAAGAGTTACACCTTTTTAAGGCCATTAATTTTTTTTAGATCTAATGGTTAGAAAACATTCTAGTTATGTCATAATTATTTCCTAGAAATTAGTGGTTGGCATTAACTCTTCCTATTAAATGTAGGAAAAAAAAAAAACAGCATTGAACTTTCCCATCTCCACTGTCATCGTTTTCTCCTTTCTCTGTCACGGCTTTTTGGTTCTATGCACTTTAAGCATCAAGGCTCTCAACCGTTGATTTCTAACACCATTGTTTCAAGGTACTGGAATTAGTGCTATTACAACATTTTTTTTAAGAATCACTCATGGCCAAAATCACAATTATTTTAGAAAACAATTGTTGTGGCTAAGTTTTTCTAAAATATTCATGACCAATTTCGTTTGAGATCTGCCAAAACAATAGGTCTAAGGGTGAAAATAATTGGAAAACCACTCATGGCTGAGTCTTTCTAAAACACTCTACGTGATAATGTAATCATCTCTTTCACTTAGCTTATCATAATTATTATTTTGAAATTATTATTTCAAAAAGCAAGGATTACAAGGTCAAAAAAGCAGTAGAAACTAGGAATGGAATTGGCCAAGATTGGTTTTACAATATGAGAAACCAGATCTACATAGAAAACTCTTCAATTCAATGAAGCTATTTATGAAAGAGGCTAATGATGAAAAAAAAAAATCGGCCACAAAGAGTCTTTGCAGTAAGACAGGTAACCAATCTAACTTGGTGGTGCTCAACAATCAACATAATACATGGTGGCTCCTGAGAATCATCTAAAATCTAGGAGGAGAGAGAACATATAACTCGTTTTTGGTAAAGAGAGACTAGTATGGAATGTCATAAATAAATGATAATAAATGAAATGCTAATCAGAATATCAGTATTAATGAGTTATTTTTTTGACTGTTAGATCTACTTAAATCTAATGGTTTAGAAAAAGTGTAACTTTAAAAAGTTACACTAGGTGTAACTTGAACCGATCTCATATATTAATAGGTAAAGTTTAGAGAAACTCAAATTAGATTCTTCAATTGAAGTCTAATTTTGCGTCATGTGTTCTAAATTATTTATTTTTAGAGAGAGTTTTATTTCTTAATTTTGAAATCAAATGTGAGACCATATCATAAATATCCATTCAAGTGAGTTATTGTGTACAAAAACCAAAAAGTATAGAATTAATGAACATAAAAATATTTTAAAAAATGAACAATTTACATTTTATTTCTAATAATATTTAATAAGAATTTTTAAAGAGTTAAAAAAAATATAAGAATGACTATCAGTAATATTTAAATTATATATGTAAGAATTATACTATGCATCTTAATGTGTATTTTTTAAGTATATCCATGCATATACATGAGGTTACAAGCTAGTTTAATAAAAAGACATTGAGTGGAATTGTTGCCATTTGTTTGGAGCCAAACTTTTTCCAAGAAAAAGAGAGTTAACAAATTTTTTTGAAAGAATTCGCAAGATTTACGATTTCCTTGCCATTACCTACCAATTCATGGCTAGTCTCCTAGCCCCTCAGGGAAGGTTTATTCTCTATTTTTTCACAACTCACTTATTCAACTAAAGCAACCAATAAAAAAAACACAATCTTAATCCATTAAAATTACACATCAAATACAAATTTTGCACAACATAATATTAAGATTCAATCTTTGGAATCAAAATCCAGCAAGAAGAGACACACATACATATAATCATTAAAATGCAAGGCTAAGCAAGCCTAAAATTGAACAACTTATGGTGATGAAACACCACAAAACAGTAGCAATGCAAGGCTATGCACTCTTGAAATTGAACAACTTACGGTAATGAATCACAACAAAACAATAGCAAGTGTCAATACACACTTCAATGAGGTTAAACCAAGCCTTACGCCAATATGGATTCATGTAGAGTACTGCAACAATTCCCAACAAGACCGTTATGTAAATCACCGCAAAGCTTATGTAGAAGACACCCATGTCTATCAAACTATCACCTTCTTCCCCCTCATTATCCACTGGAATTGTAAACGGTGGTCTGATTTTGGTGCAACCATTCTGTAATGGAGGTCCACACAAGAGAGGGTTCCCCTCATAACTGTTTTCATCAAAAGTAATGAATTGATTTTTTCTGTTGGGTGTTGCACCTGATAAGTTGTTGTGTGCCACACTAAAGACCGCTAGAGAGGTCATTTCAGTCAATTGAGGTGGAATTTTACCATTCAAATTGTTGTAGGAAAGATCCAGACTTTCTATTTGCTTTAGATTTGAGAATGTCACAGGGATTGGTCCGGATAGATTGTTGTGTGACAAGTTCAATGCACGAATGCTGCTACTTATCCTACCGAGTTCCGGTGGGATATTACCTTCTAGATTATTGCACGAGAGGTCAATTCCAAACATGTACTCGAGAATGTAACCCTTGTAGGTGTAAGTTCTACTTTTTGTTGCAAACTCTACTTCTTCTTCAGCATTCATTGATGGATCAAACATAAATATGTCATTGTATGGAGCTTGAATAATTGTTGAATATAGTGTCAAACTACTTGAATAAGTTTCCCTTGAATATAAACCTCCGAAGGAAGTATCCTGGGTGGATGCATCAAAAGTAATGTTACTCAAGCAATGAGGTATTGGACCTGAAAATTTATTGTAGGAAAGATCCAAAATGTTTAAGTGTTGCAAAAGGCATAATTGAATTGGAATTTGATCTCCTAAATGATTTCCTTTCAAGAGGAGAATTCTCAATGATGAGAGGCTGCCAATCCAATAGGGAATGTTGCTAGTTAAAAGGTTATCTCGAAGATTCAGTGCAAATAGATTGGAGTTGTTTTGGAAAGCACTTGGAATTGGACCGCTCAAGAAATTTTCATTTAATTGAAAAAAGTTGATACTTGAGGAATTGAAGCAAGATGGAACAAAGCCAAACAGATTGTTGTCAGAAAGGTCAAGAAATGTGAGATGAACAAGTTTGCATAACTCGATTGGAATAGGACCTTCAAGATGATTTTTTGCCATAAAAATGTCCTCTAAAGATGAAATGTTCCCAATCCATGTTGGAAGTATGCCTGAGAAGTGATTGTTGTCCAAATATAAATAATGTAGATTAGTCAAATTAAAATTGGTGGGAAATATTTGGCCACTGAAGCTATTGTGTGATAATATGAGAAATTCTAATCGGTAGCAACCCATTATGAAATGCATTGGTATTGTTCCTGAAAAATGATTCTCAGACAAGTCTAGACCGGTTAAGAAAACCAAATTCCCAAAAGAATTAGGAATATTGCCTTCAAATTCATTTCTAGACATATTTAAAAATTTCAAATTTGGAAAAATCAAACCAAGATTTGTGGGAATTGGACCATGTAAGTTATTATTTGAAATATCTATGATAAAAATGTTGGGACGAATATCATATGGTACTATGAAAGGCCCTGTGAAAGAGTTATTTTTTAGACTAAAAGCCTCCAATCTTGTATTGTTCTCTAAGACCCAGTTAGGGAACTGCCCAACCAACTTGTTGTGAGAGAGATTAATTACTCGCAAATCATGTTGGTATTGAAGAAATCTGGGAGGTGTATTGTGAATGCTAGATGAACATTTAGACAAACTGAAAACTTTTAATTGGAAGGTTGGAATCCAAGTAAGAGAATCAGGTTCCAAAGCTAATATATTGTTATCACCTAGTAGGATCTTAAGATTTGAGAGGTTAAAAAGGAAGGAAAATGTGGACAGGATCAAGAACTTGTTATCTAAGAAAGAAAGATACACAAGTGATGACAAACTTGATAGTGGAGACTGGGCAATGTTCCCATTGAAGTGATTATAAGAGAGATCCAATACGTGGAGTGATGTCAAGTTTGCCATACATGAAGGTAGTCTCCCTTCAAAATTGTTGCGGCTGAGGTATATCTCTTGGAGTTTCTTAAGTTCACACCAGCCTGTATAATGTGATAATAATTAGTTATTATGTTCTACCATTGTAATTATTCAAAGCAATATCATTGTGGAAAAAAAAAAAAAAAAAAAAAAAAAAAAAAAAAAAAAAAAAAAAAAACCCAACCTAGGTCAGGTAGGGGGCCACTCAATCCACAGTCTTTCACTGACAATACTTTAAGAGAAGTCATAACTCCAATTTTCTGAAGAAGACTTTTATCAATCGATGAATTATCCAACTTCAACTGCTCAAGGTTGTTTAGTTTGCTCAACTCTAAAACAAAAGCAAAAGGCTTAATTAGTACTAGTTGCTCAAAATTATTAGGATACCACACAAAAGTGTTAAAGTAGCAAAGACCACTTCCACAACTAAGATTCTTTGAAAGAAAGTAATTTTATTTTATCTAATAATAATTTTATAGACTACCACGTAATGTGGCAGTCTATATACTTTCATATTTTAGAATTTAATTCAAATTATGAAATTAATTTATTTCAACTAGAGATAATGCTTTTTCATGAAGATCTCAGTCTTATTTTAAGAGTAGTGTCGTTAAACCTTTTTTTTTTCCCCTTTTTGTATAACATCTAAATCATTTCTCTTTTGTTGTTGCTACAATTATTTCCGATTTAGGTAAATTCCTTTTTACACAAATCATATCAAAACCATTTTTTATTTGATAAGAAATTATTTTTATGATCAATTTATAATACTAATTAAGTATTATAATTTTTGACGAATGAACTTCAGTTATTTACAAGTCATTAGAATAATAGAATATGCATTTTTTTAGATTAATATAGTTTAGAATATGAATCTATTGTAATATTGTTGTGAGGCTCTTAGAGTGTGGATTTTGTTTGCATTACTCTAGTCCTCTGCAACACCGTTGTAGAAAAATTTTATTTGTGGGTTACTAAAGTTGGAATATAGAATGAGTTTAAATTGCTTGCTTTGGACAATCTAGAACAACCTTGAAGCTCCTATGTGATTATTGGTTTAGGCCAAGAAAGGTATGCTAAAAAAACTGATATTAAAATCTCCAATGCGTAGTCTTTGTTTTTAACATTTTGAATACAAAATTTAACAAGACAAAAATAAATTATGATACTTGTGAAAGACAATAAGTTTAGTCCCGTTGAATTTCAAGAAATTTGATTGTCAATATTTAGAATAAGGTTTTTATAGAGCTTTTTTACTATTATTCTAGTGATGAAAATAAAAACGCAAAACAACATCACCCTGATGTCAATGGTATAACTTACCTTTAGTAGTAAATGATCCCATCAAATTGTTATATGAGAGATCTAATATCTTCAACGATGGGAAGGCAGTCAATGACTTAAGAACTCTTGCACTGAAATCATTCAGACTCAAGTCTAGGTGTTGCAGCTTAGTTAAGATGTTTGAATCTATAGGGCAAAATAAAATATCTCAAAAACATTGACATGATAATTTCATTTGACATACCATACAAAAGAAGTATATGATTTTAATCCATGAACATATATTTGTACAAACTATACCTCTTGTTGTCACAAAGTCATTGATCTTATTTGCAGACAAGTAGAGCTCCTCCAAGTTGCTAAATGCTTTAAATTCTATAATAATAAAAATTACATAAAAAATCATGAGAAAAAAAAAAAGAACTTCAGTTGCATAAATACTTTTCATTTAAAATAGCATAAAAGGGTGAAATTTAGTTGCAAAAATATCAGTGATTGATAGGAGGGAAATAAGAAATGTTACATGCTCAATAAGCATGAAAAACTCTTCCAATAATCTTCCTTTGCAAATTAATGAGAGTTTTACCTTTGATATGAATTGTTCCATTCAAATTGTTGTAACTCAAATCTAGTTCCTTGAGCGACATAATACCACTTAAGGATTGCAGAATGTTGTGATTGAAATTATTAACATCCAAGTGAAGCACCTCTAGCTTACTCAACAAAGAGAATTTTTCAAACCCTGCAATTTAGATTATTCAATTTGCATGTCTATGAATTTATATTCCCACAAAACAGTACAAAATGAATCTTAACATGCAACTAATCTGTGGTCTACATTTATTTTTAAAGAAAAGCTAAAAAAGAAAAAAAAATTCCAAACAATTTACTTTGGTCAAACAGATTTATTGGAGGAGGGAAACCAAAATGTTTACACACTCAAGAATTAAGCACTCATTCATCTTACATTGGATGAGAATTTTACCCTAAAGGCTTACCTTGGATGGGGATTGATCCAAAATGTTTACACACTCAAGAATTAAGCACTCTTCCTTTGCAAATTAATGAGAATTTTACCCGAAAGGCTTACCTTCAACATTCAAATTGTTGTCCCCCAAATGTAGTTCCTTGAGGGAAGCAATTCCACTCAAGGATGAAAGAATACTGTTATTGAAATAATTACCATCCAAGTAAAGCACCTTCAGCTTGCTCAACGATGAGAATCTTTCAAAACCTGTGATTTAGATTTAGATGCTTCAATTTGCATGTCCGCAACTATATATTCCCACAAAACAGTATAAAATGATTCCTAACTCAAATGATGTAATAGAAAAAAAAAAAAAAAAAATTAGCATATCAACAAATTATAAACTTGGTACCTTCATTTGAGACCCAACCACAAATGGAATTATAACTCAAATCAAGGTGCTGGAGCTCTTCAAAGGGAAGAAACAGAGAGGCATTAAAGTACCAACGTCCCTCACTTTCTCCACTCCAATAAACCGTATTATTAAGTGCAAGTTTGATTACACGGCCAGTATTGATGTCGCACTTAACTTTTTCCCACTCACAACAGTCACTCTCTTTGTCGGCTGAGTCCCAAGGTGTAAAATGATATTCAGAAGTGTAGTTGATGGTGGAAGCTTTGTATTGCAAGAGAGCAATTCTCTCTTGCTCCCAGCAACCAAAGCACCCATTCATACCAAAATGAACCAAAACTAACACCACCGGCCACCACCAAAAACATCCCAGCAACTCCATTACTTTTTCTTTTTCTGACTTTCAATCACAATAAGACTGACAAAGTTTTTGTCCAACTCTTAGTTATTATGATTCCAAATGATCTTGAGTTTAAATAAGCCACCAGCACCTTACATATATAGTGTTATCAAATAGTCCACATCAGTATTACGATTGGTCTGATAAATATTGCAAATCGCGTTCTTTGTTGTGATCACTAATCACCATTGACCAAAGAGCATCAAATTGACTTTGCTAGCTGTTAATGATGTTTTTCCTATTTCGTATGTAATACGTTCCTATGAAATATTTCATTATTTCATAGTGATGACTAGTTCATACTTCATACCATAAATATTAGGGCCATAATATTATATGTTTTGCATTATTTGAGGAGACCTAGAGCCAATAAAAGGCCAAAGACTCCCTATCAAAAAATAAAATAAAATAAAAGGCCAAAGACTTGGCGTGAATTGTCCTTTCTTAACTCAGATCATGTGCCTTCCTAAAAAATGTTTCACACTAAATACTAATCTATGTTTATAAATATTTTCACAATAAATCTTAAATAGTGGATTGTTTAAGAATGTAATTTTAGTAGTGAGTTCAAATTAGAATCAGCTGTCACAACTTACTATTTAGAATTTGTTATAATTTGCTGTGAAAATGTTACAGATGTAGCACTTTTCATATCACTAGTATCATGAATTTTGCGTTCTTTGTTTTTTGTATTCTTTTTTTTTTTTTTTTTGAAGAACGAACTGTGCATTATTTGTGATAAGATAGGTTGTGATAGTTAAAGACTTGATGTCAATTGCCCTTTCTTGACTCATATCCAATATCTTCTTAAAAAAGTGTTTCATTGTAAATACTAATCTATATCATTAACATTATAAACTTTGCAATATTTGAGAGATAGCCTAGACCATGATAGTTGAAGACTTCGCGCTACCGTATCTTTCCACCCACCACCATGAGAAGTTTTTTCTTTTTTCTTTTTTTTTTTTTTTCTTTTCAAAATGTTATTAAATAATTATAATTCAATTTCATTGAGAGAAAAAAAATATGAAAAATTATTTTATAAAACAGTCTCAAGGAGCACCCCTCTCATATTTGATGGTCCCACCTATAAACCCACATTCTGTAAGAGCAACGCACCATAACACATTCTCAATTTCTCATAACATAATTTTTATTCCATGCATGGGTCACTCACATTGTGCATCTCCCTCAAAAAGTAAATAAATCCTGGATTTTCAACATTTAAAATGGCTAGCAAACCAGCCTAGCCTAATATGAATATATGGTTATGTGACTATGTTTATGTGTGTGACAAAGAGTGGTGCTACAAGCTCAAGGGCAAATAAAATAGGGTGTTCTTTATTCTTTGCAAGAGAGAACTAAGGGTGTATTTGGGGTTTTGGAATTGTGAGAGTGCATGTATACTACTATTGTAACCTCCTTATTTTACAGTGGGAATTTTCTCTATTGTGGTCTATACATGTAGGCAAATTGTCAAACCACATAATTCTCCATGTCTAATTTTTTTCTCCTTTCTTTAATCTCGTGTAAACTATTTATTTTCACAGCACTTTTCTTTCTATTATAATCTGGGAATTTGGTCCTACACAAAAAGACCTAAACTTAACACAGCCAAAGACTTTGCCGTCAATGGTGCTTTCTAAATTTTTATCTTGTACTTTCTTAGAAAATATTATTTTGATGACTAACCCTAAATCTTGTATTATTCTGTTTGCATTATTTGAGTAGACCTAAAATCAAGAAGAGGCCAAAGATTTAGGCCTTAATGGTACTTTCCTAATTCATCTCTGGCAGATTCTTGGAAAATGTTTGGTAGGGATGCCTAGCCCATACCATTTTAGGAGTTTTGCTGCATTTGCATTATCTGAGATGACATGGACTCAACAAAAGGCCTAACATTTGGCATCCATTGTGCTTCACCAAGTCAACTCATATTTAGTGCCTTCTTAAAAAGTATTTTACAGTGAACACTAGTTCATAACACTGATATTATGAGATTTGGTTCGAGAAGACAACATACTCAAGAAGAGGCTAGAGACTTTGGCTTCAATAGTGCTTTCGTAGAAAATATTTCGTAGTCATGACTAACTCATAATATTGATATTAAGAGCTTTGCATTATTTGAGAATACCTAAAGTCCTAAATTTAAGAAGATGCCAAAAACTTTGGCGTCAATGGTGTTTTCATAATTTGAATGTAATATGTTCTTTGCAAAATGCTTTGTAGTGATTGGCATCAATTGATTACACGGCCAATAGTGATATTGCACTTGACACCTTCCCACTCACAGCAATCACTCTCTTTGTCGGCTGAGTCCCAAGGTGTAAAACAATGTTCATCCATTATTTGAGATGACCTGGACTAAGGTTTCGCTACGATAACGCGATCTTTTCTAAATGAAATAGGTGCAAGAAGATAATTTATTTTCTTTAGATGAGTAAATACTTTGATTGAGGGAAGTAAGCCTTACGGATATAGTTTCACACGAATGAAATTTGACTTTTGTTTGATCTCGTAATTACCCCCTGCAGCTGCGTTTTTGAAAAACGTAGCTTAAAAACACATTTTTTTCTAGTGTAATGTTGTTGCACTATTTTACAGAAATTTAGCAAATTCCTATATTCACAAGAGAAAAAAAAAATAGAAGAAAAATAAGACATTTATTTATTTATTTTTTTCATCTAATTCATTCACATTTTCCTCGCTATCTTAGTTTTTCTCTAATCCATTCAACAAGCAGAAAAGCTGCATCCACTACTAATACAAAGGTAGGCAAGGATAGAGCTGGAATTTTGAGTTAGGAAGGCAAGTATAAAAAAAGAAAATTATAAAATTCCAATTAATCAAATATCCATTTAGTTTTAACAAAATAATAACAAAGACACAACAATATTGTTATGTATGTAATACACTACAAGGCACAAAATACCGTTGTTTCTTACTACATTATTATAATGAAATCAACGTAAAAATATAAGAAAAAAAGGCCAATATTTTTGTAAAAGGGAGTCAAATATAAAATTGTGGAGAATATACTTTTTCTCTTTCTGCCTAGGCCCCTTTGGTCCCCACCTAGTTTCATCCCTATACAAAGGAGCTTTCTCATATCATATTTGTGTTTTTTTTATCAAAAGAAAAAATGTTACATCGATTATTTGAGACGACCAAGACTTATTTTTTTTCTTTTTTCTTTTTCTTTTTTATGTGAGAAATATGCTGACCAAGAGACTAAGTATCCGTTTGGGAATAATTTATCCAGTTTTTTGTTGAAATTTTTTTGTTGAAAGTGTGTTAAAGTATACTTGTACCTTTAAAAAATTTGAAAAAGTGAGAAAATGCGAGAAAAAAAATTAAATTTTAAAAAGTTATACATAAAATCTAAAAATTAAAAACTAATAGTAAAAGCTGATGTCAAACAAACTCTAAAACTCCGCATCGTAGTATCTTTCCACCCACTACAATGGCAACCTTTTCTACTAAATAGAGAAGGTGCAAGATGTAAAATTATTATCATCTATGTATTTGAATTTGATCATGGAAGCTTTGAGTTGTAAAAGAGCTATTCTATCTGCTCCCAGCAACCAAAGCACCCATTAAAATCTAATTGAACAAAAATTAACACCACTAAAAAGCAAAAACATCTCAACTCATCTAATTTTTCTTTTCCTGAATTTCCGTGACAAAAATATGACAGTTTTCTCCAAACTAAGTGGTCTTCAATTAAAATAGCCACAAGCATGCTACATATATACTTGTATTAAACAGTCCATGTTATAGTATTGCAGTTAGTCTAATAATGCAAAGCGTGTTCTTTGTAGCGATCATTATTCACTTACTTCCGTTATTTGTATTTGTTGGGAAGATAATATCATGAAAAGTCATTAATTGAGCATTTAATATAACATATAGAGACATTATCAAATGATGTCACATTTGAATAAATAATAATATTTTATCGATTGAGATGTCAAGGAAGACCATGTCAGCAACCCTCTTGATAGACCTAATAATTTCTCCCCAACAAGAAGCCAAAGACTTTGTTAGTGTATTTAGTACTTTCTTCATAGATAATGTTTAGTGATGACTAACCTATGCCCTTGGTATTATGAGCATTGCATTATATGAGAATACCTAAAATCAAGAAGATGCTAGAGCTTTATGGCGCATTTGGATTGAGAGGGAGGGTGAGAGAGAGGGAGTGGAGGAGAGTAGTGTAGAGTTAGCAAAAAATTAGGCTAATTTCTTGCTAACTCTATTCTACTCCATTCTACTCCCCCTCTTTCATCTTCAATTCAAACGGGCTCTTAAGCATAAATGGTGCTAATATATTGTAATAATAATGCAAAGCGCATTTCCAAGAGTGAGTCCTTGATGAGATGATGTGTCAGTATTTCAAGGACTCAACCATTCTATCATTTTCCTCTCTATCTCTTAATTAATTACACACTTGTTTGTTTTTTTGGAAAGATAGTCTTCATTCAACAGGCAAAAAAGTTGCATCAACCACTAGCAATATACTAGTTTTGCATTATTTAGGAAGACCTAAACAGGTAAACTTAACAAACAAGCCAAGGACTTATTAAAAGTTACATCCACTAGTGTCTACTGGTATAATGGCCCTTTCCCAGATCGTATCTCGTGCCTTTTTTCCCAAAGTTTGCATTATTTAAGGAAACTCGGGCTAAGACTTTGCAGCAATGGTGTCTTTCCACCCACAATCATGGTATCTTCTTTTGATTTTGCTAATATAAAATAAAAAGGTGGAAGAAGGTGATCCATTTTCTCTTGGTCAATAAATAGTTTAATTGACTTAACCCTATTATATGTATTCTTTCGCCTTTAGTTTTGCCTAAACTCAGGAGAGGCTAACAACTTCAGCATCAATGGTGTTTTCCCAATTTTGTATCTAGTACTTTCTTGGAAAATATTTAGTGATGACTAACCTATACCATTGGTTTATGAGCTTTGCATTGTTTAAGAAAAACCTGAACCGAAGAAGAGGCCAAAGACTCGTTAAAAGTTACATCCACTAGTGTCTACTGGTATAATGGCCCCTTCCCAGATCGTATCTCGTGCTTTTTTTCAAAAGTTTGCATTGTTTGAGGAGACCCGGGCTAAGACTTCGCAGCAATGGTGTCTTTCCACCCACAATCATGGTATCTTCTTTTTATTTTGCTAATATAAAATAAAAAGGTGGAAGAAGGTGATCCATTTTCTCTTGGTCAATATATAGTTTAATTGACTTAACCTTATTATATGTATTCTTTCGCCTTTAGTTTTGTGTGAACTCAGGAGAGGCTAACAACTTCAGCATCAATGGTGTTTTCCCAATTTTGTATCTAGTACTTTCTTGGAAAATATTTAGTGATGGCTAACCCATACCATTGGTTTATGTCATTATGTGCTTTGCATTGTTTAAGAAAAACCTGAACCAAAGAAGAGGCCAAAGACTTTGGAATCTTTTTTTTTTTTTTTTTTTGATAGTTAAGAGTATGAGAGATTTTAACCTTAGATGTCTATATTGAAAACACTAAAATGTGGCAACTAGTTGAACTACAAAACTCTTGGAGTGTCGATTGTGCTTTCTTATTTCATATCTAACACGCTATTTGAAAATGTTTCATAGTAATTACTACAAGAAAAATGCCTATTAGCGACCAAGAATTTTTGACGGACCCAAAAAGCCCTCTCAAAAAATTTTATTTGCAATGGCAAAATAAAGTCCTCGCAAATACTTGGTAAAATGTGAAATATTTGTGACCCACAAAAAAAGCTGTCGCAATTATGTGTTATAGCTGTCACAAATATTAATATTTTGGAGGGAAATTTTCCCTCCATATTATTTGCGAGGGACAATTAAAAATCTCTCGCAAAAAGTGTATTATTTGTGACGGTAAAAAAAAAACCGTTACTAATACTAAATTATTTGTGAGGGCTAAAATCGACCTTCACAAATTATTATTAAAATGTCAAAATTTTTGGAGGGAAATGTTCCCACCAAATTATTTCCAAGGGACAATAAAAATCCCTTGCAAAATGTTTATTTTTTGTGTGGGTTAAAAATATGCCCTTACTAACACTAAATTATTTGCGAGGGCCACGATTGACCTTCGCAAAAAATCATTAAAATGTTAATTTTTTTTGGAGATAAAAGTTATTCTAAAATTCAAAGAAAAATAAAAATAAACACATAAACATATAGCACTTTGTATTCTTTAGATGAACCTTTTGTTTACAGCCTATAAAAAATGTCTTTTATATACATCCTATATATGAAAGGTCTGTTATTATTTTCTAATAAATTTTACCCATAAAAAAATGATATCACTTCCAACTTCAAAATGGTCCCTAGAAAACAACATTCTAAAGCAATACCAGGACGATAACGTCAAAATAGTCCATGAATAACTGAAAGTTGGAAAGTACATACTACAAGAAAAACAATGGGAAGTGGACTACAGCCAATTAAAGGGTTGCAAGTAGAGAATACACAATGGGTGATACAAGCATTTTGAGAGAATTCAGTCATCCTTTTCAGTCTTGTACATTTTAAGGTGCTATTGAAATTCATGAGTCTGCGATCACCAGAAGCTACATGCCACATGCCACATCAAATTATAAAATGATTTTGATGTTGTCACACACAAGCATGCCAGTAAAAATCCAATGCCATAGCACATAGTATCACCCATCCACAGAAAAAGAGACATCGTAAGAGAGTGGGGGAGGGTGAACTGTTGCAGATAAGCCTTAAACCATTACTGTTAAAAAGAAATGGTCCACTTTGAATCCTCCATTTCACAAATTGTTTAATTTGAGTACACCTTTATGTGGTGGGGGGTGGGGAGGAGAACTGAAATGCTTGAATACGATGATTTTGCCAATACACACAAAAATACACACATCTTATTCACATTCAGCTGCAAATAAAACAAATGCCAAAAAAAAAAAAAAGGAGTTTCCAAAGGACACCCAGCTAGTAATTACGAAGCAGCAAATGCAGACCAACCAACAATCTTCTTTTTTTTAAGTAAGAGCACGCATTTGCATGTGAAGCCTTGCTCACAAGCAGATCAAATTGACTGCCACACTGGAAATACAAACACAGAAATACAAACATCTTATTCACGTTCAGTTACGAATAAAAAAAATGCAAAAAATGAAGTTTCTAAAGGTGGCCCAGCTTGAGGTACTTCAAGGCTTGCACTAAGCCTGGAGAATAAAGATGTCCTAGTTGCATTAAAAGCCAAAACACAAAGTACTCATTAACATAGAAAATCTAATTGTCTGAACATAACTATCATGATAGTGATTCAGATGTCAACTGGACTGCTGAAAATATATGAAGGAGCAAAAAATTCACAGATTTTGTTCCATAAAACATTATTTTAAGCTCTCCCAAAACTGGAAAAAGAAAGATAATAATAGTAAAGAACACTGGTCTACATAACAACCTAAGTCAAAATCTTCCATGCCTATTAACCTGTGATATTCTGAGACTTGTTGAGGATCACACCCTCATATTTTACCTGAAACCATTTCATGGCATCCTCCTTTGTGACCCTGTGCTGGATCCCAATACGAGACTTGCACCTGCGACGACGGCCAACACGGTAACCAGGGCGCTCCAGCACAACAAAGAAGTCCATCCCATAAATAACGGTTGAAGGATCATACCTGAATCATAGTGATAACAAATAAATAACAGGGAAGAATAAGAATAACAAACTATGTGCATCCAAACCAAATAAGTATATCATTCATTTAGATTTAGGACAAGAAGCACTATTCATAACATTGAAAGTAACTCAAAATAACCTACCAGTTTTACACACAATGACTAAAGTGGGTCAATTAAATAAGGAAATGATAATGGGAGTGAAAGACAATACATTATAGTGTTACCAAACATACATGTATAGGAAACATTATGAGTTTAGGATAAGCTTTCTCGAAAACAGATTAGATTTTTTAATGGTTAGTTACCCAATAACCAATTCATTACACCTAAATAAAAATTATTAGTTATTTGATCATCCCATCCCAAGATGATTACATTAGCCCAACAGTGTTGAAAATTAAGTTGGTTTGTCATATACCATATAGAGAAACAGTGCAATAAGCCATTCACTATCCTTGCCCTACCATCTTTGTTGCCTTGCCTTTTTTTTATTATTCTAAAAAAAAAAAAAAACTTTGTTCTTTTACGAACCTCAACACCCAACAACTTAAACATCACAAACTGAAACAGTTACAGTGGCCAGTTAGAGAAAAAGACTCATCTTGTTTAATTTCACCTGGCATTATTCACCTTGGTGGTTTTGGAACACCCAATAGCTATTTAAAAACAGTAAACGTGCGTCTCAGGTTGGGCTAGAGACTCATAAGATGACCAACACATGAAAATAAATATTAAAACTGGAGCACAATGATGCATCAAAAAACAATACAAGGAATCACTACTCTTCTAATGAACAATTTTTTTTAACATGAACGTTACCACAAAAACAATAATATAAGAAAATGTTTTTATGCTTTTTCCGCTAAGTTTTTAGCAAGAGTAAAATAATGATACGAGAGAGAGAGAGAGAGAGAGAGAGAGAGATCATTTACTATTAGTCAAGGTTTAAATTAGGCTATTTCAAATCAAACGGATTTGCACCAAGTTGACACACCATTAAACATATGGAAGCCAAATTTCTTAATAAAAAGGCATAAATGAAGTTTCAGGGACATATTAGCTTACTTGATTCCCAAATCAATGTGCTCCTGAATACCAGCAAGTTGGTTTCCAAGAGTGTATGCCAACAAGTTGGTTTCCAAGTGTGTCTAATGGCAACCGTAAGTGCAGTATCATCGTGTTGGTACATGCTCTCCTATTTATCAACATCTACAAGTATGAACATGTAAACATACAGCACATCATCATCTCAATCCTTTGTTCAAAAATTGGCATCCAAAGACTTTTAATACTTGATCACGTGGATGGCTCATTATAGACACATCAAAATTGTAAGGGGGAATGTGAAATGAGTCATGACAAATGGAGCATGCAATTGAAAATAGTTGTGACTACAAACTTTGAACGGATCAAGTCATTGAAATAATCTCAGACTTTTAATACAATCAGATTGTGTGTGTGTGTGTGTGTAAGTCACATGGTAATACGATAGTATCTAACATGCAATTTTAAGGATAGCTCATAAAAAGTACCTAATTAAGGAACTATCTTTTAGCAAAGAGACAGAGAAATTCAATTTAAATGAAAAGTTAGAAGCACATACACCAAGACCGCTTTTCTTTGGACAGCTCTTGCAGCCAACACAATTCACCCATAGAATGTCACTTCCTGTGTCAATTTGCACATAAAAGTCTTTTGGAGGGGATCCAAGCCCAAGTTTGGCAAAGTACAGCCTACAATAATCAAGTAAACCACATAAGCATCCAAAAGACAAAACGATGAATGTCTTTTTTTTCCTGCTAAGTGATATTATATGTCTGCATTGTGCTAGTAAAATAGTGTGACAGAACACACAAAAATTATATTTTAAAATTTTAAAAAAGAGTCTAGTATTGTATTTTAATATTAGAAACCAAAGATTTTTAGTCAGTTAGGCCTTAAGCAACTACACAGATCAACCATGCCAAATTGTATATTTCTCTCTGCACCACCAATACAGCAGCAAACAAAAGATTTCTTTTATATCCATTCTTTCAAACAATAAAAGAACCAGTGCATAGACAAAGGACCAGATGCTACCAACTTTCGTTAGTAAAAAAAAAAAAAAAAAACTAGCTTTACTCTTAACTAACAATAGAAATTTACAATTGATGCTTTGAGAAAATACCAATTCCAGTTGAAAACCAATAATTCTAGAGAACAAAAATTAACCAGAAAACAAATAACTAAGAAGAGAGAGATAGAGATTGGATCTCAAAACCAATAGCCTTATCTATCATTATAACATCTTAACTAAAAAGGAAAAAGTACCTAATTACCCCCACCAAGACGCCAATTACAACAGGAATTGGCATTAAAGAAAAGAAGAAACAAAGCCCAAATTTGGATATATGCAATTGAATTGTTCACACATTAACCGACCTGTGGGGTTCCAATTCCAACTTCTGCTATTGCTCTGCTGCCGCTGCCCAGCCTCTCACTCTCCCAGGTCTCACTTAGAAAGTTAGGTATTCTTTTTTTCAATTGTCTTGATCTTTAGTCGCTTTTCTCTTTTGTTTTGTTTTGTTTTTTTTTTTTTTTTTTTTTTTTGGTGTCTTGCCGCGCAGTTGCGTGCGGTCAGTTGGCGTGAGTTGGGAGTGTTAGAGGGAAAGTGAAAAAATTTAGAGGGAAAGGGGAATTGAGTTCCGAGGGAGTTGGGAGTAGGGAGTGTTAGAGGGAAAAGTGCAAAAAAAAAAATTTGAGGGAAAGGGGAATTGATGGGCATGTGGAGCTAAGGTTTAAAGTTTTATAAGAAATTATATAGTGGTGTTGGGCTTGGAGCCGTCCTTTAGGCCTTAATGGCTCTCTGTGGTGTCTTATTTGGGACTACACTGCACGTAGGGAACGTCCCACCTACTCTAGTGTATGCACTAGTTTACTTAGTATGACTATATTTGGCATTTAATAAAAGATTTCTACCGTTCTGAGCTCAAAAAAGTTTTATAAGAAATTGTGTGTTATAAGAATTTCTTTTTTGTTAATTTAAATTTTAGAATATATGTAGCGGCATGTGATTTGAAGCTTATAAGGTTTAAAGTTCAAACAATTAGTATAATTTTTAATAATAAACAAGAATAAATAGGAGCATGTATATGAAATACATAGTTAGTTAATAAAATAAATTAGATATAATTCATAAATTGAATAGCTCCCCAAAATTAGATAATAAAAAAGATTATATGTCATATGTTAAAAGAACAATATGAAAATTTTCCACAATGAGCTATATCAAATATAGTTCAGCTATTAAATATTAAAACATATGATGAGTTTGCTTATATGTAAAAATGGTTTAATTTGAGCTTGATCTGGTTGTTCAATTGAGCTTAAATTTCATCAGCACCAATATTTTACCATGCTATGCAAATCCAATGGTAAGAATTAGAATCTAAATTTGCGCATGAAAGTTACATGTTGTGTATTCGTACTTTGTCGTATACCCGTGCTCTTCCCATCCAATGGTTGGACTTTGAATTTGGTGTCATTTTCAAAACTGTCAAATTCTAGACCCATGCCCCTGCAAGGCTGGCCTAAGGACCCCACCACAAAAGGCTCAAAAATTTACTCCTAAGCAAAAAGGCACTGTCCCCTATTATAAAAGGCTCAAAATTTTATAAAATTATATATGTGTGTATGTGTATATGTATGTATGTATATATGTGTAGGTGTGTGTGTGTGTATGTGTATAATGGTTGTTTACCATTTTTATTATTATTATTATTATTATTATTATTATTATTATTAGTGATACTAAGGATAACACAAATTTACTATAGGATTACAAATTGGCATGTTATCTATCACAAAAATGAAATTTAATCATTCATAATTAGGTTGTTGAAGTTTTTCGATCATAATCATTTTCATAATATATTGTGAACAATTTTTAGTACCATTAATGCATTTTTCCTTTTCATTTCTATCAAGACTTCCAAAATACAAGACCAATAGCAACCTAACCCAATTGAAACCCTAAAATGTTTCAAAAAAATGTCAAAAATGTGTTAAATCACCAATTATAGATTAATCTCTCTCTCTCTCTCTCTCTCTCTCTCTCTCTCTCTCTCTCTCTCTCTCTCTCTCAAAAACAAGTAATAAAATTAAAAATTAGATTACAATTTTACTTAACTATACATTGACATATATCCAAAATAAAGCATCTTTTTTTAATTGACACATTTTTATTTCTTTTTATTAAAATTTATGGTTCAACTATGATATTAAATTCTCTATATGAAATTAACAAGGTTTAATTTTGTATTATTCTTCAAATTAAGTATTTAATATTGTAACAAATTAACCTTGATTTAATTAGTATTAACTAATTTTATTTAATTACTATTTACATATAAAATGCTTCACATGAATTTTCGTCTTAAGCCCCAAATTATGTTGAGCTGCCTCTGCGACCCTATAACTATCCCCTAGGGAAAAACTTTGACTACCTTGACCAAAAAATCCAATATACATCTATAAGGGTAAAAGGCCCAATTCTAAATGATGGGCCGTGGGCCTGTTCGAGGAGACCTGTCTGTCTGAGAACAGTAAGTCATGAGGAGGGTACCTGGTCTAACTCCTCTCTGAAGTATAACTTATATGAAAGAGGAAGAGAGCGGTCCAAGGAGCACTGCCTGTTCAGAAGATCAAAGGGACGATCTAGATGCATGCCCCAATATTGATCCTAACACTTCTGGAGAATCCCCTGATTCATGTAGGCAAAAAGGACTGTGGTGGCAATGAGATATTATGTAAAAGGCTGCAACCACCGCATTTATTATCTTGCAGCTAACCTTATGGCCGCATTAATGGGGAAAAGACATCTGAACAGTGATCCTCATCCTTTACAACTACCGTATAAGGACTTCAAGGGAAGGTTGATGGGACAAGGATCAAGGGAAAATCACCTAACTGGCACGTGAGGCAAATTGGACCATAAATAGAGCAAGAAACAGAGAAAGAAGGCATTGAACAATCGGGAGAAAAAGAGAAGTACCCAAAAAAGAGAGAAAGAAAGAGAGAGATATAAGTACTCAAACAATTACTAAAACTCACTCCTCGAACCAAGCCGAGAAGAACCCTATGCCACTTCAGCACTTCGTTTTCATTAATCTGATCATAACTATACTTGGGCCATCAACAAATTCGCTTTCAATCCAGTTTACTTAGCCCACTCTCTACAAATTCATTGCGAGTATATTGTTCACGTCTTGGGCCAAAGTCTATCTCACTTGTAGGCCCATCCTACAAATTGTGTCCTTACAACATCCTTTAAAATTTTGTTTAAAATCCATTTTTTCCCTTGATTTTTGAAAAATCTCTTTTAACGACAAGATACTAGTAGGAATCCCATGGATCACACATAAGAGTGATAGAGGTAGCCCTCACATGTTGAGATTTTTATTATATCTCAACATTAACCCTCGCTAGTCATAGGTTTTTTGAAAGAATTTAAAGTAAGGACATTTTCCCCCTCTAAAATCAAAACCATTTATATCTAAGCATATGTATTATTCTAAATGCATGTGTAGGGGATTTGGGCCTAGAAGGCCCATGCAGGCCCACTTAATTAGAACCCAAAATAAGGCCCAAGGCCCATTGGAACAATTCGCTATGGCACATGTAGGGGGAGTTGACCCCGAACCTTAACATAGTAAGCCCAACCCTAAGGTCGGGGTAAGGCAAAGGGATACCACCCTGAGGGAGTTTTAGGTGGTCGGCCTAAATATTGACAAGCAATGAGGGAAGTGAGCATAGGGCACGAACATGGTGAGGTCGGTGATCAAGGGCTTGCAGTGTCATTGGGGAAGTTCACCGTCAAGGACTATTTGACGTCTAGAACAAGTACCAAGGGAATCCTTTAAAGACGCGAGGATCCCTTAGGATTTTGATGAACGTGGGAGTATGTGTGAAGTGGGGAAAATAATGATGATTACCTCACTAACAAGAGACTATAAGAGAAAGAAGTGGGTAAAGGATCAGGGTTAGGAAACATTCTAAGAAAGGAGATATAGAGGGAGTATAATAGGAAACACAAGGGGAAGGGAAAACACGGTGAGGGAGGAGGTGCATTAAGGCCTGGAGAAGGCAAACCAGGCGAAGCTCAGAGCCCAATTGGTAGGAGTGTGACAAAGCCCACATACAAATTAATTGGGGGCCCAAATACCATCGTTTAAGCAGGATTTGGTGCTCACAACATGTATAAGATCATGGGGCATATGTCCTCAAGATTGGGCAAGTGTCTTGTTTAATCTATGTAGCACACATTTTAAAGGGACAATCAAAATTAGGTCTTGAATATGGTCAGGCCCCTAATGATGAGCAATCGAGCTCTCTCATGGAAGAGTTGGATATACTATTCAACCTAAACGTCATTGAAAACTCTCTTATCTATATATTTTTGTTCTTGACATAATTTTTTAATTTTGTAGCAACCAGAATTGTATATAGCAATTTTGAATTTATTTTCCCTAAAAAAAAAACAATATTGGATTTTATTTCTCATTAAAAATGGGTATTTAATAAATTCTTTTGGGCTTTTAAAATGAATTCTCCTTTAAGTGGGCCAGGCCCAAATGAAAGCCCAATCCTATAAAACTAAAACGTCCATTGTCCCAAGCGTTTCACTAGAGAAAACAATAGAATGCAAAAAGAGTGCGCTTTCCTTCTTCTTCTTCTTCTTCTTCTTCTCTGAACCGAAGAGAAACCCTAAAATCACAACTCTGTATTCCAATGGAATATAGATTCAGCCGAATAAGGTACAGAATTTTCTTCAGAATCTAAATTCCAAACATTTACCATTTATAGTTTTTTATTTGCTTAATTCTTAGTTGGGTTTTGTTATAGGCATTTGTGTGTTTTGAATTGTGAAGAAAGAAACAAGTCATCGTAAAATGGGAGACACTGAGAACGGTGAAAAGGCAAGGAAAACGGTTTTTGTAATCGTGGGAACGACTTTATTTGACGCTCTTGTAAGAGCAGTGGATAGTTGGGAAGTTAAGCAAGAGTTGTTGAAAAGAGGGTATACCAATCTTGTCATTCAGATGGGTCGTGGATCCTTCACACCCATGAAGGTATTGTATGTGTTGTTGAAACATTGCTTCTTTAGTTTGAAATTGAGTGAGATAAATGCATGTTAATCTTGAAGATTTTTTTCAGATTGTTTCCATCTGTTATGCTCTGTCACAGATGGCGTGGATCCTATATTAAATATTTTTTTAATATATTTTTAAGCATTTATTTTATATATTGTTAGACATATATCAATTTAAAAGCAACAATGGATAATAAAGTGAATCCATGGCCATTAGATGATGTTTAGAATACAAACCAATATCAAGAGAGTAAATAATAGATAACTAGGTAAGTGTTCAACATTGAAATATAAATAAAAATTCTTACAAGTTTGGGCTATCTCGCACTATCGAGGGTTAGTTTAGAACAATATCCAAGTCATATCTCGGGTGTATCCTAGATGTATTGTTAATTTTTTTTAAATGATTGGGTATGTATCTTAGAGGTATCTGGTATGATACTGGTACAATACATATTGGATACAGGTTTGTGAGCAAAAATGGAGTATCCGTGTATCCTAGCTAACACCGGTAATCACCAGAGATGGGAAGGGGCTACAAGTAATTATAAAAACGAGTATACAGTAAGGTAATTTAGCGTTAAAGAATTAAATTTTGAGTTCAACTTTGAAAAAATAAATTCAAGAAGAGGAAGAAGAAGAAGAAACATACTAACAATAATTTGAGTTCTTGCTGAAGTTGGCTTATTCTCTTCTTGTAAGAACAAGGTGGTGGTTGCTTTAAGTACTTGTTTTCTTTAAGTACAAAAAGAAAGAAGATCGTTACAAGAATGATCCTTCCTTCATTCCTACACCTTTTTGGAAAGAGATGGTGGATAAATGGATGGTGGGAGATTGGGGGGTGAGTATAAATGAAATACATGTCATAAATTCTCTCACTCTCTCTCTAACCATTATTTGTTAATATTTTTATAGAAACTAATGTTCTAGTGTATGAATTATGTGTGCAGGAGAGAAGTTCGACAAATAAGGATAACGGAAATAAGTCTAAAATTTTCTCCACTACAGGTTTTGTACCAATGGCCAAGTACAGATATGAAATGATATATTATATTATCATCAAATAGTTTTACATTTTATTGTTTATTTACATAGTTTAATAACTTTACCAATGTTTTTTTTTTAATATTGCAGTATCTTGAGACGGGCTCTGAGTGTAGCCCCATTGATTGCTTTAAGAAATTTTACACACAGAAGGATGGCAAAGAATGGGCAACTGATCATGCTAAGAAATTATATGTATGCAACTTATACCAAAATTTTAATTTTGTTATCAACTTTAGTTTTTTTGTTGTTTTGATTAGCCATATGGTTTTTATTTATGTGTAGGAAAAAATGGATGCCATAAAGGCCAAAGCTGTTTCTGAAGGTACTAAGACAAATGATTATTAGATCTTTCGTGAAGTGGTTGGTGAACCAAGTCATGGTCGTATTCTTGGCATGAGAATAGGTATTAAGGCAAAGGATGTGTACGGCTTGACTTCATCTAGTAAAGGTTGTAGCAAACGTTGCAGAGAAGAGTTTACAAAAGAAAAAGAAGATTTAGAGGCACGTCTTAGAGAGGAAATGGATTCCAAACTTGCAAAAGTTGTGGAGAAGCTTGAGGAGAAGTTTGCACAAAAGTTGCAGTCGATGGGCATACCACAACAATCTAACATAGATCTAGCTACCACGGTACAATCTCAAACTTATGCTTTTGCCTCTTGGATCTTCTACAACTTTCTATTGGTTTGTTGTGGTTTACAGCTTGCAGCTATTATAATATTATATTATTTTATATTTAGTTTTGATAAATGATAATAGGACTATGATACTACTACTGTTTTGATAGCTGTGGTTTTGATTTTAATTTTGTATATCATTTGCGTTTTGTGGTTTACGTTTTTCACAATTGTTATATAATGTTAGGTTCTAAGGATTAGGATCTAATGTATTTAGAACTTCAATTTGTATGTTGGCAAACCATGATCAAAACAATGTTTAGTCGTGTGTTAAACTTGCTCAAAGTATGGGTCTTAATGTAAAGTTGGAATCAAGTTTTTATGCAGAATTACCTTTAACTTTCTGTATGACTCGATCGATCAAAAATTAGACTCGATCGATCGAAAATCGTGTAGAACGTTTTTCTGCAAAAAATTCCAACTCAGCCCAAGCCCGTTTTAATGTATAGGGTTTTATGTTTTGCCCTAAGTATAAAAGGGAAAACCCTAGCCACGTTTTTAGAGTTCTGTTTTGCTGTGTTTGTGAATCTCATTGTGAGATCTAGAGGTGTTTACCTTCACATACACTTAGGGTTTACAAACTTGAGATTTATGTCAAGAGTTGTGTAGATCAATACAGTTGCAGAATCAATAGAGCACAAAGATATACAAGCAGGTGCTCTTGTGGATTTGCTGAAGAATTCCGGAAAGAAGGAGTCCGTGGATCTCGGAGCTATCATGGGGTCATGGTAGTAAGTTTCCTACACTTGGGTAGCAACAAGATGTTAGTGGTCTAAGTCTTGTCGTGTAAACTTCAATTCTTTCATAGTGGATTCAGTTTACCTTGAGGATAGCTAGGTCAAATCCTCCCCAGGTTTTTACTGGTGTGGTTTCCTGGGTCATCAGATCTTTGTGTTGTTTATTTTCCGCTGCTTTGTTATTTTTGCTTATCTGTGTTAACCTAGTTTTAATTAAATTACCTAAGTTAATCACTTGGCTAATTCACTAGGTTAATCTGTTAGGTTTAAGGGGTCTAAACGAACTGACATATAATTTTAATTTATATTTAATTTTGATAGTGGTTCAAGTAATCAATTAAGTTATTATTATTGTTAATCTAGTCCATACATGTTTATTGGCTTTATTGCTTTAAGTACTTTTTTTTTTTTTGGTGCAAAACAATAGTCACATTTCTGGGAACATGCAAACCATATTGTCTTTTTTATTTGGGGTATGAGTCTTATTGTAAGTATGTGGGTTACCATTTAGTAAAAATCACGCGTGTAGAACTAATAATTGTTTTTGTTTTCTGGGTACAAAACAGTAACATCTATAAGAACCAAACAAAACTTCGTGATTTCTTCCATGTATGGTTTCATTGAAGCTCATGTTTTGCCTGGACCATATATGCTTACATTGATTGCTTCTTGTTTTGTTTCTACTAGTAAAACCACAGCTCTGAACCCTTGTCTTCATGCACTGTTAAGGGTCTCTCCCTGATGTTCATGAAGTGCCTTGGTGTTTTTTTTCTCTTGCAAGACCATCATAGAAGCATTCTTGTTAGATAATTTGGCCTATCCTATCTTTTAGTTTTAGGACAAAATTACTGCTGACAATAATTAATAGTTTTGGCCAAGGTTTGCATTGGGTGAACCTGTTGTAACTAGTAGCTAGGTTTGGACTTGAAGTTTCACTTTTGTTAACTTCAAGGGCCAAGATATATCCATTCTGACTTTAAGCTTTGGATTGTGTGGAGGGCCTTGTTGGCTGTTGCACATACATCCGAAATTGTTATATTATCTTAGTTTATATTTAATTTTGATAGTGGTTTAAGTAATCAAATTAAGTTATTGTTATTGTTAAATTAAAAAAAAAAAGTTATTACTGTTGTTTATGATATATTATTATATGATTAGATTTGATATGGTATATGTGTACTTATTTATTGAAATATTAATACAATTACAAATTCATTTTAATTGTTTCATTTTAACTCATGTTTAATGTTTTTATTTTTTTATTTTTAAGGATGGTACTAGCAAAGATGAAGAGGACAACTCAAACAATAACATAAAGGTCGAAAACAGCTTGGAGGGTGACTCAGAGGAAGACTAATATAGATCTTGTCACAATTCTAGTTGTTTAAGTTTAAAATAAGGTTTAATTTCAGGATTTCTTTGTATATTTTATATTTTAAAGTTTGAACTTATATGAATTTTTATGTTTCGATGGATCAATTTTTAGTAATTATTGGATTATTGTATCGATTTTTACTAATTATTGTACTATTGTAACATGATAGTTAAACAAAAATGATATAAATTAAATTATAAATAAATAATAAAATATTACCACTGATGACATAAAAATTTGGTCATAAATAATTTTATAGTGACAACAAAGTCCCTCGCAATTCAAAGTCACTATTAATTTCTAACTAATTGCGAGGGGGTTAAAATCCTTTGCAAATAAATTTTAGCAACGTCATTATTTGTTCGTCGTTAATTTAAAATTTGCAAATAACTAATTGTGAGGGTATAAATGTCCTCATAAATAGTTATAAACGACGACTGCTTCCTCTCGCTAAAAATAAGTTACAAAGGGTTAAAAGTCCTCACAAATAATTTTAGCGATGCCATTATTGCGAGGGTATAAATAACCTCACAAATAGTTATTAACGACAACTGCTTCCCCTCGCTAAAAATAAGTTGCGAGGGGTTAAAAGCCTTCGCAAATAAATTTTAGCGATGACATTATTGCGAGGGTATAAAGATTCTCACAAATAGTTATTAACGACGACTGCTTCCCCTCGCTAAAAATAAGTTACGAGGGGTTAAAAGCCCTCACAAATACATTTTAGCGATGCCATATTTTCTCACTGAAAAGTATGTCGTCAAATTGGAATTCTCAAATAACTAATTGCGAGGGTATAAAGGTCCTCACAAATAGTTATTAACGACGACTGTTTTCTTTCGCTAAAAATAAGTCGTTGACTTTTCTCGTCGTTTCGTAATATATTTGTGAGGGAGAATTTTTTCAATAACGACGGTGAATTGCCCTCGTAGATTATTTATTTGTGAAGGTATGGTCGCAAAACCTCTTTTAGCAACAAGAGCAAATACGACGGCCTTCAAGGGCTATATGCCCTCGCTAATAACCTTTTGCGACGATATTTGAATTTTTGCGAGGGTATTTTACCCTCGCTAGTAGACTCTTTTTTTGTAGTGCTAAGTTCTAACATGAATAAGTTTGACTACTCTCTCCAACACCTTATCCCTCACAACATGACAGTCAATTTTTATATGTTTCGTTCGCTCATGAAAAACAGGATTAGAACCTATGTGGAGAGCTGCTTGACTGTCACAAAATAGCAATGCTTCTCTATTGTGATTAACTTGCAGGTCTTTTAACAAATATAAAATCAAACAATCTCACAAGTTGAAATAGCCATTTCCCTATACTCTGTCTCTGCTGAGGATCTGGAAACAGTGGACTGCTTCTTTGATTTCCATGAAACTAGTGAATCCCCAATGAATATACAATAGCCTGTAACAGACCTTCTGGTATCTGGACATGAACTTGCTGAGAAGAAAATGCCTTTGCTAGGTTCATTCTTCAAGTACTGCAGAACCTAAAGTGCTGCTGCAAGGTGTGGTTTTCTTGGTTTAGCCATATATTGGCTTAGTTTGTGGACTGCAAAAGTGATGTCAGGCCTAGTGATGCTTAGGTACAACAATCTTCCTACCAATCTTCTATACTGCCCTGGATCATCAAGTAATAAGCCTTCATCTTTGCTAAGTTTAAGATTCTGATCCATAGGAATTTTGACAAGTTTGCAACCAAGAAGCCCTGCATCCTCCAAAATCTCAAGGGCATACTTCCTTTGACACAAAGAGATGCCTTTAGCTGTCCTAGCTACCTCCAAACCAAGAAAATATCTCAATGCTCCTAAATCCTTCAATTTGAACTTCTGATTCAACATCTCCTTAAATTGATCAACTTGCTCTTTATCATTGCTTGCTATGAGAACATCATCAACATATACTAACAAAACAATAAAAGAAGCTCCTTGTTGTCTGGTGAAGAGTGAGTAATCTGCTTTAGATTGAATGAATCCAAGCTGAATCAGTGTGGTTGAAAATTTGGAAAACCACTGTCTTAAAGCCTGTTTAAGGCCATAAAGAGACTTGTTTAACCTGCAAACAAGCTCCTCTCCATGCTCCCCCTTGTTGTGAAATCCATGTGGAAGAGCCATGTACACTTCTTCATGCAAGTCACCATGAAGAAATGCATTATTTACATCAAGTTGGCTAAGAAACCATCCTTTCACAGTAGCCACTACAAGAACACACTTCACAGAAACCATTTTGGCAACAAGACTGAAGGTTTCAAGGTAATCCAAGCCCTCCTTTTGAGTAAATCCCTTTGCAACCAATCCAACTTTATACCTCTCTGTTAGGTTCTAAAAGTTTAGAACAATTGGCAAATCGTGAACACACAAGAACAAGTAAGCTGTAGAAAGAAGATTTCAGAATTTGCCTGGTTCGACCAATCGAGAAACAGGCTCGATCGATCGAGAATCGTATTTGCAGAATTTTAAGTTGGCCCAAACAGCAGTTCTAGCCCATTAAGGATTAGGGTTTCAGATCTACTTCTCCCACTATATAAAGGAAACCCTAAGCACGTTTTTAGAAGGCTTTTTAGAGAGAGAAGAGTGTGTCTTTTTTGTATTTAAGGTTTTGTTCCTAAAACCTCTCTTATAACTTCTACCGGTGTTGTTCCTTGAAGAATCTCAAGATCCGGTATTGTTGAAGTTGCCGCCTTCTCTAGTCATCAAAGGTGCTGATGATCTAAACTTTCAAGGGTGATCTTGGAGTCACAAACAGGAGAGATTGTGTTGCTAAACCTTTGAGTGGGATCTCAAAGTCACAAACATGGGTGTTTGTGTTTGCAAAGGCCAAGAAAAGAAGTAGTCCGTGGTCTCGGAGCTGTCACGTGGTCGTGGTAGTAAGTTTCCTACAGGCAGGTAGCAACAGGATGTTAGTGGTCTAAGTCGTTATTGTACAAACTTCAATTCTTTCTAGTGGATTTGCTATTTTACCTTGAGGATAGCTAGGTTAAATCCTCCCCAGGTTTTTTACCGGTTTGGTTTTCCTGGGTCATCATATCGTTGTGTTATTTATTTTTCCGCTGCTTTGCATGATATGATTGTTATTGTTTTAACCTAGATCTGAATAATAAACCAAAGTATTCACTTGGTTAATTAATTAGGTTAAACAATCTAAGTTTACAGGGGTCTAAAATTCTAACAAGTGGTATCAGAGCGGGTAGCTCTTCTGTTGTAGATCTTTTGATCTAAGAGTTGATCCTTGATCCCTGTTATCATGGATAATTTAAAGTGTCTTTCTGCTCATATTTGTGATGATTTGAATAAAAAGGATACTGTTGTTTCTGTTGATTTTCTTGATGTCTGTGAAACTCTTCGTAAAGAATTATTGAAATCTATAAAAATTGCTAAAAAATTCAAGGAAGAGTTAAAATTGGCTAATCTTGAAAAAGAAGAATTGGTTGCTAGATTAGATGAATCTAATAAGAAGAATGAATTTTTGAGAAATCAAATTTCCTCTAAAGATGAGAAGATGAAAAGCTTGGAACAAGAGTTAGCTGAATCTAAAGTTAAAATTGAAAATTTAACTAGTACCAAGCCTGCTGTTGATAACAGAAGTGTTTCTGTTTCTCTTAAGCCTAAAACTGAAAAAGTTTATATCCCTCCTTTCAAGAGGAATAATAAAGAAAAAGCTTATTTTGCTAGGTTAGACAAAGGTAAAAGTTCTGATGTTGATGCTAAAGTTTCTAAACCTATGTCTAAACCTACTGCTAGTGTGCATAAGAATTCTGTTTTTGTGCCTACTTGTCACCTTTGTGGTGTTGTTGGTCATATTAGACCAAATTGTTCTTTGTTGAGGCAAAAACCAAAATCTGAGACTAGATTTGCTGTTAGGAATACTGATGTTCCTAAGTTTGTTCTTGTTTGTCACTTTTATGCTGTCTTCGGTCACATTCGTCCTAATTGTCATAAATTGAAATTTAAGCATTATGTGTTTCAATCTAGGACATGTGATGATATTTCTCCTGCCATAAGTTCAAATAAATTGTTTCATATTCTCTTGAAAAATTTAAGTTTGTTGGCTTGTGAAAGGAAATTGCAGGATTTCAGTCTTTCTCAGAAGATTGGTGTAATTCCTCAAATACACTCTGCTTCACATGGATTTTCACCTACAAAGCCGAAGACTCGTGCTATATGGGTGAGAAAAGATTCTCTAAGGTGAGTGTTACTAACTTTTCCCTAATTTAATTCTTTCAATTATTTGTGGACATGTTTTGTTTCTGTTTTTGGTTGTTTTGTTTTTTTTAAGTTGTTTTTTATTAAAAAAAAATCCAAAAACATTGAAAATTTTCAAAAAGACAAAAATATTTTATTTTGTGTCTAGTTTTATTTTTCTTGAGGATTACATGAATTATGATATCTCTCTTGATTTAGAACATGCTTGACATTGTGGAGAAACTTGAATAGTATGTGTTATATAAGTGCTAAGCTTTTTCTGATTTTGTGTGAGTATGTACTAGTTTGTACATGTACTCAAGGGTTAATTAAAAAATTGATATTTCTTGTTTGTGTACCCTTTATAGCTTAGTTAAGCACTGTCATGCATTTCATTTGAATTTTTTTTTATCATTTAGCATAATATGTGCTTTTAGTTTTTGTCATAAATTTTTTAAAACCAAAAAGTTTTTTATGTGTTTTGTATTATATATCTTGGATTTATAATCAAGGTTGGCCATATTATCTTTACATAACATGTTTATATACCTTCTTTAGCTTGGATGAGCTTATTTATTGCACTTTACTAGCTGAAGTCTTTGCAGTGCATGTTGTGTGGGAAGATGTTAGTAGTTTTTGATCACATGATCTTGATCTTGAAATCACATGCCTTTGATTGTTGGAATTGAATTTATTGAGAAAGGCATAAATAACCATCTCACCACTATTTACTAGCCAATCATGAACACCTTAGTGCATATCGTAAGATTTTGTGCTCAAGAAAGTGTAGCACATGCACAAAAAGAACAAAAGGTGTAGCCTCAGTTTAAATGCTAAAATTAATGTGTACATTATTGGGCTATAATGAATTCAAATTAATTAAAATTGGGATGTACATTATGAGGCAAATTAAGAAACTTACATGATTGCAAGCTTTTAATCTAGGAGATGTGAGAGTTATATGATGTAACTCTTTAGGTGATAGTCTCTTTCAAATTTATGTGATGAATTTTGTAGACTTTGTGATTGATTACCATTCACATATCACCTCACATGTTTCTTAAGTTTTTGCTAGTTGCACACACTACACATATTACTCTTTGCTAAACTTTGTACATGTTATTGTGTGTGATTTTGTTGTGGCCATCCAAGATTAAAAATTCCTTGATTTTGATGCAAAATTTGAGTTTTGAGGACAAATTGGTTGATAAACTTGTTCTTGAGAGATCTGGTTTGTATTCATGTGTTTTTGAAAAACTTTTAGTCTCATATTCATGCATTTCATTCATGAAATATTGTGCTTTGAGGAGTTACTGCATTAAATTGCTCTGTTTTTCAAAAATTTGAGTTTTCCAAAATTTCGACCGATCGAAACTGTTTCTCGACCGAACGAAATTGCGATTAAAATTTTTGGTTTGATTCTGTCTGACTCGATTGGTATTCGATCGATACTCGATCGATCGAAACTGAAAAATTTTCAGTTTTTAGAGTTTTGACCAAAATTTTTTTTCATGCATCATTTATGGTTAAGATTCATATGAGTTGCATTGTTTTTGTATCCATCTTGCAGTTTTGCAGTCATATCTCTTATTTTTTTCACACATAACATGCATACACTTTGCTAAATTGGGTACTCAACTTGATTGATTAATTTTTGAGTCCTTTGTATATTTTAGTATATGCTATTTCTTCTTGCTGTGTGAACTGCAAAAAATATTTTTCTTAAGAGATATGATGAATAATAATGTGCTAATATTTTCTCTACTCATGCAACTGTTTATGGGTCACATAGTGTCAAGTTTGCATTTATTGAAAGAGAGAATATTTTTCTTCATATGTATCCTCAACTCAATTTTTTTTAGGTTTGTGTGTTTTTATTTATCCCCACCTCCTAAATTTTCCCCAAAACTGTTTTCCCCAAAACGGTTTTTCCCAAAACTTGTTTTGTTTTCCTATTTTTATAGGAGGAGAAAAGTTTTTTTTTTTTTTTTTTTGTCTTTGTTGTTCATAGGCGGAGTTGTTGCTCTTCATAGGGAGAGTTCTCTCTATTTTCTATAGAGCTAAACTGTTTTATGTTCTCTTGGTTCTCTTTTTTCTCTCATGTTTACTGTCACTCTACACTTTGTTTGAGTTGTCTTTGTCAATACATGACAAAAAGGGGGAGAAATAGATGATATGTGGGAATCCTGTTTGTCTTGTTTAGGGGGAGATAAAATTGTTTTTGAAAGAGGGAGAATATAAAAACTTTTTGATGTATCTAACTTAGGGGGAGAGTTAGTTTAATTTTATATTTTATATTATTGTTTATATGTCTTTCTTTCCACACATGCGGTGATGTGTTTGTTGAGTGTTTCAGGAAAGACAGGTTCATTCTGATCAAGACTTTCTACCTCTTCTTGCAACTTCTAAGTTAAGAGTCTTAGATTGGGATTTGTGATGTAATTGGGCATTTTATTGTATTGGGTTGTTCTTGTATTTTAACAATTCATTTTGAATGAAAGTTTTGTCACGAATTGCCAAAGGGGGAGATTGTTAGGTTCTAAAAGTTTAGAACAATTGGAAAATCATGAACACACAAGAACAAGTAAGCTGCAGAAAGAAGATTTCAGAATTTGTCTGGTTCGACCGATCGAGAAACAGGCTCGATCGATCGAGAATCGTATCTGCAGAATTTTAAGTTGGCCTAAACAGTAGTTCTAGCCCATTAAGGATTAGGGTTTCAGATCTACTTCTCCCACTATATAAAGGAAACCCTAAGCACGTTTTTAGAAGGCTTTTTAAAGAGAGAAGAGTGTGCCTCTTTTGTATTTAGGGTTTTGTTCCTAAAACCTCTTTTATAACTTCTACCGGTGTTGTTCCTTGAAGAATCTCAGGATCCGGTATTGTTGAAGTTGCCGCCTTCTCTAGTCATCAAAGGTGCTGATGATCTAAACTTTCAAGGGTGATCTTGGAGTCACAAACAGGAGAGTTTGTGTTGCTAAACCTTTTAGTGGGATCTCAAAATCACAAACGTGGGTGTTTATGTTTGCAAAGGCCAAGGAAAGAAGTAGTCCGTGGTCTCGGAGCTGTCACGTGGTCGTGGTAGTAAGTTTCCTACAGGCAGGTAGCAATAGGATGTTAGTGGTCTAAGTCGCTATTATACAAACTCCAATTCTTTCTAGTGGATTTGCTATTTTACCTTGAGGATAGCTAAGTTAAATCCTCTCCAGGTTTTTTACCGGTTTGGTTTTCCTAGGTCATCATATCGTTGTGTTATTTATTTTTCTGCTGCTTTGCATGATATGATTGTTATTGTTTTAACCTAGATCTGAATAATAAACCAAAGTATTCACTTGATTAATTAATTAGGTTAAACAATCTAAGTTTACAGGGGTCTAAAATTCTAACACTCTCAATAGATCCATCAGCTTTGTACTTAATCCTATAGACCCATTTGTACCCTATAGGATGTTTATCATGAGGTAAAGGAGTGATAGTCCAAGTATTATTGGCTTCCAAAGCAGCAATTTCAGCATCCATGGCATTTTGCCACTTAGGGTCAGTTACTGCTTGTGAGAAATACTTAGGTTCTGTGTTGGTGCAAATAAAGCAACAAAAGGATTTGTAGGTAAGGGATAAAGTGGCATAAGTGAGATAGGAAGAAAGGGGATGGGAAGTACCTGAGTGGGATTGATTTGAAGTGCATGCTGAGGAGACTTGGTTATAATGATAAGCCTTGAGATAAGATGGAGGTTTAGACACCCTACTAGATCTTCTAGGAGCATCAGCAGGCACAACTAATGGAGTAGCAGAAACATCATGATTAAGAACATCAGAACAGACATGATCAAAGGCATCAGGAAAAGCTTGATCATCTGTGTCAAGATCATGATGAATCTGTACAATGGAATTAGGACTAATAGATGAAATAGGATCAAGAAACATTGAAGGAAGAGGAGGAATGTTGGGCAAAGGAATTAAGTCAGATGAAGGAAGAGAAGTATGTGAAGCAAAAGGGAAAACCTTTTCATGAAAGATCACATCTCTAAAAATGAAGATGGAATGTGATTGAAGATCAAATAGCTTATAACCTTTGATGTTAAAAGGATATCCTAAGAAAACTGACTTCCTAGCTCTAGGTGCAAACTTATGCTTATGTGGAGTAACATCAGTGGCAAAACAAAGACATCCAAAAGTTCTGAGGTGAGAATAGGAAGGAACCTGATTGAAAAGCACCTCATATGGAGACTTATTTTGCAGAAAAGGGGTAGGAAGTCTATTGATCAAATACACAGCTGTGAGGATACAATCACCCCAAAAAACAAGAGGAATGTTAGATTGAATTTGTAGGGCCTTAGCTGTTGCCAGAATATGCTGATGTTTCCTCTCCACAACTGAATTTTGTTGTGGACTGTAAACACAGCTTTGTTGATGAATAATGCCTTTAGAGTTGTAAAAATCTATCATGTTAAATTCTAAAGCATTATCTGTTCTGATGGATTTAATTGTGGTTTGAAATTGAGTATGTACCATATTGTAAAATGAAACAATCAAAGGCCTAACTTCTGATTTTGCTTTCATGAGGAAAACCCAAGTAGCCCTTGATGCATCATCTACAATGGTAAGAAAAAATCTGTGCCCAGCAGTAGTAGAAATGGAAAATGGCCCCCAAACATCCATATGAACAAGATCAAAGAGATTATCAGCTCTTTTATTAACAAAAGGAAAGGGTAGTCTCTTTTGCTTTGCCAAAGGACATATAGTGCAGCCTTTAGTACAACAATTTTGTAAGAAAAGAAAGAGATGACTTAAAGAATGAAGTTTCATATCAGATGGATGTCCTAGTCTAGAATGCCATAGAGAATACAGATTGACATGATTAGCAGAAGAAGAAAAAGCAGCAAAAGAGCTTAACTTATTCTTAAGAAGAAATTCATCAAGAGATTTGGAAGCTTTAGAGAGGCTAGATCCTTGTAACAGATAGAGTCCATCATGCATTCTACCCATTCCAATCGTGTTCCAATAGGTAGGGTCCTGTATAAAACAGTAATTTGAAAGAAAAACAAGACAAAAGGGTTGAGAATGAGTTAAGGCACTAACAGAAATCAAGTTAAAAGAAAAGGAAGGTACACAAAGGACATTTCTTAGGGTAATATGTGAGGAAAGCTTAACTGTACCAACATGAGTCACAAGAGCAGCCTCCCCATTAGGCATTTCAACCATAGTGTGTGAAATGGCAGTAAAAGAAGTCAATAAATGCATTGAACAAACTATGTGATCTGTAGCACCAGTATCTATAACCTAAGTTTCAACACCAAAAGCTTTTCTATTCGCAACCTTAGCAGAAAGGACTGAATGTGGTGAACAAGAAACAATACCTGCAACTGCATTGGATGGGAATGAAACAGCATTAACCATGTGAGGTTCTTGAGCTGTTGGATTTTGGTGAGCTCCAATCAAAGACAGAAGCTGTTGGTACTGATCAGGAGTAAATGCAGGTGTTTGAGAAGTGATAGCATGATTGTGATTAGCATTTGGAGTTAAGCAGTGACCTTGAAACTGATTTGCAATAGAATTATGATCAGCATTTGGAGCCAAGCAATGACCCTGGAACTGATTTGCAACAGTTGAAACTTGATGAGCCATCATATTCTTGTTCTTGAATTTGTAACCTAGTGGAAAACCATGAAGTTTATAACATTTATCCACAGTATGACCCATCCTTCCACAATGAGTGCATAAAGGTCTTTCTTTCCCTTTTGGATTGTGGCCTGAGCTTTTGGTAGCCAAAACAGTAGACTCAACTTTAACAGAATTGGTGACAGATCTTTGCATTTCCTCTTGGATGAACAAAGAATGAGCCTTATTAACAGAAGCAGTGGCGACGCCACGTTATACTCAGGGTGTTCCCAGGAACACCCTGACTTGAAATTTTTTTTTATATATAATAATTAAAAAAATTTTATTTGTTTACCCTTTAAAAAAAAATAGGAATACCCTTAATCAAAATTAGGAACACCCTCAGATTAAAATATATATATATATATATATATATATTTGTTCTACTTTCAAGCAAAAAAAAAAAAAAATTCAACTAAATCTAAAAAAAAAAATTGTAACAGAGCAAAACAACGGACGGCAAGCCCATCATCAGGCCCACGGCAAGCCCAACAGATTACAAAGGAAGCAAACCCACGGATTCTCAAAAAAAAAAAAAAAAAAAAAAAAAAAAAAAAAAAAACCAAACCCCAATACAGAGCAACCTCAAATCAGTAAATCAGTTCATCAGAAATCACTAAAACTAAAGCAAACCTAAAAACAGAGCAACGCCTCCCCTTAGAAGTTAGATCGGTCCAGTTGCAGTCCAGACTCTAAAGCACATCGTCGCCCCTCGTCGGAGATCGGTCCAGTCGCAGTCTAGAGCACTTCGTTTCTCATCGGAGATCGCTCGTCGGAGATCGCTTGCACATCGTCGCTGGGTCGCACGGCGTTGTCGCTCGTCCCTCATCACAGATCGCTCGGCACGACGGCACCTCGGCTACTCCGATGCTCGATGCTCCCACCCTCCCTCAAGGTATTTCTCTCTAACTCTCTCTCAACCTCTCACTGAAATGAAAAGTGAAAACTATGAAAATAGAAATGACATTAATGAATGAGAGTCTGACTCTCTCTATTCTTTAAAGAGTCCAACTCTCTTTCTTTTGAACTGTGAATTTGTGATTGGCTCATTGGCTAGCCAATCTTTAGCTTTATTAATATATATATATATATATATATATATATATATATATTTAGCCTATTTTTTAACTTTTGAATTTGGCTTTATCTGTTTACCAAAAAAAAAAAAATTGGCTTTATCTTATCTTTGGTGTGTGTTGGTGTTGGTGAGATATTAAATGTATATTGTGATTTGTGATTGTGAAATTTTCTGATTGACAGCTAGCTCTTGTGATTGGGGCATCAAGCATGAGGGTTGTAATAAATCACTTTTTTTTAGACTTGGACTTAAGCTATAGAGCCTATATATTTTTGTGATGCACAATTTATTGACTTTTTTTTTTTTTTTTGTTAAGTAAAAGTGTGATATTCCAATTATCAAACAACTATAGTAATTAGTTGAACTAATTAATTTTGTTTGTTTGGGATATTAATTAACCAATAATTAATTAAGGAAATCAATTAATAATTAATAATTTAATTAACCAATACATTATAAAAGACAAACAAATTAAATTATGTTAGGCTAAACAACAATTAATAATTTTATAATTAATAAAACAACAATATAACAAATTATAGTTTATAAAAGACAAAAAAATTAATAAAACAACTAAACAACAATACATTTAGGAAAAATTCCTAGAACCGCCACTGGGAAAAATTATACTTCTTAAGGAACACCCTGGGAAGAATTCCTGGAGTCGCCACTGAACAGAAGGCAATGGATCCATGAGCAAGATTTGTGTTCTGACCTGAGAGAATATGTCATTGACTCCCATGAGAAGCTTCATTGTGGCTTCTTTGGCTTGAAGATCCTTCAACCTCTGATTGATATTGCAGACACACTTGCCACAAGTGCATTGAGGAAATGGACTAAGATTCTGAAGCTGATCCTACAAGACCTTGAGCTGAGTGAAATAATCAGTGAGTGATTGTTCTCCCTGATGAATCTCAGCGATTTGCTTCTGGATATTAAAGACCTTGGTGCCATTTCCTTGACTGAATGTGTCACGAAGCTCAGTCCAAATCTCAAAAGTAGTGTCTCTGTAAATGATACTACCTTGAAGCTTTGGTGATACTGAGTTTATGATCCAAGTACCAACTATATTATCAGCACGAATCCATGCTTGAACAGCTGTTGGTGAATTCACCAATGGAGAAGATATGGTTATAGAACCATCTATAAAACCAAGCTTATTTTTGCCAATCAAAGACTTCCTCACTGATCTTGCCCAATTAAAGGCTGAGAAGTGAGAACAGCCCCTGGATTTTCTCCAAGATGTAAAAACAGGGGATCATTGAGATTATATGAATCTTGTGAAGAAGATGAAGATCCAGTGGTAGAAGTATTAGCTGCTGTTGTGTCAGCCATTAAAGCAAAATGAAAAGCTTGAAAGAATTTGAGAAAGCTTGAAGAGAAACAACAATGGTGGACGATAGAAAATTCCCAAATCCGTTGAACCCTAGAATTTAGAGACTTCTAGAGAGAGCTCTGATACCATATGAGAAATGACAGAATTGGGAAAAACTGAATTACATTGATTTAATTTAGCTTGTGCCTTTATATACAATATCGGGCTCAACCAAGAATCAAAAACAGAGAGCCAAGAACTAACAAACCAGAGTAACAAACTAACAACCAATCTCACGTGTGTATAACCACCCTACTCACGTGTGAACACTAATAACAAAGAAAATAGAAACTAAGCTACAGGTCGTATAGACAAAGTCATTTACTAAAACTACAAGTGCTTCAGGTATTGCTCTTTGAACTTGCTACACTTCTTGAATCTTGCTTCTTCAGCTCTAATTGCTTACACGAATTGCCTTGATCTTGATAGTTTGGGCATTTGTAAGCCCTGGGTTCATCTAGCATTTTTAGATGAAAAGCGGGATGCTCTTCTGGTGGTTTCTGTACTGCTTGTAACAGTAACTTATCAAGCGGTACTCAGCCCCCCTGGGGGAATTTGGCAAGATGATACAGCAACACACATAGCAGGGACAGCCATCGGTTTGAAAAATGATCTGTTTTGGATGTTCTTGTTTTATAATTCTTTGACATTTATGTTCTCGAACATAATGATTTGTCTTCTCGTTCCAGTTGGGCCAGTTGGTCTTTGGCTCTATGCATTCACTCTCGGCCTCAGCTGTTGCTACGTAGGATCATTGGCGGTCATAACAGAGAATGCGACAAAGCCGGCTAGTTTAATTCTTCCTGTTATGGAGGCTTGTGTAATCCTACAAGCGACTGTTTTTTCTAGTCTAAAACTCGTTCAAAACATAAGATTGCAAGATTAAACACTAAGTGATCTGCGGATTCAATACTGGGAGAAGATTTTATGGGAGAAAAAAAAAAGTAGAAGCCAAGTTTGGAGCTGTACTCATCTGGAGTGCGTTTCAATTTTTAATTTTGTTTCTTCTGCCACTAAGAAATTAACTTCAATAATAGAACGTAGCTTGTGTTTATAAGGGCATTGTTGAAGTACCCAATGTCATCTACGAATATGATACATGTTGCAATAAAGCCATGCGATTGTGATGTAGGACATAATCTACACTTAAATTTTTGTAATTTATTAATTTTAGTATTTTTACATAATTTTCTATATCATGTTTATTATCTTATGTTTTGACCCAGAACCGAAGTCATACTATCTATTGGGTATATACGTGTAAGTGAAGATCACAATATCTATTGGGTATATACTATATCTAGTGGATAGCATTGTTATCGGCAATCTGAATGGAACTTTTGTTCTCATAGTATACAGGAGTTGTAGAAGTAAGAGGGGCTCCAAATCTTGTAGAAGCCAACATAACCAAAGGAGCTCCGAGCTGGTCTCACCAAGAGCACAATATTCAGCCTCCGCAAACGTAGGATGACCGAAAATCAGGTTCAAATGTTGAACTGTAGAGGAAAGGATAGAGTGTAGAAATCTCAAAAATGCCTTCTAGCATATGAGTGACTTCCTTCATGGATGGCCTTGATGATGGCACATCCTGGATGCACCACATTGCCACCACCACTAATTTCTTCACCCACTTCAGATCACTAAGAGCCTCCTCATCATTTTCCACCAATCTTTCCACTTTACCTTTACCGTCACGTTCATAAGCTCATTCCATTAGAATTGCAACCCTCTCCATCTCAATTTCCACAAATCTCCTGCAGCAAATGATCTCCCACAACATGTCTCCGAACTATAAACATTTACCTTTATTGAGAGTTGTGACGGGCGTGTTCTTGAACCACTCTAGTGCAACATAGCCTTTGGTCCCCTTGATACTAGTGAGAGTTCGGGATTGGTGGTTCATCAAAAGTTTTGCTAGTCCAAAGTCAGAAATTTTGGCTGTAAAAAAATCATCCAAGAGTATATTTTGAGGCTTTATATCAAAATAAATGATTTGCATGCTACATTCTTCATGTGAGTACGTTAGTCCTCTAGCAACTACTGATGCAATCTGCATTCTTTGTTACCAGCATGGCCTTACTACTCCAAAAAGGAAACTTGGCAATGAGCCTTTGAACATAAACTTGTACACTAAAAGTCCGTCTTCAGCCTCATCACAGTAGCCAAGTAACCGAACTAGATTCTTATGGTGAGTTTGGTCAATTACAGTAACTTCGGTTTTAAATTCCCTCTCACCTTCCTTCACCATATTGTCTAGCTTCTTGACAGCAACATATTTGTTATGACTAGAAGCTAATAACCCTTTATAAACAATGCCAAAAGAACCCTTACCCAATTCTTCTTTGAACCTACCAGTGGCTTCTTCAAGGTCTTCATATGTAAATGAACGTAGATTCATATCAAGTTCTTTTGTAAGAAAAATTTTGGAAAAATTTGATAGTTTTCCTTGTCACAAGCAGAATACAACTAGAGAAATTGCAGTTACAGAAAAGAAGTTAAAAAATACAGCAGTACCTAAGAGGATTGCAAGGATCAACATTGCTTGATTCTGCTTTCCTTGGCCTGGATTTTGTGAAGAGCAGCTATTCAATTTCAATTTCTTGAACAGTACTTTTCTTTCAACGGCGCTACTGTTTAGCCAACTTGGCAAGTAACTTTCTTCGGACATGATAGAGAATAGATTGCTCCCAGGAGTCTAAAGAATAATAAAACGAGGGCACGGTGTCGTTTCACTTAGTGCTTGATAAAGAAAACGGTGCCGTTCTTATAATTAGCTTAGCATAGCTTATCTACGCACTTATCCAAAAATATATATATATATATATATATATATATACACACACAGAGTGAGAGTGACGTTAACAAATGCCTTTAGAGGATTGGTTAACAATCTATTTTAGAAAAGTTTTAATACCACTTTTATGAAAAATAAAAAAAACTGTCAAAATATTAATTGTTATATTTCTTTTTCCCATAAAAACTTTCTTTAAATGGATTATTAACTAATGTACTTAGAGCATTCATTAGTATTTCTCATATATATATATATATATATATATATATATATATATATTGGTTCTCAAACTCAATGATTATTCTCCTAGTTCCAAAACAGTACATTAGGTACCCGGTATTTACACTCAATCTCTCCATCTGGGCTTGTTATTGTCGGTCAGTAGAGGCAATAATAACCTACTCTCTAGATTGGGCTCTTATTTTATGTGTTCCTTGGCTTTTGTTTACGAGCGTAGTCATGAGTGTTTCCCTTTGGGGAACAGACGTACCTCTAAACTTATTAGCCTACAATGGTGTACTCTAAATGCCTTACGGATTCAATCATCGGAGATGATTTAGGCTATTTTAAACACATACTTTATATTTTTAACTAATACTATACGTATTTTTATATTTTTTTTACTCACATGTATTTAAAAAAAAGACAAACAATATTACTTAAATTTCTCTACCAAACGGCCCTTTAATTGAATTGATGGAGCTGAATGTATGCATATGTAATGCGTGTCAATTTTTATTTTTCTTTCTTCTAACTTGGAGCTGCATGTGCTTGATTACATAGCATTATTTAATTTTTCAATTTGTAATAACTTTGTATTACAACTCCATTCCTTTTTCTCTTGTGAATGCATATGTTTGTTTCTTAATTAAAAATTATAATTTCACTTGCGTCGAGTACTGAAAAATCTAGTGCAGGTAGATTTCAGATAGTTCAGCAATAAAATTACTCAATATTTTTTGTGATGCACGGGTACACTATAAGTTTTTGTAATTTTAGTAAGAATTTTTTTTTTCTACTTCTCATATATAATACTAATTATGTGTTATAGTATTTTGGGAATTAATTTGGATTATATTAAATGAGTTTGAGCTTAGAGGAAGGTAAATTGTTAGGATTAATATAGTTAAGAATATGCAGGCATTTCTTAAAATAATTTACAAATATATAATTATTTTCATTAACTTAAGCACACAATTGTTTTGCTTTTAATTGTTGTCAAAGTAATTAAACTCAAACAAGAACACCAAAATTTTAATAAGTTTTTGTTCACATATATTTTAGAAAAAATAACTATAATTTTGTTTTACATAAATAATTACAGTTTTAAGCTGTTGTGGGTTCATGTGGTTGGCAATTGATTTTTAACTTGATTCGGTAAAATTTAGTTACATTTTCATAAGAGTATAGAGTATATTTAAATTTTCTATCAAATTCAAATTGAACCATTGGGTGTCAGTGCCTCATCTTATCATTTTCTTTGACATATTGAACCAAAGATGCATATCTAACGTCGGTTTGAATAGGCTTATTTGTTGCATTTTTTATTTGTTAAATTGGGTTTGGATTTAGGTCCAATGTTTCAATGTATTGGATTCAACACAAATAAGAAGAATTTTTATTTATTGAATTTAAGTAAAATATTATATGTTTAATTTAAAAAAAATATAAATAACTTAATAATATGGAGGATGTTGCTAAATTTAAATGTTGAATAAAATAGGATGAGAAGAAAAAATAGTAAAAATGAAATGTATAGCGATAAACACCAAATAATTTTAGTTATTCTATGTAATAAAACAACATTATTTTATATACTATTTTTATAATGCAATAGGATAACATTTAACAATCAATGAAAATAAAAAAGATAAAAATATAAAACACAAAACTAAATCGTATCAACTCAAAGGAGAATTCTAAAAAATACAAAAGTTCATCAACCTAAAGTAGATATGCAAGAAAAAAAATCAAAATTTGAAAAAAAAAAAAAAAATATATATATATATATATATAGAGAGAGAGAGAGAGAGAGAGAGAGAGAGAGAGCGCCTTTTGTGTGTGAAAAAAATAGAAAATTATGCATGGAATGAGAGAGGGAATGACAAATTTATAGTATGAGGATAAGAATAAGAACAGTAAAAAATAAAGGAAGATAAAGGAATAGAAAAATAATGATATTAAATTAAAAAGTAGTGTAGATATGAAAAGTTAAAATGGAATTGAGAACTTAATAATAAATAAGAATAGTTTATATATATATATATATATATATATATATACACAATATAGAATTTCTACTTTTGCCTAATCTAAGCGTATATGTGTATGAAACTTCTTCTTGAAGACTTGAACTCCAACCTTTATCCTCTATACCACACAAATATTTATACTTGTGAAATGACTACCACATCAAGCCACTAAGGGAGCACGATGGTAATAAATAAGAATAGTTAAAAACAAGATAAATATGGATTAAGTAAACCCAAGCATTGCGATACTTTGCTACGAATATTGATTCTTACGCTTACATCCTTTTGCATCCATGTTTATTATCCATATATAGTTAGTGCCAATTCCATACAAGTCATTAGTTTTTTCTTTATTTGTATAATTTATATTTTATTATATTAATTCAATATTTTATTTTTTTTATTTTAATTTATGGTTCTCCACATTGTGTTCTTTTCTTAAGATTTACATTCATATTGACAACAGTGTATCAAACAAATATAATCTGATCATGAATAAATGTATCTATTTCCCTCTGTTCCATCTATGGACTTGGTTTTTTATTTTACTTTATTTAAACGATGGATTAGTCGGATTTGCTGGGATACGAGAAGCCTTTATTTATTTATTTTATTGAAAAAAAAAACGGATAAGATAATAATGGATAAGATAAGATGCGAACTAAATCCGTGGTAGTACATCAGTTTTGACTTAATCTATATCCTTATCTTAATCTAGATTCTTATTTTAGAAGTTAGTGTATTTGCATCTAATATTTTCATTATTATTTTTATGTTCAGAATTGATTAGCAATATTTTTGCTATTTTACTATTTGGAATTCGGTGTGCAATTAAATCTAATTTTTTATTTTGATTGGATCTACACATTTTGGGGGGGGGGGGGGGGGGGTTTACACATTTGTATGAAGCAATGTCTTCATCGATACTATCTCTAGAGCTTGTAAGACTGCAACTGATCCTCAAAGGAATGAATGGAAAAAGCAACATGTTGTATCAATGTGGAATTCTGAGAATATTTTATTCTTAGCGGATCGGTTCAAAACTTTGTTTAAATTCTTGACGAAAAAAAAATAAAATGAAATTTTGGGTTAAGTGAATAAATGGATAGAGCCCAATTGCTCCAATTATAGGTAAACAAAAAAAAAAAGAAAAAAAAAGAAACGAGCTTATGTTCTTAATTTGAACGATTACCCGATCTAATTAAACGTTAAAAATAGATTAGTCCTTGGTGCGGGAAATGCTTTTCCCATAAGTGGATCATTGATTTATTTTTTAGCCTAATCTAAATGTATATGTGTATGAAACTTCTTCTTGGAGACTTGAACTTCGACCCTTACCTTCTATACCACACAAGTATGTATACTTGTGGAATGACCACCACACCAAGTCACTAAGGGAGCACGATGGTAATAAATAAGAATAGTTAAAAATAAGATAAATATGATATTTTGTTTGTAATATAATAGAGTTTTTAATTCATTTTAAATGAAAAAAAAATCTTATAAAAAATTGGAAAAAAAATGATAATGACATGGCTACTAATGTGACTTAATTAGAACGTGACAATAATAAATGTTACGGTTCAATTTTTAGATATATATAGATTGATTGATTTTTTTTTTAGAGTGTATAGATTGATAGATTGATTGTTGATACCGACATGAAAAAAAAAATCTTATTATTTCCACATTGAAAATATTGGTTGTTCCACATTTTTCCGACAGGCATGGTCTTAATTAGTGGTGTTGATTGTTGGATAGTTTCACATGGGATGCTTGGCCAATTTAGAAAAATTTCTTTGGATCCATGTTCGCAATTATTCATTGTCACTGCACCTTTGAAGGAAATGTTAGTGGATTCTTAGTCCGATGAAGGTGATGAGAGAATAGTAAGTTATGGAATAGTAGTAGTGTGAGGGGGTTGTATATAGTAAGTTAACTAACGTTTCAAAGGATTATGGAAAATAGCATCTCGAGTTTCTAAAACTCGAGATCCATTTAAAAATCGACTCTTAGAAACTCGCTTTCCAATTGCTATGCAGTTGCTGAGTCGAATTAAAAATGCCGCATAGATCTCGAGTCTTAAAGACTTGATTTCTACATAATAAAAAATCGAGTCTTAAAGACTCGGGTTTTTTAGGGAAAATTTTTTTATGCTCATAGATATCGAGTCTTGAAGACTCAATATTTAATAAAAAATTGCATGTAACTCGAGTCTTATAGACTCTGTTAGGACATATATGTTTCACTTGTTAGGAACATATGTCACTACTTTATGTAATTGGCTAATTCTTTGATAAAATGCATTTTACTTGTAATTGAATAGATTTAGGATGTGTTTGATACGTCAAGAAACCTTTTTTCAAGATTAAGTGTTAAAGTCATGCAAGTCTATCCAAGATTCAAGTCAAGAAAGTGCCTGTCATTAAAGCTCGACAGCTAGCATCTATCGAGCTCAAGAAGCTATTCCAGCCCCGTGGCTCGACAGCTGCTCGACAGCATCTCGACAGATGCTATCTGTCAAGGTTTAAGAAAAACAGATTTTCTGTTCTGTTCTCTTGAGATCCGTAAATATGTCTTTGGGCATTCTTTTCTCATAACCCTAGACATATAAAAGGATTATTTTAAAGGCTGTCAAAGTGTTCGCAAGTTGTACAAGCATTAAGCAAAGTCTATTCAAGCAAATTGTGACCGAAGACAAAGTTTTGCCCTAACTCATCTCTTGTGAAGAAGTTGCTATGTATGTGCACCATAGGGTTTTGTGACCAAGCATCTTCTAGATCTTCATCGTGTGATGAACTGAAGAACTTTGCAGCCAACAAACCTCTCTAGTTGGTGATTGAAGTCGCGTACTAGGATCCGCGCAATTGGTTAGTCACGTACTTGAAAGCCGTGCATCAAAAGGAGAAATTGTCACTACATAACAAGTTCAGTTGTGTATTGGGACAATGGTTCAACTGTAGGTTAGTATAAGGTATTGAGATTCCTTTACTTGTAACCGCTTGTTGTGATAATAGTGGAATTTCGGAAGTGGTGACCTTAAAATCACCCGGTAGGGTTTTTGCCGTGTAAGTTTTCCCCATTCGTAAACAAATCACCGTGTCAATTTATTTTCCGCTGCATACTTTAGTTGATTGGTGATTTGTTTGTGCTATCACGCTCACTATATGTAATTAAACCTAATTAATTCACTTGGCTAATTAATTGGTTAATTCATCACAAGGGGTCAATAGGTGTTTAGCCTATCAGACTCGAGTTTTGCTAGGAAAAATTTTATAAACACAGATACACGCATCAGTTATAAACACAGAGAGAAGTTATCAGCCCTCACTCTCCTACCCATACACTCAGCCTCACTAACTCACTGCCTCACTCACCCATAACTCTCACACCACATTGCCTCTCACTCTCACTCACCACATTGCCTCTCTCACTCACCACATTGCCTCTCTCATTGCTCCTCTGTCTCAACAAATTCAAATCTGAGGTAAGGGTTTTTTGATTTGATTGTCATTGTAGTTGGGTGTGGGTTAAAGAGTTTGACTATTTATTTTGTAGATAGTTAACATAACTTAGTTAAGATGCCAATATTGTGAATTATAGAATTTTGTTTTGTTAGTGTTAATTTTTTGAGTATTTATTTGCATGGATTTTGTTATCATGAATGGGTAGTGAATGAATTGTAATGAATGGGTATGAAATGGGTATGTAATGAAATGAGTGACTTACTCCTTTTGAATGAATTGTAATGAAATGGGTATGTAATTCATGCCTTTTGAATGTGTAATGAAATGACTTTTTTTGTATTGGGTATGAAATGGGTATGTAATTAGATAAAATGTTGTATACTTTTACAAGGATTTGGATTTTTTTTTTTTTTTTTTTTTTTGTATTGGGTATGAAATGGGTAATCTTAGTATGACGGAAAAAGGATTTGGGTATGAAATGTGTAACGAATGTGTAATGAAATTCATACCCTTTGAATGAATTGGAATTTGTACTTTGTGTAGTTTGACTAGATAAAATATTTTTTAACTAATATAGTAACTTGTGCTTGGGCTTGCTGTAGTAAGCCGACCACGGCCCCTAGCTGCACTAGTGCTTGGGCTTGCAATAGCACGCCGACCACGGGTCAGTGTACTTAGGGGTGCTGCGCTTGTGCTTGGGGTTGCAGTAGTTGTTGATTCAGTCTCATGCCCATTGTTTGCCTCCCCATTAGTTGTAAGACCACCACCAAGCCCAACCACATTATTTAGGACGCGCTGGACATGGTTGTGTTCTTGGTTGCCTATAGGAAGCATCTCCAATAGTGCTAAATAGCTTTCAATCTGAAATGGAGAAAGGACCAGTATAATCAGATTTGAGACATTTATGTATCAATTATAGAATAGATAATATGGTACTTATTAATCTACTCAAATACTCACCTAAGAACTAAAAGTTTTATTAGAATACTATATGTTACATAAAGTCTTTTTAATTGGATGTCAGTCAAATCAAACCAGATTTGCTGAAAAAAGAAATCAATTGATTCTACGTTTGTACATGTACTGAAGAAAAAACAAAGCAAGCAATAAAATCTAATTAGAACACATTACCATTATATCTAATTTAGCACTGTTGCAGTCGATATACTTTCGAGTGACCGGATGGTACCAGCAGTAATAGGCATGATCGCGGGGCATCTCACCAGTCTAAGGAGGTGCATGGCAAAGTCGTTGTTGTCTCATATCCCATGTAAGGATATACAGTTCATGCTCCTCCCTCCAATTCTTTTCCACCTTCCTACGCAAGTCTATTCTATGCAGTTTATCATCGTACACAACATGGTCGAGCCACTCCTGAGCCAACCCAAACTGTCGAACAACACGGTCTAGGTGGTGTGTCTCTACTATGCAAAAACACACAAGTGACACCCTTGCCATCCACGTATCCCTCCCTACAATGCAGAAGTCAAGAAGGTGGTCGAAGTTTGCCTCATATGGCTGCCACATAATCTACAATAGAAACAAAAAATAGTTATCATAACATCTTAAAATGTGAAACAAGAGAGAATACATAGATAATGGGAAAAACAAAAATTCAAACAGAAGATATGTTAGAGCAATGATTTTAACATATTCTTAAGAAAAATTAACATAACAAAACATAATTTTTGTATATTAATACCTGGCCCAGCTGCATTCTAACTAATTGCTCGTGATAGTGAATCAACGCCGTGGCAGATGGCTTGCTCTTCGAGCTTGGCACCTGCACCCACCTACAGTTACGAGGAGCAAATAACATAAGATAAGATAATACCACTTGGTTACTAAGAAAAGTACATTTCATAACACACTAAATATCAGGAAAATACTTACTTAAATGCAAGTGGGGCTTTTGGCCATGGGCCATAATCACATCTAGGTGGGGGCTCTATCCTCGGCACAAGAATGGCAACCTCGCCCGTGCCCAATACTGGACCAATTGCAACGCCCCACCAATCTGCAATGCCTCTTTCTCACTTGCTCTATACAACTCTCTGTACAACCAGGCCAGGTAACCACTACTCCAACTATACTATGGTGGATCACAAAGGTTCCACAGGACTCCAAGAACATCAGTGAACCCTATCTCTCGACTTGTCCTTGAAAATCTTATCCCCTAGTAGCGCTAAAATATAGCATCAGGCATACTGATGTATCTAAATCTCCTTTGCATCATGAGGCAGTGGCTCTGCAATTCACTCAACAAGGCGGCTAATGAGAATTCTTTGCCCCACCAAAATTTTGTTGTCATTCGCCGGAACTTCAAAACCAAGCAACTCCACGCACAGTTGCCTCCAATCCCCATCCACCACAGCAGTCGGCCCAACCAAAACCTCACCATCTATGGGAAGTCCCAAAATGACCTCCACATCTTTTAGGGTGATTGACATCTCACCATGTGGAAGATGGAACGTATGAGTCTCTGGCCGCCATCGCTCAACTAGGGCCGATATTAGGCAATGATCTATCTCTCCAGAAGGGGCCCTAAACAATCCTTCTAGCCCCACCAACTTGATAATGTCAATCACCCAATTATCTTTCATCGTTATGTTTTCCATCTCCTTAGCGCGACCACGGCACTTAAGTGGGCCCGCGTCCTGCAAAATCGATAAAAATTATAGAGGTTGTTAGAACTAGATATACAACTTTGAAAAATCTTGCTAAAAGTCAAAGACAACGTAAAAATTAAAGTGGTTGTTAGAAATAGATATTTCACCTCGCCATTCTAAATGTCCTCTGATTGATGATTTGTTTGTCGCGTTAACAATGAAGGATCTTCTGGACCAGGGCGCACGATCTTTGGCTCCTCATCAATTCGAGGCTCCATATAGCAAAGAGTGCAACTGTGAGATCATACATAGTGGCAGACATACATTATTTGGTGTGAAGTCAATCCAAATCAGGCATTACCACAACACACAATGATTTCACATGAAGATATAAAAAATAGTTCACTACATAAAAGATTTCAAATATTACAGCTGAACCACCTCTAATGCTCTAAATGAAATGATTTGATATTTGCATAAAAATTAAGAAATGTCTCCTCAAAGTATAAAATGCAGTATTATAAAAAACGTGTGACATCAATGGCAAGAACTACAATACTTTCAAATCAAGCAAATCCCAAAGAGTTAAATAGAATCTTTCATGTGAGATAGTAAGAATAAATCTATATGCTAAAGTTGAGTATAGAACAAGGAAAACCCATGAAAGTAATGTTACTTTGAACCTAAGAAATTGTTGCAAACAACTTCAACTGTAAAAAAATCACAATTTTTTTTTCTTTAAAATTTCCATAGAACAAAATAAGGTATCAAAACTCAAAAGCTTCAATTTTTTTAAAAAAATTTTGTAATTATAACCCAAGAACAAAAATAAGAGCACAAACAAAAGCACAAATTTCTCTAATTTTGAGCCCAATGAAGAAATTTGCATCATTTCTACACAAACTATAAGTAAAGACATATTACACTTCTCCAAAGAGTTCTGCAACATTTGCAACCACCCCACAACAAAGATTTTACTAACATAAATCCCAGAAAGTAAACACATATCAAGCATTATTACCCAGAAAACAACAAAAAACAGAGACAAAAACAGAACATGCCAGCAATCCAAATCATACAACAAGTAACAAAACAAATCCATCTAACTTAAATCTTACACTAACAAGAAAAACTAAAGCACTGACAAGGGAAATTATCAAACACAAACACTTGGGCTAAACCCAGATGGAATAATTATTTAAAAGTTAAAATTTTTATAGGAAAAACATACCTTCAAACTTGAAAAAATCTGAACTTCTGTTGGTAGGGACGAAAGGAATTTTGAAGGTATGCGTGAGGGGATCGTCTGAAGCCGATTGTGTGGAAAGAGGAGAGCGTTTGAGGGTGAGGGTGATTTTTGTTGCACGTCGAGGGGTTAAGGGTGACTGATTTGGGTGTTTGAGTGAGAGTGTTGATTTGGGTGTTTGAGAGACTGAGAGTGTTTGAGAGAGTGAGAGACTGAGAGTGTTTAAGAGACTGAGAGACTGAGTGTTTGAGCGAGGCGTTTGAAAGTGGCGGAGATTGTATAGTCAACAGAATTCAAGTCTTATAAACTCGATTTCTACGTGCCTAAATTTGCTCCATGTGGAAAAAATTGTCCATGTAAGGGTATTGACAAACACCACAAACCGAGTTTTCAAAACTCGAGTTCTAATTGAATCTCGAGTTTTAAAAACTAGAGATGCTAGTTTCAAATTTTTTTTTAAAACTGGCCAACTAACTAAAACGTTAGATTTTTAATGCTAAATGGAAAGGGTGTTCTGAAGGTGACCTTATCGTATGGCTCCAAACTCGATGTTTGGACTAGATTGTTGATACTGACATGAAAAAAAATCTTATTATTTCCACTCAAAATATTGGTTGTTCCACATTTTTCTAATAGGCATGGTCTTAATTAGTGATTTTTTTTTTTTTTTTTTTTTTTTGGTTTCCATGGTATTTTCTCAAAGTTTTCAACCAAAAACTAATTACTGTTCGCACCGGATGGGCCTACGAAGGGATAAAGAGTTGATCCAGGAAATTCTTTTCAAAGTGCAGGTAGTAGGACTTGAACTGGGGGAGCTTGCTCAGTCAAGTCCAGTACAAGCACCTTGAGACCAACAGTCTAACCAACTCGGCCAACCCCCTGAATTTTAATTAGTGATGTTGATTGTCGGATAGTTTCACATGGGATGCTTGGCCGAGTTAGAAAAATTTCTTTGGATCCATGTTTTCAATTATTCATTGTCACGTTACCTTTGTAGGAAATGTTAGTGGATTCTTAGTCAGATGAAGGTGACCTTATCGTACGGCTCCAGACTCGATGTTTGGACCATTATAATTTTCCACTCTATAATAACTTTTTTCACATAAATTTTACAAAAAATAACTATAGTGTTTTTTATTTTTACATAAATAATTAGTGTACCACCTATACATAATTAATAAGTGAAAAAAAACTTCATTTACCCCACTAAACTCTTAAATTTCATGTACTTTTGTACGTATTTTAAAAGTACGCACAAAAGTTGAGTTTGTAGATTGAAAGGGAATGAGATAAGATCATCACCCATTGAATCATTATTTATTTTTTATTTTTTTTAGGAGAGTTTCAATCTATGGCATCCGCTTCTGATGATAGTTTTTTATTAACAAACCAAGACACCAATCAGTTTTTTAAACGTAAGACATGTTGTGTTTAAAAATCAAATAAATGTCATGTGTTGCAGATCTAACTAATTAAAAATGGGAGGTAAAATTGTCATACATATGTAATTAAAAAAATCGATATGTATTGGTCTAATTTGTTTAAGTTATTGATATGTATGACCATTACAGCACCTGAAACTAATTTGTCGAAGAGCCTAACTAAATTACATCACCTGCCAAAACTTTTGGGTCATGGAGGTTGGGGCCAAATGATGTAATTTAGAATTTTAGACCAGAATAAAACTTTCCATCATCTTTGGCATCTTACCTTAGAAGATAACACGGTTTGCGACCGACACCTTTTTCTTTTTCTTTTTCTTTTTTTTTAAATCTTATTGTTTTTACATTGGAAATATTGGCTGTTCCACATTTTTCCGATAGGAATGGTCTTAATTAGTGATGTAGGTTGTTGGATAGTTTCACTTGTGATGCTTGGCTGAGTTAGGAAATTTTCTTTGGATCCAGGTTTGCAATTATTCATTGCCATTGTACCTTTGAAGGAAATGTTAGTGGATTTTGAGTCAGAAGAAGGTGACCTTATCGTATGGCTCCACACTCCATGTTTGGACCATTATAATTTCCCACCGTGTTTGAAAATTCGCAAGAGCCCCCCATACAATTGATTTGGGCCATATGGGTTTTTTTTTTTTTTATTTAATGGTAAATAAAAAATGGGTTGAGGAGGCGACCAGTGTGGGTTACTGGGTTCCTTACCTGGGCGCGGCCATAGTGAGCACTTTATCTACTCCCGAGCAAGACCCCATACTTTCGGTTTGTGAGAAACTCACGTATTATTCTTTGAACTGTTTGGGATGGAGATGAGGTATAAGGAGCACCTACACACAAATAGTGTTGTAGCTAAACTTTGTCCAATATTTTCTATATTGTGTTCATTGCTTAGAAATTGTCTTTCTTCTATTTAATTAGATATTTTGTATTTTGTATTATGTATGGCATATGGCTTGGAATGTGTTGGCAATAACGCCGGCTTACAAATAGCCAACTTTGGATTAAAATCTCGGACCAAGGACAAGACTTGTCTAATTTAGTGACAGTTCATGGGACATCTTGCAATGTCAAACACAAGTTGACAACAAAGAGATCAGGGTTAAGCTATATTTGGTGTGCACGAGGCAAAGCTAATTCGGATTCATCTTTATCTACATATAACAGGCAAGCAGACTGCCTAAGGCCGTCAAGATGTTAGGAGTTTTTTCGAAAGAGATATGGTCGTGAATTGATCATGATGACATTATCAGACGAAAGGCGCAATATACTTCTGGTGGTTGCAGTACTGCTTATAACAACTACCATCAAGCGTTACTCAGCCCTCCTTGGGGGACTTTGACAAGAAATAATTTCTTGAAATAATTCCCTTGTAACTTTTGCAAGATATGTCATTTTTTAGTTTTAGGGGGTATTTTGGTAATTTTTGAGATTTTATGAACATTTTGATCTTTTTAGTAGTTTTGGGGTATTTTTAGAGTTGGGTGATTTATAGAAATGATACTTGGGTCTTGGGTCATAATTGGGTACCCAGTTAAAACTCAATTAACATTAATATTAATTGGGTTAAATTGGATTAATACATTTTTAATCCAATTAATAATTGAGTGGATTTGGGTCTTATATAAGTGAGTGGGTTTGGATGGGCAAATAGGTTCGAGTTGATTTTATCACCCCTAGGCAAGATGATGATAGCAAGTGCAATACCGCAAGAGTAGGGCCAGGGAGTACTTATAAGTGCAATGCCACAGCAGCACACAAAGTAGGGACATCGATTGCTTTAGATGGGAGCCCTTTTGTGTTGTTCTTGGTTGTTAATACTTTGACATTTGTGTTCAAACTCAATACTTCTTGTCCTCGTTCTAGCTGGGCACAATAGCACTCCGTTCTTCGTACCCAATATCTACCTCTGGTGTTGTTATTTTAATTTGTTCATTCCTTACCATAACTCAGACTCCAGATTGGACTCTTGTTTTACTATTTCTAAGGGCATAGCTTAAGTATCCAATGTCATCTATGAATATAATGTATATTGCAACAAAGCAGTGTGATTGCATAGCATTATTTAATTTTTTTAATTCGTAATCAAAATTTCTTACAAACTTTTTTTATTAGAACTCCGTCCCCTCTTTCTTGTGTGTTGAGGTGTTTGTTACTAATAATAATAATAAATATTCCACTTGCATTGAGTACTGAAAAATCTAGTTTAGGTTAGTTCCGATTAATTTAACTGATAAAATTAGTCAATGTTTTACACGATGCACATGTACACTATCCATTTTGAAATTTTAATAAGAAATTATTTCTATTTCTCATATATAATACTTTTGGGAATTAATTTCAAATATATTATGGGAGATCGAAAATCAAGGAGAATGTAAATTGTCAAACATATAATTATTTTCACAAACTTAAGCACAATTTTTTTGTTTCCGTTGTTGTCAAAGTACTAAACTCAAGCAAGAATGGAAAATTTCTATAATAATTTTATTTTCACATAAATTTTACAAAAAATAACTATAGTGCACCACCTAGACATAATCAATAAGTGAAAATAAATGCATTTGCCCCACTTAACTCTTCTTAAATTTTAAGTATTTTTATATTTTAAAAGTATACGCAAAAGTTGAGTTTGTAGATTGAAAAGTGAATGAGATAAGACCATCACCCATTGAATCCTCCTATACCCACCCAATTCAATTTTTTTAGATGGAAGACATGTGGTGTTTAAAATCAAATAAATGCCATGTATCTCACATCTAACTAAAAATGAGAGGGAAAATTGCCATACATATCAATTTTTTAAAAGACTTTTTTCTATCATCCTGGGAGATTAGTGTAATAGCTTGCATTCTTTTTTAGAAGTGAGTGTTTTATTCCAAACTAAAATGGAAGTAAGTGTAATAATGGAAAACCACAAGGAAGGCCAATACAACTTTTCGATGTTAACAAAATAAATGACATGTAATCTGTTGGTAAGATTTTCAAAATATATTCCATTCAAAATTGACATATACAAATAATGGAACTACAAATAAACCATGAAAATTTAGTTTAACAAGTAAATGCAGTCTCTCTCTCTCAAAATTCTTTTTTTATTTTCTTCTCTCTCTCTCTCTCTCTCTCTCTCTCTCTCTCTATATATATATATATATATATATATATATAACCCCCTATTCAGATGGGAAGAGATCCTATATTAAGGGGGCTCATAAGATACTTGTCCAATCAGGTGTCTCTTCCACCTCTTGGAGAGGTTGATCAGGTTAATTGGTATGGAGCACTATTTAGACCGGTCATTTAGTAATAAATGTAACCTATGTAATGAGAAGAACATCTCTAAATAATGCGGAGGTGAACATCTAAACTCTAATTCCTTGTCCCTATGTTAATCAAGCCGCAACTATACCTCAGCCTAACATCTCCACTATGCAAAGTGAGGTGGGAGCTGCATGCATGCATCTGTATATTGCTTGTCAATTTTTATTTTTGTTTCTTTAAATAATAAAATTTAGCTTATGTTTCTAAGGACATGGTTGCAGTACCCAATATCAATTATGAATATAATAATAATGTATATTGCAGTAAAGCTAAGTGATTGCATAACATTACTCAGTGTGTGTTTGAGATTACTTAAAAAACTAGTTTTTTATATATTATTATTTAACTTATTTTTGCTACTATTCATGAGTCCTATTATACTTTCTGGTATTATTCATTGGCCTTATGTACTATTTCAGCTGCTTTTTAACTTTATTTGCAGTACTTTCAACAAAAAGTTGGCAAGGGCTTGGCTCAGCTGGTAAGGTTCGTTCACTTCGCCTAACCAGCCTAGGTTCGATTCCCGCTGCCAGCGGGTCCTTGTTGGTGGGCTGCTGTGTGGCGATTTAAGGGGAACATTGGGCCGAGCCTTGGCGGGTACCTCGGTGGGCTCGGTGGGACCTATTTCCACATGGTCAATACAAACCCGGGTGGTATAATACAACCATAAAAACCCCCATTTTTGTTTAGCACAAAAAAAAAAAAAACAAAAAGTTTTTAGTTTATTTACAGCTAAATAAGCTGTTTCCAAAAAACACATATCTTTATATTAGAACTCCATTTCTTTTCCCTTGTGTATGTATTTATGTTAGGTTCTAAAAGTTTAGAACAATTGGCAAATCGTAAATACAAACTTATCTAGATATAGATCCTAGAGTCTATAGGTATTATTAGACAATGCTCAAGGTGATTTATGTCAAAATTCAATAACATATAAGCTGCACAAAGAAGAATTCAAAATTTTCCTGGTTCAATCAATTGAAAGACAGGCTCGACCGATCAAGAATCGTATCTATAGAATTTGAATTAAGCCCAAACAACAGTTCAATCCCATTAAGGTTTAGGGTTTCAGATCTACTTCTCCCAATATATAAAGGAAACCCCAAGCACGTTTTTATAAGACTTTTCAGAGAGAGAAGAGGATGCCTCTTTTGTATCTAGGGTTTTGTAACCAAAAAGTTCTCTCATGTCTTCTACCGATGTTATTCCTTGAAGAATCTCAAGATCCGGTATTGTAGAAGTTGATGCCGTCTCTAGTCATCAAAGGTGCTGATGATTTAAACCTTCAAGGGTGGTCTTGGAGTTACAAATAGGAGAGTTTGTGTTTTTTTATCACAAGTGTGAGTGTTTGTGTTGCAAAGGCCAAGGAAAGAAGTAATTCGTGGACTCGGAGCTATCATGAGGTCATGGTAGTAAGTTTTCTACTCTATATAGCAATAGGATGTTAGTAGTCTAAGTCTTATTGTACAAACTTCAATTCTTTCATAGTGGTTTTGCTTTTTACATTGAGAATAATTAGGTTAAATCCTCCCCAAGTTTTTTACTAGTTTGGTTTTCCTAGGTTATCATATCGTTGTGTTATTTATTTTCCGCTGCTTTACATTAACTTAGATCTGAATAATAAATCTAAGTATTCACTTGGTTAATTAATTAGGTTAAACAATCTAGTTTACAAGGATCTAAAACTATACAACAACAACAACAACAACAACAACAACAATAATAATAATAATAATAATAATAAATCCACTAGTGTTGAGTAGTGAAAAATTTAATTTAAGTGAGTTTCAATTAGTTCAATTTATAAAATTATTCAATGTTTTAGGTGCACATGTACACTATAAGTCCATTTTGTAACCAGAATTCAAATAAATTTCTTTTCACATATATTTTAGAAAATATAATTTTTTTACATAAATAATTACAGTTTTAAGCTATTGGTTAAGCTGTTGTGGGCCACGATGGTTGGAAATTGAGTTCTTTATTAGATTAGGTAAAATTTAGTTACAATTTCATAAGTGTGGTATATTGAAATTTTCAATCAAATTAAAACATATAGTTAAGTTGAAATGAATTGTTTTTGTAAGAAATTTAAACCCCCTAAACCCAAACAGATTAACCTAGATATTTAGTCAAGTGATTAACATAGGTAAATTAAGCAGATTTAGGTTAACACAAATACATCATATCATGCAAAGTGCGGAAAATAAAGAACACACGATATGATAACCCAGGAAAACCAAACCGATGAAAAACCTGGGGAGGATTTAACCTACAGATTAACCTAGATATTTAGTCAAGTGATTAACATAGGTAAATTAAGCAGATCTAGGTTAACACAAATATATCATATCATGCAAAGTGCGGAAAATAAAGAACACACGATATGATAACCCAGGAAAACCAAACCGATGAAAAACCTGGGGAGGATTTAACCTAGCTATCCTTAAGATAAAATAGAATTCACTATGAAAGAATTGAAGTTTACACAATAGCGACTTAGACCACTAACATCCTATTGCTACCTTGAGGAGGAAACTTACTACCACGACCACGTGACAGCTCCGAGTCCACGATTACTTCTTTCTTGAATTCACAGCAAGCACAAGCACTCCTACTTGTATTTCTTTAAGTTCTTGAATCTGCAACTGAATGATCACCAAGCTCTTAACATCAATCTTGAGTTTGGAAACCCTAAGTGTATGTGAAGGCAAACACCTCTAGATCTCACAAAAAGATTCACACACACAGCATTCAGAACACTAAAAACGTGGCTAGGTTTTCCCTTTTATACTAAGGGCAAAACATAAAACCCTAGACGTCAAACGGGCTTGGGCTGAGTTGGAAATTTTGCAAAAAAAAAAACAATCTGCATGACTTTCGATCGGTCGAGTCTAATTCTCGATCGATCGAGCCTAGCAGATTTGCACAGTAACTTTTGCAGTAACTCGATTCCAACTTTACATAAAAACCACATACTTCGAGCAAGTCTTAACAAGACTAAAACAGTTCTGATCTTGGTTTGCCAACCTTACAAAATGAAGTTCTAATACATTAGTTCCTAATTCCTTAGAACCTAACAAACTCCTCCTTTAGCAATCCGTGACAAAACACAAACTTAACATAAAGCTCAAAGTTTACAAAAAAAAAAGCCCATTACAAAATAATAGCCCAACTAAACAAATTCAACTAACTACTATCTATCAGTTGCAAGTGTAGACAGCAGCACGACTGAATCAACATGTATATTCCTGTAACACTTAACAAACACATAAACGCATATGTGGAAAATACAAGTAATATTGAAAGTAACTTGTTGATTTCACATAACACAAAATAAAGACACATATCATGAATAACCTCATAAATATAAATCAATAAGCAATGTAAGACAATGTGAAACAATGTGAAACAAGAAACATATACAAACAATGTATCCAATATATCTCCCTCTATCATGGACAACCCAAACAAAAAATAATATGAGCCAAAAAGATAAATACAAAATGAAGCACCTAGATACAATCTAAAAGCTCCACAGCTCCACAAAATCACAAAAGTATCAAAATAAATCTCCCCCTAAGACAAAAACTTCTCTACATCAATGTACTCCCCCTTTTTGTGACGAATTGCCAAAGGACATTCACTCATCATCAAAAGGAGGTGGCGGAGGAGAACATCGAAGACTTTCGAAATTTGCTCGTAAAGCACAGATCTCATCAAGCATGCCCACCAAAAGCTGACCATGAGCCGCCTGGACGGTCATGACAGTATCCAACATCCAACATCCAACGAATGTCCGAATCATCCATAGGAGAAGGTGGAGGAACAGTAGCAGTAGTAGCAGTCGGATCAATAAACGTCTCTATCGTAGAAGCACCTACAGAAGAGGAAGGAGGAGGAGTGACACCGGAAGGCTCAACCCTAGGACGCTTAGAGCTGGCTCGAAGCTAAGCAGCCCTTTGCCTAAGAAAGGTGGCACCAATGGGAGCAACTATATGAACAGGCTCAGAAGCTGGAAAATCACCTAACCTTAAATGGAGAAGAATCCTATGAATAAAAATAGGGAAGAACAAAGCATGAGCAGTAGAACTGCTCCTATGCACCTCATTCAAGGAACGAAGAAAAAGATGAGGAAAACTGATAGGAGCATCAGTGTCAAGAGCATATAGAAACACACATCGCTCAATAGGGATAGTGTGTAGATGAGAGATATGCCACAAGGAATGACAAGCAATCCTAAAGAAAAGATAGTGAATCTCAGTAAGCTCAGCAGACGTGATCCGAGGATCAGAACCCCACTAGATAGAAGTACTAGTGATGTATGACATAACGTCATCAAGGAGAGCAGACTCATCATAGGGATAGACAGGATGAGAAACCATGGGTACCCCAAGAGCATCAAACACTACCAAAGGAGTAATGCGATACTCTACACCTCATATCCAACTCTTTACTAAAGTGTTGGAATCATAGACATGGATAGAAAGGTTCGAGTAGAACTCTCTAATCAGGGTAGTCGGAGGCAGATGATCAATTTCTAATAAAAGTAACCAACCCCGACGCTCAAAGTTACGCCTAACCTCATCATCTAACTCATCTAGTAGAAACCTACGCTCACCCCAAATGTTCCTCCTAAGGTAAAGTGTCTCATAGGTCTCCTGATATTTCTCACTCAGAAACCTATCACTATCGAAGGATGGTGAAGAAGAAGAGGTCCTATGAGCTCTAGTTTTCCTAGGCATGATGCTACAGACCAGATAGAGAGACATAGAATGAAAAAGACAAAAGAAAAACCAAGGGCAGACTGCAAGATTAGCACAAGAACAATATAGAAAAAAATTCTATATGATGCATGATCTAAATATTCAAATGATGCATGGTCTAATGCAATGAAAACAGTTCAATTATGTTCCAAATTCACAAAATTGGCTTGAGCATGAACGTTATATCAAAAATCTCCAAATTTGAAAAACTCATTTTCACAAAACCCAACAAATTGAGAAATTGATCATTACACCAGTTAGAAAACTCAATATAATGATCAAATGATGCTATCTAACAGGCCAATTTCATCAATTTACATCAAATTGAACAAAAACCCCAAAATTGGTATTTTTCAAGCCCTAGAAATTCAAATTTGTCTCAAACCACCAAATCAATCAAATTAAACCATATGGATCAATTGTATATGGTGTCCCAACAAAAACCCAATGATTTATTGTGAAAGAAACGGCCTAAAACATCAACAATCCCAAAAAGAAAAAATTCCAAAAATAACCCAAATTATGCATGATTTAATGCATGAAAAAAAAAATAAAAAGAAAAGAAAGGGTAAAATAGACATACCGGCCCTAGAGGAGAGAAACCTTGCAAAAATTTTGGAGGAAAACGACAAAAAATCCTCTTAGGTGCTTTGACCGATCAATGAGAGAGAAAAGAGATTTTGAAAACTTTTTGAAAAGTGAAGAACACGTGAGAAAAAGCCTTTTTTTTTTTTTTAACTCTCATCGCGATTTTCGATCGATCGAAAATTAAATTCAATCGGTCAAAAATGCTTCGATTGATCCATAACCAATCGAGCATCGATCGAAACAAACAGAAGCTGACCAAAGGATTTAATCGCAATTTCAATCGGTCGAAAAACAGGTTTGATCGATCAAAATTCTGGAAAAATCAATTTTTTGAAAAAGACTATCACCTAAAAAATTACATCATATAACTCTCACATCTCCTAGAATAAGAGTTTGCAATCATATAAGTTTCTTGATTTGCCTCATAATATACACACCAATTTCAATTGATCAGAGACTTATTAAAATAGCTGGGATAATGTACACACCAATTTTATTTGAATTGTGAAATTATTATAGCCCGATAATGTACATGCCAATTTTAACATTTTAACTGAGGCTACACTTTATTTTCTTTTTGTGCATGTGCTATACTTTCTCTAGCACAAAATCTTATGATATGCACTAAGGTGTTCATGATTGGCTAATAAACAGTGGTGAGATGGTTATTTATGCCTTTCTCAATATGTTCAAGTCCGACAATCAAAGGCATGTGATTTCAAGATCAAGATCATGTGATCAAAAACTATACACATCTTCCCACACAACATACACTACAAAGTTCAAACTACAAGTTACATAGATATGTTATGTAAAAATAGATTGACCAACCTTGTTTTCAAATTCAAGAAAAATACTACAAAACACATTTTGCAAAACAAAATCTTGTTACCTCTTTTATATTTATATATATATATATATATATATATAAACAAAAAACATCCTAGAATGAAATTGCATGAATGTTATGCAATGCAAATCCTAGTTTAAAAAAAAAAATGGTCACAAGAGATAAAACAATGAAGAACAAGGACCATGTCAGACAGACTCAATTAGATCGAGCATTTTGCATCCAAAACCTTTTAGATACAACTCTAGCATTGGAGTTATTATTCACATTAAAATTTTGAGCAACTCCAGGATTGGAATAAAGGTTTAACGCCTTTACCAATATACCAATAAGTACCATAAGATCTCGTGCTTAAGGCACAAATACTTTTGGTTTATTTGCTCACTTAGCAGCTTGCAACTTGAAACAGTTTGGACAAATGTGCCCAAACTTTCTACAAAAATGACAAACCCATGCAGGCTTATCATGCAACTTGTCCTTAGAAGAATTAGAAGCCTTAGATTTAGACTCTTAAAGATCAGCCCTAATCTTCCTAAGAGGTGTAACTTCTACAGATTTAACTCACAGAGGGTTTGACAACCTCACTCTTAGGGAGTTCAATAGAAGGAACAAAATTTGTGGAATGAAATTCAGGCATAGAGATGCTTTCCACAAAACCTAAGCCAGTTTTGTTAGAAGGAGACTTTTGAACACTTAGCATGTGATCAAGTTTGGAGCTTGTAGACCTATTAGTTTGTTCTCTAGCAACAGACAATTCAAGTTCCACATTTTTAACTTTCTCAAGTAAAAGCATGTTCTCAGTCTTCACATTATTCAAAAGTTCATTAGCATCAAACAGTTTCACAAGCAAATTTTTCTTATCAAGTTCAAGAGATGCAATTTTCTTTAAGCCAAGTTCAACATTCATAGCATCCTTTGCAGCAACTTTGCAAAGTTTATTATAGGCTTCTTGTAAATCTGCATCTTCAAAGAGTTCCCCATCAGAAGGGTTCTCTTCAACAGACACACTCGAGATCCTAATCTTTACGGAATCAGGGAACTGAAACCTATCCCTGATCCATTTTTCATCCATTCCTATGAGGGAACACGAAATTAACCAGGCTTTATAAGGGGAGGAAGGAGTAGTAGCTTCCGGAATCACGCGATCATCAGACGAAGATAACCCCATCTCCAGGTCACCAGTCGTAACCTCAAACATCTTTAACAACCTAGCTACCTCCACAGAGTGGGAAACCTAAGGGAATAATGAAGAAAGGACAAAATTTTATGGATAGTCCTCCACCACAAAGAGACTAACCCACTCGAGACACTCTCCCTCTACAAACTCAAGTAAACAACCTAAGTACGGAAAAAGATAAGCTATCGAAGGACAATCAACCATAACAGCAAAGTAATCTACCACAGAAGAACAAGAAAAGAAGCAAGAGTACGAAGAACTTACCAGGGAATGCAGAACAGAGAAAGGAAGCTTTAAGGAGAGACAAAACCTAGGATGAAAATTGAACAAGGAAAGAACACAAAAGAAAGGAAACCAAACGAAAAAATGCGAAATAAGTGGCCAAAACATGCACGGGAAAACTGAGAAATGTTTGCACGTCGAATGCATCCCAACCGTACACGTGGCACCTAACTACCTAAACATCAAATCGTCATAAATGCATAGTACACAGAATACAAAACGTTAGACGAATTTGTTCTTATCTCATCCAACAGATGACAATACAAACAAGGGGGCAACTGATGAGTCAGAAATTTATGATCATCACTAAGCTGAGATCATTATTGACCTAGAGAAGACGTTACGCATTTATTACGCTCATTGATGACGAAACGTAATGGATAGAGCAACAGTCACAGAATGAGCTGTGAACTTCAGACAAAAATTTAGCAACGCACTAGTCGTTAAGCATAGATACAGCGAAGCATTGCCCATTAATAAGGCACACAGCTATTAAAGAGAAGGTAACAGAAGTTAAAGGTGCACACAAATGCTCTACAAAATTACTCTCTACTCGTTTTCTCTCTAGAATCTTTCTCCCTTACTGACTTTAGCATCGGAGACAGTTTGGTTGACGCCACACCGGCATATTACCCTTCCACCCAGTTCATTCTTGCAAGTCCTACTAGAACAAAGATGACCCTAATCACAACTTCGTCCATCGGCTATGACAAGGAGCTTAACTGCTGATTTTTTGCATCATCAAAGATGATCAAGAGAAGACATCGTTAGTTACTAGCCAAGATTTGTACTGCTACAAAGATTGGTGAACCAGGAGCCACATACCAAAGATTGGTGAACCAGATGTTCTCTCACTTGATTGGAAGGAATGTGGAGGTATACATAGACAATAGGTCGATGAAAAGCAAGGATGAAGCCAACCACTTGGACGATCTAAAAGAAACCTTCATCAAACTACGTAAGTACAATATGAAATTAAACCCTGCAAAGTGTGTTTTTGCTGTTGCTTTAGGAAAGTTCTTGGGATTCATGGTGACCCAACAAGGTATAGAGGCAAATCCAGACAAAGTAAAAGCAATAATTAAGGTCAAATCACCAAAAACGATGAAGGAGGTGCAGAGCATGACAGGAAAGGTTGAAACCCTAAACAGATTCATCTCTAGGGCAACGGACAAGTACATGCCATTCTTCAAGGTATTGAAAAAAGCCATTCAGTAGACTAGCGAATGCGAGAAAGCCCTTGCCAAGTTAAAAGAGTACTTGACGAAGCCACCACCGTTAAGCCCCTCAGTGATAGGAGAGAAGTTGTACCTTTACTTAGTAGTATCCAACACTGCAATAAGTTTGGCATTGATCAGAGAAGAAGGGAACGTCCAAAAGCCAGTCTATTATACCACCCAAGCATTCTAGGGAGCAAAGGCAAGTTACGCTCGAATGGAAAAGATAGCTTACGCATTATTGGTCGCCTCCAGAAAACTCCGTCCTTACTGTCGTCATGATAGACCAACCCATAAGAAATATGATGAACAAGATAGATGCAATAGGAAAACTCATTCAATGAGCAATTGAATTGGGCCAATTCGACATCGAATACCGACCTCGAGCAGCAATCAAAGCCCAAGTGCTAGCAGACTTCATTGCAGAATTCACTTGTCCCTATAAGGAAGAAGAACCTTCCATGGAAACATGGATTGTCCAAACAAATAGGTCTACCACAAAGAAAGTGGGAGGAGCAGGAGTAGTGCTCATGTCTCCAAAATGAGAGACACTGAAGTATGTAGTTAGATTGCAATTCTCAGCTATGAATAATGAGGAAGAATACGAAGTACTGTTAACAGGGCTAAGTCTAGCAAAAGCTCTAGGAGTAAAGAATCTTATCGTCCAAGCTGATTCTCAGCTAATAATTGGACAAATGAAAGGAGATTATGAAGCCAAAGAAGAAAGAATGCAGAAGTACTTAAAGATTGTCCAACGACAATCACAGCATTTCGACAACCTAAACTTCGTGCAAATCTCACAAGCCAAAAACGCTAAAGCTGACTTCCTAGCAAGATTGGCCTCGTCAGACAACTACAATGCGACCTCCGAACTATGTGCAGAGATAAGGAGGCAGCCAAGCACAGAAGGTGAGTAAGTTCTGAAAATAAAAGAATAAGATGAGTGGATGACTCCCATCATCCGTTACTTGAAAGAAGGATGGCTCCCCGAAGATAAAACAGAAGCGAGGAAGATATAGATCAAAGCAGCCCACTTCGTCATTATTGATGATATGCTGTACAAACGATGATGGCGTCAGCTCAAAAGAAGCTGATTATGTGCTCCGCGAGATACACGAGGGAATCTATGGAAATCACGCTAGGGCAAGATCTTTAGCAGGAAAGGCGCTCAGAGCAGAATATTACTAGCCAACTCTATAGAAGGATGCATACGACATCGTCAGAGCATGCGATAAGTGTCAACGATTCGCAAATGTCCAGACGAGACCAGGAGAGACAATGACACCTATATCTTCACCGTGGCTATTCGCCCAATGGGGAATTGACATTATGGGCCCATTCCCTTTAAGGAAGAAGCAACTCAGATTTCTGATCGTCGCAATTGACTACTTCATAAAATGGGTAGAAGTAGAACCAGTGACAACGATAACAGAGGCTAAAGTCACAAGTTTTGTATGGAAAAACGTCATCTACAAGTTTAAAGTCTCACAAGTTTGACAATCCCAAGTGACGACAATAGCAGTTCGACAATCCCAAGTTTTGAAAATTTTGTCAATGCTTAAGAGTCAAGAACCTCTACTCTTTTCCAAGACTCCCTCAGGCCAACAGCCAGATAGAAGTGACAAACAGAAGCTTGCTCAAAATTATCAAAAATTGGCTTGAGGGGGCAAAGGGGGCATGGCCTGAAGAACTACAAAATGACCTTTGGGCATATAGGACGACCATAAGAGTTCTAACGTGAGAAACACCATTTAGATTGACATTTGGCACTGAGGACGTCATACCAGTGGAAGTGGAACTGACGAGCTTCCGAGTCAAAACTTATGAAGACCAAAAGAACTAGCAGGAGCTTAACAGTAATCTGGACGTAATTGATGAAGTCAGAGAAGAAGCTATGAAGCAAATGGACAAACACAAGGAAGCGATGGCCAAATACTACAACAGAAAGATTAAGGTAAGAAGGTTCAACACATGAGACCTCGTCCTTAGGAAGGTATCATAGGCAACAAAGGACCCATCCCAAGGAAGGTTGGGACAAGCCTAGGAAGGCCCCTAAGAAGTAATTCGTCACTCTAGAGAAGGCTCTTACGACCTAAAGTCTTTAGACAGCTAGGAATTACCTCAACCATGGAACATAGAACACTTGAAGAAATACTACCGGTAAGGAATGCTTTACATTTCAAGTTGCCTAATCTTCATATCAATATGTATGACAGTTATAACTTTTGTCATTCAAAGATCAATAATACCTAAAAGCATTATCCATGCGTATTTATCAATGATTATCCATGAGTTATTTATCAATGAAAATATGTGCAACACTTAGGAGTCATCCTTAGGAGACGTCCCAAGGACCTTCGTCATTAAAATTTCAAATCAAAACTATTCACACATAGCCAACAGCATCATAGCCACCAACATTGTTAATCCAAAACTACCAAAGTCGACTAAATCAGAGTTGTTTAAACACAACCAATATGATCGTCATTCAAGCACGAATAAACAAAACAAAAAAAAATGGTTAACCTAAAGACACTCCAATACCACGACTTTAAGTCATGAGTACAGCGCAACGTCGTCATTCAAACATGACTCAATAAAAAGCTGTTAAAACACAGCTAAAAAATGTTAAGTTGTTCAAACACAACTAAGATCATCATTTAAACATGACTCAATAAAAAGCAGTTCTAACACAACTAAAAAATACTAAGTTGTTCAAACACAACTAAGATCGTCATTCAAACATGACTCAATAAAAAGCTGTTCAAACACAACTAAAAAATACTAAGCTGTCCAAACACAGTTAAGATCGTCATTCAAATATGACTCAATAAAAAGCTATTCAAATACAGCTAAAAAATACTAAGTTGTTCAAACATAACTAAGATCATCATTCAAACATGACTCAACAAAAAGCTGTTCAAACTCAGCTAAAAAATGTTAAGTTGTTCAAACACAACTACGATCGTCATTTAAACATGACTCAATAAAAAGCTATTCAAACACAGCTAAAAAATACTAAGTTGTTCAAATATAACCAGAATCGTCATTCAAACATGACTCAATAAAGAGTTGTTCCAACACAACTAAAGATAAAGAGCTGTTCAAACACAAGCTTAGTGTAAAAAGTTGTTTCAGCACAACTAATATCATCATAAGAGGTTGTTTAAACACAACCAAGCATAAAATAGTTGTTTAATAATGCTAAAGCATGAAGTCCATAAATCTACTTATCATTGTCAAAGAAATTGTTCAATTGCCCAAAACAACAGGCCCAAAGGAATTGTTCAACTGCCCAAACAAAGGGCCCGAAAGAGATATTGTTCTTACCTTACCAAAAAAAAAAAGGAAAGAGAGAGAAGAAAGAAAAGCTGGAAGGAAAAAACATATAAGTTACTGTTCATCAAGGACAAGATCTATAAGGGTTGTAGTTGCAGCCTCTTCTGTTACCTCAACTACGGTTGTGGCTTTTTCCATTACATTCTCTGTCATAGCCTCAGAAGGATGATCAGACAAGAGCTCCTTCTCAGCATCACCCATAACCAGACCAGAAAGGTCCAAGTCAGGGTAATGCTTTGCCATCCACTTCCTGAGAAGGTCAAAGCCTTCCATGTAGTACCCAAACAACTCATCAGAATACTCATCGGAGTCTTTGAATTCCTTCATCGCTGTGGCCCCAGCCTTCTGCAATTTCAACTCCAGATCACCAATCTACTTGTCCTTTAGCTTGCAAAAATCTTTCTCCACTTGTAGGCTCTTCTCCAAGGCTACCACACATTCTTTGTCATTTTCAGCTTCAACAATAAGAATGGCAACCTTGTTCTTGAACGTCTCATTCTTAGCAAAAAGGGATTTGATCATAGGCTCAGACATGGCCACCCCCTTCTCCAAGTCCAGAAGTTTCCCAGAAACAAACAGAGACTCCCCAAGAGCCTACAAAAAATCTCCCTTAGCAGAGGCAAAGTAAAACAAGAAGTAAAAAAAACCTACATTATCAACACCTACCTACACAAGCTTTTGAATGTGAGACAACATCACCTCACTGGACAACTTCCATCAGAGGACTTAGGTCGTCCACGGAGAGTGCCTCATGAGCCTTCAAAGTAGCAGCGTCAGTATCGTCCCAGAATGGTAGGAAGAAAAGATTTACCACCAACCTTCTTCTTCTTTCTAGCCTCCTCTCCAGCAGAGGCAATCACCCCCAAAGACGAAGTAGGAAAGGCAGGATGCTTAGCAAGCGAATAGGCAAAGGGAGGAGTCACAATAGGATCCTATTTAGAGGCATCACCCGTCTTTGAATGTTTCTTGGACAGGAGGCCACTAACGAGGTCACCCTTGGCTTTCTTCTCTTGAGCTTCGACTAACTTCTGCTTGCTAAATCTAGTCGTCATTCCTGAAAGGAAGAAAAAGAAAAAGGAAGAGAAGAAAAAGAAGAGAAGATGAAATACTCACTCTTTTTCACAACTTTGAGATTCCTCCGGACCTTACTTGATGGACCCAAAAAATGGAGAAATAGTGATTAAGGAGAAACGAGCTCGTCAAAGGCCTTGACAGTCTCCAAATACTCCTTTACTTTTTCAGTGCGACGCTGGTACCTCTTCTTCAAACGAGGATGTTGGGAAATTGCAAACAAAAACACGAGTATGTCATATACCACCGTCACTCACAAAGAATCAAAAATAACAGAAAGACAAGAAAGACGCATCAGACACGGGAGTTGCCCAACTACAAAAAAATTTGGGGGTTTCATCTAGGTCCTCACTAGGGACGAACTCCTAACCACTTCCAGAAATGAAAAAGTTTGGTTTCCAATTGCGGAGAGATGATAGGTAATCAAGTATTAACCTAAAAGACCTATCCCACGGCTTAAATTCATAATAGCCAGGGTCTTTTGATTTTCTCAGATGAAAAATGAAGGAATTCGTCCTTCCTGATGACGTCACCATCATTGGCAAACATCCATACTACCATACAAGAGACGACGATCTGCCAAGAGTTGGGCACTAACTGTGCTGGAGCAAGATGTAAATATGCAAAAAGTTCCCTAACAAAGGGATGGACAGGAAAACGAAGACCACTAGTAAAGTCTGCCTCGTAAAAACAGACTTCATTAGCGTAAGAGTGACAGGCCCTATCCTCGTCACTCAAGACCCTAATCTTAACAGAATCAGGGAACTAAAACCTATCCCTAATCCGCTTCTCATCCTTTCCCGTAAAGGCACACAAGATGTTCCAAGCCTTATAAGGGGTGGAAGGGGAAGTAACCTTAGAAATCATACGATCATCAGACGAGGATAATCCCATCTCCAAGTCACTAGACCTAACCTCAAACATCTTTAATGACCTAGCTATCTTAGCAGAATGGGAAACTAGAGGGAATAATGAAGAAAGGACAAGCTTGTATAGACAGTCCTCCCCCATGAAGAGACTGACCCACTCGAGACACTCTCCCTCTACAGACTTAAGTAAACAACCTAAGCGAGTGAAAAGAAAAGCTATTGAGGGACAATCAACCCTAACAGAAGAGTAATCTACCATGGAAGAACAAGAAAAGAAACAGGAGCACGAAGAACTTACCAGGGAATGCAGGACAGAGAAAGGAAGCTTGAAGAAAAGATAAACCCTAAAATAAAAACTGAATAAGGAAAGAGTGCAGAGGAAAGGAAACAGGAGGGAAAAATGCGAAATAAATGAACAAAACACGCGTGGGAAAACCGAGAAATGTCTGCACGTCGAACGCATCCTGACCATACACGTGGCATTCAACTGCTCAAACATCAAATCATCATATATTAGTAGTACACGAAATACAAAGCATCAAACGAATTTGTTCTTATCTCGTCTACTAGATGACAATTCGAACAAGGAGGCAACTGATAAGTCAGAAATTTATGATTGTCACTAATCTGAGATAGTCATTAACCCAAGGAAGACATTACGCATTTATTATGATCATTGATGACAAAACGTAACGAACAGAGCAACGGTCACAAAATGAGCTGTGAACTTTAGACAAAGATTTTGTAACGCACTAGTCGTTGAACATAAATACAACAATTCATTGCCCCTTGATTAGGCACCTAACTATAAAAGAGAAGGTAGCAGAAGTTAAAGGTACACACAAATACTCTACGAAATCACTCTCCACTCTTTTTCTCTCTAGAATCTTTATCCCTTACTGACTTAAGCATCGGAGGCGGTTTGGCTAACGCCACATCGGCGTGTTACTCTTCCACCCAGTTCATTTTGCAAGTTTTCCTCCAACAGAGACGACCTCAATCACAACTTCATCCATCCGCTACGACAAGGAGCTTAACTGCTGATTTTTTGCATCATCAAGAACCTTGGCAAATCCTGTAAGAAAAGCATACCAAAAAAATGAATGATACATGGAACACAAAAAGTGATACAGACCAGCCTAGAAAGAAATAACCTTTGGCCACAAAATAATCATTCAACCTAAAATTATAAATACATAGAAAGAAATATGTGAGTTGAGAACATGAATATACATTGAAGAAATATGTGAGCTAAACTCAAAATAATAACAACCATTTTGAAGTTCATAGAAAAATAATCTTCCTTTGGCCACAAAATAACTGTTCAACTTGAAATTCTAAATACATAGAAATTAAGAAATATGTGAGCTGAAAATATGAAAATACATTAAAGAAATATTTGATCTAAGAACATAAAAATATATTGAAGAATAATGTTAGAGAGAAATCAAGAATTAAAGAGAAAAATCATTGACGGTGGAGATTAAAAAAAAATGTAAAAAAATGGTGGTAAAGCTAATTACCCCTTTGCAATTCCTAAGAGTCATTGAGATAATGCAAATTTGAGATATATATATATATATATATATACACACACACACACATACACTTGATTTACAAGTTTTGTTGAGGAAGGGGAATAGTCATAGAAGAGTAAGAGTTTCATACGTTTTGGTAACAACCATGTCAACATATGAAAGATTGGGATGAACCCATAAATGTCACAATTAAAAAGTTTAGAAAACTTCCCTCAAAAAAATTTTAAAAAAAATTATGGAGTACATAAGAAAATTACGTGTAGTTCAGCATCAAAATAGGGGGAGGGGCGGGGGGAACAATTGTCAACTTATATGCTAATTAAGAAGGAGAGAGAACCACCACGCATCCTTGGCACGATGGTCACTCCACAAGTATAATTGTTTGTGGGGTGAGGGGGTATAGGCCAGAGTTCAAGTCTCTACGAGGGAGCTTCACACACATATAACTTTTTTAGAGAGTTTTAACCAATGGCGTCTGCTCCTGATAATAGCTCTTTATCATCAGACCAAGACACCAATTAGTTTTTGGTGTAGGCGGGGATTAAACCTCAAATCTCTTATTCAACATTTAAAGACTTTACCAGTTGAGCTAACTGGAATCCACGACCACCACATATACACCTAGATTAGGCTAAAGTAGAATTTTTATCTTGTATAAAAAAAAATAAAAGGGGGGGGGGGGGGAGAGAGACAATGAGAGATATGCTCAATTTCTAATGCATTGGTCATTATTAGGTTAGTAAAAAAAGTAAAATCATTATTAGGATAATATGAAATGAATGAATCTTTCTTTTATCTCAAATATACACTTTTTTTTAGAGAGTTTCAACTTATAGCTTCCGTTTTTTATGATAGCTCTATCACCAGACCAAAACACTAATCAGTTTTTGGTGTAGGCGGAGATTAAACCCCAAATCTCTTATTCAACCATCAAAGACTTTACCATTTGAGTTTACTAGAACCCATCACATATATACTTAGATTAGGCTAGAGTAGAATTTCTATTGTGTATTAAAAAAAAATTAAAAATGAGAGAGAGAGACAATGAGAGACATGCTCAATTTATAATATATTGGTCATTATTAGGTAGTAAAAAAAAATAAAGTCATTATTAGGATAATATGAAAATGAATGAATCTATCTTTTATCTCGAAAAAAAAATATATATATATATATATATATATATAATAAAGAATAAAGAGGTGAGATATAATAGATCTTTAGATTTATTGGAAGGGGAAAAAATATGACAACTTTTTTTTTTTTTGGAGGAATTAATAGAATTAGGAAAAGGAATGAAGACATTGAAAAGTGAAAGCTCACTTGGTGTGTAAAACACTAGTGAATGTTTAGACCCCCAATTTCAGAAATACCAACAGAAGGTTATACTCAAACAATAATGGGCGAATGATAAGTACAAGCAATACCCAAATAAACAAACTACTCTAAATCATAAATAATCACAACACAACAGAAATTAAAGGTAAAGAGTAAGGGTGAGAAAGATGCAAACACAAAGATAACAGGGCACATGTTATCGAAAAGGAAACCGAAGAACTCAGCGAAAAACCTCTCCATCGCCCTCCAAGCGGTAAAATGATCCACTAAAGAATAAATTTGGGATACACAAATAGCAACAGACCCTCCAAGCCTAATATACCCAATGCACCTAAGCCCTCTAAGCTTCTTGCTCCAACAAGTTTAAGCCTAACTGTGTCTTCTTTAGCTTTCCGGATCCCGCAATAAGTCCATTGCGTCAACCAAATAAATTGGTCATCTCTAAACTGCTTCCCAAGCACCAAATTACCTCCTCACTGATATGGGTATGGTGAGATAAGAATTTGGCTAATGAACCTCTCAAGGGTATGTCAATGAAGAGGGTGAGAGTAGAGGAATTTGGAGAATCACATGTCTAAGATTGTGGATAAGTCAATCTTGTTTTTCTCTCTTGAAATTCTCTCTGAAATCTCTCTACATTTTGTGGGTATAAGGATATTTATAGTAGGGTACGTGAGGAACGTGAGAAGTCATTTTTCTGCAAAACAGGGTGTTCTGGCGACTCACTTGTAACTAGGATGAGTCGCGAGTTTGAGTCGCGAAATAATTGACTGGCCAAACTGTCCTTTTTTTTCCTGTAGTGCTCTAGTTGTCATGACCCTTCAGCTTCCTGCATGCTTCATAGATGTGGCATTTTGGCGAGTCACCAGTCGCGAGTCACTCACGAGATCCAGTCGCGAGAAACTCCTTGAATGCACACGCATTTGAATTCTTCACACTCTCTCACACACAACCCATACATGATTCCCACCTAAATACAGGGTATCTAATTGTTAAAACATAAGCAAATTTGGCACGGAATAAAGCCAACATATGGTTGAATAAATTCAACCTTACAAAAAGGATAAAGAAATAGAAAGATACAAAATTACAACAACAAAAAAATGACATAAATGACCACAACAAATGTGAAAAATAAATGACCAAAATAAATCTAAAATAAAGTGTCTTAAAAGTCATTACCAAGTTAAATAAAAAAAATAGAAGAAATGATGTGTAATTATTGAATGCTTTGAGAAAGGAACACATGTCATTGTTACATACATCCTTTAGTGTGAGGATCCAACTTTTATAATGTACTAGTAAGTTTTCAATGCGATGCATGGATAATTTTGTAATATTTTATGTAAGACGGTTTTGGAGAATGTTATACATATATTATGATAAAAAAATAATCTAAATTTGAGTAACAAAATATATACGTTTTGAGATATTAAAAATTAGTTTAGTTGTTTCACTGCACATTTGTAACCTTCTCAAGGTAAGCTTGATTTAAAAAAAAAATAATAATGAAAATAAATGCAAAAGAGTTACAACACAATGAAAATCAACTAATCTGTGTTGTGTTCATAGATTGCATACCATGAAATGAAAGTATGCCCAACTCTCTCACTGCCTTCCACTCATCGATAGTGCAACATTAAGATATGGTGCAAGCAAGTACATATGCATGTGTTATATAAATGATTTAAAACCATGGTAAAAAAAAAAAAAAAAAAAATTTACCCATAGAGATTTCAGCGGCTTGATGGTTGTGGGAGGCCAATGTGAAAGGGGTGATGGCCCCTCAGATTCCTCTTTCTCCCTCTTACAAATGCTTTGTCAAACTCGGGACTTTTATTTTGGTAATAGTGAAATAGTGCGTTTCATTTAATAGTCCACAACATTTTTGTGTTTCTATATCTCTCCCCAGTGCCTTATCTGGTCAGTTATTACTATTAGTCCTTAATTTTTTTTTCTTTTGTTTTTAATACTAAAATGGTGGGTTTGCTAAAAGACATAAAGAAGAGAGAAATGTGCGGTATAAGCTAAGACAATCAATGGGAGATTAGTGAGATAATAGTAAAATATAAGTTAATGTAAACTTTTGGGTAACAGTAAAAAATAATTAATGAAAAGAGGTAAAAAAATGTCAAATGCAAAATTAGAGCACCACATGACAGAGCCTCATACACACACACACTCTCTCTCTCCTATATATATATATATTGACTAGTAAGTTGCCCGTGTGATGCACATATAATTTTGTGATATTTTATGTAAGATGATTTTAGAGAATATTATACATATATTACAATAAAAAAGTAAACTAAATTAGAGTAAAGAAACGTATACATTTTGAGATATTAAAAATTAGTTTAGTAGTTTCACTGCATATTTGTAGTCTTCTCAAGTTAAGATTTTTTTTTTTTTTTAATCATGAAACCAAACATAAATGCAAAGGACCATGAAATTAAAATCAACTAATCTGTGTTATGTTCACAGATTGCAAACCATGAAATGAAAGTATGCCTAACTTTCTCACGACCTTCCACTCATTAATAGTACAACATTAAGACATAGTATGGATAAGTGTATATGCATGAGTCTTTTGGATGATTTAAAAACATCGTGAAAAAAAATTACCCATAGGAGTTTCGATGGCTTAACAGTGGTGGGAGACCAATATGACGGAGGTTGCGGTCCCTCAAATTCCTCTTTCTCTCTCTTACAAATGCTTTGTCAATCTCAAGTCTTTTATTTTGATAATAGTGAAACAATGCATTTTATTTAACAGTCCACAACATTTTCATGTCTCTCTATCTCTCCTCAGGGCTTTATCTGGTTAATTATCACGATTAGTCTTCAATTATTTTCCCCAACATTTTCGTGTCTCTCTATCTCTCCTCAAGACCTTATCTAGTTAATTATTACTATTAGTCCTCAATTATTATTTTTTTTTCTTTTGTTTTTAATATTAAAATGGTGGGTATGCTAAAATACATGAAAAAAGAAAAACGTGTGTTATAAGTTCAAACAATTAATGAGAGATTAATGAGATAACAGTAAAAATAAGTTAACGTGATATTGTTAAGATTAGTGCCCTTAAATCCTATTATATAATGCTATGTATGACATTATGTATGACTCAATGTTGTGATCAATAAAGTTATTTTATTATTATCTAAAATAATGGTAACATGAATATTCGGACATTATCATATAGTCCATAAGATGCATAGTATGTGATTTATGTAAAAAGTCACAAAAAATATAAATCACAAATTCTTTGTAAACTCAGAATTTTAGTTTATAGTCGATGATGAAATTGGACGTTTTATCTGTGAAGACTATAACATATCAACTAAGATGATTTGTCTTGATCATGAAAGTGAAGACTTCTAGTTGATATGTCGATATGTTTTAAGAGTTAAGACATATTAAACTGAGCCGCTGTGAGATTTATTATTTTCCTAACGACGGTCAAATGAATAATAAATCTCATGACTTTTATTTTCATGAACTCTTAATCCTGAAAGAATAATAGACCTGATCATGCAGTGTAGGTTGTTTTGATATATCATGAGTGAGATCTAAAGTAACAGTCAAAACCTCAGTATGTTGAGCAGCCACATTTAGTGTTGATAGAACATATATTCTCAAGATGGAATTCATAATCTCTTGACGGAGATATAAAATATTCCCTTGAGATAAGTTAAATGGGTTCGGTTATTCAAAAAGTTAGGCCTAACCACTTTAGTAAGAAATTACTAAAGTATATATTTATGAAATTGAATTTCATAAATATATGATGAATAACTTAAAAGGATTAAATCGGGTACTCAAGAATTAAGATGTAGTAATCTATAAATTGGCAGTCTACATTTATGACTTTGTATTACTACGAATATTTTATGAAGGGGTTGCATGTACAATAAAGTCTTGGGATATAATTTATTAATAAGGCTTAGAATGCAATTATATTTATATAGTGGTATTAAATATAAGTAATGATAACTTTGGACTTGTCAAGAGTTGACAAAAAAGCTTAAGGCCCATTAGAGCTAGTATCTTATTTGTTCCCTTTTGGTCCCACTTCAAGCCACATACTAAAGCCCAATTGGAAAGACCCAAAGGGCTAGATCAATTAGATAATCAATTATAAGGAGAGAAACATACAGAATTTTGTAAGGACGTGAAATGGTTTGTATGTGAGTATTGGATACTCTCTCATTCTCTCTTGAACAAATTCATAGAAACTAATCGAGAGACCACACTTATTGGGCACAAGTGGAATTGGAGGGAAGATTAAAAGTATTCCCGAGTACTTTTAATCTTTGGTTTCGAATTTCACCGCACCAAGATAAACTCTCTTGTTCTTATATTCTAAAACTTACGTAGTACATATTATCAATTACGAATGAAGTAGATCCGTTAATTTTTCGCTGCGTATGTTTTGTATGCGATACAAACATGTATTTTTCCATCAGATATTTTGGGTAACAGTAAAAAAAGTTAATGAGAAAAGGTTAAAGAGATTAAATGCAAGATTAAAGCGCCGCATGGCATGACCTTATGCTCTCTCGCTTAAGGTTTCTGCTTTTATATATACTAGTTGCAAACCCACACATTGCGCAGGAAAATTTAACATTGTAAATTTTTTTTTTTTTTTTTTTGTGAAGTAAAAAATGTGAATAGAAGTAAAGACTTATAAGTAATAGTTCCAAATCCATCTCAAAGTAATGAGTTTGTATTGTAATAAATAATATATATATATATATTCAGTAAGTTTTTTTTTTTAAGAATCAACAGTAAGTAATGAAGTCTATATCTTGATTTTTTCTTGCAAGAAAACATGTTGCATTTTACTTTCAATTATTATAAATGGTACGATATTTTGTAACACGTTATAATATAATATAGTGAGATATACATCAAATAAATCATAATTAGAACATGAAAATAAATCATAATTATTTCAGATCGAAGCTAACATTATTTTGCATTTTTGAAAAAGTTAATGAGCAATTTATACACACTTTGTTTATTAAACCAACATATAACAATTTATATTTTGATAGTCACTAAACTCATACATGAGAATCAACTATTACAAAAAATTTTCTCCCCAATTTAATAAACATGAAAATTTGAAGCTAAATGTTCAGTAAATCTTAGTCAATCAAGAAATAACACAAAAGGGGTAAAGGAAATCAAATGTATTTGTCAGTTCGTTTAGACCCCTTAAACCCAACAGATTAACCTAGAGAATTAGCCAAGTGATTAACTTAGGTAATTTAAACAAGTCTAGGTTAACACAAATAATCAAAAACAATAAAGCAGCGGAAAATAAAAAAACACAGATCTGATGACCCAGGAAAACCAAACCGGTAAAAAACCTGGGGAGGATTTAACCTAGCTATCCTCAAGGTAAACTGAATCCACTATGAAAGAATCGAAGTGTACACAATAAGACTTAGACCACTAACATCCTATTGCTACCCAAGTGTAGGAAACTTACTACCACGACCACATGATAGCTCCGAGATCCACAAACTCCTTCTTTCTTGAATTCTTCAGCAATCCACAAGCGCACCTGCTTGTATTTCTTGAAGATCTTTGATTTTGCAACTGTTTGATTTACCAAGCTCTAAACATAAGTCTTGAGTTTGTAAACCCTAAGTGTATGTGAAGGCAAACACCTCTAGATCTCACAATGAGATTCACAAACACAGCTAAACAAAAGTCTAAAAACGTGGCTAGGGTTTTCCCTTATATACTTAGGGCAAAACATAAAACCCTATACATTAAGTGGGCTAGGGCTGAGTTGGAAAATTCTGCAGAAAAACAATCTGCACGACTTTCGATCGATCGAGCCTAATTTTCGATCGATCGAGTCAGGCAGAAAGTGCACAGTGAATTCTGCATAAAACTCGATTCCAACTTTACATAAAGAGCCATACTTTGAGCAAGTCTAACACAAGACTAAACATTGTTTTGATCATGATTTGCCAACATTACAAATTGAAGTTCTAATACATTAGTTCCTAATTCCTAGAACCTAACAAACCCCCCCTTTGGCAATCCGTGACAAAACACAGACTTAACAAAAGCTCAAAGTTTACAAAATGAAACAGCCCATTACAAAATAAAAGCCACTTAAACAATTCAACCTAACTACTATCTAACAGTTGCAAAATAGATAGCAGCACGACTGAATCAACCTGTAAATTCCTGTAACACTTAACAAACACATAAACGCATGTGTGGAAAAAACAGGAAATATATAAAAATAACTTCTTGATTTCACATGACACAAAATAAAGACATATATCATGAATAACATCATAAATATAAATCAATAAGCAAAGTAGCATAGTGAAACAAGAAACATATATATAAAAATGTATCTCAAAAATATCTCCTAATCAAGAGCTAAAAAGATAAATACACAATGAAGTGCCTAGATACAATTTAATAACTCCACAAGCTCCGCAGTATCACTACTAAGTACAAAACTCCCCCTACAATGAAAATCTCCACACAAAAAAACTCCTAGATACATAAGAACTACACAATAGAATGCATGCACTCCCCCTTTTTGTGACGAATTGCCAAAGGGCACTCACTCATCATCAAAAGGTGGTGGAGGAGAATGACGAGAGCTCGCCAAATCTGCTCGCAATGCACGTAGCTCATCAAGGATGTCCACCAATAACTGACCATGAGCCGCCTGAACGGTCACGACAGTATCAAGAGTCCGACAAAGGTCAGAAACCTCATCAAACGGTGGAGGAACATCAGCAGCAACAGCAACAGCAGGATCAGAAGACGTCCCAGCTGCAGGAGTATCTGTAGAAGAAGAAGGGGGTGGAGTGACACCGGAAGGCTCTACCCTAGGACGCTTAGAGCTAGCTCGAAGTTGAGCAGCCCTTTGCCTCAAAAAGGTAGTACCTATAGGAGCAATAACATGAACAGGCTCAGACGCAGGAAAATCACCTAAACCAAGAAAAAGGAGAATCCTATGAATAAAAACGGGAAAGAATAACGCATGAGCCGTAGAGCTAGACCGATGAACCTCGTTCAAAGAACGAAGGAACAAATGAGGAAAACTAATAGGAGCATCAGTAACCAGGGCATACAAAAACACACATCGCTCAAGAGGGATGGTGTGAACATGAGAAATAGGCCACAAAGAATGACACGCTATCCTAAAGAAAAGATAGTGAAGCTCGGAAAGCTCAGCAGAAGTGATCCGAGGATCAGAACCCCACTGGATAGAGGACCCAGTGATGTATGACAGCACGTCATCAAGAGGCGGAGACTCCTCATAAGGAAAAACAGGATGGTTAACAATGGGCACCCCAAGAGCATCAGACACAACCATAGGGGTAATGCGATACTCTCCACCTCGTCACCAAACCTTAACCAAGGTGTTGGTATCATAGATGTGGATAGAGAGGTTCGAATAGAACTCTCTAATCAGGGTGGCAGGAGGAGGAGAATGCTCATACTCGAGCAAAGATAACCAACCCCGACGCTCAAAGTTACATCTCACCTCAGGATCTACCTCATCTAGGATGACCCTACGCTCAGCCCAGATATGACGCCTAAGATTAAGGGTCTCATAGGTCTCTTGGTTCTTCTCACTAGGGAACCGCTCAGTATCGAAAGAAGGTGAAGGGTCAGAAGTCCTATGGGCTCTAGTTTTCCTAGGCATAGTGCTAAGGAAAGAAAGGAGAGACACAAAAAGAGAAGAGCACAAACAAATACCAAGGGCAGACTGCAAGTTAGCACAGCATAAAAAATATAGAAAAAACAAATCTATATGATGCATGAACAAAATATGCAAATGATGCATGAACTAATGCAGTGACTAGTTCAAATATAACCCAAATTAACAAAATTGGCTTGAGCAATTAATTTTTATCAAAAATACCCAATTTGAAAAACCTAAGTTTTCAAAACACAACAAATTGAAAAATTGATCAACACAATAGTTAATTGACACAATATAATGATCAAATTAATCAATCTAACAAGCCAATTTTATCAATTTACATTAAATTGAACAAAAACCCCAAAATCCCCAATTTCAAGCCCTAGAAATTTAAAAATTTCATAAAGTATCAAATTAATCAAATTAAATCACATGTAGTGCTAGGATAAGGTGTCCCCACAAAAACCCATGATTCTTTTGAAAGAAAAAGAATCAAAATCACTCCCAAAAATACCAAAAACTAAAATGCCGAAAATAACCTAAAATGCATGAAAATAATGCATGAAACATGAAAATAAAAACAAAAAGAGGGGCAAAAATGTCGTACCGGCCTTGGGAGAGAGAGATTGTCCAAAAAGATCGGAGGAAAACACCAAAATCAGCAAAAATCTCTTTGACCGGTTGGTGAGGAGACAAAAAGTTTTGAAAAAGTTTGGAAAAGTAAAGAATCCACGTGAGAAAAGACCTTTTTAAAATTCACTCAGCCCGATTTTCGATCGATCGAAAAACAGATTCGATCGGTCGAAAATCCTTCGATTGATCCAGAATCAATCGAGAACCGATCGAAACACACAGAGACTTTTGTGAGATTTTAAAAACATTTTCGATCGATCGAAAAACAAACTCGATCGATCGAAAATCTGGAAAAATTGAATTTTTGAAAATTGAATCAAATTAGCTCAAAAACTCCTCAAAGCATTAACTTTTATGAAAAAGATGCATGAGTATGAGATGAAATGTTTTTCCAAAAACCCATGTTTTCAACCCAGATCTCTCAGATTAAGCTTTTCTCATAATCTTCCTCAATCAATCAAACAAGCAAACATGTTTTGCAACAATTTCCAGAAAATTTCAAACTTGGTTGGTCAGGCCAAAAACACACACAATATCATGTACACAGTTTAGCAAAGAATAACTTGTGTTGTGTGTGCAACTAGCAGAAGCTTGAGAAACATGTGAGGTGATATGCACATAGTAATCAATCACATTTTCTACAAAATCCATCACATGAAATTGAAAGAGACTATTACTTAAAGAGTTACATCATATAACTCTCACATCTCCTAGAATAAAAGCTTGCAATCATGTAAGTTTCTTGATTTGTCTCATTTATTCAATTTAATTGATTAGAAACTTAATAAAAGCCGGGATAATGTACACATCAATTTTATGAATTGTGAAATTATTATAGCCCAATAATGTACACATCAATTTTAATAGAGGCTACACCTTATGTTCTTTTTGTGCATGTGCTACACTTTCTCGAGCACAAAATCTTACGATATGCACTAAGGTGTTCATGATTGGCTAATAAACAGTGGTGAGATGGTTATTTATGCCTTTCTCAATAAGACCAAGTCCGACAATCAAAGACATAAGACTTCAAGATCAAGATCATGTAATCAACAAATATAGCATCTTCCCACACAACATGCACAACAAAACTTTAGCTAGTAAAGTGCAATAGAAATAAGTGCATCAAAGCTTAACAAGGTACATTCACATGATATGCAAAATTTGATTGACCAACCTTGTCTTCAGATTCAAGGAAAAATTTGCAAAAACATAATTTGCAAAAAAAAAATTTTTTTTTTTTTATATAAAAAAAATCCTAGAATGAAATGCATGAATGTTATGCAATGCAAATCCTAGAAGCAAAGGTCACAAAAGATAGAGTAATGAAGCACAAGGACCATGTCAGACAGACTCAATTAGGTTGAGCCTTTTGCATCCAAAACTTTTTAGATGCAACTCTTGCATTGGAGTTATGATTCACATTAAAATTCTGAGCAACTCCAGGATTGGAATAAAGGTTTAACACCTTTACCAATTCACCAATAAGTACCATGGGATCATGTGCTTGGGGCACAGGTACTTTAGTTTTATTTGCTCGCTTCGCAGCTTGCAATTTAAAACAATTTGGACGAATGTGTCCAGGCTTTCCACAAAAATGACAAACCCATGCAGGCTTATCATGCAACTTGCCCTTAGTAGAAGTAGAAGCTCTAGAACGAGAAGCTTGAAGATCAACCCTAATCTTCCTAGGTGGAGTAACATCTATAGGTTTGACAGATTCACTCACCAAGGGTTTGACAATCTCAATCTTAGGAGGTTCAGAAGAGGGAACAAATTTAGTGGAAGAAGATTCAAGCACAGAGATTCTATCCACAAAACCTAAACTAGTTTTATCAAAAGGAGACTTTTGAACACTCAGCATGTGATCAAGTTTGGAGCTTGCAGACCTATTAGTTTGTTCTCTAGCAATAGATAAATCAAGTTCCAAACATTTAACTTTATCAAGTAAAAGCATGTTCTCAGTTTTCACATTATTCAAAAGCTCATTTGCATCAAACAATTTCACAAGTAAATTTTTCTTTTCAAGTTCCAAAGATGCAATTTTCTTCAAGCCTAAATCAACATTCATGGCATCCTTTGCAGCAACTTTGCAAAGTTTATTATAGGCTTCCTGTAAATCTGCATCCTCAGAGAGTTCCCCATCAGAAGGTTTCTCTTCAACAGACATGCTTTCATTAACTACAGTAGTAGCAGTGAAAGCAATGAAATTTCCATCCTCATCACTGGCAGATTCATTGTCGGAAACTTCATCATCACTAAGGGTTACAGCCATAGCCTTACCCTTAGACCTCAAGTATGTGGGACATTCAGACTTTAAATGACTATACCCTTGACAACCATAACATTGTTGTCCCAAAGAATTATTAGAAGGCTGACCTACTTTTTCCTTAGGTTTTTCAGTGTTATTAACCTTAGTGGGATCATTCCTCTTAAAATTTCTAGGTTCAGTAGTGTTCTTGCCTCTTGCCCTTCTGTTATTATTCCTAAGAAAATTTCTAAAGTTCTTAGCAAGATAGGCAATCTCTGTAGCAGAGAGTTCATCATCAAATCCACCATCCTCAACATCATCAACAGACTTAAGAGCCATTGATTTGGATTTGTTAGTCTTAGGGAGGTCTAACTCATAGGACTGAAGAGATTCTACAAGTTCATCAACAGGGATGGAGTCCACATCCTTGCTCTCAGTGATGGCAGTCACTTTGGGTCTAAAATCCTCAGTCTAAGATCTAAGAATCTTCCTAACAATTTTAGGTTGATCATAGATTTCACCCAAATTATAAGCAGAATTAACAATATCATTCAATTTAGCATAGAATTCATCAAAAGATTCATCATCATTCATTCTAATGCTTTCAAATCTTGAGGTTAATTGCTACAACTTATTAATTTTAACTGCCTTTGTGCCTTCATGCACAGTCGGGAGGATTTTCCATGTAGTATGAGCAACCTCAACATTAGAGATTCTCTTAAATTCCTCCATGGAAACAGCATTAAAAATAGTATTCATAGCTTTGCTATTGAAAGCGGCTGCCTCCTTTTGAGAAGTTTGCCACTCACTCACAGGAGTAGTGGGCTTCTCCCATCCGTACTCAACGGAATTCCAAACTCTCTCATCAATGGATTTCAGGAATGCTTTCATCCTTACTTTCCAATAAGCATAGTTGTTTCCATCAAAGTGAGGTGGAACAACAAGAAAGTGTCCATGTTTCATGACAACAGGGGTCAAGGATCAACTAAAAGATCAAAGGATCAAAAACCAAAAGCTACCCGCTCTGATACCACTTGTCAGTTCGTTTAGACCCCTTAAACCCAACAGATTAACCTAGAGAATTAGCCAAGTGATTAACTTATGTAATTTAAACAAGTCTAGGTTAACACAAATAATCAAAAACAATAAAGCAGCGGAAAATAAAAAACACAAAGATCTGATGACCCAAGAAAACCAAACCGGTAAAAAACCTGGGGAGGATTTAACCTAGCTATCCTCAAGGTAAACTGAATCCACTATGAAAGAATCGAAGTTTACACAATAAGACTTAGACCACTAACATCCTATTGCTACCCAAGTGTAGAAAACTTACTACCACGACCACATGATAGCTCCGAGATCCACGGACTCCTTCTTTCTTGAATTCTTCAGCAATCCACAAGCGCACCTGCTTGTATTTCTTGAAGATCTTTGATTCTGTAACTGTTTGATTTACCAAGCTCTAAACATAAGTCTTAAGTTTGTAAACCCTAAGTGTATGTGAAGGCAAACACCTCTAGATCTCACAATGAGATTCACAAACACAGCAAAACAGAAGTCTAAAAACATGGCTAGGGTTTTCCCTTATATACTTAGGGCAAAACATAAAACCCTATACATTAAGTGGGCTAGGGCTGAGTTGGAAAATTCTGCAGAAAAACAATCTGCACGACTTTCGATAGATCGAGCCTAATTTTCGATCGATCGAGTCAGGCAGAAAGTGCACAGTGAATTCTGCATAAAACTCGATTCCAACTTTACATGAAGAGCCATACTTTGAGCAAGTCTAACACAAGACTAAACATTGTTTTGATCATGGTTTGCCAACATTATAAATTGAAGTTCTAATACATTAGTTCCTAATTCCTAGAACCTAACAGTATTCATGATAGAATTGTTTATACATATTCATTTTTGTTTTTGAATACCATGAAATCATTACATTTTGTTGAGTTATTGACAAATTCATACATTTAATATTCTTGTTCACTAAAAGATTCTAGTAGTAGCTCTATAAGTCTATCTTGTTTGATCTCTTCCAGGTCTTCAGTTGTAGCCCAAATCACAACATATAAACTAATGATCATGAAAAATGAACCTAGCGAGATGAAGCCAAGCATAATTTCAAAATTTTATCAAATCAACCAAAAAAATAGTAGGAGATGAAAACAAAAGAAAATTTCAAAGAATCGCAGAGTTGTTTGTGGAGCACCAAGCCTATAATAATAATAATAATAATAATAATAATAATAATAAATTGCAAATCCAATTCATATTGTGGTGTAAAATATGATAATAGTCGTTAAATATGTCCTAGTAATTAAGAAGGAAAAGAGAAACATCTTGAATATAAACTATCGAGTGTGAACAATAAATGCAATAAATTATAAATTTTACTACAAGAGTAATGCATTGCTAATTGTAGAATTATATATTGAAGAGCAACAAATATATATAATACTTTTTAAGGCCATAAACTCATAATGCAATATTGAATTTTTTTATGTCCAATATTGAATATTTTAATATTTAATATGTTCAGTGTATATATATATATATATAATGGTAAATATATTGGAGTTTTAATTATGGATTGCCGCCAGTAAAGTGGTATGTTAGGGATAATCCCAAATTTGTAGCTTTATGTCAAATGTTTGATAAAAATGCTTATGAGAAGGGTTAAAAAAAAGGATGGTATGTATATTGAAGAATTCCTACTTTTTTTTTTTTTTTTTGGATATATAGCATATTTTATGACTACATGTTTTCAGTGATAATGATAATACAATTATTATAGTTGGTAAGTTATATGTATTTAATTATTATTTTAGAATGTGTAAAGTCATCATTAGAAATTTAGATGTTAATATTTTAAGAAAATATGTCATCTTAAAATAACTAACTTCTAAGGGAATTCCACCATGGAAAGAGTTACTTGCAAAGTCAAGGGATTGAAGGAAAGAAAGATTTCCAATGTGGAGTGATATGGTGCCTGCCATTTTTTTATTTTAGAAGTCCAAACAGATGACTCTTTGGTGTTTGTTGCCACTGTTGACCACCAACCCACTGGCAGAAATGGAAAGATTCATTCTAAGAAGTTAGGACACTGAGAGGCTTATCTATGTGGGACTCAAATTTGAGCAGTGCAAGTTTATTAGTCTCATTTGAAAGTGTGGTAGCTAAGGAAAATTTTAAGATTGATATGGGGAGGAACATAAGAAAGATGGCATGGAAGGTTAGTGAAAAGAGTGGTGTTGTCATAACTGGATGCTCCAACTGGGAGGAAGAAAGTAGCTGCTCCAAAGAGATGTTGAAATAGGTAGGGAACTCTCACACGAATATATATAGAGAACAAACTAAGCAACCTTCTAGATGAGTCCTGCTCATATAATAAATCTTTGATTCTACAAATGATGCAAATTTGTTGTGAGTTGTCTGCTTACTCTATTTTGCAATGCATAATAAATGTTGAAAATTTTCAATGTAAGTTGTCTACTGTCGTTATTTTTGAGTTTTAACTCTGTAGTCAATCTTTTTTGCTCAAATTTTAAAAGATAATGTACCTCATAAATTTCTCAATGAGAAAGCGTAAAAATTAGAGATATAGTAATAAACACCAAATTATCTATGTCATACTATGTAATAGAATAACATTATATCTTTATAATGCAATATGATAACATATATTAAAATCAAAGAAAAGAAAAAAAATATAACAACTTAAAAAACACAAATACTAGATCACATCAACCAAAAGTAGAGTTCTTAAGAACACAAATATTAATCAATCTAAAGTAGAGATGCGAGAAAAACAATCTACCAAAAAATTAAAAAAAAAAAATCAAGAGAGAGAGAGAGAGATATAACCTTTTGTGTAGGAAAAGTATGCATAAAATGAGAGAGAATTACAAATTTATAATAAGAAGATGGGAATAAGAAAAACTAAAAATAAAAAATAAGATAAAAAGTGAAAAATAAGTTAAGAATTAATAAGAAAAAAAAAAAGTGAAAAATAAGAGAGAGGAAAATGGAATGAGTGGATGATGTGGCTCAACTGGAGCGTAACAACAATAATTGCTACGCTTCAGCTTTTAGATATATATATATATATATATATATACATACATACTAGCTTTTAAACCTGTGCAAATGCACGGGAATTACATAAGTACATGTATTTTTGGGTTCTCGAAAAAAAACAGTACATCTATTTTCAACAAAATAAAAATAAAAATAATGAAAATTTTGTAAGAGTCCACAATAAATTTTTGTATATAAAAATAATTAGAATCCGAGAAAGCAAATATATTCAAATTATTTTTGGTAAATATTTGGAGAAAACATTTTGTTTCAAAATTCTTACTTAAATAAATGTAATTAAATAAGTATGTAGCTAATGCAATTGAATTTATAAATTTTGGAACATAACACTTGGTATGAATTTCAAATTTAAAATGTATATAACACTTAGTATGCTATCCATAAAAATACATGGTCTTACAAATAGATTTTCTTTTAAGCCTATTCTAAACAACTAAAATTGTAACATCCACTATGATGAAGAGAAAAATATTTCTAGCAATTGAAAACAAAAATCCAGCTAAAGAGAATGGTGTAATTGTCCTTCCTTGGTAGCAAATTAGTGGGGAAGCAAGATTGTTGTTCGTTTCACATTCTTCGTCTTAATACTTCTTCAGCTAAAGAAATTGAACCTGTGAACCAAAGTTTAAACAGGAAAAAAATTAAAGAGATTTAGACATCAAATTTAGCACTAACTTTGATAAGACAATTTCAATTATTAAAATACAAACCAACCTTAAGAATATCTCATCATCTCCCAATCTAAATAAAACTTGTGCTTGATAGTGGATGACAAAATCTTTGGTTTATGCAATGGTGAAAGACGAATGATTCCATAATGACATAAGACCTAATATGTCATATTAAACTTTACCTTGAAACTACCCAACTACTCATCTAAGCAACTTTTTTCACTAACAAAATAAACATTTCCAAGATGCATGATACTAAGAAAAAGTATGTAGTCCTTTCCTTACCTTGCATAGACTATAGAAATACCTTTAAAATTCAAATGCAAATATAATGTAAAGTGAAAAGTTCATCCTAGTGAAGTGGTAAATAAATTTAAATGTAAATATAAAAATTATGCTTGAACTATGTGTTGGGTAAGTACACTTTGGGCCGTGAAGCTATGCGGTTTGGCTTAATTATATGCCGTTTACTAATCTCTAATAATTTGTGAAAGTAAAATATATTTAAAACATTTACAAATTTGCTCAAAGTAAGAATCTACAAAAATAAGGAGATTCACATAAACAAAGTAACCTAATTAAATAACTTAACACCACATAAACTTGAAACAGACCAAACCTAAAACCTACCAATTTTGGCCTACAATAATGTAATCAAGATTTCATCTCTTAAATTCATTTTTTTTCCTATAAAATCTATAAGCTGACAATCTGGAACGCCAATCTACCATTCCTACGAAACACAACGAATCAGACCATGAGACTAGAACGTTTGACAAAAAAGTTGAAATCAAAGAGATATTTCCTAATGTTTGTGATTAAGCCCAAGTTATTACCCCTTAAAGACTTAAGAAAGACAGGAACAAACTAACCTAAGTAAAAAAAATTAAAAACCACATATAAGCTTGAAACGCACCAATCTAAATCTTACATGACAATTTCAAATACCAAATCTGCCATTCTTAGGAACCACAATTGCATTTTCCTTTTTTTCTTTTTTCTTTTTGCTATCATATCATTGTAAATGACAGAAATAAATTTTAGCATTTATTTTTAGAATCAAAAAATCCATATTTGATAATCTTCAAAACTATTTTAGTTCTTTTTTTTTTTTTAATTACTCAACCCAAAGGTTGAAATTTTTGTGCTAACACTATCAAGAAAATTTTAGAAGGGAAAAAGAATTATATTGATGGTCTAACTATATATTAAAATTACCATGCTCACCATAGTGGTTGATTGTAAAGCTGAAATTTTAAGCACAATGTGTAATGCTATTTGAATGTTTTTTTAAGCGAAGATTGTTTAATTACTGAGCCTAAAACTAAAGTTTCAAAAAACAATTTTCCAACACATTGGTCAAACTAGTTGCATGTCCACCACATCCCTTACTATATAGTGTAAACTGGTAACTTTGATAAGGCACATAAGAAAACATAAGTTAGATACAAGGGAGACAGGACACATACACAATAAAAGGTTCAATGCAAGCAGGGCCAAAATAGAGCCCCTGCCTACCAACAAAGGACCAAAAGATATTCACATAGCAGTTTGATGTAGAGCCAACACTTCTTATACTGGTTAATAGACTTTGAAGGTCACCAATAGCACCTGCACTCACCCAGTCCTGAATTTGTCTATTTTCAAAAAGTTTCTCAAGCTATTTGCCAGTTGAGAGCACAAAAACACTTAGAATTCCCATATGCTTCAAGAATTACAAATCAAATAATAGATACAAAGGGAAAATTAAGTTTTCTTGACCTTTCAAATAGTAGCCAAAGGTCTGACAAGTCAAGGATGACTGATTTGCATTAACATGTGGGGGAAAATATGTCATTGTAAATACAAAATTCCTAAGAAGAGTCAACATAAATGAGGTGCTAGAAACTAAGATCCTATAAAACATGCGATTGTGTGCTAGGTAATTAAGTATAATTATCTAAAATTCAAAAAACATCACAGGTTTATATAAATGAACCATTACAAATTTTGAACGTTTATCAATATCAAAATTAAATTTAACAACATAAAGTAATACTTTATGCTCTATTTTGTATATAATAATTCAACAAAATAAAACATAATGGTTATAGGTAATTTACTACTATAGCAACTCAAACATTACCAACACTGGTGGGGAAAAAAGTAAGAGACAACAAACCATATATAAAAACACCATTTGAAATTGAAACTCTCATTTACACAATCATCACCAATCACAATTGAAATCCCTCAGAATCAAGAAAACTTAATCTTTGGGGTAAACTGTAAACTGAAACCTGAAACCATCTTAGGTCATATGCAAGGTTTGTTGCAAGATGATCATAGATTAGTTCATGAACAAAGCAAAAGTGCTTTTGGCTTTTAGTCAATTTTTGCTCTGCCTAAAGCAATTCAGTACATTAGTTTTTTGGCTTTAGAAATTTCCAGGTTTTGCCAAGTGGCACATAGAGTTGAGAGGGCTCCCTACAATCTTCTAACGAAGACTCTTTCCCATACATTTGATCATTTTGCAAATAACTAATTTTGCCTAAAGTATTTTTTTTTTTTTAGATGAATAGTCATAAAATATGTGATCTCTGGACTCTTACTTTCTCCTGTAGAACACACATACAAGGTTAGACTTATCCCCATTTACCAACCCTGTCAGGAGTGGGAAATCTATCCATAAGGGTTAGCCAACAAATGAAGGCATGCTTACAAATAGTAGCAGAAAAACAAACCAAAGCCCTCTAATTAACAACTGGATGCCTTTCCCTAATCTTATTCCAAGTTGATCTAAACTAACAAACATCAAAATAAACAGAAATGCAGCAAGTTATTACTTCCTAAGCACAATGAGGAGCATAAAAGTAACCCAACATAGATAGTACCAATTCATGTCACAAAACAGAGCTACCAAAGACTTTCATGCATAGTATAAGAAAAAATAAGAATGCTTTTGTCAATTGAACAAACAAAACAGGAGTTATGGGAAAAATAAATCATGTTCCATATTTTGAAAGTCAATCTCTCATAACTTTCCTTTTGGACTGGAAGATTCAAGCTCATGCTTGTTTCTTTACACAGCTGAATCCATGACCAGCCAAATGGGTTGTTTTCTTTGAGATTGATCTTGATCTTCCTTCCTTATAAATGGTTTGTGTTAATCTTCTAGTCATATGCAAAGTTCCAATTTGGCCTAAAGTATAATGAACAATATAAAATGAAATTTTAGAATAAAAGCAACATTTTAATTTTATCAAACAATTTGCAAGCATGTAACTAAAATGTAGTTACCATTACCATTAGAACAATATTTCTAATGTAAAGACCATCAATTACATGCAGTTGGGTTGATGTTTGGGTAGAAAATGCCTAAGAAGTTCTTAGAGGACTGTTGCTTATTCATCTGAAATTGTGATGCAACACTGTTTGCAATAAGTAAGCATACCATCACATAGCTATGAAACAAACTATATGAGCTTACCAATAAAATCTATTGTGGCCCAAGTCATTATCGAATAAAATCTAAGCCAAGAATCAATATTTGTTCAATGAAAGATTAAACAAAAATGAAATTTTTGGAAAATTTGATAGTTGCAAAATGGGTCAAATTGTAAGAGATGCTATTGTTTTGGAGGGTTCTTTTCAATTTCTAGAGAAGCAAAATTGGTTTGCAATTTTAGATTTTCTTTTTCCTATTTCTGTTGGTTTGGAATGGAACATGCAAATGGAAAGAAAGTGGGCCGAATTTGGTATACTACACAGAAAGAGTATCCGAAACAAGAAAATTAACAATGTTATGTTGAACTTGTGCATATGGAGTTGCAGAAACAAAACAAACAGAGCATGAAGAGGAGTTTCCTTTTTTTATGCTCATTTTTGTTGAATGAAATGGAAGCAGCGGATGATAACATTTTTGTTGAGATGCAACACCAAATTGATCTATGAAAACCTGAAGAGTAAAGACATATACCCAAAATGAATTGAACCCAAAGAAATACCAGATAACTGATATTAAAAACCATTATAAACCAAATTCCTATCTCAAAATCGAACCTAAGCCAAAACCCAAATTCAATCCAATCTAACTAAAATACCAAAACCTAAATCATATTTGACCCCAAATTTAAAGAACCACTATACCGGTGTTTTAACGCATCTGAAACTGTACGGGGTTTAACGGAGGCAGGAGCGTGACTGTCTTCTCAGATTTTTTCTCTCTCCATTTTCTATGCCTGACCAAATTTATCTTTCTATCGTTCTCTCTCCACTTTCTGTTTGGATGGTTTGATGTTTGATTTTTTTAAGCGATTAGTTTTATACTAAGGCCATCAAACTGTGTTTTAATGCCATGAAACAGTATAATTTATCACTTTTTAATTATGAACGTAGCAGAATATTAGAAGGCTTTTTCTTTTTCTTACGTGGTAGCACGAATTACAGGAAAAAGCTTATTATATATATATATATATATATATTTATATATTTATATTTATAAATATATATATATATATATATATATATTGATGACTAGTAAGTTGTCTGTGCGATAAGCAGGCAATGCTGAAAATTTTGATTAATAAAAGTTTTCAAAAGGCAATGATTTAAACATTCCATCACTTTTCCTGCACAAATGACACTAGCCAATGTAAAAGAAATTTATCTAAAACTATAAATTTTAAATGAAAATAATTAAAATTATGTGATTTAATGAAGCATATTCAAAACTATTAGCTTTAAGTGAAACTTACTTGAAATTTATCCATACATAAAGTTTAGAAAATGGTTTGATAATTACTGTGCTATATTACAACCTCATATCATTTACGGGAATTTTTTTCTTTCACATCAACATTTTTTCTAGAAAAAAAAAATAGAGAGGAAAACCCAATTATCCTAGTTAAGAACAAGATGGCGGATTCTTAATAAAAAGAAAAAATAAAAATAAGAAGAACAAGATGGTGATATTTGTTATCACTATCCCAACCAAATCAAATCTAATAATATTTTTCTTTCAGATTAGATAAGTTTGAGGTAAATTTTATTTAAGTTTGAGGTAAAAAGAAGGAAAAAATGTTGGGAGATCATTGGCTTAGTAATTTACAAAGTTTGTAAATTTCAAATGGCATAAATATTGATCAAATGTTGTCATTTATTGGTCCATATTTAAAGAAAATTTTCATAAATTCAAGTGGTTTTTTTTTTTTTCCCGGTGATGAATTTTCTGTAAAGTCTAATAATTTGTACAAGTCAATACAAAACACATTTTTATCCGGGCAAGAAATATCACTTTAAGAATATATTAATAAAATCAAAAGTCAACACCTTAACAATAACCACTATAGATTTTGTCCAAAACTCCAAATAAGAGAAATCATTTCGGTAACTAAAAGAACTTTGATTAAAACAACAGGGAGGTTAAAAAGAGAAGCAACACTAGTACATCTCAGTCTATTAATTCTCTATAATCAATTATAAATCTCTAGCGCGAGAGAGAGGTATTCTCTTAATCACCATTCAAAGTCTTTGTTTAAAGTCAGTTTTAGCCCGCCCTGAATCCAACAGCAATTTATCGGTTCCTCTACATTATGAAGGTTTTTGGTAGAATAATCATCAAATATGGAATGATACTTGCCAGTTCTGAGAGAGTAGTATATGTTTTTCTTGTCTCGAATAATTGGCAAGTAAATCTTGTTACCCAATCCTCTTGGCACAACACGTTCTAAGAAAGACCCTCCAAGACTGATATATAGGATTCTATTTCCCAAACTTCTCACTATACGACAGACAATCTTGCGAGGTTTCATCATGGTTTTATTTACTTGTAACTTAGGTAGTTCAAAAACATGAATTGGTGTCTTAGTGTCACCCTCCTCAACCATAAATATTGCTAAAAGCTTCCCTTCATCACTTTCCACCAAGTAACTTCGATGAACTGAATCAAGCTTTTCTTGAATAAGGGGAATTTTATCATTATGATAAATAATCCAATTACTTGGGTTGTCGTTTGGATCAAATACTCCTAATCCTCCATTCTCACCCAAACAATAGCACAATCCTTTGTGTAAGATTGGATTGCAATATGATGATGGCGTAAATTCTGGCCTTTTAATAATTGTATGGGAAGTCCAACGTTTTTCTCCACGTTTAATGAAGCCAAACTCATTCCACCACCCACAAATTCCAATAACAAAACAGTCGGAAGAAGTAGGCGGAGAAGAAAAACTCATGGTAACGAATGATTCCCTATCTGTGTAGTTAGGGAGTTCTACTTTTTCCTTTGTGAAAGGATTGAAGAAAAAGACACTAAAATTGTCATGACCAAATCCAGTCAAGAGCAACCAACCATACTTTGAGAAGCGAATACGTGCATCCAATAATTCTGGAATGTCGATCCCACATGCATCGTGCTTTTGGTACGCAGGGTGAACGAATGTGCATTTATGCGAGCCAACGGACATTAAACATGGAGATTGAGACCATGGAGAATCAGTTAAGGTTGAGACCGCTGGTCGAGGAAGAGAAGTGCTTGATCGCCATGATTTGCATATAACACGAAAGGTTGTAAAGTCCCCAGCTAAAAGATACGAGGAAACTAAACATAGAAGCTCAGATGGAAGGCGAGACCAGGATCTATGTAATCCCTTTTTATTTTCTTGATTTTCTTGATCTTCGGTAGAATATCTAACAATTTGTTTGGCCATGTGTAATTCCACTCCCGCCGATTTCTTCCTTCTTTAACGTAAAGGCTATATATTAGAAAGAGAAACAATATCACCCTTGTAAAGGTTTCTCAATTGAAAGTACAATTATACAAAACGAATTCATATACTATCACAAAGTAAAGAGTTTCTCAAATAAAAATAATTTGAACACAAAATATTTTGACAAAAAAAAAAATGCAAAGGCAAGTTAGAAAACAAGTCCTCCGATTAAGAGTGTGCTCCTAGAGTGAGGTACATCAATTAGAATTCTCAAAATACAAAACCTTAATTCAATATTGCGAATTGAAATCTCAATAGAAACTGGATAATAAAAGTTGTACATGATACCTTGATTTCGTTAAAAAAAAAAAAAAAAACAGATAAAAAGTTGATGATACCTTGATTGCTTTCAAGCTTCTTGGCTCAGAAACATCATCACCACCAAAAATCAATTGCTTTTCCTTAATAAAGGAATTGTTTCTGTCGTCAACCTGAGATTTCTAATGCACTATTCGGCTTTTATAAGCTATTTATTTAGACTCCTAATGCACTTGGAACTTAGTTCTATTCAGGCGGTGGCTTTCCTTGTCCTTGTGGGACAAGGAATAATAATAAGACTCCTAATAATGCACTTAAACTTATTAGTTCTCTGTTTAGACTCCTAATAATGCACTTAGAAGTTAGAATAGGTGGTGGCTTTCCTTTGAATAATAGTAATACGAATTGCACTTGGACTAGGAATACAAAGTTTATTATATATACAAAGTTTCTTCAATTTAAAAACGCCAATCAAATATTCTGCCTCTCAAGTAGTAGTGCATCTGCCTGAGTTTGCTCTTGCTCACTCAAGGACTTTTCTCGGATCCAGGTTTTGATCTATTTTTGTATTTGCTTTGAACTCTAATGAATTTATGTTCTTTAACGCTTATCATCTCTTTTAGCTTATTTTGGTTCCAAAATATATATATATATATATATATATATATATAGAATTTGATTTATGATACCTGATTCTAATCATGCCTTAGATTGATATCTAGCGCACTGATTTTGTGTTCTGGCTAGAACAAATTCTTACTTAACCTTTGTTCCATTTAAACACCGTTAGGTTTTTATGTTTTATGTACTTCATTATATAAACAATATAACCGTCTAGGGTTTTACACCGTCTTAGGTTGTTGGGCCTTATGTATTTTTTGTGTTATCTCTCTTTTTTTCTTGCTTCCACTCTCTTTACAATATTTTTTTCTCCTTTAACTTTAACATACTCCATTTTCATATTTGCAATTATTTGGGATCCTTACTCTCTTGATTTTTGGGTTTGATTGACATTGGTGGCCGAAGTTCTAGTTTTTTTTTTTTTTTTTTTTTTTGGTGTTATTTTAAATTTTATCTTTTTGTCTCACATTAACAAATAAGTCATTAGAAACTACGAGATACCAAACTTTAGTTGTGCTTTGTAATGTGACCGTAGTGGCCTAGTTGATTTATATTTTGTATCTCATATACTAAATGTGATTTTAATTGTTGACAGCACAAACAAAATGGAAGTAGCAAAAGTAGAGAAACAAAATATGCATTCCTATCCTGTCACAGCTTCTCTATTGTATCCTTGGCTTGTAATCCTTGATGTTAAGCAAGGACAGAGGCAAACTTTCTTTGACGTATCAAAAAATCATTATCAAACAAAAAATATTCCTGAGATGTGCAACAAATTAATATATGCTTGTTCTCATGGATGGTTGGTTTTGGTTGATCCTGATTCAATGGATTGTTATCTTTGGAATCCCATCTCTTTAGAAAAGGCTCAGCTCCCATCATTGGAATCCATTGATTACAGAGGCTGCATTCTATCATCGTCTCCAAGTGATCCTGAATGCCATATCTTGTTCTTCAAAAGAATGGAAAACTCTCTTTTGGTTTGTCAGAAGGGTGACCTTGAATTTAACAAACAGTTTGTTATATTTGCTGAAGATTTTAATCTAATGAGCTTTGCAATGGTTGGAAAAACAATCTATTGTTTGGGATTAAATCATGCTCTGTATACAGCCGAATTTGTGGGTCGACCAGTCCAGTTTACACGACTTATAATGGAGGAACTTCCTTGGCCATCACCATTGGACCTTCCAAAATTTAATGGTTTTCTTGTTGAATCTGGTGGTGAACTCTTTCTGGTTCACATGATGTTTTTTGTATTTCGCATGGAAGAGGTCTATGGATTCTTTGTCTTCCGAATGGATTTTGAAGAGAAGAGGTGGGTGAAAGTGAAGAGCATAGGCGATCGAACTATTTTCTTAAGTCAGCATAATAAAACTGGTTGCATGTATTCTTTGGCAACAGAGTTGGGAATTAAAACAAACTCAATCTACTTTACGATGAACTGCCAGAGACTTCTTTACGTGTTTGACTTGGAAAGTCTATGTATTTCAAAGTCTTTACCTTGTTCTACTGTAAGCCGTGATTTAGAACAATATTGGGTAATGATTTAGTCTTTTGGACCTACTGTAAGGTAGTATGTTGATCATAAAGTATACATGTTTTGTTGTGGTTAATAATTTTAATTATGAGTTGTAATATATGAATTTTTGTTATGCATGAATAGTTATTAACATTATCAGCAATAATTTTAGAACAATGACCTATTTGATCTACCTTTCTTGATGGACTCCTCATTGTCATTGTTCATATTGGATCATAAGAATGAATTAATGTTTTCAAAGACTACTGCCAGGGATACCATCTCCTTCTATTACAAGTTTTTAACAAAATGTTGTGCTAGTTTATGTGTTAATAACCTCTGGCAATTAAATTTAAGAAATAAAAAAACCATATCACATCACATTCAATTAAAAAGCAATATACCATCAACACAATAACATCTGAAACAAATCAAAAGAAGAACACAAATTTGGATGGAAGGTTTAGGTAATTAAGTCTTGTTAGTGTGAATCCTACTTTGTTTAGTTGATTGGCTTTATTTTTGTTTTTTAAACACAATAATGAAATTTTCAATATCATATGACCATATGACAATTAAATTATTAAATAACTAGGTTACCCTCTATGTCCTGTCACTTTAAATAGGGTTTCTCTAATGTCTTGGACACTCTATAGGCTTATGACCTGTCAAGTGGGCGACAAGACCATTCTTATTGAGATACCTAAAGGCCCATTTGGGCTTTGATTTGCTTGTAGCTGTTGTTGTGGACCAAAAATTCATGTACATTTTAGCATAAAATTTTGGTTTTCTTTTTTTGTCAAAAAAATTCATGTATATTTTAGCATAATTTTTTTTTTCCTATTTTACATACTTGCTTTTCAAAATACACAACATTAGTCTTGTGTGTGCAATATAAGATAAATAGCTTAGGGAGACTCTTTAAGTAGTTAATATAAAATATTAAGATACACTTTAACCTAAAAGACCTAAACCCAATGTGCATGAGCTCAGCTATGTTATATTATTATTATCCACTCATTCTCTTCATCATTATTTAATCTGGAACTTTACTAACACTTGTACACACGACATTAGAAAGGACATTCATGCATCCATTAGCCTCTCTATAGAAATGATTAAGCCTACTTTATTCACATTCCTATTAGACACATACACTCATCTATAACAAGTCTCAAAAAAGTACTAATGATCTTGCTTGGTTGAATAATATCAATAGTGGTCAGAGAGTCAAGTTCAATTTCTAGGCAAGTAGTACCCATCTTTGAGAGGCCTCAACTCAAGCTTGAAGGGTGTTAGAATTATTGGTTAAGTAATTAAATTTACCATATCCCAAAAGTTTTGTATAATCGGTAATTTAAGATGATATCTGAGCATGAGAACCTATGTTCGATCTATCTCCTCCACTCTACGACTCTTTTAAATTCTCACATGTTAGTCCTCACCTATTAAAAGGTAGTTTCGGCCAACACGTAAATGGGAGTGTTAGAAATATTGGTTAAATGATTAAATTTACCATATTCCAAAAACTTAATTGGTAATTTAACTAAGGCTTTGTCACACCATTGCTCATGAAGACACTTTTAATCACATATCTATATCACCTCTTTAGGTACCCCCTCCTCCCACAACATCATGATTCCTTATAGAGAAGTTGATTTTATTTGGAAGGGAGAGGGGGGTATGTTGAACCTAACCAAAATTTCTTAATTTTATTTATTTTTTATTTTTTATTTTTTATAATTCAATAATTAAAAAGGGATGGGGGATTTGAACAATAAGCATCTCTATTGAAAACACCAAAATGTATTAATTAATTTACAAGACTTTTAGCTTAATTTCAATATATAAACAATAAACATATCCAGGTTAGAGAGAGAGAGAGAGAGAGAGAGAGAGAGAGAGAGAGAGAGAGAGAGAAAACAAAAAAAAAAAACAAAAACAAAAACAACAACAACAACAACAAAAAACAACGCCCGAGCTTTAGTGGTTCACAATAGAAGGGAAAATGTTGAATAACTTCTCCTCACGACAATCATGTATATTAAGGTTTGGACCGTGCGATTTGAATTTATGTTACAGAGTTATATCTATGTAAAAACGATTTGAATTTATGGTATCATATGAAGCTCTTCTTGTCCAATGTAGCCTAATCATTAAAAGCAAAACATATTTATAAAAAGGAAACAAAGTTTCCAGTCAATATTTGTTCACATTCATAAAATAAAAATAAAAATAAAAATAAAAAAAGAGACAATATCTATTTACATAAGTACTGAACCACTAAGATAAATTTTTGGGTAAATTTCACTAACTTACCCTGAGGTTTGGGCTAATGCCAAAGAGGTCTAAAACATTTCAAAACTAACCAACTTCATCCCTAAACCCAACTTGGTCCAAAATACCGTTTAAGCCCCATTAGGGATTTAGTGATTTTGATTTGGGTTTGTAAACTAGAGTACTAGGTGTTTTAGGGTTTGGAAAAAGAGATTTTGGGGTTGATTTTGAAATGGCTTTGGATGTACAGCTCATATAAATGTTATGCATGCTCCATGTATATGAATGTGTGTATATGTATCTAAGTCAGTGTGTGTAAGATTTGTTTGAGGTAGTGGGCTTTGTAACAATTTTGTGGTGAGGCAGTGATTTTGTAAAAAATAAGCTTCTATTTCTACTAGAAGATGATGGGAAATCTGCACCCCCACCACCATTGAACACATTCCAACCCCACATTCTAGCCTGTTCATATCAATAGGCTGCTTGAGAAACATGGGTATAACATAATTTTAGATCTTAATTTTTTTTGTGAAATTGACACTTTCCCTCACTCAAGCTTTTTATTTTTGGCATAGGATGTTCATGGATTCAAAACAAAATATTAGGATTTTTGCATTGGTTTCATGTGGTTTTGTACAAGAGAATAATCTTTTGTTTTGGTTGTCTTGAATCTCTATATATGAATAATTGAGAAGAGAAAGAGAAGAGAGGGATGACTGACAGAGGAGCGAATTAGAGAGAGGAGAGGAGAATAACACACAAACTAACGGGTCTAATGGTGGTTAGGGGCTAACTCAGGTTTAGGGACTAATTTGGTCAATTTTAAAATATCTTGAACCTAGTTAGCATTAGCCCAAATCTCATGGTAAGTGAAATTTGCCATAAACTTTTTTTTACCAAAAAAAAAAAAAAAACTGCTATAATTCACAAAATTATAGCACCATCCATAATAAAGTGTAACACCCCAGCCTTTACAAAATAAATAAACAAATAAAAGGGTTATTTTGGAAATTATTTAAGTGGGGGCATTTTTTGTAATAAGACCCAAGCCTAACCCTAGTCTTATATATAACCCATGTTGGCTTCCTCATTTATTTTTCTAAAGTGCCGCCTCCTATCACTTTTCCTTGTTTCCTCTAGTGTTCCCATTCCCTATAGCCAAAAATCCCATCTCTTATATTCATGTGAAGCTTATTCACTTTTGCCTCTTGGATTTTTATCTTGGCCAACTCATGGAAGATTCTTTTCCAATCAAAAATCCACCACCAAGTGTTCTAGTGGCTATTTTGACAGACCCATTTGAGGACCATACCTCTAAGTTTGGTTAATTCAATAGATGAGGTAAAAAATCTAAGTACTCTATCATTTTCTTCTATGAAATCCTTTGGGTTTTGTTATTTTATGATGTTTATGGTATATACTTGATGGGTTTGGTGAATGTTGGAAGATTAGAGGGGTATGAGGATTTGGGCAGCAAGAGTTTTTATTAAATCCAAAAATTTCAAACTATTTGGGAGTGTTTGCCTTGATGGGGTGTTTTGGTTGTCTATTTTACTAATGGGTATATGAGGGTTGGTTTGCTAGATCAACTATGGGTCTTGTTGTTGCATATGTTGATTTGAGTTGATTTTTGGTAGTGTGTTCTTTGCATTTTAAATGACTTTGGCAAATGTGGGTGTGGGTGTGTGTGTGGGTGAAGTGATAACTACATATTTATGCAAGTGAAGTGTGAACATGTGCTTTTTGCATACCAAGTGTTTGATAAGTTGTTTATATGAGATATTGGATTTGATTCCTTGCTTTTAATATGCTTTAAATCTTGTGGTTTTAATTGGAGTGATTCTCAAATAATTTGGGCTAGTCTTAAAACTATAACAATTTTCTAAAGCTGTCAGGGACAGATTTGAGTTAGCTGCAATACATGATTTTTAATAAATCACAGAAAAATCGTTTTGGGCTGAAATTTTTATGGTACATACTACACATATAAGAGCTTATCTCTATTGAAATTTTTATGGTACATACTACACATATAAGAGCTTATCCCTATTTAATTTCAAGTTAATCGAATAACATTTCGTGGACCAAACAATTTTTACAAAATGGCTGACCTGCTGTGTATTGAATCTGAAAGTGCGATGAAAATGCTGAGATTTTGTGGAATTTACTTCAAAATCTTTGTTGGATGAATTGGTTTGTGAATTCATATGCTTTCTTCGACATGTGTTTTACTTAGTTAAGTCTAATAATGGTTTGGTTTAATCATTTAGTGCTCTAAAGGGAAACTCATACGATATGCTACCCCTATTATGAGTTGATGTGTTTTATGTTTTGTTTATATGTGCACATTGCTTGTAGTAGAGAATTAAAATGCTTTGGTTTTGTGCTGTGGCACTATGAGTTTGTATGCTTTTTGGTTACCATTGAGAATGGGTACTTGTCTTAGGTTGGGCAAGCTAGGTTTTAGTGCATTTGATTTGTTGTAAGGGATCCTATTCAATTTTGGGGAGGCTTTGCGATAGGTCTTGTTATTAATAGGCTTGTTCCTTATGTTTCTAGGTTTTGAGATTCTTGGTGATGGACCTCATGACGGGAATGATTGATTTCCTTTATTTTAGCAACAAAGAGGTAAGTGGTGTTTACTAATTTTAGGGGTTTTCCCAAAACAACGTTGATTATTAAACTATTTTATATCAAAGAATTATGTTTGATGTGCACATTGACATTTGTTTTATGAAAAACTTGTGGGACAACCTAAACTTATTTAAACTTGTATGTGTGAATATACCTTTAATTGTTGAGAATTATGAATGAACTATTTTTGTGAGCATATTGAATATATTTTGAAAACCTATGGCAAGTCGTAATTAGAAGCTCAGTATGGTATTTAGTCCTTAGCAAGGTACAATCATACTGCAGCTAGTTCTTAGCAAGGGACAGTCCCAGAAAAGGGGACAGTGCACATTTGATAGCTCCTTAGCAAGAGAGTATACTATGGAGGATCCAAAAAGAAAGCTCATTAGTAAGGGAGTGCATCTTTAGGTTCCAAAGGAGCCATCCTTAAGAAAGGGAATGAAAAGGAGGTTCTAGTCCTAAAAAGGGGACAACACAACCCTGTCAACGGGGCGTAAACGTTGACCACGAGAAAAGCCTAGGAAATTGTGTATATGATGGTATTGATATATATATTATGAAGGCTCATAATATAAGGATATTTTCTTTTATATGAAATATTTGCTGATAAAATATTGATGAGTTATAAGTTATGAATTTGTTGTAAGAATTATTTATTTGAAAGGTTTGTTCCCACACCCCAATGTTAATAAATTCCACTTATTGAGTTATCTCACCCCCCCCCCCTTTATTTCCCTTTACAGATACATTAGAGGGATTATTGGAGTAAAGATTTTGGGAAGACAACAGTTACAAATTATATTGTGAAACTGAGGATTTCTTTATTATTTTTATGGTATGAATATTGTATCGGAGAATTATTTTGAGAATTTCTATCTTTGGTGGAATTAGAGCTTTGACAATTGTGATGAGATTTTAAGATTTTTGTTACATTTGTTTAATATTTTTATGGATTGTTTAGATTGAATAGACATTTATTATTTATGAATTTTGAGGCGTTACATAAAGTGTTTCATGGACAGCTACCTCTCATCAGGCCTAAGAGGAGCATTTGCCAGATCCTGTATCTCCATCTTACTCTTCATCAAACATGACTTTCTAGTGTTAAAATCTACTTTGTCCAAGTCCTCTGCGATACCCATGTACCCATACAAAATATGTTCCTCCACCTTTTCGCCTTGGTTTCCTGCATCCCAGCTTTTGCTGCTTTTACCATTGTTGGATGTTATTCTCTCAAAATCTACTCTACTGCACTTATTTTCATCAAAATACTTATGAAGCTTCTCTGCATCTCCTAGGCCAGTGAAAGTGCCCAAGAACTTTATGACCATAACACTTTTATCTGAGGGCCTCCCCAAGCACACTTTGATTCTTCCCCTTATAAAACCTTTCTCTGCCATAACAAGGCAAACCATTATAATACAGTATATGGCATTGTAATTAACTGTTTAATTTTTTGCTCAATTTTACCATTCACAGGCAAGCTGAATATTATGACTGATTCAAATACTGCATATCATGAACGTAAGCAATTAATATAAAATATACTTTGTCCTTATTAGTTATTATGTTGTGGTGATCAAAGATTAGAAGAAACTCCTAACAAGTATAGCTTTATGCCTACTCAAATTTAATTTTCAACCAATTGTGTTAACAGAACAGGTCATACAAAGTCACTTACCTCTTAGAAAAGCGTCAACCCCTTCGACTTTAACAAACTTCCATTTTCGCGGATTACTGTCTGACATAGAAATGTTGTGGACGACAATGAGAGGAAGCCAGAGTATCGAATCCTCTTTCTGAGCCAAGGCTTCTGCATTGGGCAAGACCTCTAGAGACCATGTTATTGTGTCATGTGGGACAACAGCATTGCATCCTAACAAAACACACATTGCTTTGTGAAGACCCAAGTGCTGTGATCTTAGCCCAACCTTGTGAGACATGAAGGCATGTGTTACCAAGCGTTGAGTATCCATGAACTCCTTTGAATGGCTAAAAAATGTGCATGGTTAATTATAACAGTTTCATCCCCTTCTCTCACTATCCATCTCCGCCTCCAGTGTCATCCCACCACACTCAAACAATCAAGAATCCACCAAACCACCAATGTGAAACTTTTTCCTCTCCTCTCGATAGGAGTTATCTCTCTCACTAAAGGTGAGTCTTTCCTCTGCTACTAGTTGAAGTGGTTTTCTTATTGATTTTCTTTTCCTTTTCCGTAAAGTACTCTAGTCTCATCATGGATTCCAAATCTATTCAAAGTCTACAACGGATTAACTTAACATCAAAGGAAGGCGAAGTTATCCAGGTTCGTCCAAGCCATAGGGAAAAGGTCTTAGAGGAGTGCTCACTAAGTCTATTTGGAAGATTTCTAACTAGAAGATCAATTAATTTAAGGGCAGCAAAGAACTTATTACGTAATAGTTGGAAATTTGGAACCAATCTAAAGATACTTGAAGTTGGAGAAGGGCTTTTACAGTTCAAGTTTGCTATGAACAGCCAATTGCAGTGGGTTTTGAGTAATGGGCCGTGGACTTTTGACAACTCTTTCTTACTGTTGAAATGTTGGGAAAAAGGAATGACAGCGGGAACGATTTCATTTACACATTGTCCTTTGTGGGTGCAAGGACTTCAGTTTGATCTTTTCACGGAAGAAGTGGGACAGGATATTGGAATGGGGATAGGACAGGTTGTGGAAGTTGACTGCAAGGGATTCGCATTTGCTCAAGCCAGGTTCCTTCAGATACGAGTCGAAATTCTGTTAGAGTCCAGAAGGAGACATAGTATGGGTTGCCTTCAAATATGAGAGGATGGTGAGTTTCTGTTTTAATTGTGAGCTAATTGGGCATGAAGTAAAATACTGTGACAAACCAAGAAATACAGTAACACAGGACTATCAGTACAGGGAGTGGTTGAAGGCCGGATATTGGAGACCAGAAGAATTTCTTAGAAGTGGGCATCAAGGCCAAACATTGGCAGAACTAGAGGTCAGACCAAATACAGTTACTGGAGTTATGCCACAAACTGATTCGTTAACAGCGGAAATATTGGGTAACTGCTTTGAAAATTTTGAAAATCATGGGACAGCTATGGTAATATCAACGATTCATGCTGAAGATAAGGAAGTTAACACGATTAGTGGTTTTTTAAAATACAAGGATTGTGTCTATCAACCTAAAGGAACGGCAGTCCAAACTAAGGATAAATCCAAGAATCTAGTGATAAAGGAAAGCGCTGAGATAGTGGCTAATCCCGTTGACATTGTGGCTAATCCCAATTTTCCTGGTGATAACCTATTCAGTGTACTTATCCTTGATACGGGGCCAAAACAAAACTCAAACTTTGGGGAATTTGCAACTGAAGAGAAAACAAGTGAGGAAGTAAGTGTACAGCAGGTGTGGCAAAACTTTGAAGATAAAAGTAAAGCAACAACATGGAAGAGAGTTGAACACAAGGGCGACACAGTAGGAACAGCATCAGAGGGCACCTTGGGTATGACGCCAAGAAAGAGAGTTTACACAGCTCAAAAAAAACTTGGGAAAAAGGTGGGGAATGAAGGAAGCAAGAGATATAAAATACAGGAGGTTAGGACATACACGATTTCAACAGCAGAGGCTGCTATCTAGCCCCGCCGAGAGCAATGATTGTGTTAAGTTGAAACTGCCAGGGCCTTGGGAACCAACGTGCAATAAATGTCCTTTCTCACTTGGTGAAAGAACAAGCTCCCAGAGTTTTGCTTCTTATGGAAACAAAACAAACCATTGATGAAATGAGACAGATTCAGAATGATCTACATTATGATTCTATGTTGGCTGTTCCTTGCTTGGGTAGGAGAGGCGGGTTGGCAATGCTTTGGAAAAAAGATGCAGATTTACATATTCAGACATACAATCAGAATCACATTGATGCACTCATTCTTACAAATCTGAATTTGCCTTGGAGAATTACTGGATTTTATGGGAGACCAGAAGAACAATTCAAGTGTGACTTGGGCATTGCTTAAACATCTGAAGGCACGAAACTCATATCCATGGGTGTGTATAGGTGATTATAATGAGATTTTATCCAAAGAGGAAAAGGATGGCATAATACCAAAACCAACTCATCTTATGCAAGAATTTCGTAATACTTTGCTACACTATGGTCTAATTGATTTGAGATTTACTGGAAGTATTTTTACATGGGAAAATGGTGGTGAGGAAGAGGCCTTCTGGCAAGAAAGGCTTGATAGGGCTTGTGCCATGTTGGAATGGCGAGAATTATTTCCTCTCAGTAGAGTTTCACATATTACTGCTTCTTATTCAGACCATGTGCCAATTATTCTTAATACACAGGTGGAGTATAATCAAACCCAAAATAGAAGAATCCCTAGACGTTTTGAGGAAAAATGGGCAAGCAATCTGGAGTGAGAAGCCATAGTTCATCAGGCATGGTCAAATGTTAGTGTGGTTGGCAGTCCAATGTTCACTCTTTTTGAAAAAATCAAGCAGTGCAGGATGGAATTAGTTGATTGGAGTAGAGTCACTTTTAGTTTTTCAAAATATAAAATCAAGGAAAAGCATCAGCTCCTACAAGAACTATGTAGCTCAAACAGGGCCGAAAATCACCAAGCCATTAGAAGAGTGAAAGATGAGATAAACACTTTACTATACCAAGATGAACTGCATTGGCATCAACGATCTAGAGCTATTTGGTTGCAGGTTGGTGACAAGAACACTGGATATTTTCACCAAAGGGCTAATCAAAGACGAAGGAAAAATCATATCTATGGGATCTTTGATGGAGGAGGAAATTGGTGTGAAGATGAAGAAGATATTGCAAGAGTGGCAGAAAGTTACTTCCAAGATTTGTTTAAATCGGCAGACCCATCAACAATTGAAGGTGTGTTGGAGACAGTAGATCGTGTTGTAACACCAGAAATGAACCAATACCTTCTCCTTCCATACACAGCGGAGGAAGTAAAAAGAGCATTATTCCAAATGCACCCGTCTAAGTCACCTAGCCCAGATGGTATGTCTCCATTCTTCTTTCAAAAATATTGGCATGTAGTAGGTGAGGTCGAGGATGTTTAAATGCAGTCCTGTCTATGTTACATTCTGGCCATTTTCTACATAAGATGAATTATACACATTGTTCTCATTCCAAAAAAGAATGAACCACAATATATGTCTGATTTTCGACCTATAACTTAGAAAATGTGATTTCTAGAATTGTTTCTTCAGTTATAGCTAACAGACTAAAAGTCATTTTGCCAAATGTGATCTCGGATGCCCAAAGTGCATTTGTGCCTGATAGACAAATCACTAATAATACTACTATAGCTTATGAGGTGTTACATAGAATGAGGAATAAAAGAACTGGCAAAAAAGAGCAGATGGCGGTAAAGCTTGATATTAGGCCTATGATCGTGTGGAGTGGGAATTTCTTCGACAAATAATGATTAAATTGGGGATGGATGAAAGGTGGGTCCAATTGGTGATGGAAACGGTATGTACAGCATCTTACTCAATATTGATAAATGGGGAGCCTAAGGGTTTTGTCCATCCAACATGGGGAATAAAGCAAGGAGATCATTTGTCTCCATATTTATTTCTTTTGTGTGCGGAGGGATTATCAGGAATGATAAGGAAAGCATTAGAAAATAGACAGCTACATGGAGTTTTATCATGTACGGGTGGAGTTTGTATTTCTCATCTACTATTTGATGATGATAGCTTGTTGTCTTGTGAAGCATCAATGGATGAATGTCAACGTCTTTTAGACATCCTGGGCAGGTATGAAGAAGCATCCGGTCAAGCCATTAATAGACAAAAGACTGCTTTGTTTTTTAGTAAAAATACAAGAGATGAGGTAAAGAGGGAGAAACAACAGCTGTTGGGAGCAAGGATTATAAATGAATGTGAAAAATATCTTGGATTACTTATGGCAAGTGGAAAATCGAAGGTTGGTACCTTTAAAGAGTTGCATGAACGAATAAATAAGAGAGTCATGGGATGGAAGGAAAAATTTATTACTAAAGCTGGGAGAGAGATCTTGATCAAGACTATTGCACAAGCAATTCCAACTTGCTCTATAAATCTCTTCAAAATTCCACAGGCAGTAGGTGATTCTATTAACTCTACATTGGCTAAATATTAGTGGGGACAGACAAAAGATGAAAGGAAGATCCATTGAATAAATTGGAAGAAATTGTGAAGTCCGAAGAAAAATGGAGGTATGGGTTTCCGAGATATGGCCATGTTAGCTAAACAAGCGTGGAAATTGATGCAGCACACGCATTCTCTGTTTTACTGGGTTTACAAGGCTAGGTACTTTTCTAGTTGTTCATTCTTGGAGGCCGAATTAGGATATAAACCCTCTTATGTTTGGCAAAGTTTGTTATCTGCCAGAGATGTTATCTTGGAAGGATCAAGATGGAGGGTGGTGGATGGTACAAAGATTGTGGCTTCATCCTCTAGGTGGTTATCAAACAGATTGGTTTTTAATGGAGAAGAGAGGTTGTCGTTTATGGTGTCTGACCTCATTGACACTAACACTTGGCAGTGGGATAGAACTAAAGTTTATGAAATTTTTGCAGCCAGGACTAGGAAGGAAATCTTAGCTGTTCCACTTAGTTGAAACCGTATGAGGGATGCCTTGATATGGAAGGAAAATAGGAGACATGAGTTTACTATTAAGTCTGCATATCAAGTTGCTCTCCATTTGAAACAGAATGGTGGAGTTGAACATTCAAAGGCTCAAGAAGATAGTAAATGGTGGAAACTGATCTGGGCTTTGAAGGTACCTCCTAAAATTAAAACCTTTTTATGGAGAGCTTGCTCAAATGTTCTTCCTACAAGGGATAATCTTCATCAGAGAAAGATACAAGTTGATCCAGAGTATGTAAATTGTGTTGCCAGAAGCCAGAAACATGTGCTCATCTGTTGTGGGAATGCCCCTTTGCACGGAATGTGTGGGCGATGGTAAAAGGTAGAGTGCAGAAATGTAGCAATGAAATCCAGGATTTTTTTCATCTATTTGGTATGCTGGTGGAGAAGTTGACGAGGAAGGAGCTTGAACAATGGGCCACTATATCATGGGCAGTGTAGAATGCTAGGAACAAGGTCTACTTTGAGAAAATCCAGCCACAACCAAAGGTAATAGTTGAAGGGGCGTTGGCAGCACTGGAAACTTACCAGCGGGTCTCTATCTCTCAAGAATACCTCTGAACAATGGTTTGAAGAAAGCCTTGGGGATATGCAGCTTTTTGAATGTATAAAATGGGGATGGGCCTTTTCTTGTTAGTTTTTGTTTTCATCTGTTTGGGTTGGTGTTTTTTTTTTTTTTTATGGAGTAAACACAGCTGGGTGTTTCTTTGAATGTATAAAATGGGGAGGGGCCTTTTCTTGTTAGTTTTTGTTTTCATCTGTTTGGGTTGGTGTGTTTTTTTGTTTTTATGAAGTAAACACAGCTGGGTGTTTCTCCTTTATACTTGTGTACCATGTTTACGTTTATTAATAAAGTTAATAAAGTTCTGTCGTTTTTATCAAAAAAAAAAAATTATAACAGTTTCTAGAAAAACATGATTGACCAAATTAACTTCTATCAATTAGTGGTATCCCATCTAATAATAGTAAAATACTACTCCAGTGGATCATTCAAACTACCTACTCTTCATAGATTTCCAAAAGTTATTATGTGCTGAAGAATATAATAGAAAATAAACAATGCTACATGTTAAACAATGAGTCCATTAATTGAATACCTTGGGCATGTGTACATTAGATCAAAGGTGGTTCCTGGATCCCCATTCCAATCGGTCGCTGAGTCCTCCTACTGAGGATGGATATAAGATGAGGCGGTGTTTGGGGTTGAAGGGGATTTTGCTATAAAATCCTTTTATGGTGCATTGAGCGGATCTAGCTCTATTAATTTTCCTTGGAAGAGTATTTGGGGTGTGAAGGCTCCACGTCATGTGTCTTATTTTGTTTGGACAGCTGCCTGGGGGAAGGTTCTCACAATGGACCACTTGAGGAAAAGATGTTTCACTATTATGGATTGGTGTTGCCTTTGTAGATGTAATGGGGAGAGTGTGGATCATCTGCTCCTACATTGTGGTGAGGTATCTCGGTTATGAATTTTGCCCTTAGATCTTTTGGTGTTTCTTGGGTTCTACGTATGAGGGTTATCAACTTACTGGCTAATTGGACGAATTGTTTGGGGAAGCATTTTTCAGTTGTTTGGAATTTAATACCACATTGTGTGATGTGGATTATTTGGTGGGAGAGAAATAATCGCATATTTGAAGATTCGGTGCATTTTGAGGATAAGCTCTTAGCTTTGTTTGCAACCACTTTTTTTGGTTTGATTGGTCTCGTGCATTGGGATTTACTTCAAAATCCATTCCACTGTTTTTAGATTCACTTTCTTCTTGTACATATATAAGTTGTTTAGTTTTCCTTTGTTGCATGTACATATCTCCTTCGTTTACTTCATCTCCTTGATGGAGTAGTTTCTTTTTAATACAAATTTTTCTTACCTATCAAAAAAAACAATACCGGTTACCCTCTCTCTCTCTCCACCAAACCATTTGTTTCTTATTTTGCAGAACTTCTCTCTAATGTCTCTCCTTTGATGGTTCTAAACTTGCTAAGCCAATCTCAAACCACTTATAATTGGCTAAAGTCATCTGTATTCCTATTAAACACTGAATTTGAAATGATCTAAGAAGTTCCTCCACTAATCCAAATGCTGGTAATGGGTCCAAGCATCTCAATACTAGAATGATGATTTAATTTGACAAACCAAACACACCACAGGGAGGGTCCACAATATATCTGATTAAAAAGTAAAATGGAATGTATATTTGAGGCATATTCCTCCATTCCAAAGCAAGAATTATACATCTAAACATAAATTTTTTACGTTTTGTTTGTTAGAAAGTCAAATATTGACCATGCATAACCAAATATAAATTAATACACTGAGCTCTTAATGACATGAGATATCATATCTTTACTTTCTATGCATATTGATGGTGGGGAATGTCTGAATAGGCATTCAATGCTTTTTCTTATTTCATCCAAAAAAAGTTACTTAAATAAAGCTTCTAATACCTACATGTACGGAAAATCAAGGTATCAGCCCAAAGTCAGCTCAAAAAGAAAAAGGAAAAATGAAAGACTTGGGTCTAAAAGAGCCTTGCATGGTTAATACCTGAGAGGCATTTTTAATATGATAAAACCGATAAGCATCTCTTCCAAGCAAACCAGCATCAGCAGAATCTAGATCAGATCCATCATTAGCCCTGTCACTGTTAAAACACGGAGAACCAGGAAAAGGATTACTTGAACTAAGTTCTGAAGTAGAAAAATCAACCAAATACAGGTGTGAAGCACTCAAATTGCATTGGAAACCCGCAAGGATACATCTGGAGAGATCATACAACAGTAAAGAGAAGAATGTTTGAAGGACATGCGATACACATGAGACTACCAAAAGTCTACCAAAATAATGCTCTCATGCCTATTTTCCCTCAAGCTTCAAAGGAGCTTAAGGATTGTAATATTGTGACTTCAACATACGATGCAGGAATTCTAAAGTGGCGTATTAATCCTAAGAAAAATGAGAAGATAAGGAAATGCTGCATTGTTAATAAACAAACAACCCGATTAACCAAATTTAAGTTCAAATTACATATGAATCTGGTTCATCAAATGATAATTGTTCAGCTGGACACTTAACTGATTACAATGGAGATACTATCAAATACCTTGGTTATCAATTGAAACAGTGGAAACCAACGGACATACAATATTTTTTAAAAGCAAACCTAACCATATCAACCATCCCAGTTTGTTCAAACATATAAACAGAATGGGGCCACCTTGACGACGACCTGATTCCGTTACAGATACTGCCAGATTCTTGGTTTTTTTAATCCTTTTCCACATAGCTTCACCCACCTCTTCTGTAAAAGCCACTCCAATCAACTTTCTGATTCTGTACAGTATATGCTCATTTAACATTTTTCTTAGAAGCATTTGCAATAAAGTCGTGCTCATATTTATCCTCAAATTATTATTTGTTCTATCATTATCCCCTTAGACAAGCTGGGGGAATACAAAAATCCAACTAGAAACATATCTACCACTTTCTGTTCATTTTCTACGATCAAAAATATTTTCTATATTGGTTAATTCCAAGAAGTTAGATAAGGCTGCAATGTAATGATGTTTGTAACTACACCAAACGTGAAAATTGCTTCCCTTCCCAACTGCTTCCCCCCCCCCCCCCCCCCCCAAACAAAAAAAAGGCATAGATACTCTATTTCAAGTTATCACATGCATAGCTAGAAGATAATCTAGCACTGAGAGATGTCAGTTGTTATGATTTAAGTGAACATAAACAAGTGATGGCGCAAAAAATTTTTCTTACAATTGATGACCGGCTATCAAACGTTGGTAGTATGAAGCAAGCTAGGGTCCAAGCTCCTTAAGTGGCATAGACATTGGAATAGCCTTCCTCCAGTGATCACAAAGTGCTTCAATTGCCTTTTTAAACCCCCCCCCCCACCCGCCCCCAAACCCCAAAAAAAAAAAAAAGAGCTAAAAGATGAATAACAAAGTAAACCAAATTTCATTCAATCTGTTAAACCTGTAAATTACTAAACGCTCTTTCTCCAGACAAACTTGATGCTAGTTCAAGGAATTCTTTATCTTCCAAATCATCTACAATTGGAAACCCAGGACTAGAGAGTGAAACTGAAATTTCTTATCTTCTTCCTAACTCTCAGACAGCAGAATGTTCCCTTTGGCTTCCCTGTCCAACATATGGAAAGATCATTCGCATGATTAAAATTTTAAATTTAACTAGGTACAGGGTGGGCTGTAAAAATAATCATAACACAATCAAAGGAATATTGAACTTAAAAGGATGAGTACAAAATTGATTTTGGTTCAAACTCGATTTTGGACCAAAAGATTAAACGTTGTTTATGTAAAGGGAAAATTGTACTTAAAAGGATGAGTATAAACTCAATTTTGGTTCAAAATTTGTTTACATAACGGGAATTTATATTGAAACTTTCAAGAATGTCCATACAAAAGCTTAAACTTGTAATAATACCATGATTTAAATTTCAACTACCATTTGGACTTTGGTTGATGCAGAAATTCTATAAATTTATAAACTTTGTGTATGTCCAGAACCATGCTACCAGAATGCATCAATGACATAAGATGCACCAGACCAAGAGTTCTCAAAACAATACATTAATCAAAAGGCCAATTTCCTTGTATGTGCTCTCGTCTGCATAAGTTATGGAACAGGTCACTACAGACATTGGCATCTGATGCATACCTCTACTTCGTTGCAAATCCCTTTTTTTTTTTTTTTTTTTTTTGTTACCATAAAATTGAAATTTAACAACTTAAACTATTTTTTTGTTACCATTTTTGCAAATCCATAGTTTAAAAGTTCAATATGAAATTGGCAAAAAGATTCTTTCTACTTGAAACAAATACAAGGTAAGGAGATTGCTTGAGCTCCTTGGTCAACAAGCTCAATAGAATATGATAGGTGTCATTAAAAGCAGCAGCAGTTATACCTCGAGTGCAGATTGGACATTATTATTTGCTATTGTAACATCCTTATTTTCAGGAATATCTTTGGGTGAAGATGCAGTGAGCCATTTTGCAATAGGGTCCTCTACAAAACAAGCAGAGTTGACAAAAATTTATTCCACATAGAATCTGCAGAAGTAGAAGTTGATCCATTGGCTTAAATATAATCAAAACCTGTTTGACTTGGGGCCTGATCATCATTAATTGAAAACCCAATTTCAATTTAATAGTGTTACATGTAAACACAAAACTTGCCCTCCACACCATTCTTATAGAAGGGGGTGCCATTTGAGGTAGAGATCATTGACAAAAATTCTTCTAGTTAAATTGTTACCATGGAAATATGCACCTAACCACATCATAAAGTGTGATATTATAAAATCATACAACATTATGCAATTCCTTACAGAGTAGGAAGAAGATTACAGTGCCAGACCATCATAACTGAAAAACCTAACTTCAATTCTATAATCATATGTTGTATAATAAAAGTTGGGTCCTCCAAGCCCTGGTTAGGCAAGGGTCCATCTTCTCTATGCAACAAGTAACTACAATCTCCTTGCGCCAAGTGGCTACCCTTTATTAAAGACTTGAATAAATTACACGATTTCCCTATAGTTTGTGGTGATTAAAAATTAGTCCCAAAATTTTGAAAAAAAAAATTAACTAAAACCATTAACTTTTTTTAAATTGTTACAATTCACACCTCTCAATTTGTCTCTATGAACTAAAAGTAACATCTATTTGTACAAGTTGTGACTAATACATACCTCAACACAAAACCTCATTTCATGTGAAACTATAAGACCTCTAGTAGACTACATGAAAATAGTAAAATTACGTAATAATTGGTCGATAGTTATTGGTGCCAAAAATTCACAATAACTCTCTTTTTTCTTCATTTTTTTGCCAAAGTATATTTTTTATTTTTGATAATTCAATAGTTGATGAATGTGGGAAGGGGGGGGGGGGGTACGAGTGGGTTTTTTTTTTAAATAAATATAAAAGCCAAACAATTTTTTTAGTTAGCAACGTTTCCAAACTATTTAGAAAACTAGCAACTTGAGTTTTTTAGACTTGATTTCCTGTAGCAAATCGAGTTTAAGAGACTCGATTTCTATGTGCTGGCAAAGCTAAGGTGGACTAAAAGATCCACGTGGAACTCGAGTCCTTAAGACTCGATTTCCTATTCACCGTCTTCTTCCTTCGTTCTTTTTCTCTCTCTTTTTTTTCTTTTTCTTTTTTTTTTTCTCCATCTGCCATCCCACTCCCTTCTTCCAAGCCCCCAATATCAAAATCACAATCATTTCCTTCAATTTCCTTTACCCATCAGAAACAATAGAATTAATGAATATTGAAGAAAAAATAAATAAAACAAAACATTGAGATCAATGCCCACAACAACCCCACCAGTTTTAAGAGGACCCATTCTCTGGCAAGCAACCTACAAAAACAAAATAATAGGTAGAACAGAACACCATGAAAACTGAAAAAGCCATAAAAACAAAGACACCCTTCAAAACCCATCAAAAAAAAAAAAAAAAACTTTTTGAAATGGAAAAACTGAAGCCAAGCACCAGGGGCGCAGCCGAGGTCGAGAACTGAGGAACCAGGTTTTATCAGCTTGTACTGCTTCTGCATCTGCAAAAGCTGTTCTTTCCCAAACAGAGAAAGATATCAAATGGGTGTGTGAGTGTGTGGATTTGTAAAAAGGAACAAAAAAATTTTTAAAAAGAGAGAGAGAGGTAGTACCTTGAAGGCAGAGCGAGCAACATAGCCAAGGCGTTGAGCTTCTCTGCAGAAGAAATCTAGTACTCCTGCACCATTCATCTCTCTTTTTGATTGTGTGTGTTTTCCTAAAACACCTTTTGAGGTTTAAGGATTTTGCAGTTTTGGGTTTTTGGGGGCTTGGAAGAAGGGAGTGGGACAGCAGATGGAGAAAAGAAGACGATGAACAGGAAATCGAGTCTTAAAGACTCGAGTTCCACGTGAATCTTTTAGTCCACCTCAACTTTGCCAGCCCACAAAAATTGAGTCTCTTAAACTCAATTTGCTACAGGAAATCGAGTCTAAAAAAATCAAGTTGCTAGTTTCCTAAATAGTTTGGAAACGTTACTAACTAACAAAATTGTTTGACTTTTATAATTATTTAAAAAAAAACCGGTACAGGTGCTTTAATCCTAGATGTCTCCGTTGGAAATACCAGAAGGTGTCAGTTGAGCTGCAAGGCTCTTAGCCTATTGCCAAAGTTTCAAAAAAATTAAAAAATACTAAAAAAATAATATTCAACTACCAATTGTTTTTAGAAATCCAATATAAGTTTCAAAATTTATATTATTTTAATAATCTGCTATTATTTTTTGTTTTAATAATAAAATTTGGATTGTACACGTCATGCTTGCATTATGTGACTCATTATAAGTACATTAAAATTATTAACATATTTTGCTTTAAGTGAAATTCTATTATCAATTTTTTTAAAATAAAAAAGCAAAGAAAAAAAACTACTTTGATTAAAAATAAATTATCAAAAAGTTACAATTTGTCATGTAACTTAAAACCATTTTTTTATATTTGATTTTAATTAAATTATAGAAATATTTTCTTTAGTTTGCATATGATTCTTAATTAAGCAGTGCATCATGAGATTGGTTAGAAATATTTACTTAATTAAATAGCCCCATCCCCTCCCCACCGCAGGAGCACTTGAACCCGGGTCCACAAACCCCCCCCAAGTCTTATGGCTTAGGGAAGTACCAACTCACCCAACATGCCAGTGCATCATGCATGCTAGCAGTAGTGTTACATAAAAATAAATAACTAGACACAATCATGATTCATAAAAATCAATCACTTGCATAACATATTTTTGGTAATTCAACAAAATCCCCTCTAGCTAATCATTATGATAGAAAAATGAATCTAATCTATAGAGGAAATGATATTGCATACAACATTCTGTAAATGCTCCAAACAAAAGATATGTTTGAGACAAACTGATGTATCATCAAGAAGATTTTGTCATACAAGAATCAAATTAACGATTTGGATGTCTAAAAATTATCCAAGTGAAAATCTGAAAAGAAAAAAGGTATCATTTATCAAACAACAACTAAATGACTCAATATTTATTAAGTATTTCAAAGCACACCAGTACCTTACGGGACCAACCACCACAGATTACCAAAGGTCGATTTGCCATCAAACCCACCAATTAATAGATGACGTAAACCAATAGATGTCATAAAGTGGTATGCCCGAGCAGCAGGGGGCTCGTTGCCAGTCAGTAAGCGCTTCCATTGTGCAGACACTTATTTGCCAAAAAGAAACACAAATTTTTCAATAAACAACTATATATGAAACAGTGATTTCTACAGCTTGTTTCACCCCTGCTAGCAAAATTTTACTGATGACATGCTGAAATTGGTTTTACATGTGTTGTTGTTATTGATATTATTATCATTTCTTTATATATAAAAAATAATAATAATAAAAAATAAAAAAAGAAGTAAAAATCATCATGTGAAAGTTGCAAGCATATCATATATCTATCCATCATTGTATCCATTTTTCAGTTCCGCTGGTAACAAAAGGACCATAAAAAATAGTCATACACCATGTTTCTTCATCAAAGAAGTCTGTAAATTACACGTTGTGTGTTGCCTATTTCTAAAACAAGTTATGAGAAATCTATGTTACAACATTGGGGCTTTTCCATGAAACCAAACAATACATGCATTATTGTCAGATAATCAAAACCATTTTTGGCTACAACATGTTTGAACAGCACCCACTAGGTATCTTGTGAGATGCATGTCCGTGGAGACAAGTAGTAGAAAAAAAGAGAAATGTTGTCACTGATGTCCTTTAATCTATAGTTCTGAAAATAACCTCTCTCACACCACTATTTTTTATTTTTGAATTTAAAAGGTAAAATGTAATTTCACATGTAAATTTCACACGTAAATTTCACACGAAAATGTCACATGTAAATTTCACACTTCAAAAAAAACTGTTTTAAAAATAGAACAAACAACTTTATACAGGTAATAGTCAGAATATCTATAGCAAGAACAATATAGAACGTTCATTAACATCATGATGACACATCCAGCACATATCTGCTAGGAATCCAACCCACAAAGTTGTTAAGCACTCACCCCAATCTAAAACAATGCAGTCATTGTAATAAATGTTATAACGACTCAACCAACCACCAGTCCCATGCCCTCCAAATAACAGAAGCAGCAAAGAAAAAATTTTAGCAGTAACGTTTATGGAAGTATAAGGAAAAAAGTTTCAGCATTGACACAACAACACATGAACAGAAATCAAGAAGGAGAATATAAAGGCTGCTGAAGGTTGTTACATAGTGCCCTCCAGAGGTCACAGTATGACCACAGCGAGAAGAAGGAGCTTGACGTGGAAGCTAGAACTGGGTCCATCCAGGTGTTTCATTTTCTTCTTTCCACAACAAAGAAATGACATAAATTCAACTTAGTTTACAAAAGAACTTCTAATAAAACTATTTTAATTATTCTCTAACACTCAAAAACTGATTGAGAAATATCACTTCAAAAAAAGCATATGCAGGCAAGGATTTCTTATAAGTACTTATTAGAAGACAGAAATACACCTCATTGTCAAATAATCATGGACTTCTCCACAAATTAAATTCAGAGAATAGTTTCTGAATAGTATTTAGCATAAACAAATTTACATCATACATCCATTAATCTATAGAAGAGATTCATTCATTTTACGCATGTTTTGGCAGATGGCTTTGTGCACTGAGATTCAACCACTGCTTTAAACTTTTTTTTTTTTTTTTTTTTTTTGATAGGTATGAAAAATTTGTATTAAAAAGAAGCTACTCCATCAAAGAGATGAAGTAAATGAAGGAAATATGTACAAGCAACAAAGGAAAAAAAAACAACTTATGTACAAGGAAAAAGTGAATCTAAAAACAATGGAATGGATTTTGAAGAAGTAATACCCCATGCACGAGACCAATCAAACAAAGTGCTCACAAACAACTCTAAGAGCTTATCCCCAAAAGCACTGAATCTTCAAATATGCGATTATTTCTCTCCCTCCAAATAATCCACATCACAAAATGTGGTACCAAATTCCAAACATTTGAAGAATGCTTTCCCAACCAATTCCTCCAACCGACCAGCAAGGAAATAACTCTATTAGGTAGAACCCAAGAAACACCAAAAGATCTAAGGGCAAAGCTCCATAACCGAAATACCTCACCACAATGTAGAAGCAAATGATCCACACTCTCCCCATTACATTTACACAGACAACACCAATCCATAATAGTGCAGCCCCTTTTCCTCAAATGGTCCGTTGTGAGAACCCTCCCCCCATGCAGCTGTCCAAACAAAAAACAACACACGACATGGAGCCTTCACACCCCAAATACTCTTCCAAGGAAAAGTAATAGAGCTTGATGCCCTCAATGCACCATAAAAGGATTTTATATCAAAATCCCCCTTCGACCCCAAACACAACCTCATCTTATCTCCGCCCTCTATAGGAGGACTTAGCGACTCCAATGTACGAGTAAAGGCCCCCACCAACTCCATCTCCCATCCATTAAAACCACATCGGAACCGTATATTCCAATTCCATCCTTCCTCCAAAGTGTGACTCACCACCATATCTACCACAGATGCCTCCCTATAAGCAGCAAGTTCAAATAGCTCCGGGAAATTTCCTTTCAATGATTGATCTCCACACCAATGATTATGCCAGAACCGGATTCTACTCCCCTAACCAATCTCAAAGGAAAGGAACTTGTTAAAACTCTCCCAACCTTTCTGAATGCCCCGCCATAAACCACATGATGGAGGACCATGGCAGCAATCGTTGAAAACATATAAACGGCGTCCTATGACTTTTAATTAGTTTTAAGTGTTAGGGGTATTTTAGAAATTTTATGTTTTCTAGAATGGGCTGCGTTATTAGTCCATTGGGTTTTATTTAAGTTTAGTTATTTAATTTGGGTTTAGAATTAAAGCCCAAGGAGTCCAAGTCCAAGTTTTATTAGGTTTTTAAGAAAACCTAGTTCTACTAGAATTAGGTTTAGTCTTCTATTTATAGAGCTGTGGTGTTTTCTATTGAGGTAGAGATTACTAATATTTTCAGATTTTAGAGCTATAAGCGTGTTACAGTTAGTGTGATGCAGACCATAGTTTTAAAACCGGAGCGGCCGGTCTGACCGGTTCAACTGGGAACCGGGAGCTAGTCCGGTCCGGTTAAAACCCCCAAAACCGGTCAAAAACCAGGGTTGAACCGGAAATTTTTTTAAAAACAGTTCGATGCCCGGTTCAGTTTTTAAGACCATGATGCAGACTACTCCTAGGTGTGATGCCAAGGAACCCTAAGAGTGATTCTTAGGAATTTATCTTTTATTTACTTCACAGTTACTATTCACAGCCCTGTTCACAGCAACCCAGATCTGGATTTTTACCTTTGTTTTATTCCTAAAGCCCTATTAAACCTTGTTTCCCCTTGTCCTACGTCACCACACCCATGTGAACCCCTACGTAACTTTGAAGACACCCCCCCCCCCCCAATTCCTCCCCAAATTTCAATGCGATCACACACCTCCATAATCTTGTCTCCCCAACCCCGTAACACTACAACCACTAACCCAAAAGAGCTTTATTAAAGGTAGTAATTTTCCTAATCGCCAACCCACCATCAACAAAAGGATAACACACCTTAACCCACCCTACCAAATGAAGTTTATGCTCATCCGCCAAACCACCCCAGAGAAAATCCCTCTGTAACTTCGAGAATATTTCCAAATTAGAGCCCCACATTGGATTTCTTGTGTATATATATCACTCATCAGTGCCATCATGTTCCATGTAGCATTGGCAGGTAAAATCCATCACATAGATTGGGATCTATATCTACTACTTGAATGGAAGAGTCTAACACCAGAACTGTGTATGACATTACATTAGGAATTCATAATCTGCCATATCATTATGTAATTATAACTGCAATCCATTGCAATCATTCTATTCACAATACTGGATTGGTACCTCAGTCACAGTATCTTTTCAAGATAGGTGATCTTCCACATGTTTTGTAAAGGAACTAGGAAAGTAAGAATATAATGTTGATATACACTTGATTTGGAACTTGCGGAATAATTTTTTAAGAACAAAGAAATATGTAACCCAAATGAAATAACGAAATCAAGAAAAAGAGATTTGCCAAGCACAATGCAAAGAAAAGCTATATGATATATGCCACAACACCGCTCACATCAATTTATTTGATATAAATTTTAGAATACACTTGGATTACTAAAAAGGATTAGAAAAAAAAAAAAAAAAAAAAAAAAAAAAAAAAAAAAAAAAAAAAAAAGGGGGAAGGAAAAAAAATAAGAAGAAAACAAAAGAAACTATTACACTTCTTCAATAAGACCCTTCAAGCCCCATAAATCATTCAGAATTGGCCCACTACCTCCTATTTAAGTCAACAAAAAGCAGCCGTGTCAGTTACAAACATCTTAAAAGAACACAAGCAAGTAAATAAGTATAAGTATAGTTCTGACAGCAGCACCCAAAAAATTGAAATGTAATTAATTTAAACATTCTCTATAATAATTCACAGCATAGATGCCTTTAGTAACAGAGATATGAGAAGTATCTGAAATGACAAAGTTGATAACAATGAAATCAAACGTTCATCTCTCTGCACCCTAACAAAAAATGGCAACTTTTGAATGCAAAATTTTAATCAAGATGAAAATTTTAAATTCAATAATGACTCATCACCAAACATTGTTTTTATGCAATTATGAAACCTAATCCCTATGTGAGCAGACAGAATGCTACTTCACCCCTGCCACCATAGACAAGCAACCTTTTCTCTACCATAGTAGCCGTGTGGCCACATCTAGGTGATGGTAATGATCCAGATACCGACAGCTCCATCCATTCTAGTGATACTGTTTCACAGAGCAAATCACATACAATCTAATTTGAGTTTCCACCATTATAAAACATTCTCTCCTTAAATTTTTCAGTAAGAGAACATAAAATATATCTGAAAAGACATAGAAAAGAGGTTACTTGTGTCCGAGACATACACATCTGATAACCATCTTTTACCATCCCAGCCACCATATCTGCACTCAATCACATCTTGCTTTATATAAAGTCGTGAAGAAAATCATTCCGCTTTTTTGCTTTTTGATAAGTCAAATACCTAAGATCTACACCAGTTATTTGATAAATTATGCTGCAAAGATAAATATTGACACTCACATAACAATTTTCCGGTTCCCAATGGCTGAAGCTGCAGCAAAATCTCGTGGCGAAGGTAAGCACCAACACTGGTGAGCTCAGACCACTGCCATATATCTGGAATAAACATAACTTCCATAAATCCACTTAGGTCAAGAGTCGTAAAACAAGCACTAGTATATGAATTTTGTGACACATCCATCATTACTATGCTTTCCTGAAGCTGCTATATAAGATTCTTACCTGTATCTAGAACCCAAAAGTCACCCAACCTGAAAATCCATCCTAAGCATTAATAACAAGACTGAATTTGGAGCTACAAAGCACAAAACCCATAGACAGCAAACATAAAGTAGAGCATGTGCACAAACCTTTTACTACCATAACACCCACCAAAGATGAACACGTGACAATCAATTGCAACAGCAATGTAAAATGCCCGTGGGCTTGGACCTACCTGGTCCTCAGACCCACTTCCAGTGCACTCTGGCTGAAACCAAAGTTTGTTATCTGAAAATCAAAAACCAAGGATCGAGAATCTGGAATCACATTCAAACCACCCCCCCTTCTACCAAAAAAAAAAGTCTGGGAAAAAAAGTCAATCAGCACTAAATTAATGTATGTTAGTGTCTACTCTGTCACTTTCTCTGAAACACATGCACACTCCCCAAATACAGTCACTATATTAACATATTGTAGCTTGGGTGAATAAAAATTCATGAAAGAGACCCATAGGCCCCAAGCCAAGTCTTCAATTTGGAACCATAACTAATTCTCTCCCGGGAACAATAATACCCTAGGGGCCAGGGTGCCCCAGAAGAGCAATACAATCAAGAAGCCCAAAATTAATGCATGTCTATATCCACTTTGTCTGTCTGAAACTCACATTAGGGCTAGTCAAGCCCACCCAAGCACGAGCTGCGTGACCGATGCTGCCTGACCCAGACCAATCCAAAGGCTTGTGGTTGACTTGGAGGGCCAGGGCAAGCAGGCATCAGGGGGTAGCTTTTAATTTCTTTGGGGTTTCGGGCATGTCTGTGTGAGGTAAGTGAAAACCTAAGGACCCCAATCTGAGCAAAAAATTTACTAACATAACAAGTTTGCCACACTAGCTCTATAATAAAAGTGGGAAACAACAACCAAATTTCTCTCCTCGTGCTTTGCTTCCCATCATTGCCCATGACTCCACAGTTATACTAGTACTCAAATCCGGAAAATCGGATTAAAAGCTGAGTTCTTTTTCTTTTTTTTTTAAATCATCGTTTTATTTTCAATGTGATTTTGTTTTTGAGTTTGGCTTCATTTTTGTTGCACTAATTTTTGTGTTTTGTTTATCTTCTTAAAAACACAACCTATGATCACCTATAAGATATAATAAAGAAAAGCAAAAAAAAAAAAAGTGAACAAAACAGTAATATTAGAAATACCCAGAAAGCTAAATCCAAAGAATTTGAAAGAATGATAAGGAAAACACAGATTAAGAACAAAGTCAAGATCACAAAAAGAAAAGAAAAAAAAAAATAGTTCCAACATCGTAGACCACGATATCGCTGAGAAACTTCTTGTCAACAAGTCCACCGAACACGACCACCTTCGATTTGCCGATGTTAACCGCGGTGTGACCACTGAGAATATCCCAAAAAAGTCAAAAACAGAGAGAGAGAGAGAGAGAGTTTGTGTGAGTGCCTGCGAGTTTAGGGAGGAGTGCCACCGAAATCAGAAGAAGAAGCTCGAACCCAGTAATGCATTTTTTGTCTTCTCTCTGAGTGGGTGTCTTCACTGATTGGTCCAAAGGTTTCAATGAAGAAGCAGTTATCAATCCAATTTTTTCACAAATTTCGCCTTTCAGGGGTTAATGTGATCATTACATTCCTCTATTGAACCAATTAAATTCAACAGTTGAGTTGTTAAAATAAATTATTTTTCACAATTAAAATTTAACAGTTGAGTTGCGGAAATAAATCATATTTCTATTAGTTTGGTCCATTAGTGAGTCAAAACTCACCGTTTTGTATTTTGTTTTGAGGTTTTTTTTTAAAAAAAATATTTATATTCACTTCCATCAACAAATTCACAATATATTTTAATAATTATTGAGATTTCAATCTTTTATGGTTCAAACTAAAATAATAAAATATGAAATTAGATCGAATAAATGTGTTGTAAAAAATTTAAAATGTTGTAATATTTTGTTGTTGTAACCAGGGAGAAAACCACCTTATGCATTGGGAAATTTTTTTTAAAACCTCTCTAATTATAGGTAAAACTAAGCTAAAATCATTTTGAGTTAAGAGTTGGCCCCCACAAGATTTAAAGATTGCCCCCCCCCCTTCCCCTCCTCCAACATGTCACTCATAAAATTCTTCCCACCCTAAATCTCAACTGTGCAATCATAAAAATTAACTCATTTCGTCTTTTTCATTATTCTCTAAAGCATGATAGCTATATCCATATTTTTTTTTTAGTTTTTAGTTATCCAATTTTTGTGTAGTACATCAAATTACCAGATTAAAATCATATGTGTTGAATTTAATTGTCCTTAAAAATAATAACATTATGTGTATTTTATTGGTCATGTTAAACGTTTGCTTGAATTTAATTGAAGAACCTAATGTATTATACTTAGAATATTGTACTTAAGTTTTGCACTTTCTCAAAACTATTACAATATCCACTTTCTCAAAACTATTACAATATCCCTTTCCACTTAAAAACCACTGAAAAGACTCTCCTCATCACTTGGTGCTCTCTCTTCAGTTACTCTTCATTAACTCTTCCATGGGATGCTCTCACATAATCACATTTTCATTAGTTTCTCCCTCTTCCATAACAAAGAGTTTTCTTATTTAAAGCTAAGCAAATATTGAGAAATACCAACTTCTTCTTTTTCTTATAAGCATGGGCAATTTTGTTGTATACTTATATTTGATTTCTATGAATGCTATGGACTTATGGTTTTCAAAAGAATAGGAGAAACTCAAGAAAAAAAGACTTAAGATGCTCAATTGGTCGATTAATTTGTTAGTATTTTGATATTTGAGTGCTATAGAATTACATCGACAAAAAAATTTTATCAATAATCTTGTGTTATAAATATATTGTACTTTGAGTTTTTCGTTGAATTGCAAATCAAAATAATAGTTTTACCTTGACCCCCCAAGCAAAAATTCCTGGCTACACCCCTGATTGTCATAATATGTTCATAATTATCAAGATATAAAATAAAATAAAATAAATAATTTTAAGTGCACAACATTTTTACATAAATTTCACAATAAATTTAGATGGCCAAAACTATCATTGATAGATTAAAAGTAGTAGTCCTCTCTCTACCACTTTCTCTTTTATTTATAGCCTTTTTTTTTTTTGGGAAAGTGGGGGGGGGGGGGGGGGCGGGGGGGGGGGTTTGGGTGATATCATTTTTGATTGATTCAGGGATCGGATAGTACGTGGGTAGCTTAGAGGAAGCTCTCTATTCTCCCAACTTTTTCCTAGATTTGTGCAATGGAGGTCAAATGAGAGAGGTCTGTCGCTATGGGATAAGTACAAGAGAAGAGCCGTAGAAAAAGATGGAAAGATCATGAATGAAAAAATAAAAATAAAAATAAATTCGGTAGGTAGTGTCTCGATCAAATCAGCACAGTTTCTTACATTATTTAATTTATGATGCAGCCACTCAAAATTATTATTTAAAAACTAAAAACTACTCCTCAAAAGTTCTCTAAATACATAATTCCAAATCTAGAAAATCAGCCTATCGTTTATTCTCAAAAAAAATCTGGAAAATTAGATTCAAAGTTGAGTTTTTTTTTAATCATTCTATTATTTTTCTGTGTGATTTTGTTTTTGAGCTTGGCTTCATTTTTGCCGCAGTAATTTTTGTGTTTTTTTATCTTCTAAAAAATTACCCAAGATCACCTCTACATGTAATAAAGAAAAAAAAGGAACAAAACAATAATATCGGAAATACCTAGAGAGCTAAATCAAAAGAATTTGATAGGATAATAAGTAAAGCACATATTACGCTCTGTTTGTTTCGATGTAAAATATTTTCAAATGTAAAATATTTTACTATAAAACATTTGCAAATGTTTGGTAAGTATTGTGACATAAACATTGCAAATATAAATAAGCCACCACATACCCAGCCACCAACAACCATTGCGAAAACACACCTTGTAATCCCGTCCCACCGACCATCGTCATCCACTACCCAAACACCCAACAGCCACTAGAATCACCACCAACCACTCAAAAAACAGCCATCAAAACCACCACCAAAGATTCAAAAAACTACCCCCAACTACCCAAAAAAAAAAACCACCAACCACCCAAAAAACAACCACCAACAACCCAAAAATCTATATCAGAAAGGCAAAACCACCCACAAAACCAGATCAAAAACCCACGACCAAAAACCCAATCTGCCGTTCAACAGTCAAATCTAATTTCGTGAGAGAGACAAGAGGAGGGAGGAGGTGTGGAGTCGGTCTGTGGGTGTTGCCGGTCGAGGAGTGTTGCCGGTTGGCAGGTGGCGCTAGTCGGTGGGTGGTGCCGCCGGTAGGTTTTGGATGAGATGGATTAAGGGGTGAGAGGAGGAATGTTGGGTTGTGATTGTGAGATAACTAAGAGTCTGAGAGGAAGGGCTGCGTGAGAGGGAGGGTGGGTGAGAGTTATCGGGATGAGAGCCAGTTAGCAAATGTAAAATGTTTTACCAAAATTTTAAGAGTAAAATATTTTACACAAATTTGCTTAGATTGATTTGGTTTACTGAAAATATATTACCTTTGACTAAATATTTTACTGCAAAACAAACATTGTAAAATAAGAAAATATTTTCCTACAAATATTTTACACTGAAACAAACAAAACGTTAGGAACAAAGCCAAGATCATAAAATAAAAAAGGAAAAAATAAAAAATAGTACCAATCATAGTTATTAAACTCGGAGCAACTTGGCTCATTGGTCAAACTGAAAAACCTAGTAACCGGACACCTAGACCAATCCAAGAGTTTCAATGGACCCTTTCTACGCAAGACCTAGTCAAACTTGACAACTTGGGTTTGTGAAATTTATAAAATTATTAGCCTCATCAGATGACCTTTGCGCGTGCAATGAAGTTTTTTTTTTTTTTTTTTTTTATTGTGGTCGTAGCAAAAAAAAAATATTGTGTTTTTTTATTTTGAGAATCTAATTTATAAGTGGATAAAAAAATTTAAAAATCAACAGGAGAGTAACCCTATTTTTTAGGTAACGTTTTAGTTGGAGTTAGGGTTGTATTTTTATCGGATTGTCCTTTGGTTTTGTTTCTACTTAAACATAGGAATGTAAGGGTATTTTCAAACAAAAAAAATCTAGTCCAAATAGAGAAAGCCTCTTAAATAGTAGTATAGATATCTATAGGTCTACTTTACTGACTTTTTATTATTATTTTATGAGTTATAATATGGTAATTTTAAAAATTAAAAATAAACTAAAGAATTAAAAAAATTAAAAATTTGCACTTTTCTATCTACCTACCTACCTACCTCCAAGACTCTCATCCTATCAGTAGACTACTATATTATCGTGAAACCTTGATTTTGAATTATAATTGCTTGGTTAATTTAGGCAAAAGCCTATTTTTTTTTTTAATTTACATAATGCTAGAAACACATTTTAATCAAGGTGATAAATTTGATTTCAAGCAAAAACCCAACCCGTAACCTGGACAAGAGGAAGCCACATCATCCAAAAGAAAATCAATGTGGTTGTGTTGTGGGACCGTGAGAGGCTTGGGTACTTCGTGTTTGATGATAATTGTCCTAAGTAAGGAGGTTGCAGCGTCTTTACCATGGTTGATGTTTTAGATTTGGAGACTGCGATTGCAAGTTCATCCCTCAAGCACCTCCTTAGGTTGATTTGTGATGGTGGTATTATGGTGGTTGGTGGGGTTTATTTTGCTTTGAAGTTATTGTGATATGATCTAGTAGGATCTTTTTATCCGTGATGGGTGATTAGTTTGTTTGAATTTTGTGTTTTTACGTTGTGTTTGGTTGTTAAAATAGTGAAAAAAAACTTGATTTAAAAAAAAAAATTACCATGTCAAATGTTTTATTTTATTTGTATGATGTTGCTTATTTTCGTAAAATCCTTTTAAATTTATGGTATGATATTTTTAATTGCAATCAAATATTATTTTATCAAACATATGAGTACCAATTATGCATATAATTTGTGATGAAGACATTTCCTGTTAGTAGTTAACGGTAAGGATCAAATTAATTATAAATTAAAAATAACATGAATTAAATTAATTATTCTTAAAATATTAAGATTATTGATTATAACTTTAAAATATAGAGACTAAAATAGTTTTTTTTTAATATTATTTATTTATTTATTTTTAATGAAGTCGCATTCTTAAAAAAAAAATTGAAGTGCCATTTTTTTTAATTTTTAATTTTTTACAACGAATTAGAATTTTATTTTTATATTTTATATTTATAGGAGAATTGGCATTTTTTTTTTAGTTGCTGGCGTCACGCGTGTACTTTTTTCTTTTTTTTGTTGAGAACACGTGTGTACTTTGAGATGTAGTTGAAACATAAAACAAGTTAACTTGTTCTGTCAGAAGTAAAATTGACCTTAGCTTTACTGTTAAAAAGTCTAAACCACCCCTATAGATTACAAAGTGAACAACTAAAAAAAGAACATAAATGTAATTTTACAACTAAGTGAAACAAACCCTAGGATTTTCCTGCCTATGTATAACGTAATCCTCATCATAACCGCATCTTCCTGCCTCCCAAGTCCCCATCTTCATCAAACTCTTATAACAAAAACAGAAAACAAAAAATTCCTTCTTAGGAAATTTCATCATGCTGGATATTTTTTTTTTGTTCTTATGGTCTTGTGAAAGGTATGTATTTTTGATATTTTAGATCAATTTGGGTTGAGTTAATCTAATTTGCTATTAAAGTTCTTTTCTTTTTTATTCTGAATGAAATTTCATGAAGTAATACTATATTAATGGTTTTTTTTTCCCCGATAATTTTAGATCAATTTTCGATCTTTAAATTATTCTTAAAAAAAAAGTTTTGAATTATAAGAAGAATTTATACAAAGACTCAAACCAAGATGAGAATGTTTTTACTCAAAACTGTTTTGATAATTCTGAAAAAAAAAATTCTATTTTACATTTGGATCTGTATTTTTCTCCATTTATAAAGCTTTTATTTTTTATTTTATGTGTTCTGTTTATAGTCTTTTAATTTCTTTGAATTGAACTATATTTTTGATAACAAGTTCTTTTCTTTTTTAATTCTGAATGAAATTTCATGAAATAATACTAAATAGTAGAAGAATTTATACAAAGACTCAAATCAAGATGAGAATGTTTTTACTCAAAACTGTTTTGATAATTCTGATAAAATTTTCTATTTTACATTTGGATCTGTATTTTTCTCCATCTCTAATTTTTTTTAATTATAAAATTTATGTGTTCTGTTTATAGCATTTTAATTTGTTTGAATTGAAATATATGCTTTTGATAATGTTCAATACAACATCTTAAATTTCCTTCACCATCTGTAATTAATGGGTCTCAAGGAAAAGTCAAAGTCCTCTAATCTTTGCTATTGGCCGCTCTATCTCAACTTTTCTGATGGTTTTCAAATGATGAATCTATAGGTCTACTTGCTTCTTTTGTAATTTGGATCAGCCAAATGCCACAGTTCATTCTAGAGTCGGAAATCCCAAAGGTATTGACACAAAATCCAATCTTTATCTTCTTTTTACAAGAATGTTTTTTTTTTTACTTATCAAAAAAAAAAAAAATTATTTATATTTTGTAAATCAATAGAAACATTTTCATTGTTGATTTAGATGTTAAATTATCTTGATATTGCATACCACTTTATTAGCATACACTTTCACAACCCAAAAAATTGTGCAAAGGAAAACTATACTGGTTTTATATAGAGAAAAAGTGATAAGAATAATTACATGCACTTTTTTTTTTCGTGTGTTTGAAAGTTACAGCAATCTGTATAATTACTGGAAAGAATAAGATAAAAATTATGATTGTAGAATAACTTTGAAATAATATGCAAAACTCTCAAAATTTTTGTGAGTTCCACTTATTAAAATAAGAAATAAAAACATTTTCAATAGATAATGAGAAATGCAATTTGCATATTATAGCAAACAAATCATTATAGATAACCAATTAACCATGCATGTAGGACCATATGTATCAAATTTTTTTTTTTTTTTTTTTGTGTGTGTGTGTATTTTGATTACACTCTTTTAATGTGTAATCAAATATACACACATTAAAATATACTAATTTAATGTGTTGGGGAATGCAAAGAAAAATAAACCAGCATGTTGGAACTTTGAAACCAACAACCATTCAGTCAACTAATTGTTGGTTACCACCTACAAGAAGAAGATCAAGGCAAGCGGGTTCACTGAGTTCACTGCACATGTTATTGCTTGCAAGTTTCAGGTATGAACCAATCAGTTAATTAAAAGTTTAGATTGGCAAAATTGAAGGCCCGTTTCGTAAAGTTGTTCTAATAATGTTGATTGTATTTTTTGAAAATACGTGTGGGTAAAAAAGTGTGAAAATACGTTTAATGTTGTTTAAAAACTGATGTTTAAGTTAATGCACTAAACTGGCTTGATGGAACTGACTTAGGCAGAGGCGGCGCGCAGGGAGGCAGAGCGCAGGGCTGCGGCATTCAGGGAGGAAGACAATTGAGGAGGGGAGCATATGCACAGGACTTTGTGGTTTTGAAAATGTATTGAATAATGAACCCAAACAGTAGTTGACTGAATGATTGTTGGTTTCCAAGTTCCAACATGAAGGTTTATTTTTCTTTGCATTCCCAACACATTAAAATAGTATATTTTGATATGAGTATATTTTGATTACACATTAAAAGAGTAGGGGAGCACATGCACAGTAATTTGTGGTTTCGAAAATGTATTGAATGATGAACCCAAACTAGTTGACTAGTTTGGGTTCATCATTCCCAAACTAGTTTGGGTTCATCATTCAATACATTTTCGAAACTACAAATTCCTGTGCATGTGCTCCCCTACTCTTTAAATGTGTAATCAAAATATACTCACATCAAAATATACTATTTTAATGTGTTGGGAATGCAAAGAAAAATAAACCTGCATGTTGGAACTTGGAAACCAACAATCATTCAGTCAACTACTGTTTGGGTTCATTATTCAATACATTTTCAAAACCACAAAGTCCTGTGCATATGCTCCCCTCCTCAATTGTCTTCCTCCCTGAATGCCGCAGCCCTGCGCTCCGCCACCTCCGCCTAAGTCAGTTCCATCAAGCCAGTTTAGTGCATTAACTTAAACATCAGTTTTTAAACAACATTAAACGTATTTTCACACTTTTTTACCCACACGTATTTTCAAAAAATACAATTAACATTATTAGAACAACTTTACGAAACGGGCCTTCAATTTTGCCAATCTAAACTTTTAATTAACTGATTGGTTCATACCTGAAACTTGCAAGCAATAACATGTGCAGTGAACTCAGTGAACCCGCTTGCCTTGATCTTCTTCTTGTAGGTGGTACAATAGTGGGGGCCTTCTGGCGCAGAACGTCGGCCCTTCTTGTTTGTCCTCAGCAGGACACCGGCTGCTCCTCTGTTGGCCATCCTGAAATTCAAGCAAATATTCGAATTTAACTACACAATTTACAGAAATGCTCTTGCAAACAAAAGGAAACCGGGCTGTTCCCATCTCCAATTGCAAACAAACTGGATTGGGTTTGACTCAATGGCAAGACATTTTTACCATGTGTGGTGATGTGTAATGGATTCGAAGAGTCCCCAACAATCATAAGGTTTATAGGTATGAATGGCCAACTATATTTTAATTACCAAAATAAGGCAGGGAGGGTGTCAAATCTCCTAATCTAAGTTGAGAAATATATGTCTGCAAACCATAGATATAGGTTTGGGTCCATGAAAGGTGTTCAGAACCCCATGACATCCTTTTTGTAACATTACCCTATTGATTTCACTTCCTACTTCATTATACTACATTAGGTATTGAAGGTATGATGGAATCAACAGCCTGGGAGCATCATTCTCCTGTTATGTTTCATTTTTTTGGGTCTTTATAGAGATCTGATGGGGAATCTATTAATTCATTTGCTGCTGCATTGTCCTCATGTCTATGATCTATGGGCATTCATATTTTGTCTAGTTGGGATTGTATGGCTAGTTCAAAGATATGTGACAGTTTGGAGGGCAGTTCCAGCAATGTCTTATGTGGTGTATTTAGAAGGAGCGTAATCGACACACATGTGAGGAAAAGGAGATTTCACTGCCTAATCTTAAGTTTCTCTTCTTGAAGACTCTCTGAATGGGCATCACATTCTCTTACCCTCTCTATGTACTCCTTAACGGAGTTTCTAGAGTCTTTATGCTACAGCCATTGATACAAAGGCTTTGATATTTTTTTTTATGATTTTTTTTTTCTGAATTTTTTTAAAAGCCTCTGGTATACGACCTGTATACATTCTTCCAAATTTTTCAATGAAGTTCGATTACTTATCAAAAATAAATAAAAACATGAAATGCCGATCTACAGCTAGCAACAATTCATCAAACAAAACAATGATAAGATCAAACTCATAAAAGCAACATTAATTACAAAATCATTAAATTAATAACAAAATCATTAAATCAAACTCAAATAGCATAATTTCTCTTAAGACAAAACTAGGTAATTAACCATATTTCGTTTAATTACCTTGAAATAGCATAAAATTTCCAAAATATTCGTTTTTCTTTTTTTCGAAATGAAAATAGAAGAAGAATGTTGTAATAGTGCTCAGTACCTCTCACAGTAGGCGTAGAAATCGGGGCGTAGAAGTCGGCGGTAAAAGATGAACAGTGCGTAGAAAGATAGATGAACAGTGAGATTAATACTTATAAGCTAGGGTATCGCCGTATCGGGTGACTTTTTTACTAATATACCCATAGCTACGAAAAAAAATAAAGGAAAAAAAATATTAAGGAGATGATTGGCTAAACTGTTGAAGCAAGTTAATAATGAAACCATTTCCTAAACTTAATTACCAATAAAAATTATAATAACAACATTAAATTCAAAATCAGTAGTTTTTCATACTGAACTTTACTATATAATTAAGTAAATATTTTCTTCCAATTTTTTTTATTGAAAATTTTAATCAATATTAAACAACACAGTGAAAGTATAGCTCAATCTAATATTCTTTTACGTTTCTCAAAAAAAAAAAAAAAAAAAAAAAAAAAAATCTTTTACAGTTTAGCCATATTTACCTCATTGGTTGGCCATTTATTTATTTTTTGATTTTGCCAAAATTATAAAACAGAAATGAGTTACTTCCATCAAACTCCTTGTAAAAAGTAAATCTATATTTTTTTAATGTATATAAAGAGTAGAATTATGAACTAGATACTTGAGGTATATTGAAATGGAAAGTGGGAAAATATAATCACGAATATAGGCAAGTCTTCAATGCAGTATAAGTGTGCGTTAGGATATCGCTTATTTTACTGAAAACAATAAAATAATATATTTTAGTTATTGTTTATTAATGAAATTACTGTTCATTTGCCTGTTTACACTGTTCATGTTCCATGAACAGTGCAAGAGGCGTTGGACTTAAAAAAAAATAAAAATAAAAAAAAGATCAAAAACGCAAAACGTGGGACGTAGATGCGTAAACCAAACAAACACTAAGTGAGCATTTGGGAAGTGCATTTTGCACTTCCCACGTCCTGCATTTGCGTTTTTTTTTTTTTTTTTTTTGAGCCATGATTGTTGATTTTTTTTTGAGTGAATAGTGCATACTAGTGGGTCCCATGCACTATTCACGAAATTTACAAACCTCACTTTTTAGCAAAATTTTCATTAAAAATAGGTCCTACAGTACCGTTCACATATTTAAAAATTATTTTGCTATAGTGTTTTTAATTTTCAGTTTTCAGTTATATCCAAACAGACCCCTTATGCTTAAGTGATGAGTCCTTTAGATGCGTTTAGAAATTAGACAACGAATAAATCCCACTTAGATACGTAGATATAAAATGCTCTTTTTGCTTCATATTTTTTATTTTCCCCAAATAATGTTCAAATGAAATTGATTATTATTATTATTATTATTATTATTATTATTTGTTGAGAGATTTTAAGTTATGGTATTCGCTTTTGATAATAACATTTTATTATCAGACTAAGACATCAATTAGCTTTTGGTGTAGGCAGTGATTGAATCCCAGATTTCTTATTTAATCGTTAAGAGATTTTACTAATTGAAATAACTATAATCCACAAAAATTGATTAATTAAGTTACCGTGCATGAAGATTGAAGAAAAAGATAAAAATCATTAAGAACTACAACACATGAACGTGTGTCTTCTCTCCCTTTCAACTCTTGCATCTATTTTTGTCCCAACAAAATAGATTTGTGCAACACTTGTTCTACAAACTATATGGTTCATAAATTTACTTTTCAAATTAATAGACGAATGTATTAGGTTAAATGTAGAAAATAAATATACATAACACATGCACAAAATAAAAAACTCTACGTGAAAATAATTACCAAAAAAAAAAAAAAAATCAATGACAATATGTGTTTGCATGTGTCTTATTTGCATATGAAGTAGAAACAGCGAAAGTCAAGGAAACAATAAGCAACATGGTTTTTTAATGGTAATTTAGAGTAATCATTTTCTAAACCATGCTTCTCATCCCAGTCATCCTAAGCTTAAATCAATGCAGCATCATAGGAACCTTGGCAAATCCTGTAAGAAAAGCATACCCAAAAAAAAAAAAAAAAAAAAAAAGATAAATGCCACCCAAAAAGTGATACAGACCAACCTAGAAAGATATAACCTTTGGCCACAAAATAATCGTTCAACCTTAAATTATAAATACATAGAAAGAAATATGTGAGTTGAGAACATGAATATACATTGAAGAAATATGTGAGCTAACCTCAAAATAATAACAACCATTTTGAATTTCATAGAAAAATAATCTTCCTTTGGCCACAAAATAACCGTTCAACTTGAAATTCTAAATACATGAAAATTAAGAAATATGTGAGCTGAAAATATGATCATTGAAGAAATATTTGATCTAAGAACATAAAAATATATCGAAGAATAATGTTAGAGAGAAATCAAGAATTAAAGAGAAAAATCATTGACTGTGGAGATTAAAAAAAATGTAAAAAACGGTGGTAAAGCAAATTACCCCATTGCAATTCCTAAGAGTCATTGAGATAATAAACCTAAAAGAAGGGTATCGCTAAATGAATAGTGGTTTTAATAATTAATTAAGTGAACAATCTTAAAGTTCACTTAATTTTTCTTTAAAATGAATGCATAATACATAGACCATTTTGAGGAGGAAAAAATAAACCTAAAAGAAGGGTATCACTAAATGTTATGTTTTGAAAATAATTTTTGGTTATTTTTATTTTCTACATGTAAGATGTAAAAACTCACATAATATTTTTAAAAATATGTTATATGTATATTTTTTTAACATAATATTATATGTAATAATCTTATTATATATTTTATTAACTATTTTTATAATTTTAAAATTATTAATTAAATATTTACGACATCATCGGTTTGATCACCAGTCAGATCTCAATTTGACCACAAAACCGATAATCACTCATTTTTTTGATTATTTGAACGTACTGGTTTTTAAACCATGTTTTTAATAAACCTTTGTTCCATTTAAACACTGTTAGGTTTTTATGTGTTTCATGTACTTCATCGTATAAACAATATAATTGTTTAGAGTTTTACACATTCCTAGGTTGTTAGGCCTCATGTATTTTTTGTGTTATCTCTCTCTTTTTTTTTTTTTTTTTTTTTTTTTTTACACTCTTTACAATATTTTTTCTCCATTAACTTTAAGATATTCTCTTTTCATATTTGCAATTATTTGGGATCCTTACTCTCTTGAATTTTGGGTCTGATTGACATTGGTGGCCGAAGTTCTAGTTTTTTTTTTTTTTTTTTTTTTTTTTTTTTTTTTTTTTTTTTTTGTATGTGTGTTATTTTAAATTTTATCTTTATGTCTCACATTTAACAAATAAGTCATTAGAAACTACGAGATACCAAACTTTAGTTGTGCTTTGTAATGTGACCGTAGTGGCTTAGTTGATTTATATTTTGTATCCCATATACTAAATTAATGTGGTTTATTATATTTTGTATCTCATATACTAAATGTGATTTTAATTGCTGACAGCACAAACAAAATGGAAGTAGCAAAAGTAGAGAAACAAAATATGCATTCCTATCCTGTCACAGCTTCTCGATTGTATCCTTGGCTTATAATCCTTGATGGTAAGCAAGGATAGAGGCAAACTTTTTTTGAAGTATCAAAAAATCATTATCAGACAAATATTCTTGAGATGTGCAACAAACTAATATATGCTTGTTCTCATGGATGGTTGGTTTTGGTTGATCCTGATTCAAAGGATTGTTATCTTTGGAATCCCATCTCTTTAGAAAAGGCTCCACTCCCATCATTGGAATCCATTGATTACAGTGGCTGCATTCTATCATCGTCTCCAGGTGATCCTGAATGTCATATCTTGTTCTTCAATAGATTGGAAAACTCTCTTTTGGTTTGTCAGAAGGGTGACCTTGAATTTAACAAACAGTTTGTTATATTTGCTGAAGATTTTAATCTATAGAACTTTGCTACGGTTGGAAAAACAATCTATTGTTTGGGATCAAAACATGCTCTGTATACAGCCGAATTTGTGGGTCGAACAGTCCAGTTTACACGACTAATAATGGAGGAACTTCCTTGGCCATCACCATTGGACCTTCCAAGATTTGATGGTTTTCTTGTTGAATCTGGTGGTGAACTCTTTCTGGTTCAAATGATGTTTTTTGGATTTCGCATGGAAGAGGTCTATGGATTCTTTGTCTTCCGAATGGATTTTGAAGAGAAGAGGTGGGTGAAAGTGAAGAGCATAGGAGATCGAACTATTTTCTTATGTCAGCATAATAAGACTGGTTGCATGTATTCTTTGGCAACAGAGTTGGGAATTAAAACAAACTCAATCTACTTTACGATGAACTACCAGAGACTTCTTTACGTGTTTGACTTGGAAAGTCTATTTATTTCTAAGTCTTTACCTTGTTCTACTATAAGCCGTGATTCAATACAATATTGGGTAATGATTTAGTCTTTTGAACCTACTGTATGGCTGTATGTTGAACCTAAAGTTTACATGTTTTGTTGTGGTTAATAGTTTTAATTATGAGTTGTAATATATGAATTTTTGTTATGCATGAATAGTTATTAACATTGTCAGCAATAATTTTGGAACAATGACCTATTCGATCTACCTTTCCTGATGGACTCCTCACTGTCACTGTTCAAATTGGATAATAAGAATGAATAAGTGTTTTCAAAGATTACTACTAGGGATACCATCTCCTTCTATTACAAGTTTTTAACAAAATGATGTGCTAGTTTATGTGTTAATAACATCTGGAAATTAAATTAAAAAAAAAAACCCATATCACATTACAATCAATTAAAAAGCAATATACCATCAACACAATAACATCATAAACAAATCAAAAGAAAAACACAAATTTGGATGGAAGGTTTACGTAATTAAGTCTGGTTAGTGTTAATCCTATCTTGTTTAGTTGATTGGCTTTTTTTTTTTGTTTTTAAACACAATAATGAAAATTTTCAATATCATATGACCATATGACAATTAAATCATTAAATAACTAGGTTACCATTTATGTAGCAGCCTGTCACATTAAATAGGGTTTCTCCAATGTCTTGGACACTTAATAGGCTTGTGACCTCACCAAGTGGGAGATAAGACCATTCTTATTGAGATACCTAAAGGCCCATTTGGGCTTTGATTTGCTTGTAGGTGTTGTTGTGGCCCAAAAATTCATGTACCTTTTAACATAAAAATTTGGTTTTTTTTTTTAAACAAAAAAATTCATATATATTTTAGCATAATTTTTTTTTTCTATTTTACATACTTGCTTTTCAAAATACACAACATTAGCCTTGTGTGTGCAATATAAGATAAATACATTGAGGAGACTCCTTGTGTAGTTAATATAAAATATTGAGACACACTTTAACTTAAAAGGCCTAAGCCTAATAGGAATGAGCTCAACCATATTATATTATCTACTCATTCTCCTTATTATTATTCAATATGAAACTTTATTAACACTTGTACACCCAATATTAGCAAGGACATCCGTGCATCCATTAGCCTCTCTATAGAAATGATTAAACTCGCTTTATTCACATTTCTATGAGACACATACACTCATCTATAATAAGTTTCAAAAAAGTATTAATGATCTTGCTTGGTTTAATAGTATCAATAGTGGTCAGAGAGTCAAGTTCAATGTCTAGGCAAGTAGTACCCATCTTTAAGCGCCCTCAACTCAAGCTTGAAGGCTGTTAGAAGTATTAGTTAAATAATTAAATTTACCATATTTCAAAAGTTTAAGCCTTTGGGATAATCGATAATTTAACATGGTATCAGAGTATAAGATCCTGAGTTCGATCCATGTCTCCTCCATTCTACCTCCCATTTATATTTCCACGTATTAGGCATCATCTATTAAAAGGTAGTTTCGGCCCACACGTGAAGAGGAGTGTTAGAAGTATTTGTTAAATGATTAAATTTATCATATCTCAAAAGTTTAAAACTTTTGGGACAATTAGCAATTTAACAAAGGCTTTGTAACACCATTGCTCATGAAGACACTTTTAATCACATATCTCTACCACCTTTTTAGGTAGCCCCTCCTCCCGCAACATCATGATTCCTTATGGCCAATTTGTTTTTGGGAGGAGTGGGGGTATGTTGAACCTAACCGAAATTTCTTAATTTCATTTTTTTTAATATAATAATTACAATGAGAGGGGGGGTTTGAACAATAAAGTATCTCTATTGAAAACACCAAAATGTATTAGTTAAGTTACAAGATTTTTAGCTAAATTTCAATATATAAACAGTAAACATATCCAGATTTTAGCTGAAAAAAAGAAAAGAAAAAAAAAAAAAAGACAACGCCCTTGGTTCACAATTCTTATCCATTTCACTTTTATATATATATATATATAGATATATATATATATATATATTTTTTTTTTTTTCACTGTGATATTTATATGACAATAGAAGGGTCATATTTTGAATAACTTCTCCTCGCGAAAATCGTGCATATTAAGGTCTGGACCATGCGTTAAGATGGACCCCGCATGGACTAGGTGTTTCTTATGTTAACCTCCAGCCAGAATCCCAGATTATACCGCCTATATATTTCCTTTGTAGTTAGCAAATAAATTCCGATTGAAATGCTCCCTATTTCTTCAACCTTTGTGAATAGATAGACATATATCAACCATAAATCAGGTCAATGAAACTATCTGTATAAAAAAAATCTGTAGGAACCTATTTTGTTTATGTGATTTTGAAATAATATGTATAATGATGACACCAAATAGCTACCATGACTGGATCAAAAGAGAATCACCATTGGTAGCTACTAGCTACAGAGTTATATCTATGTGAAAAAGATTTGAAATTATGGTATCACATGAAGCTCTTCATGTCCAATGTAGCCTAATCATTAAAAGCAAAACATATTTATAAAACGGAAACAAAGTTCCAAGGCAATATCTGTTTACATTCATAAAAAAAGAAAAAGAGAGGCAACATCTGTTTACATAAGGAGTATTGAACCACTAAGATAACTTTTTTTTGACAAAAAAAAAAAGCCTGCTATGATTCGCGAAATTATAGCACCATCCATAATAAAGTTTTTCATGGACAGCTACCTCTCATCAGGCCTAAGAGGAGCATTTGCCAGATCCTGTATCTCCATCTTACTCTTGATCACACATGACTTTCTAGTGTTATAATCTACTTTGTCCAAGTCCTCTGCGATACCCATGTACCCATACAGAATATGTTCCTCCACCTTTTCTCCTTGGTTTCCTGCATCCCAGCTTTTGCTACTTTTACCATTGTTGGATGTTATTCTCTCAAAATCTACTCTACCGCGCTTATTTTCATCAAAATACTTATGAAGCTTCTCTGCATCTCCTAGGCCAGTGAAAGTGCCCAAGAACTTTATGACCATAACACTTTTATCTGAGGGCCTCCCCAAGCACACTTTGATTCTTCCCCTTATAAAACCTTTCTCTGCCATAACAAGGCAAACCATTATAATGCAGTATATGGCATTGTATTTAATTGTTTAATTTTTTGCTCAATTTTCACTATTCACAGGCAAACTGAATATTGTGACTGATTCAAATACTGCATATCATGAACATAAGCCATTAAAAAAAAAAAAAAAAAATTTTGTCCTTATTATGTTGTGGTGATCAAGATTAGAAGAAACTCCTAACAAGTACAGCTTTTATGCCTACTCAAATTTAATTTTCAACCAATTGTGTTATACAGAACAGGTCATACAAAGTCACTTACCTCTTAGAAAAGCCTCAACCTCTTCGTCTTTAACAACCTTCCATTTTCGCGGATTACTGTCTGACATAGAAATGTTGTGGACGACAATGAGAGGAGGCCAGAGTATCAAATCCTCTTTCTGAGCCAAGGCTTCTGCATTGGGCAAGACCTCAGGAGACCATGTTATTGTGTCTTGTGGGACAACAGTATTCCATCCTAACAAAACACATATTGCTTTGTGAAGACCCAAGTGCTGTGATCTCAGCCCAACCTTGTGAGACATGAAGGCATGTGTTACCAGGCGTTGAGTATCCAAGAACTCCTTTGAATGGCTGAAACAAAGTGCATTGTTAATTATAACAGTTTCAAGAGAAACATGATTGAACAAATTAACCTCTGTCAATTAGTGGTATCCAATCTAATAATAGTAAAATACTACTTCAGTGGATCATTCAAACTACCTACTGTACATAGATTTCCAAAAATTATTATGAGCTTAAGAATGTAATAGAAAATACACAATGCTACATATTAGACAATGAGGATAGGGCATATATTATATGAAAATTGAATTCAATTACCATCTAATGAAACTTGAAGCTTACACATTCATAATCACTAAAATTTAAACCTAACAATGATATAGATTCAGGCAGCTAGAAATCTTTCCCGACCCCAACCAGCCCTTTATTAGCTTTCACTTACAGAAACTGATAGAACAGGGCTGAGGCAGGAGGGTGGCACAAAAAAGTTACTAAACCAATTCTTTAACACACTTGTAGATGACAATTAACAAATAATTCCACTACCAAGGGAGCTTGCACCTTAGCAAATCAATGATGTTAAGCAGAGATTCCCTTTAAAAGAAATGAAAATCTACACTATATCATAGTTAATCATGAAACGCGTCTCTCAGACTCTTAGGAAGTCAAGGTCTCATGGCTTATAATGGGACAAACAAACTTCAGACAGTTGGCAACTTCAGTTTGGACCATTTGTACCTGCTTACTTTAAGCTTAACCTCTCCAGTCTGCCAACAAGAAATTTGATCATTTTCCCTTTTTCCCGTGGCATAATAATTGCTAATGTGAAGATAATCTGACATCAGATTCTTTTCATGTGTGCTTCAGATGAAAGATCACCAGTTAATATATGAAATCAATTGATTAAAATTCCATGAGCTTGTGTAGGCACCACATATAGAAAGAGCTTGGGTATGCCTTTGTCAATATATTTACTGATCCACAGACATGTAACATATTTAATTAAAATCCCTGCTTGCTAAGACATGTCATTGGATCTTGATGTTCAAAGTAATTTCTTAATAGTCTCCAAAGACTCATAAATTCCACCAATGTTAGAGAGCAGGCCATGATAATTTGAGGAGGTAGTCGGGCTTATATCCTAAAAGTTTATAATAAAATAATTATTTGTGCAACCAGAAATATTGCACATGAAGCTACATCCATATATAGAGAGGCTTTTGGCCGTTCTTTTTCTACTGATGCATTCATTTTCCCCAGCAATCATCTTAGAGGGAATTTGTAAAAGACTATGACTATTACATCCAAAACATCTGGTAAGTGATGCCAACCCCACTTAAACATACCCTCTCCCCCCACCCCTAAAACCCAAAAAAAAAGAAAAAAAGGGAGACAGAAAAATGCCAATTCTTTTTAGTTTAAAATAATATCTGGGACATTGATCATGTAAACCTTAGTTTAACATCAAGGATGTAAACAATGCCCATATTCCTAATTAATAAATTATAAAGAAAAAGAGATAGGGAAAAAGAGTCATAGAAGCATTTATTGAATTGGAATTTCAACTCAATATGCATATAAAACATACACATGCCTATAGTGAAACCTAAACCAATATCCCACTCACTTGCAACCTAGTTGTCTTTAAAACTATACCAAAGTGGCTTTAGCATTACATACTAGTAGTAGTTACATATATACACATACAATGAGAGCGTGCATGCAACCAACCCTCTAGATTGTCTTCACCAAAATGCTGAAATGGCTTTGACAATAAATACTGAATACTGCTACACTACACATATTCAATGAGACTTAAAGACTACAAATATGCCCACATATAATCAGACATAAACACCACAACCAATCCATCCACCCAATGTGCTATAAAAGTTAACTCTGATCAGCAACCTATTTCCAAATATTAGACCTATTCCATAGTCCTTTACTCAATGAAACATCAGGGACAAAAAATGGACAGCAGAAATCATCTAATGATTTTCACCATAATTGAACAACAAAAGGCACTTGAGCTAGAATTTTGAAGTCACTTCTAAGTAATGTTCACCAAAGGTTCATGCCCCAGTACGTGGAATTGATGCCACCAAGTCATCCATCTCCTAAATCTATGCATAAACCTATATAATAAAACAATTTTTGTATCTATAATTGCAGGTAGCCAAGTTAAAATCCCAAGCAAATCCCAAACTAGAAAAGTCTTGAAGGTTAGTGCATACTCACTTGACTGCATTGGCAAGAGTACTGGCAATCTCCTGAATCAAATTATGAAAACAGGTGTTCCAGTTTTAGAAAGATAATAACGGAAAAGAAAACAGACCTTTTGCCACACACGATGCAGAAAAAACTACCAGCTTTTCCTTGCTCCTTGTATCTTCTTCGAACCGCTGGGTTTACATTCAACTTTTTACAGTACTTTAGGAAGGCTTCTTGTACCAGTTGCTTAAACTCCTCGGAGTCCTCAGATGGCTCAGATTCTAAGGGATTTACCCAATCTTCTGAAGGGTCACCATCATCTTCTTGCTCATCCTCATGATAATCATCATTTCTTTTCCAAACATTAGATTGCAGTTTCTGAAGACCACTTCTTCTATCAAAATGGTGCAAGTTATGTGAGCTCAGAAAACCAGTTCTTGGATGAGCCCTATATCGACCACCACGTTTATACAATCCTACTGAATGCCTTTGTGTCTGTGACAAAGAATCTTGAGATGATACCCAATTATCAGATGCAAAATCTTGACGATATTCTAGCCTATCATATATCCTCTTAGGCTTTCTGTATTCATTACGGTCCAATCCCACACTATTGGATGAATACAAAGCACTCATATCTTCATCAATCCATTCTTCACCACTATCATATCGATCTTGAAGCCCTCTGGATGCATTCCATTTATTTGACATGATTTTCCTAGAATCATGCCCACTTAATTCTTCCTTGAAACTGAATTTTCTTTTAAGCATCCTATCTGATGGTTCGCTTAAGCCATGTTCGTCCATTCTCTGCATCCTTACAGAATGTCTATGACCATCTAAATCATATTTAGAAACTGGAGGGCTTTGCAGCCTCTCCTTCAGAAACTTTGGACCTGCATTTTTTCCAAAACCAAAATCTGCTCTCATATGCAATATTTGACGATCCTGTGATGCACCCAAATGTGAAGTTTCGTATTCTGGTGACAGTCTCCTTTCAAACTCAGCTTGACTACGTCTAGATCCCAAATATTCCCCACCTTGTTTTGATGCATTTGACATTCTGTTTGTATCAAGGTATTCTGAAACTGTCTGCTTGTGTAAAGTAGAATGGTCCAATAAAGTACCCTTTCGGGGATTTCGATAAGAATCCTCAGTGATATTATCAACTCTGTTTACAGCATGGTGCATTATATTAGGTCTTAGCAAATCTCTATGATCATAATCGCTTCGTGCATGATCATAGTCTAGCGAAACTTGTGGAGGCATCATTCTATACAAGTCATCAGATGGATATCCACGGTCATCATTTGCTATTCCATATAGTTTTGTGTATGGATAATCTTCACACTCAGCCCTGGTGGGACTACATGCACCTCTCTGGTAATATGTCAGATTCCTTTGTCCAGCTTCAGGTTCTCCAGAAGAATCTATTAGTGGTCTTTCCTCATATGCATTAAAACCTAATGGATCTGCAAGTTTTCCACTGCTCCTTGAAAATTCACCTGAAGGAGGAGGCAGGTGCATGTCATCCCGATAAGAACCCAAAAACTCGCTCCTCAGCATACGTGAAGAGGAGCTTGACAAATCAGCTAGGGGAGATGTGCCTGCAAAACCTTTGGAATGAGATGCTGACACAATGGGATATGGCATATCCCTCGATTGAAACATGGGTTTCTCTCCATCTTTATAGGAGTCCATGATTGGTAATTTATCCATAGCTATAGTGTCCTGATATTGAGGTCTTTCATGCTCAAACCGGCGTATATCAATACTTCGAGATGAAGATGATAGGTGCCCATCAGTTTCTCGATAATCTGAGGTGGGGCCAAGATCCTGAGTCAACCGATATGATCCATGTGCTATACCATCTTCCATTGCCATTGATTTCTGAGCCAACATCCCGTGTCCACCACCAGCTGCCAATCTGCTTTCACTAAAGTCTCTCTCTTTACCGATTCTAGAACTGTTATGCTCATATAATAAAACATGTTTAGACTTCAAGTTATCATCATCAACCTTAAAATCAGCACGATCACACAATTCATATCCCCGCCTCAACTCCATAGGAGGCGCATAATTCCTATGCATAACAAGAGAATCATCATCAAACTGAGCCCTTTTCCTCACTTGCTCAAAAGGGGGCGACCTTGATCGTATCTGATCACCCCTACCCCCATTACTGCCACTCAAATGCCACTGATGATACTCCCTCCTTTCAATCGAACGACTCCTTTGACTCCCACCCGCTACCCGTCTAGACCCATCTAACCTATGAGGACTCATACTCCGCCGGGCACGTGGAGACCGATCCAATGCCACCCGGCGCGGAGACCGGTCCAGCGCATCATGGCGTGCACCACTATAAGGGTAGTCAGAACCCATTTCCAATCTGTGTTGACCACGTAGCTTTGAAGCCGGAGATAGTGTTATATAATCTTCACGCCTTCGTGATTGCATACTTAGCTATTACTAATCAAAATTACACTGCTAAGTAATATAAAAGCTTTGATTTTTCTTTCTTTCTTTCTTTCTCTATCGATTTGAGATTTATACTATATTCAAAGCTTAAGATCAAATTCTATATAGAAAAAACACAAAAAAACCCAAATCCAGAAACACAGAGTGAAAAGTGTTTCAAGCACAGTAGGATTGTACCTGAAACCCTAACCCTAGAAAACTCTCACAAAAGACTGCAAACAGAGACGAAACAAAGAAAACCCTTTTCTGGGTTTCGATTATCCATGTCAGACAGAGTGAAAAATCAGAGAAATTTCAAACCTTGCAGTGAGAATCCATGGTGTTGATATTTTGTGTGCAACACTGAATTTGATGCTTCTGTTTCTTTCTCCAAATTCATATATATCAGAGAATTCAGAAAGTACTTTTGTTGTTTTCACTATTTTCTGAGAGAGTGTTTTTGTTTTAGGAAATTTGGTAAATTTTTTGGGATTGGAAGTATATATGAAGAGTTTTTAGGCGGAGAGGTTAGAGAGACGTGGCGAGAGAAGTTTCTCTTTTCAGTGCTTAAGTACTCGTTTACTTTTTCATTCATCTGCTTTCTTACTGTGTTGTGTGCACTAAGGAACGATATGAGTATGAGGTCCCCTTTTTTAGCTATTTATATGGGAATTTTTGGGCTAGTGGGCTTGTGTGGGCGTTTCTAGTGGGACTGATTCCATGCTGCAATAGGACTCTCAAATAGTTTTTGTTTTTCCTTTCCTTTGCATCTCAACCGTTGGTTACTTCTTTGAGAAGCTTACTCATCTTAAATTGCAAATTACACAACTGAATTTTACTCCTTGATATTTGAAGGTATTTAGATTTTACACTTTGATATTTCAAAATTTGAATTTTAACTTCTATGTTTTAGGAGTGTTTGGATTTTATCTCCTAAAATTTAGGGGTGTTTGGATTTTACACCATAAAATTTTATAATTTTGGGTGTAAAATCCAAACACTCACAAACTTTAAAGGGTAAAATTCAAATTCTGAAACGTTATATGTAAAATCCAAACACCCCAAACTTCAAGAGGGTAAAATGCAAATTTTAAAACTTCAAAGTATAAAATCTAATCACCCCTAAACTTTAAGGGTGCAATTTGCAATTTATCTTTTTTTTTTTTTTTTAAGTTATTCTAGGATTACAACCTTTACCACATCATTTTTCACCACTATTTTATGTGGTAGATTATAATTGATTGCGTGTCATTTTTAATGAACTTACAATTTTTTTTTCTATCAATCACGGTATGTCTACAACATTTTTACAACAAATTTGGATGGTAAGTTGTTATTGGTTGTTACTAGTGAACAAAAAAGTAATTTCAGTAATGAATTCAAATTAGAACCAGTAACAACTTATCATAAGATTTGTTGTGAAAATACTGTAAAATCTATATGATAATTGTAGGAAACGGTATGGAAAATAGTGTGATTATTTTTTAACTAAAACACACTAATCGGTTGTCTTCATTTTGACCATTTTCGTGTTATTTACGTTTCATTATTTTTTTATGTTAGCACTTTATATTTGATTTTGTGTTCATATTTCTATTAGTAATCTAACTAGTAGGTGTCATTCTTTCTTATTTTTTTCTTTAAAGAAATATTAGGTCTAAATTTTCTGAAATACATGAATTTTATTATTGTTATAGGCATAAAAGTATATCATGAACAGTCAAATTACAAAAGGAAATTGACCCAATATAAAAACGAAATCAAACTTCAAGTGTTTAAATAAAAAATTTTAAAACGCAAAGGACTATAATGAAAATAACACCCCAAATCTTAAGGGTTAGTGTACTTTTAGTCTTTCTTTTTTTTTTTTTTTAGAGTTGAATCTTTCATGTTTAGTTAAATTGGTGATGATGTGGTAAAATTCAATAGGTTCATTCAAAAAGAAATAGATTAGATTTTAAATACTTCATGGTATATGTTGGGAAATTTAGACCCCAATTGATAGAATTAACAAATTTTAAACTCAAGTTGTTAATTAGATTTATTATGAATAAACTTTGTTACAACAAACTAACATCAATATAATGTCAATATCATGTACAGCGGAATAGTAAATAAGACAAGATATAATAACGTAAGAAAATCAATGAAACAAACTAGTTTCACTGTAAAAAATCTAGGGGGAAACCTTCTCGAAAAGCAATCCACTATAATAAAAAGAAGTTTTAGATCTAGTACAAAACCTTTGTCCCTAGAATTTACAATCCCCGTAGATGAACTTATAACAGAAACCTTCTACTACTTTAGAACTTTTGAACTCTTCAATATATGAATGCCTCCCTTTTGCATGGATCCCAATACGTGACTAACCAATAATACACGGCTCCCAGTACGTGACTAACTCCAGCAACTTGAAGATGTTGTTGACTGCAAAGTTCTTCACTTCATTAACAATGAAAATCAAGAAGCACTTGGTTACAAAACTCTAAGGCACAGATACGCAGTAGCTTCTTTCGAAGAGAATAAGGCACTTGGTCACTTTTTACATGTGTTCTCCTTGTATTCTCTTCTGTGACGGCCTTTAAAATAAGTTTTATATATGTCTAGAGTTGTGAGAGAATAAACTTTATACAAATACATAAGCATGGGCCGAAAATCAGATCTGGAAATTCTGATTTCGTAGATTTTGATAAATAGGTTATCTATTGAGCAACTGTTGAGCATCGGACTAAAACAGCCTTTTAAACCTCGATAGATGCAATTTGTCGAGTTAGCTGTTGAGATTTAAAATACAACACTTCTTCACTTGTTTCTTGGACAGATTTGCACGGCTTAAATACTAGACTTGAACTCTTGTTCCTTGAAGTATTAAACACATCCTAGATCTACCCAATTACAAGTAAAGTATGTTTTGGTAAAAGATTAGCCAATTCTACATGACATATGTTCTAACAAGTTTCACATATGTCATAACAATATAGTTATTGAAAAACTTTATTGGATTTTAATCACCAAGCATTTGGTTCAAGTGATACCTTAATAGTGATTAGTCTTTATTCATACGTGGTAAAAAAGAAAGAAAAAAAAAAACCCTAATAAATTGATAATGTTCAACGTGAAAGACTTTTATTTTCTAAGATTCTCAATTGAAAGTGATTTCATCCTTGCTTTCTTGGCAAAGAGTAAGGGTTAAGTGAAGAATATACTATACCGTGTAAAGTTTGAAAATATGCAGAAACCATGAAGTATCTAGGGAATTATTCATATATTATTCTAGATTAAAAAATACGATATCTCCACAAAAAGAAGGTTGAAAAATACACCAAGAGTTTTATAACTTTTTTATTTTTATTTTTGAGAATAAAGAGTTTTATAACTTAATTGATACTTTTTTATGTTTCTAATGAAATTATATATATATATATATATATATATATATATAATGCACAATAGATTAAGATATTTAAAGTAAAAGGCTTGAAGTAAAATGCTGAAAATAAGAAAGCTTCAAAATAAAAATAGTATAGTAAAAGCAGTTGGTATTTTAACAAAATAAGGTTTCAATAATAGATTAAAACACTTACAAGAGATAGTAGATACAAAGGCTTTGAATAGGAATGGAAAAGGTTACAAGCTTAGAGCATTACCATCAGCTCTTTTATAAAAAATATTATTTTGACATACCAAAAGCCTACTTTATTATTTTACCACATCATTTTACAATATCTCATTCATCACATGTTTTGTTCTTCAATTCTATACGTTAAAATAATATTTACAACACATTAAAATAATATATTAACTCCTCCCCCATCATCATCATTAGCATCAACAACAACAACAACTGCACAACCACCACTACTGCAATAACGGCCACCATCAACCACTGCCGCAACAACATCGACAGCCACCACCAGCACAAACCCACATCCACCAACGCCACCTAAAAAAAAGCACACAATCGAAAAAAAAAAAAATCCACAACAACCCACCACATTTACAAACCTTAAAACTCATCCCAAATCAAACAAACCCACAACCACCATTGCCGCAACAACGGCCACCAACAACCATTGCCGCAACAACACCGACAGCTACCACCGCACAAACCCACATCCACCAACATTACCTTAAAAAAAAAAAAAACCTTACATGCGATCACCACCAATCGACCTCATCGATGAGGCCAAACTCCACGGCAACGGCCGATCTCAATGGCAATGGTTTAAGCAGAGAAAAAAGAAGAAAGAGAGAGAATGACTAGAGAGAGAGAGAGAGAGAGAGAGAGAGAGAGAGAGAGAGAGGCGTAGAGAAAGTGATAGAAAAAAAAAAAGAAAAAGAGAGAGAGAGAGAGAGAGAGAGAGAGAGAGAGAGAGAGAGAGAGAGAGAGAGGTGAAGCTTCTGGAGAAAGAAGAAAAGAGGAAAAAAGAGTGACAAAGATAAAGGAGTGGCGGAGAAAGAAAAAAGAAAAATAAAAAGAAAGAGAGAGAATAAAGAAAGTCATAAAGGATGAGGGAGAAATGAATAAAAAATTATTTTTTTAGTATTTTCAATCCATACCATTCCAAAGATGGAAAGGTACTGTTCACATATGGTAAAAATTATGAGATTTGGAACATCTCATGAGAGGGGTTTTTTGGTGTTTTGAGTGTCAAATGCCAAATATTTAGCATTTGACACACCTAATAAGAATGCTCTAAAGAAAGTAGTCTAGAAACTATATGAAATTTGAAACTAGGAAAATTAAGTGATGTCTTAACTTGGAAGGGACATCCCCCTTTATAGGCAAAATAAAACACTATTTAAACAGTGAATAGTAAACAGTAAAATTGACTTTTTTACAATTCATTGTAGGTCAGCAAAATTGATAGCATGTGCTGTTTGGAAGGAATCATCTCCATGGGAAATAGTCAGAGCAAGAGTCATACTCTTATCAGGGAATCAAAGTAGCTTTAGTAACTTTAGCAGTGAATCAATGCAGATTAACTATAGCAGTGAATCAATGCAGGTGAATCAATGTACACACACACACAATATAACAGATATATCATGAATAATAAACAATGAAAAATGTACTTCAAGATATGGAAAAATTCACATAATTCCCTCTTTTTAGTCTTTTCAATTGTGTTATGGTGTGGGTTTCAGTTAGCTCAACTGCTAAAGTCTTGAATAGTTAAATAAGAGATTTGAAATTTAATCACCACTTAAATCAAAAATCGATTGATATCTTAATCTGATGATAAAGAACTATCATTAGAAGAAGATGCCGTAGGTTAAAACTCACTTAAAAAAATTTGTGTGTTATGATAGGGCAGTTTTTTTTCTGATAGGGCAGTTGAAGTCAATACATGAGAGTGAAAAACTCCCAGTGCCCGCAATAAGAATCTATAATAAATAAATAAATAAAACATTGCCAAAACTCACCGTTTTTATACTTTATAGTGAGAAAAATATGGCATAATTAAAGGCATTTCAATTTTCAAATAGATCAAAGACAGAGATCGGTGAGAGGGAAAGGACTAAGAATGACGGCAGGCTTTTGCCTACTCGGTATGATTGTTAGATTTTTCTCTCTTTCATCTTATTCATCAATTTATCATTTTGTAAAATTGTTTTCAAAGTTGATTATTATTTTTTTTGTTCCAAAATCTATTTTTTCCATATGTATATATATATGTGTGTGTGTGTGAGGGCTGGGATTAAGAGCCAATAGGATATGAACAACATTATTTTACTTATATAAGAGAATTGTGTAGCTTGAGTTTAGAGTTGAGAGAAATTGCAGCAAAAATTATTACTCAGTTTGAAATGTATTAAGTAATAATTATTATTATGTTTTTTTAATTTATATTTTGTTAATGATTAGACATACGTTTTATTTTTATGTATTCGTTAATTTATTTTCAAATATTTGTATAAATCCTATAAATAGATATATATAAATCTTTATATAATTCTCATTATTAAGTGGTGGAATTTTTTTTCTCCACACTCTACCCCCATAGTAAAAATTTTGGTTCCTTCTCTAATTTTTATTATTATTATTGAATCAAATTAATTCATGATTTTGATAATAGTTATGTAAAAAAAAAAAATTAGGGTATCTATCTTTTGGGATTACTGTTGGCAGATAAAAAATGGAGTTGTTCTTTATCACAGCATGACATATTTGGCACCAGAGAAGCTTGCTTAGACAACTAGACAAGGTGATAAGAAGAATAAGGATCCAAAGCTGACAGCTAAAACAGCATCAGATCACCTTACTCTACAGGCTAGTTTACACAAAAGTATACAAGTAAAGAAGATGTACATATATGAAAAGCAGGGATAGACATGTTCGCCTAGAGGTTTCAACAAAGTGAATACTGATAATGGAGCTCTGTTTGAAAGAAAAGAATATAGGCCAGAGTAGGAGTAGTGGTGGTCAGGGATGAGAATGATAAGGTTGCCGCGGGACTAAGCCAAAAGGAAAGTTAATTTGGTGCAGCATTGAGACTTGAGAGGCATTCAATTTGGAAGGGACATATCTAAACAATGAAGCAAAGGGAGCTTCTACCAAAAAAGAAGCAAAGGAAGCATTCAGAACTCAGAAGCCAGAACTTTCACTAAATGGTATATTTCCTATGTAGGTAGAAACGGCAATAGTGACATAGTGTAGCACATTGTATGTTCAACACGTATAAAATATCAATGCATGGATGGAAGAAGTGCCAGACTTTCTTGAAAGGCATATATTAAATGATGTAACACACATTAATATATATATATATATATATATATAAATATAAAGCTCTTCTATGCCTTATATATATTATAAAAAAAAATGAGACATTTATTTAAAAAAGAAAAGAGAGAGAGAGAGAGAGAGAGAGAGAGAGAGCAACCTTGGCAATCATGTTTATTATAGTATAGAATATAGATTATTCTAATTTTTGGGTTGTGCTTGCTTTTTATAATTAAACAATAATCGTCAATTTGGTTGAATAGGCTTGTAAATTAGACCCATATCTATTAACCCACCCAAGAAAAGGATATATGGTAAAAGAATACCAATCTGTTTTAGTTGAACTCCTATCTAATTTTTACCAAATTCAGCTAAATTATACCTACACTAGAATAGGCTTGCAAATTAGACCCATATCTATTAACCCGCCCAAGAAAAGGATATATGGGCAATAAGAATACCAATTTGTTTTAGTTGAGCTCCTATCTAATTTTTACCAAATTCAACCGGATTATCCTACACTAGAACCAATCCATTGCAAAGTTTATGTTATAAAATTTTATTTTTATTTTTTAAAGACTCATTTTCAATGCATGTTTATGTACTAAAATAATTTTAAAATTTGTATATTATAGAAGAATATATTAATAATATTCTTGTCAACTTGACATGGAATTTTCAAAATATAGAAACATTTTCAGTATTGGATCTATTAATTATATTAATTTTTTTTAGTAATTTCATCATAAATTTTCTTCATAATCATTTTATATTTATTTATTTTACAAAGTATGTTATACTCTTCAAAAAGTTCTATACATTTAGTTTTTTTTTTTTTTAAGGAAAATAGTTACTCTATTATACGCGTTTTTTTTAAGGAGTGTTTGGTTTGCTGTGATGTTACATTACCCTGTAATATTACGTTGTTGTGATCTTACCTTAATGTAATCTCAAATCTCAATACAAGAATATAACATCATATTGTTTAAAAAGGTGATGAAATTAAGATAATGTGATATATTTTGTAATTTTAAATTGTAGTAATATTAGAAAAAATAAAATAAACTAAAAACTTTAATGTCACATTATCATAATGTGCATCACATTAAAAACACATTACCAAACACCCTCTAGCGTATGTGAATTTAAGGACTAGTGGACTTCTAAAATTTATCACCAAAAGATAATCCAAGTTTTAGTTTTGAGTGTTTCCTTAGTTCTTTTATTTTTTTGATAAACCCTTAGTTCTTTTATTTGTATTGAATGAAAAGATGAAAAAAAAAAAGAAATTAAATATCACGTTTAGGTTTCTTTTTATTCTATTATTTGTTTGCATGTGAAAAATACGGATCATGACTTAACCAACCAATTGATGATTGGGTATGAGTAATAAGAATAACAACTCGTTTAGTTTCACCTGACTTAGCCAACCAATTGATGATTGGGTATGAGTAATAAGAGTTACAACTCGTTTGGTTTTATCTATTTTCTACTTGTAGTCATTTTGATTAGTATCCAACCGGGTCACACCTGAATCTGTCGGATCCGACTCGTTAACCAAGTTTACGTTGGAGTATGGTGGTGCGGTGGGGTTTTAGGCTTTTAGGTTCTTGCATCAATGCTTGTATAATAAAAAAAATACTACATTTTAGTCAATTAAGTCCAAAATTATGTAAATATACATAGTTGCTAAGTAACCTTGTAAATTTACATTGACACAATTCATTTTGCATTTCATATTTTTTTTTAGGTATCCCAATAATGAAAGAAGCGAGTAGACAGTGCTTGTTGTGTGTAAGAAAAAGAAACAATTAAAAAATAAAAAAAATTGATATTTTAATTAAACATAGTATAAAACAGATAATTTAATGTGAAATGTTTTGAAAAGTGAATATATAAAATAGAAAAATAGATTCTCATATTAAAATAGATTGAAATTTTTACACGAGCTGATACGAATATACTATAGCGGTGTTTATATAATAAAATATGTGGTTTGGACAGCTCGTTGCGAAATAAATGCACTAATGCATGGCCCCATAAGGAAGCCATGAACACAAAACAATACTGCCACGTCATGTGATTTCAAATGACAAACTTCCTCTTGCTTCAAGCAATCTTGCTTGCCAGCGTCCCCATGTAGCTGACTTGTGAAATCAGTCTCTCAATTCAATTTGACAGTTTAACTACCTAGGGTAAAGAAAAAGAAAAAAGAAGAGGATATATTAACTACAATTAATGGTAAAGAGTACACAGTATTAGCAGAAAAATCCTTAAGATTTTTAAGCTGTAACATGAGACTTCAAGAGTAGTAGCTCCAACTCTGAAGTGCCTAAATGTAACATGTAGCTGTGTGTAAAGTTAGCACCAAGATTTTGTTTTACATGTCTTGCTTTCATTGTTGTTAACCGAAAACAAGTCAAAAGTCTTAAAGCTTTCTTGGGAGACAACCTCTTCTTTTGCTTTCTTTGGAATGTATTCAAAAGAAAGCAAGTCTCAAGCAAGAGAGACTTTTGAGGGGGTTACATAAAGAATAGGTAGAGGTGGGTTTTGTGGGAGCAAAGAAGCCTGGTGACTAATGCAAAAAATGAAGAACATTGGGAGCAGTGGAAGACTGTCAACTGAGGAGACTGAAGATGAGGATATCTCAAGGTTGGCCATATCTACATTCCAAGCCAAAGAGGAAGAGATTGAGAGGAGGAAGATGGCAGTGAAGGAGAAAGTTGAACTTCAGTTGGGACGTGCTGAAGAAGAAACTAGGCGCTTGGCACAGATTTGGGATGTAAGTTTTTTTTTTTCACACTAAACTCTATAAATTTTCTAACTATTACAAAGTTTCGAAGCTATGAAAAGGGAAAAGAAACGTTATTTCATTGAACTTTAATTTTAAGTCTTAACTCTTGATCAAAATTGTTATTCATTTGCCTTTTATCACACAATCTATTAGGAGCTGGAAGTACTTACAGATCCTATGAGAAAAGAAGTGGCAGTTGTACGTAAGAAGATTGACATGGCTAACAGGGATCTAAAGCCGCTGGGGCAGAGCTGCCAGAAAAAAGTATTTGCTTCTATAACCATTGGTCTTCCTTTAAATCTCATCTTCATCGATTTGAATTGTTTCATGTTGCCTTTCTCTGAATATATCCTAGCTTGCACATCGCATGTATCTTTCTTTTTTTTTTTCTCTAGTGTTTTTGGAAAGTTTTTATTATATAGTTTAATTATCACCATGAGTTTTGCATGTTGATTGGTTGGCTATAGGAGAAAGAATATAAAGAAGCCCTGGAAGCTTTCCAAGAAAAGAACAAAGAAAAAACTCAGCTAATAGCCACATTAATGGAGGTCAGTAACAAACTTGACATTTTACAACTAAAATTACAACATTCTAAATGATGCTCCTCTTTTTATCCAAAAAAAAAAAAACAAGATGCTCCTCTTGGATTTCTTCTTTACATTTTCAGAAGTTTCTCCCCTACCCCATTTTTCTAACCCATTTTTGTTTTTCTTTTTAATTGTCTTGTTTGTGATCTTATTTCCAGTTGCTGACAGAGAGTGAGAAACTGAGGATGAAGAAACTTGAGGAGCTGAGCAAGAATGTAGAATCCATAAACTAAGATTTACAATACTAATGGGTGGTTTTGCTTGTGAGTCTGTACTAGATTAATTTCCAGAATAGTAGGTGTTGATCTACCTTAAAAATTTCTTGTACTACGAGAATTACATCATGCCATGTCTGAATAGGGTCTGATAAGCATTGAAACAGTCATGCAATAAAATAATGTCATTATGCAGATACACATTATTGTTACCTCGAAATGTTGCCCTATGCATGTTATGGTATTTTCAAACGTTTCTTATTCATCCAGGAGACAAGCAAACTTCCAAGTCAATGCATGTTATACTAAACAAGGTTCTACACTTCATCTATAGCCCAAATGGTTTTTATTCGTACTTAGCATATCCTGTTACAAACTAATTTTTATGCAACAAGATTGAATGTATTCATCAATTTTACACTCTTGTTGAGTACCAAGGACTAAAACATGTTATTAAAGAAACTTAAGTGGATGGCTGATGGGCTAATGAGTGTTAATCCAAACTAAGACAGAATATATAATACCTCTAATAACCGTTCCGTGTTGACAAATATAAGAAGTTTCACAACCATACACCTTTCTGCAGCAAAATCTATGAGAAGTTAGGCTGACACAGAGTTCTACAATTCTCAAAATTGCCAATCTAAAAATACCAAAGCATCCTACTGAAAAATCTGCACCTGAATAACTCTGATATGTCATGATATTGTAGCACTACTGACTACACCATTGTGTGAGTAAGGACAATTTTCATTAAAAAAAAAAAAAGAAAAAAAAGAAGAAGATTGAGGACAATTCAAGACAGTAGCAAATTACAAAGCATGTTGTACGGCACACTGAGACAGGCAAGATTTATAGGACTTTATAATGAATAGGTATTACAAATTTGTATTCAAGCAAAAAAAAAAAAAAAAAAAACCTGTTTGTGCAAGGACTAATGGTTTGATATAGTTCCAAGAAGAAGACTCTCCCAACATATTTCATGAGATAAGGAAATCTAGGACACCATTAGGCAATCTTAATTTATTTTCTTATAAAGGAAGACTCCCCATATATTAATTAATCAGAAAGAATCTGTTTGTACTCCGTGAGCAGCAATGGGAGATCATCCATACGTAACTGGAAATCATCAAAGAAGTTGTGATCAATGAAAGAAGAGGAAAATATGGAAGTCAAGAATTTGAATCACACATTGCACTAAAGCATGAGTAAATAAGGCAAACCATGAAGGATAATTTAGATGAAAGTTATATTCAATCAGTACATTAATTAGTCCTGTATGTAAACCATGTATAAATATTAAAATAAAATTTTTTCGTTAGTGAAACATTAATTCAAAGAGCAAGATCACTATATATAACGCAGATTCGCACCCGCAAAATGATTTGTGTATTAAGGATCATTTAGGTACTAAAATGCATGGTGAACAAATATTAAAAATTTTATATGTAAGAATAGAGCATGACTTAATGCCATCTAGATATCAAAATCACCCAAGCGCTATAAAAAATTTGTACAGCTGTCCATAACATCCAAATTGTTTTCTTGCTAGAGAATAGATGGGAGCATGTATATTCAATAAAGGTTGTCATATTTTTCTCAGCAAAAAGTAGCTTAGGCCTTAGATTGCATAACAAAGATCCCATGATGTTGGCATGCATCATAATGAGGGTCAGTTGAGGGAAATGAGTTCATTAATTAAATACCTTGGACATGAAATCCCCAGACATGAGTACATCAGATCGAAGGTGTTCCTGGATCCCCATTCCAATCGGTCACTGAGTCCTATTGAGGTTGGAGATAAGATGAGGTGGTGTTTGGGGTTGAAGGGGGATATTGATATAAAATCCTTTTATGGTGCATTGAGGGGATCTAGCTCTATTACTTTTCCTTGGAAGGGTGTGAAGGCTCCACGTCGTGTCTTTTTTTGTTTGGACAGATGCATGGGGGGAAGGTTCTCATAACAGACCATTTGAGGAAAAGAGGCTTCACTATTATGGATTGGTGTTGCCTTTGTAGATGTAATGTGGAGAGTGTAGATCATCTACTCCTACATTATGGTGAAGTATCTCAGTTATGGAGCTTTGCCCTTAGATCTTTTGGTGTTTATTGGATTCTACCTATGAGGGTTATTGACTTACTGGCCAGTTGGAGGAATTAGTTGGGGAAGCATTCTTCAAATGTTTGGAATTTGGACATTTTGCGATGTGGATTATTTGGAGAGAGAAATAATCGCATATTTGAAGATTCGGTGTTTTCTAGGGATAAGCTCTAAGAGCTTTGTTTGCGACCACTTTGTTTGATCGGCCTCGTGAATGGGGATTTACTTCTTCTAAATCCATTACGCTGTTTTTAGATTCACTTTCTTCTTGTACATAAGTTGTTTTGTTTTCCTTTGTTGCTTGTACATATTTCCTTCGTTTACTTCATTCATCTCTTTGATGGAGTAGTTTCTTTTTAAAACAAATTTTTCTTACCCATCAAAAAGATATACCGGTTTCTCTCTCTCTGCCAAATCATTTGTTTCTTATTTTGCAGAACTTCTCTCTAATGTCTCTCCTTTGATGGCTCTAAACTTGCTAAGCCAATCTCAAACCACTTGCAATTGGCTAGGGTCATCTGCATTCCTACTAAACACTGAATTGGAAATGATCTAAAAAGTTCCTCCACAAATCCAAATGATGTTAATGGGTCCAGGCATCTTAATACTAGAATGATGATTTAATTTGACAAACCAAACACACCACAGGGAGGGTCCACAACTTTATCTGATTAAAAAGTAAAATGGAAAAGTATATTTGAGGCATATTACTCCATTCCAAAGCAAGAATTATACATCCAAATTTAAATTTTTTACGTTTTATTTGTTAGAAAGTCAAATATTGACTATGAATAACCAAATAAAAATTAATACACTGAGCTCTTAATGACATGAATATCGTATCTTTACTTTCTATATGCATATTGATGGTGGGGAATGTCTGAATAGGCATTCGATGCTTTTTTTATTTCATCCAAAAAAAGTTCTTAAATAAAGCTTCTAATACCTACATGCATGGAAAATAAAGGTGTCAGCCCAAAGTCAGCTCGAAAAGAAAAAGGAAAAAAGAAAGACTTGGGTCTAAAAGCCTTGCATGGTTAATACCTGAGAGGCACTTTTAATATGATAAAACCGATAAGCATCTTTTCCAAGCAAACCAACTTCAGCAGAATGCAGATCAGATCCATCATTAGCCCTGTCACTGTTAAAACCCAGAGAACCAGGAAAAGGATTACTAGAACTAAGTTCTGAAGTAGAAAAATCAACCAAATACAGGTGAGAAGCACTCAAATTGCATTGAAAACCCTCAAACATATATCTGGAAAGATCATACAACAGTGAAGAGAAAAATATTTGAAGGACACCTCTATGCAAAGTTAAACTGATATGCACCCAATTTAAAAACAGAAATGCAATTATTGTTGTTAATGTTATGTATAATAGTTGCAGGCTGAGATGGCCAATAAAAGTTTAGGAGTCTTTCATGTTAATGCCTCTAATATTATAATGCTTTTATGGCGATCATCCTGTTCTGAAATTTCTAGAACCATCCTTCAGTTAGTCAGTGGGTAGTACAATGACTCAAAACACTAAATCAATCTATGCCTTTGAATGTACAAGCTGTTGTCATCTTCCACAAAAAAAAAAGATAGGGGTCGTTTACTTGGATTCCATAAGCTCACTTGAAAGCTAGAGAAAGTAAAAAATTGCTCCCCTTCTCCCCTTCCCCCCCCCCCAAACAAAAAAAAAGGCACAGACACTCTATTTCAAGTTATCACTTGCATAGCTAGAAGATAATCTAGCATTGAGAGATGTCAGCTGTTATGATTTAAGTAAACATAAACAAGTGATGGCGCAAAACTTTTTTCTTACAATTGATGACGGGCTATCAAACGTTGGTAGTCACGAAGCAGGGGCCCAAACTCCTTAAGTGGTACAGACCTTGGTATAGCCTTCCTCCAGTGATCACGAAGTGCTTCAATTGCCTTTTTACCACCAAAAAAAAAAAAAATTCAGTTAAAAAAACTAAGAGGTGAATAACAAAGTAAACCAAATTTTCTTCAATTTGTTAAACCTGCAAATTACTAGACGCTCTTTCTCCAGACAAACTTGATGCTAGTTCAAGGAATTCTTTATCTTCCAACTCATCTACAATTGGAAACCCAGGACTAGAGAGTGAAACTGAAATTTCTAATCTTCTTTGTAACTCTGAGACAGCAGATTGTTCCTTTTGGCTTCCCTGTCCAACATATGGAAAGATCATTCGCATGATTAAAATCTTGAATTTAACCAGGTACAAGGTGGGCTGTAAAATAATCATAACACATCAAAGGAATATTGAACTTAAAAGGATGAGTACAAAATTGATTTTGGTTCAAACTCAATTTTGGACCAAAAGCTTAAATGTTGTTTATGAAAAGGGAAATTTGTACTTAGAAGGATGAGTATAAACTCAATTTTGGTTCAAAATTTGTTTACATAACGGGAATTTATATTGAAACTTTTAAGAATGTCCATAAAAATGCTTGAATATGTAATAATACCATGATTTAAACTTAAACTACCATTTGGACTTTGGTTGATGCAGAAATTCCATAAATTTATAAACTTTGTGTATGTTCAGAACCACGCTACCAGAATGCATCAATGACATAAGATGCACCAGACCAAGAGTTCTCAAAACAATACATTTATCAAAAGGCCAATTTCCTTATATGTGCTCTCGTCTGCATAAGTTATGGAACAGGTCACTACAGACATTGGCATCTGATGCATACCTCTACTTTGTTGCAATTTTTTTTTTTTTTTGGGTTACCAAAAAATTGAAATTTAACAAGTTAAACTTTTTTTTTTTGTTACCATTTATTGCAAATTCATAGTTTAAAAGTTCAATATGAAATTGGCAAAAAGATTCAGTCAACTTGAAACAAATACAAGGTAAGGAGATTGCTTGAGCTCCTTGGTCAACAAGCTCAATAGAAAATGCGAGGTGTCATTAAAAGCAGCAGCAGTTATACCTCGAGTGCAGATTGGACATTATTATTTGCTATTGCAACATCCTTATTTTCAGGAATATCATTGGGTGGAGATGCAGTGAACCGCTTTGCAATAGGGTCCTCTACAAAACAAGCAGAGTTGACAAAAATTTATTCCACATAAAATCTGCAGAAGTAGAAGCTGATCCATTGGCTTAAATATAATCAAAACCTGTTTGACTTGGGGCCTGGTCATCATTAATTGAAAACCTAATTTCAATTTAATAATGTTACATGAAAACACAAAACTTGCCCTTCACACCATTCTTATAGAAGGGGGTGCCATTTGAGGTAGAGATCGTTGACAAAAATACTTTTAGTTAAATTGTTACCATGGAAATATGCACCTAACCACATCATAAAGTGTGATATAATAAAATAAAATGGCATTGCATACAACATTATGCAATTCCTTACAGAGTAAGAAGAAGATTACAGTGCCTGACCATCATAACTGAAAAACCTAACTTCAATTTTATAATCATGTGTTGTATGATAAAAGTTGGGTCCTCCAAGCCGTGGTTAGGCAAGTGTCCATCTTCTCTATGCAACAAGTAACTACAATCTCCTTGCGCCAAGTGGCTGCCCTTTATTAAAGACTTGAATAAATTACATAATTCCCCTATAGTTCGTGGTTATTACAAATTAGTCCCTAAATTTTAACTAGAATCATTAACTTTTTTTAAATTGTTACAATTCAAACCTCTCAATTTGTCTCTATTAACTAAAAGTAACAGCTATTCGTATAAGTTGTGACTAATACACTTAAACATAACCATTTCATGTGAAACTATAAGACCTCTAGTAGACTAAACAAAAATAGTAAAATTGCGAAATAATTGGTCATTTAGTTATTGGTGCCTCTTTTTTCTTTTCTTTTTTGCCAAAGTTTATTTTTTTTATTTTTTGATAATTCGATAGTTAACAAATGTGGGAGGTGGGTGGGGGGGGGGGGGGGGGGAGAGGGAAAGTTGGGGGTTGTGCTTTATCCTGGATGTCTTTGTTGGAAATTCTAGAAGGTGTCAATTAAACTTGCAAGGCCTTCAAAACGTTTTAAAAAAAATACTAAAAACATATTATTCAACCACCAATAGTTTTTAGAAATCTAATTTTTTTTTTTTTTTTGATAAGCAAGAACGATATATAAACGAAAGTCTACTCTATGCATGAAGAACATAGAGCAAACCCAGAAAATACAAGAAAAAGAAAACAGAGAAAAAAAAAAAACAAAAAAGAAAACCAAACAACAGAATAATTACAAAAGAGAAAGGGAGCAAAGAAAAGAATGCAGGGAATCACTAAACGTGAGTCCCTAAGCCCGAGACCAATAAAAAAGAGTTCTACTAAAAGAAGCAAGCATCTGATCATCGGAACTATCCAAATCCTCAAAAGTCCTACGATTCCGTTCCTTCCAAGTACACCATAGGATGCACAATAGGACTAAGTTCCAAATCTGAGATGAATGTTTCCCCAGCCAATTCCACCAGCCAAAAAGCAAGTCTGGTATCAATCTATGTATAACCCAAGACAAGCCAAAAGTTATAAAGACAAAGCTCCATAACCGATAAGCTATCTCACAATGAAGAAGTAAGTGGTCTACCGTCTCTCCACCATGACGGCACATGATGCACCAATCCACAATATCCAATCCCCTCAATCTCAAGTTATCTCCCGTTAGGATCTTATTCTAAGCTACACACCAAACAAAAAAAGATACTCACCTAAGGGCCTTTGCTCTCCAAATAGCTTTCCAAGGAAAGACAGTTGAGAGAGAATCCCTTAATTTGTTATAATACGACTGGATGTCAAAAGCCCCATTAGGCTTCAATTTCCATCTCATCCAGTCTCCAGCATTCACAGGAGTATTGGCTCCCAATATACGAAGAAAATGCATCCCTTCATCCATCTCCCACTCGTTAAAATCTCTAATAAAACGAACATCCTAAATTCTTCTCTCCTTCGCCCCCTGCTTTGGCAAAGAAGCTTCTACAGAAACCTCCTTATCAATGGCAATACCATACAACCTTGGAAATTCCAATTGAAAGGTTGATCTCCATACCACCCATCCTACCAAAACCTCACTCTATTCCCCAACCAAACAACAAATTGACAATTTTTGCTGAAATCCTCCCATCCCATGCACATACCTCTCCACAAACCAGACCCATGAACTCCCCTTCCCAACTTTGAGGTCCATCCCCCCCATTTTTCCCCATATTTTGAAGCTATCACCCTCCTCCATAACCGATCCTCTTCCTTCCCAAACTGCCACAACCATTTCCCCAATAAGGCCTTATTGAAAGTGGTAAGTTTCCTTATCCCCAAGCCACCATTGGCTATAAGCGCACAAACTTTATCCTATCATACTAGATGAATCTTGCTATCACCCCATAGGAAATCCCTTTGCAACTTTTCAATTTTATTAGCCACATGAGTAGGAATTGTGAATAATGATAGAAAGTAAGTTGGAAAACTATATAGCGTACTCTTGAGTAACATCAATCGACCCCCCTTAGACAAATACAACTTCCACCCAGCTAATTTCCGCTCAATTTTTTCCAAAATTGGATTCCAAATTTAAGGGGAATTATGTGAAGCACCCAACGGCATACCAAGATACAACATAGGCAAAGTTCCAACTCTACAGCCCAAAATTTCAGCCAGGGCATGCACATCAACAACCTCCCCTGTTGGAACCATTTCACTCTTATGCACATTGACCTTCAAACCTGTTACCGCCTGAAAACTAAGGAACAACAACCAAATATGAAGAATTTGCTCTACATCTACATCACAAAATAGGATAGTATCGTCTACAAACAATAGATGTGAAACATGTTCACCACCATCCCTCCTACCCTCAAGATTAAAACCACGGATCAAGCTAGCTCCCTCCATTCTTCTCAATATCCTACTAAACACCTCCATCATGATCAAAAACAGCATAGGAGATAGCGGATCTCCTTGTCTTAAACCTCTTGAACTACCAAAGAAATCAGCTGGAGACCCATTAATCAAAACAGAGAACTGAATTGTGGATATGCAAGTACGGATCCACTTACACCACTTCACTCCAAAGCTCATCCTATTCAGCAAATACAGCAAAGTCTCCCAATTCACATGATCGTAAGCTTTCTCCATATCAAGCTTACAAATGACTCCGAGAACCCTACTCTTCTCTCAACTAGCCACACACTCATTCGCAATAAGAACCGAGCCAAGGATTTGTCTCCTACCTACAAAGTTATTCTGATTCTCAGAGATCAACTGATCTAAAACCATTCTCAAATGATTTGCCAAGACTTTAGCCAAGATTTTATACACACTCCCCACCAAGCTAATAGGACAAAAATCTCTAATATTAAAGGCATCATTCTTTTTAGTAATTAATGCAACGAAGGTAGCATTAAGGGATTTTTCAAATTTACAATGTTGAAGAAACTCTTCAAAGACCACTAAGACGTCTTTCTCCACTACCCTCCAACAAAACCCATCCGGACCTGGAGCTTAGTCCCCTTCCAAGTCACTTACAACTTGAAGTATCTTCTCTCTCTCAAACTTCATTTCAAGCCAAACCCTTTCCATATTCCCAATACAATCAAATTCCAAACCCTCCACAAAAGGCCTCCACACAAAAGGCCTTCACCCCTCAGCCTCCTTGTACAAATTGTTATAAAATTGTACTACTTAATTAGTTACCTCGGAATCCTCCTCAAAAACCACCCCATCCACCTCCAAGGTCCTCAGATGATTAAACCTTCTATGGGAGTTGGCCATTTTGTGGAAGAACTTGGTGTTATTATCCCCTTCCTTGATACATAACATCCTAGATTTTTGTCTCCAGGAAATTTCTTCCAAGGAAAGAAGATGCTCCACCTGGGACCTCAAGTCTGCCCAATGACATTTCTCCTCATCAGAGAGACCAAAATCCCCTTAGTGTTTAATGTTTTCAACTCCTCCAGTAATTGCTTCTTTTGACGCACTACATTACCAAACTCTCTGCGATTCCATTGCACAATATCCTCTTTCAGAGCCTTTAGTTTTTTGCAAGCACGAAACTAGGTGTACCTACAAAGGAATGCCGATTCCACCAAGTTTGAACTCTATCCACTAATCCCTCCGTCTTCAACCACATATTTTTAAATCTGAACAAACTTTCTCCCTTGCCATTCCCCCTACCTCCAAGAGAATTGGACTGTGATTTGAGATAGGACGGGTAAAATCCTTTGAATAACATCAAGGAAATGGTCCTCCCAATCTGCAGTTACCAAAGCTCTGTCAATCCTAGACATCGCTGGTTGATTAGAACCACTTGACCATGTATAGCTACCTCCTTCCAAAGGCAAATCAACCAAGTTAAGATCCTCAACAAATTCAGAGAATTTTTCCATAGCCAAGGTCAAACAGGTCTCACCCCTACGCTCGCTAGGAAAGCAAACAATATTAAAGTCCCCAAAGCAACACCACGATATCCTCTAATACTGCTGAATACCCCCCAACTCAGCCCACATGTGGCCTCTCTCGTCATTCTCATTTGGGCCATAAACGCCTGAGCAAGCCCATATAAACCCGTCCCCCACCCCTTGCCACTTTACTGACACTGAGAAAGTACCAACCATAACCTCCACCTTATCCAAAACCCTTTTATCCCACATAAGCAAAATACCACCAACAGTCCGATCAGCCTCCAAAACAGCCCAATCCACATATGGACAGCTCCACAAACTACAAACCAGCTGTCTATTCATGCTAGCAATTTTCATCTCTTGTAAGCAAACAACATCACATTCCCACTCCCGCAACAAATTCTTCACTGCAAGACATTTCTGAGGATTATTTAAACCTCTAACATTCCACGAAATCATTTTTATCTTCATAAACACTAAAATATCCCCAACTACTAACACCAGCACAAGACCACCCTCTATCTCCTGTCATAGTTCACCAAAGAGATCAAGTTTTGCAGCTCTCTACATCCCTTGTTTTTGGACTTAGCCACTTTTTTGCTACCCGCTGCTTTCTTGTGTAACATATTGGCTGCCTCCATCACTGATTCTAGCCTTTGTAAGAGAGCAATGCACAACTTCTCATGTCGAGTCATTGACAACCCAACCAATTTACTGAAACCTGGAATTCTGTGTTTCACCCACCCAGAAATATCTAACTTAGTCTCAATAATCAATACCTCATTGACCTCCTCCAACTCTGCCAAATTTGTCGATGCACTCAGAGCAATGATTTACAGAGGAAAGCCAACTAACAAATCTGTTTCACCAAAACCCACAGAAAAATCAGCTGCTTCCTCCACAAGCATGACCTCCCTAGGAAGGCTTAAGAGTTCCTTACTATAGGAGGAATTAACCTCCTGACCCAATACCTCAAAACCCACCGATCCAGCTCGCACCAACTCCAAGAAGAGATCAGGAAAAGAAGGTCCAACCAGCCGCGGCACTAATTCGAGAGTCACCGTCCTCTTAACTTCAGAAATCAACCCAGCCGACAACAAATTGGAGCCCAAAATAATGTTCCGGTCAGAGCTAAGCCTGGGTCCCAAAACCTCCCCCCCACCGAAGCCTTATGGCTTAGGGAAGTACCAACTCGCCCAACATGCTAGTGCATCATGCGTGCTAACAGTAGTGTTACATAAAACAAATAACTAGACATAATCAAGATTCATAAAAATCAATCACTTGCATAACATATTTTGGTAATTCAACAAAAATCCCCTCTAGCTAATCATTATGATAGAAAATGAACGTAATCTAAAGAGGAAATGATATAGCATACAACAGTCTGTAAATTCTCCAATCAAAAGATGTCTTGGAGACAAACTGATGTATTATCAAGAAGATTTTGTCATACAAGAATCAAATTAACGGTTTGGATGTTTAGAAATTATCCCAGTGAAAATCTGAAAAGAAAAAAGGTATCATTTATCAAACAACAACTAAATGACTCAATAAATAAAGTATTTCAAAGCAAATCGGTACCTTCTGGGACCAACCACCACAGATCACCAAAGGTTGATTTGCCATCAAACCCACCAATTAATAGATGACGTGAACCAACAGAAGTCATAGAGTGGTATGCCCGAGCAGCAGGGGGCTCATTGCCAGTCGGTAAGCGCTTCCATTGTGCAGACACTAATTGCCAAAAAGAAACACAATTTTTTCAATAAACAACTACATATGAAACAGTAATTTCTATAGCTTGTTTCACCCATGCTAGCAAAATTTCACTGATGAAATGCTGAAACTGGTTTTACTGGTGTTGCTGTTATTATTATTATCATTTCTTTATAGAAAAAAAGAAGTAAAAATCAACATGTGAAAGTTGTAAGCATGTCATATATCTGATACTATCCATCATAGTATCAACTTTTCAGTTCCGCTGGTAACAAAAGGACCATAAAAAATACAGTCATACACCATGTTTCTTCATCAAAGAAGTCTGTAAGTTACGCTGTGTGTGTTGCTTATTTCTAAAACAAGTTATGAGAAATCTTTGTTAGAACATTGGGGCTTTTCCATGAAACCAAACAATGCATGCATTATTGTCAGATAATCAAAACCATTTTTGGCTACAACACATTTGAACAGCCCCCACTAGGTATCTTGTGAGATGCATGTCCATGGAGAAACCATGTAGAAAAAAGAGAAATGTTGCCACTAATGTCCTTTAATCTATAGTTCTGAAAATGACCTCTCTCACACTGATATATATATATATATATATATATATATATTTTGAATTTAAAAGGTGCAATGTAATTTCACATGTAAATGTCACACTTCGAAGAAAACTGTTTAAAAAATAAAAACAAACAACTTCATACGTGTAATAGTCAGAATATCTATAGCATAAACAATATAGAAGGGTTATTAACATCATGATAACACATCCAGCACATATCTGCTAGGAATCCAACCAGCAAAGTTATAAAGCACTCACCCCGATCTAAAACAATGCTGTCATTGTAATAAATGTCATAACGACTCAACCAACCACCAGTCCCATGACCTCCAAATAACAACAGCTGCAAAGAAAAAATTTTAGCAGTAACATATAAGGAACTATAAGGAAAAAAGTTTCAGCATTGACAACACATGAACATAAATCAACAAGGAGAATATAAAGGCTGCTGAAGATGTCATTACATAGTGCCCTCCAGAGGTCACAGTATGACCACAGCGAGGAGAAGGAGCTTGACCTGGAAGCTTCAACTGGGTCCATCCAGGTGTTTCATTCTCTTCCTTCCACAACAAAGAAATGACATAAATTCAACTTAGTTTACAAAAGAACTTCTAATAGAACTATTTTTATTATTCTCTAACACTCAAGAACTGACTGAGAAATATCAATTCAAAAAATGCATATGCAGGCAAGGATTTCTGATCAGTACTTACTAAAAGACAGAAATACACCTCATTGTCAAATAAACATGGACTTCTCCACAAATTAAATTCAGAGAACAGTTTCTTAATAGTATTTATCAGAAACAAATTTACATGATACATCCATTAATCTATAGAAGAGATTCATTCATTTTACACATCTTTTGGCAGATGGCTTTGTACACTGAGATTCCAACCGCTGCTTTCAACATATTTATTCTTCAAGAATATTTCCAAATTAGGGCCACATTGGATTTCTTGTGTGTATATATCACTCATCAGTGTTATCATGTTCCATGTAGCATTGGCAAGTAAAATCCATCACATAGATTGGGATCTATATCTACTACGTGAATGGAAGTCTAACACCAGAACTGTGTATGACATTACTTTTAGGAATTCATGATCTGCCATATCTTTATGTAATTATAACTGCAATCCATTGCAATCATTCTATTCACAATAATGGATTGGTACCTTAGTCACAGTATCTTTTCAAGATAGGTGATCTTCCACATATTTTGTAAAGGAACTAAGAATACAATGTTGATATAACTTGATCTGGAACTTGTGGAATAATATATTAAGAACAAAGAAATATGTAACCCAAATGAAATTATGAAATCAAGAAAAAGAGATTTGCCAAGCATAATGCAAAGCAAAGCTATATGATATATGCCACAACACCACCCACATCAATTTATTTGATGAAAATTTTAGAATACGTTCAGATTACTAAAGAGGATTAGAAAAAAAGGGAAGGAAAAAAAATAAGAAGAAAACAAAAGTAACTATTAACCTTCTTCAATAAGACCCTTCAAGCCCCATAAATCACCCATAATTGGCCCACCACCTCCTATTTAAGTCAAGAAAAAGCAGCCATGTCAGTAATAAACATCTTAAATGAACACAAGCAAGTAAATAGCCTACTATATAAGTATAGTTCTGACAGCAGACCAAAAAAAATTGAAATGTAATTAATTTAAACATTCTTTATAATAATTCATAGCGTAGATGCCTTTAGTAACAGAGATATGAGAAGTATCTGAAATGACAAAGTTGATAACAATGGTATCAAATGTACATCTCTGTGCACCCTCACAAAAAATGGCAACTTTTGAATACAATTTTTTTTTTTTTTGATAGGTAAAGAAAGAAGTAAGAAACAAAGAGAATACAAAATTTTAATCAAGATGAAAATTTTAAATTCAATAATGACTCATCACCAAACATTGTTTCTAAGCAATTATAAAACCTAATCCTTATGTGAGCAGACAGATTGCTACTTCACCTCTGCCACCATAGACAAGCAACCTTTTCTCTACCATGGTAGCCGTGTGGCCACATCTAGGTGGTGGTAATGATCCAGATGCCGACAGCTCCATCCATTCTAGTGATACTGTTTCACAGAGCAAATCACAAACAATCTAATTTTAGTTTCCACCATTATAAAACATTCTCTCCTTAAATTTTTCAGGAAGAGAACATAAAATAAATCTGAAAAGACATAGAAAAGAGGTTACTTGTGTCCAAGACATACACATCTGATAACCACCTTTTACCATCCCAGCCACCATACCTGCACTCAATCACATCTTGCTTTATATAAAGTTGTGGAGAAAATCATTCTGCTTTTTTCTTTATTGATAAGTCAAATACCTAAGATCTACACCAGTTATTTGATGAATAATGCTGCAAAGATAAATATTGACACTCACATAACAATTTTCCGGTTCCCAATGGCTGAAGCTGCAGCAAAATCTCGTGGCGAAGGTAAGTCACCAAAACTGGTGAGCTCAGACCACTGCCATATATCTGGAATAAACATAACTTCCATAAATCTCCATAAGTCGTAAAACAAGCACTAGTATATGAATTTTGTGACACATCAATCATTACTATGTTTTCCTGAAGCTTCTATATAAGATTCTTACCTGTATCTAGAACCCAAAAGTCACCCAACCTGAAAATCCATCCTCAGCATTAATAAAAAGACTGAATTTAGAGCTACAAAGCACAAAACCCATGGACAGCAAACATAAAGTAGAGCATGTGCACAAACCTTTTGCTACCATAACGCCCACCAAAGATGAACATGTGACAATCAATTGCAACAGCAATGTGAAATGCCCGTGGGCTTGGACCTACCTGGTCCTCAGACCCACTTCCAGTGCACTCTGGCTGAAACCAAAGTTTGTTATCTGAAAATCAAAAACTAAGGATTGAGAATCTGGAATCACTTTCAAACCAAACCCCCCCTCCCCCACCCTTCTCCCAAAAAAAAGTCAGGGCAAAAAAGTCAAGCAGCACTAAATTAATGTATGCTAGTGTATCCTCTGTCTCTTTTTCTGAAACACACATGCACACTCCCCAAATACAGTCACTATATTAACATATTGTAGCTAGGGTGAATAAAAATTCATGAAAGAGACCCACAGGCTACAGGTTGTCTTCAATTTGGAACCATAACTAATTCTCTCCCGGGAACAATAATACCCTAGGGGCCAGGGTGCCCCAGAAGAGCAATACAATCAAGAAGCCCAAAATTAATGCATGTCTATATCCACTTTGTCTGTCTGAAATTCACATTAGGGCTAGTCAAGCCCACCCAAGCACGAGCTGCATGACCAATGCCACCCGACCCAGACCAATCCAAAGGCTTGTGGTTGACTTGGAGGGCTAGGGCAAGCAAGCATTAGGGGGTAGCTTTTAATTTCTTTGGGATTTCAGGCATGTCTCGTGTGAGGTAATTGAAAACCTAAGGACCCTAATCTGAGCGAAAATTTTATATATTTAAGATTGATAAACCCAATCCTTCTCTCTCTCTCTCTCTCTCTCTCTCTCTCTCTCTTTATGTAGTGACAAACATGTAGATGGTCTTCCTCTACTTTCCCCTTTTTTTTATTGGTAAGTTTTCGCACACACCAAGTGGGGTTTTGAACCCTGGCACTTACCCTCCACCCTTTTGTATGCTCTACCAATTTGTTCTCAATTTTTACCTTATTTCTCCCTATCTTCTTAACTTACCCTCCACCCCATTTTCCTTAATCTATTTGGCTTGTGAGAAAATGGGTAAAAAATGAGAGAAAATATCAGATTTCTTACAACCCGAGATTCAACTGATAACCAACCATCCCATTAACACTTGTTCACATGTGGTTACACTCATCTTGTCTGTCAAACAACAGATGGCGGCATCCTTCAAATGAAAGGATTCAGTAGACCAGTGATTTGACAACCCCCCCCCCCCCCCTCTGAAATCCAAGCCCTAACAATCTGTGATCTCCCTTAACTCACATACACACCAAATAGAAAAAAGGACAATCTTTACATTTGTCTGGCTTGGGTAATCCATTTAGGAGCATCATATGAGAGTTTTTTTATTGGCATGCACCCGGTGGGTCTTGAACCCACAATCTTATCCTCCACCTAGCACTTTCAAGGGGAGGAGGTGCAATTGAGCTAAAGTTGCCTACTTCCCCCCCACCCAAAAGTTTCCAAAATCTCTCTAGTTATAATGCTATCATCTGTGAGATTAAAAATTTCATGACTTTTGGCCCCTCCATTTTTTATATGCAAATTTTGGCTCCAAGAAGAGAGGAAACAAGTGAATCAAACTAGTCCCTCTGCTTCATGTGGCATAGTCCCAAACTAATTGTGCTACCCCAGCCCCTCCAATAAAAAATTACAATTTTTTTAACATGTACAAGCATATTTTAAGAAAACCTAAAGTACAAACCTATCATAACAAGTCTTCAACGAGACTATTATTAATTTATTACTCGTATAGGCTTGCCATTACTAACATGACAAGTTTGCCACACTAGCTCTATAATAAAAGTGGGAAACAACAACAACCAAATTTCTCTCCTCGTGCTTTGCTTCCCATCATTGCCCTTGACTCCACAGTTATGCTAGTACTCAAATCCGGAAAATCGGATAAAAAGCTGAGTTCCTTTTTTTTTTTTTTTTTTTTTTTTTTTTAAATCATCGTTTTATTTTCAATGTGATTTTGTTTTTGAGTTTGGCTTCATTTTTGTTGCACTAATTTTTGTGTTTTTTTTTTTTTTTATCTTCTTAAAAACACAACCTATGATCACCTATAAGATATAATAAAGAAGAGCAAAAAAAAAAAAAAAAAAAAAAAAAAAGTGAACAATACAGTAATATTAGAAATACCCAGAAAGTTAAATTCAAAGAATTTGAAAGAATGATAAGGAAAACACAGGTTAAGAACAAAGTCAAGATCAGAAAAATAAAAAAATAAAAAAATAGTACCAACATCGTAGACCACGATATCGCTGAGAAACTTCTTGTCAACAAGTCCACCGAACACGACCACCTTCGATTTGCCGATGTTGACCGCGGTGTGACCACTGAGAATATCCCAAAAAAGTCAATCAAGAAGCAATCTTGGAAAATAATACAAAAATGTCAAAAACAGAGAGAGAGAGAGAGAGTTTGTGTGAGTGCCTGCGAGGTTGGGGAGGAGTGCCACCGAAATCAGCAGAAGAAGCTCGAACCCAGTAATGCATTTTTTGTCTTCTCTCTTTGAGTGTGTGTTTCGATGGCTTTTTGTTTGTCTTCACTGATTGGTCCAAAGAATGAAGAAGCAGTTATCAATCCAATTTTTTCCCAAATTTGCCTTTCAGGGCTGAATGTGATCATCTCACTCCTATGCTCTATTGCACCAATTAAATTCAACAGTTGAGTTGTGAAAATAAATTATATTTCACAATTCAATTAAAATTTTTTTTTTGGATTAATTTTTCATTTTTTAGTTTAGTGTCATCATTTTTTTATAAATATTTATATCTACTAACAAAAGATAAATTCTCAAAATATTTTTATAATTATTAAGGTTTCAATTTTTTATAGTTCAAAATAAAAATAATAAGATAAGAGATTGGGAACATTTTTTTTTTTTTTTTTGAGAATTCCTCCAATTCAAGGATAATTTATTCAACAAGCAAATATTTGGATACAAAATTCAGAACATTTGGAGGAACGTCCTTTATCCAAATACGTAAAAGAAAAGACATTCTAGCCTTCCTAGCTAAAGCATGGGCTACACTATTACTCTACCGCCTTACATGAGAGATAGAATAAGTTTGAAACAAACCCACTATGGACTTAAAGTCTTTTACTAGGTGTCCCACAAAAGCATTGGAGCTATCTTCCTCGCTGATGCTTCTCACCACCCCCTTGGCGTCACCTTCAAAACATACATTCGTAAATCCCAACTCATTGGTGAAGATGGCAACTCTCCTAGCAGCCAACATCTCAAGTACCTCCACCAACAACATTCAGCAATAAACAAAATAACAACTGAGTCGATATAACATAGTCTACATAGTCATCTAGCACTTGTCCATACTGATACGACATAGTTTACATAATCGCCTAGCACTTGTTCATACTGAAGATAACCACAACTCCTACGTTAAATGCAATTCCAAAATTGAGTCTCCGCTCGCATAACAAACATTAAAATACGGTTGTTAGTTCCCAAATGCGAAGAACAAAAAGCAAATGAAATTCTGAGCATATTATATAAAAACAACAATAATACTTACCTAGTTTTGTAGCACTACTGTTTGTCGACGCCCCACAAGAACCGCTTGTTAAAGCCCCACAGGAATTGGGACATCTTCTACAGTTATGCTCCTCTTCATGACTCACTCCGCATTGCTGCCTCGGTTGAATCTCCCTCAAGTCCGAATCTTCCCTCCGACTTCCCCATTCTTGCCGTACCCCATCCATTTCATTCCTTATTCTTGACTTCACAAGACGACTTTTGGCCCGCAACAACTATGGGTCAGGCACCCACCGTGGTCCGCAAACGTCCCTCCACAATGACTCTGACTTTGGCACCACAAATTGATGTGCATATGTATGAATGGCGTTGTCCAAACTATAACATGGGTTAATATAACTGGTCGCATCGAGGTGCAGATGCTGAAGAACTTTAATTGCATGTGAATGAGGGATCTTAATGTTTTGCCACTTTCTATAACCACATGCTCTAGCAAATACGTGCACTTCATGACTGTAGTTTTCCCCTCCACCTCTATGGTCGTTGTATGGGGTAACCATTTGATGTACACCAGTTTCATGATTAAATGCCCTCAGAGTGTGTCTTGGAGTTTTCTGCACATTTTTGGTTTAGATCTCCATGGTATAGTTTTCTTTATGTCGATTGTGGAAATATGCAACAAGTTTGCACCAAGTGAACTCAACCATTGCAGTAATGGGCAAACCTCGAGCACCTTTAAGTACCCCATTAAAGCATTTAGAGATATTGGTTGTCATTGCCCCGTAACGTCTTCCACCATCATGTGACTGGGTCCATTTGTCCAGATCCTCACTCATTAGATATATGTATGGCATATAGCGTTCAAGTTCGTCATCATCAGGGTCTATCCTCTTAAGCGCATGCCTTTAAAGTCGGGTCATTAAAGCGTGTGTTGAAGTTGCTAGCAACATGTCGAAGGCAATATCGGTAAAATACCCGTAAGCTTTAGTCATCACCTCTAGGCCACTCTATAATGGCGCATTTGATACCTTTATGTCGGTCAGAAATAATGCAAATGCCCTCGTCAGGTATCACATGCCCTATCGAATTTTTGAGACACTCTAAAATCCACCCCTAACTAGGCCCTGACTCCTTGTCCACAACAGCAAAGGCGAGAGGCAAAACCTTTTGGTTAGCATCGGTTGTCATTGCAATCATCAACACTCCTCGATATTTACCATACAAATGAGTCCCATCAATATTGATCACTAGCCCGCAATATCTGAATGCAGCAATGCATGGAGCGAATGCCCAAAATACATAGCGCAGTAACGTAGTACCAAGTACACCCTTAGGTATGGTGTAATAGTTGTTCTAGGTACCTGAATCCTGATCCAAGTATGCCAACGACGACTTTCGCAACCTTTGGTAAGACTCATTCCAATTCCCAATATCTGAATGCAGCAATGCATGGAGCGAATGCCCAAAATACATAGCGCAGTAACGTAGTATCAAGTACACCCCTAGGTATGGTGTAATAGTTGTTCTAGGTACCTGAATCCTGATCCAAGTATGCCAACGACAACTTTCGCAACCTTTGGAAAGACTCTTTCCAATTTCCAAACATCTTAGCAATTGTCTTTTGTTTCGCATCTCATACCTTATAGTAAGAAAGCTTATGCTCATACTTAATATGTATAATGTCCCAGAGCTGATCAATACGAGCAGTGCGATTTTGTCGCATTTTTCCCACAATTTCTAATGCAACAAAATTAAAATCCATCATTTTACCGTCTCTTCATAGGCCAAAGGGTATACAACTGTGTTGACCCACATAAGACGTGACCATCCATAGACCATTAAGTTTAGCCTTCATAAATGCCCCAACGTACCACTTGCAGTCGGTATTAATGCATGCAGCACACAATTTAGTTTTGGTTGACCTTCGGATTATAAAATTTCTATTCTCCTTTGCTGCATATATTATCAATGCACGATTCACCGCCTTTTTATTTGCAAAAGTTAACATTTTACTAAAATGTATCCCATCTTCCCAAGTAGAAACAAATGGTATTTGAAGACGTGAAGGATCAACCATATATTTCCCAAGTATTTGCATAGAATGACTCGGCAGGAGATGTGTAGGCAGTGGTCGTATTTGTATCATGCTAGACACCAATGTCATCGTCTGCATCACCTTCATCATGGTATTCCATATTTTCCTCTGCAAAATTGGGAACAAGTTCATGGTCATTCACATCCCTGTCAAAGTCGCCTTGCTCAATCCTCTCTTCGTACTTATCTATATCATCAAGATTTTCACCATCATTTGCAGCATGATCTTTGTCTTCGTCTTCGTCTTCCTCCCTTAAATGTGTCTCTTGAGGTTAGAGTGTTTCACCAGTATTAACAGCATGATCTTGAGATGAGAGTGTTTAATCTCCCATTGTATAGCCTCCCATTGTAGTGCATCCATCATTTAGGGCTGTAAATTGTAAAGATGTAGTTGTTTGTTGCATCTCCTCGGCATCAACTTCTGCAAGCGGCTCCGAATTTATGTACAACTTAGCTGCATTTACTTGAGGCATTTTATGGATTCTATTAAACATGATCTTTACATGTTTGTCTTCTTTGATCGCCATATACCCGTAATTTATCCGTTCATGAAGGACTTCTTGTGGGTAACGATAAATAATCTTTATGTCATAACAAGCAGGGTTCAAATTCAATTCTTCTATTATTTTCATCTTTAAATCATATAACGTCTTCAACTTACGACGTATTATCATGTAATAACATTCGATACTCGGCCTTTTAAATGGGAATCCGTCAATCTCATCAGGATTTAGAAGGGATCCACTGTAGTATACATTTATATCAATATTCTTCAGAGATTGTGAACCTATTAGAGTCAAGTATAATATTTTATCTCTTTCATTTAACATCAATTACAAAACCATTTTACCTACTCAAAGTACAAAAATTACAACTTCTTACATCATATGCATATACAAACACACCCGTGCATTTGCATGTACTCACCCCACATCACATACAAACACACTTAATCATTATCATTTCGTACTCAAACAAATAAAAAAACTAAAGACAAAACTTACTCCCATTACAAAATTTCAACTCATTCTAACAAAAAAATAAAGAAAAATATTAAACCAAACAACAACAAAAATAGTCATGTCTACAATATTTTTTACTTTTTATAAAAGCCTAGCAAATATATTCACTAACTTGTTACATCATATGCATATACAATCCCCATATTTGCATATACTCACCCTATCACATACAAACACACTTAATCAGTATCATTTGTTTCTAAAATAAATATAAAAAAATCCTTAATCATACTCAAAAAAAAAAAAAAAAAAAACTAAACACACAACTCACACCATTACAAACCTTCAAATCATTCTATCAAAAATATAAAGAACAATATCAAACCAAAAAAAAAAAAAAAAAAAAGTCATGATATACATACCCATAAAAAAACCTAACAATACATATATATTTAACGAACAACTAGAGAAAGTGAGAAACCTTACCTGGCGTGAAGATGTGAAAATATGGAGGGTGAGTTTGATTTGAAGTTTTGAAATGGGGGTGAGTTTTGTATGAGAGAGAGAGAGAGAGAGAGAGAGAGAGAGAGAGTTGTTGGGTTTTTTGGAGGAAAAAACGGAGAGACCCCAAACCCACATTATGAGGACTAAGGTCAGTAGCTGCCCTAACCACGTGGAAGCTTGTGGACCAAAGATTGAAAATCGAGTCTCTAAGACTCAATTACTCTTTTTCAAAACTGAGTCTCTAAGGCTCGATATTCAGCTGGAATCCAAGTGGGATGCAGTTATGAACATAAATCGAGCATTTAAGGGTCAAGATAGAAATTAAGTCTCTAAGACTCAATTTCCAGGTAGATGCCACGTGGAAAAGGGCCAGCTCAGATCTGATCAAAACATGAAAACCGAGTCTTTGAGACTCGATTTATAGGATCAAAATCGAGTCTTTTAGACTCAAGATGTTAGTATGAAATATAGTTTAAAAACAGTGCCGACTAATTTTATTATTTGGCACACAATGTTAATTTCCAATTTTGGCTGAAGGTCAAATCATATGCTCTGTTTACTTTCAACTCTTGTCATGTAGTAATTGATGTTTTAAACATTCTTGCCAACTTCAGTAATACTTCATTAATTGTATTTCTTAATCCTTTGGATTCAAAATCTTTTATTCTGCTTTTCCATTAAATTGCATGTCTTTTTGTTTATTAATTTTCAAGGTTATTCTACCTATGAAATTTATTGTGTGATTGTGTGTGATAATTAAATGATTAGTGGAAGCATAAAAGAGAACACACAGGTTTAAGTGATTCGGTGTCATATTAAGTACTTGTATTACAATGATTTTATTTATTAGAGAATACTTGACTAACCCTAACCTAAGGTTAATATGCTTGTTTTAAAAGTACATGAATCTACAATTGGTTTGGGCCACTTGGGTCATAAATATCTAACACTATCACTTGGTTCTTTTGTATTCCATTCTTATTCCCCTTGTTTAGGATTTGGAATTGAATCATAGTAGTCTAATTAGCAAAAGAAATGTACAGTACTGATTGCCAACAAAAGCCAAAAAAAAAAAAAAAAAAAATATATATATATATATATATATATAAATATAAGAAAAAAGAACTCAAAAACCCCCAATTTTCCACATTTTTTCAGCAACCAAACACTGATTAAAAATTACATCAAACTAAACACTAACCTCATAGCAAGAATTGCAACTTGGTGTACTTGCCAGTTTTGAGGAACCTAGATGGAATTAGATGCCTTAGGCTTATTAAACACTTTTATAATTACATTAGTCCCCTATAGTTTAAGATGATTTTTTTATCTGAGAATTGTATTTTGGATTATCTGTTTGATTGCAAGGATCTAACAAAATGCAATTTAGCCATCAATGGATAGCAAAATGAATATGGAAACCTCAGCCCCTTTACCATCACTCATACACATTCAGCACAACATGCTATCAATATAATTAGATTTTTAGAAGATTGTGAAAAATGAAAATGAAAAAAGAAAATCCGTGAATCAAATAAATTGTGGAATTGGATTCAGCTCCAGGGGGCCGGCTCAATACATTGTTGGGCTTGAGGCAAAAATGTTATGTGGGGCCTCTTCTTATATTATAATATTTAACTGATAAATTTTTATTTAACTTTTTATATTAATTAAAAAAAATATTTTTCTTGTTTTTTAAGATACAAAGTTATTGAAAAAAATTTTGTATTCAAGTTTCCTTAATATTTTCTTCAATATAACTAATCCATTTTTTTTTTGTGTCATAATTGATTAGTTATACATTTTTTTATTTGCAAAATTAATTAAACAATTAGAATATTATAATAAGAAAACTAAAAAAATATATAAATATATACATAGAAACAAAGAAGAAATTGAACATATAATTTTATTTAAAAAATAAAAACCTTTTTTTGAATAAAATAATAAAAGCCTAAGAGATAAGTCTGTAGTGTTGAGTGGTTGGAGATTACTATGCTATCACATGCCCCCAGGACCCTAGCCCAACCCAATTTGTAAATCGGTAAAATTTGACACGCCTATGCTTTGTCAGAAGGTTAAAGTTTCACAGTGAAGCAAGTATCAAACAACCAAGTAAAACACACTGAGAAAATTTGACACGCTTATGTATGGTTGTCCACAGGTCAGGCCAGGTCAGGTTTGTGCCCAATCTGGACTCGACCTGAACGTATTGGGTGGGGAAAAGTTTAACCCACAACCAACTCGGTTCAAGTTTCGGGTCTACTAGTTTGGGTAGTATCAGTTTCGAGTCCATATCAGTCAGTTTCAGGTTCACTGGAGTGGAGCGAAATCTGGCCAAATTTTGGCCAAAATATAGCCGATCTCGTCAAATCTAGTCGGATCTAATAAGATCTAGCCGATATTTCCCTAAATCTATAAAGATTGGGTCGAGATCTTGATAGATTTGGCTGAAATCTATCTATATCGTCGGACTTAAGGGTTTGGACTTATCAATTTTCGGCCGAGTTTTGATTTTCGATGAGAGAAGAGCAGCTCATCGGGTGGGTCGGGTTTGTTGGTTTCTTAGACAACCAACCTGCAACTCGAACCATTGGCCTTGGGTGGTTGCTTTAGCGCCTTGCGTCTGACCATAACCAGGCTTTGATTGGGTGGTTTCGGGTGAAGATGGTTGGGTTTCAGGCGGTTTCTCGGGTCTAGGCGAGTCGTGGACAACCCTACTCCTATGCACTTTCATTGTTTTTTTTTATTTTCCTATTTTTTTATATAAAAAATTAGTAATACTTTCTATTTTTTGGTTCATATTTGGGGCTTAATTGATACTTTCATCGGTAAAGAAATATCTCTATTACTTAAATTTGGAGCTTTCTTTTACTTTTATTGGTTAACATTTAAGGTGTAATTAATCTCTCAATGGCAAAGAAATATTTTTATTGCTCAAATTTAGGGGCTTTTTTTAACTTGGGAGCCTTAGGCGGTTGCTTCAATTGCATCATGCATTGAACTAGCTCTGTTCAACTCAATGCCATAATTTGCAATCCAATTGCAACAAAACTACGTTGAAGGAATGACAAATTCTTTGCATCAATCTGTAACATTTTCAAAATTGATTCATATGTGAGGAATTACTTTTAGGTGGGGGTCACCGAGCAAGAGAGTAGAGAGTTTATTGAACTATGCAAAAATTAAATTAAATTAATGAAATTATAATAACATTTTAAAACAAATATTCAATTGCATGACATTTATGCAAAAAATTACTAATTACATTAAGTTTGTAATCCGTGCTAATTATATTTATTTTTTAAAAATATATTTAATAATAATAATAATATATTATTATTATTATTATTATTATTAATATTTGTATATGGAATATAATATTAAATTTGGTGTTCTAGGGCGTGAAGTGAACATTTGGCGCTAGAACGAGTAATAAAAGAATAAATTGGTCCAATAATTTCTTATATTAAATAGAGACAGGTGCATGTAATCATTTTGCTTAATTACAATTAGGTATGTCCAAAATATTCATATAAAAAATATATGAATAGAAACAACATAAAAAAATATGTTTGTTGGTTTAGAGAAAAAATTACAATAAAGATCTAAAAAATCTAAGTTGCATGGAAAACTAACAAATGTAGAAAATGATAAATGAAAATTATCTAAGATGTCAAGATTTAGGCTTGAATATATGGTACGTATATACCACCTGCTCATCACAACCTTGACATCAACGCCACCAACTGAAAAAACTTACCAAATAATAATATGTAAAAAAACTAAAAATTTAAAAGAAGGGAAAAAGGAGATAGTGAATAAATATGTACCACAGTTGATATCTTGAATAAAGGAATTATAAGTCACTTAAGCCCATTGGCCTTTATAAAATCTACTCAAAGAATTTAATTCATGAACATTTTATAAGAAATAAAAGAGAATAATTTTGTATTGACAAAACAGTTCCATGAGAGATTACCATGTTTCAACAATTTTTGGAAAAGAAATTGCAAAATTTTCTTTGGCCATCCTTTTTTATTCAAACCAAAAACATTGATCATCACTATTAAAAGAACTAAAATAATGTCAACAACCATTTCCAATAGCTACACTTCAAACATCCATTTTATATATACAGCATTTGATATAGCTTTAAATTCACTACAAACATGACATGCCTCAGAGAATCAAAATGGGAAAAGGCTAATTAAAAATAATTCAACTAAAGAAGAATTATGGTTTTTCTTTTTTAATTTTTTGACTATAGTAGCACTAAAGCATGCATTCCTAGTACATGCAGCATTGAACAATGCTTAAAAAAAAAAAAAAATCTTAATCCATAGATTTAAGATTAGAAGTGACATCACTCAATTTGTACATCTAGCAATAAGCAGGATGCTCATTAATATGTACACGAAGCATAATGTAAGGACTAAGGTGAAAACATTAAATTGTTGGGCTTCATAGATTTATTCATAAGAACCAAAGTATTTGCTATATATTGGGTTTTGGAGAAAAAAAAAAGGGGAATATATGGGGCTTGGTTGCACTACATATTTGCTTTATACTAGGTTTGAGAACAATATCAACAAACTTGACAATTAAAGAAACAAAATGAAGAAGCAATATGAGAAGTGTAAGCCATTTTCTGCAACTCCAATCAAACTATTAAAAAGAAGAAGAAGAAGAAGAAGAAGAAGATACAAATAAGAAATAAAAAAGCTTGTACAAAAACATATTTTCTAGCTATAAGAAGAAAAGGTTTGAGAAACAGACGGGACCCTTTTACTCGGTTAGGCTTATATATGTAAGTAAACCAAAAAAGTATACTTAATTTTTTTTTTCCCTCCAAATAGATACAATCTTTAGCTCCTTAATCCAACATGAAGCCCAAATTCCACTACATTGCAACAAAATATTGGCCCTATGTATGAAAAGAATCCCCTACTATAAATAAATTGCAAAGAAGAAAAATAGAAAATGTCATTTGATATTTCACAAACTATAAAACAAAAATTTAATCGATAGATATTAAGATGATTTGTGCCAAACACATCCAAAATCATATAAAAAAAGTACAGAAACTATTAAAAGAAAAACTAGCACTTTCATGAGTTTGGATCACAAATAAAAAGCTTGTAATTGTTTTTTTTTCTATTTCTGCAACTACCAATATCTGTCTTTCACAAATAACCCTCAAAACACCCCATGATCATATATGGCTAAACTTTAATTGTGAAAATACTTCATATTTCACTGTTGGGCATTTTCTAGTTCAGTAATGCCGCTGAACCGAAAGCTTGACCCAAAAGAAATTGAAATTTTAAGTCATTATAAATAAATAACAACACGTGGCAATTTTACAACCTCTAAGGATCAACGTATTACCTTTTGATAGAATGGTCATAGCTCAACATTATTACACTTAACCATAAGCTTTCAGTCCGTTTGATAAGAGATTTTTAGTAATGTTGTTGTTGTTATTTTGTGGAAATATGTATAGGTGAAAAAGTGTGTGAAAATACGTATAATGTTGCTTAAATAATAAAAACTGCTGTTTAAACAACAGTACCAAACACCCCCAAATGCAATAAAATTGAATGACCTACTCAAGTGATTATAACACACGGTAGTTTTACAACCTCTAAAGGATCAATGTATTCTTATAATGTTCCATGTTATAGTTATACAGCATGAAACTTTAAAACACTACTCAAGGCCTACCTTTCTTAAGGTGGTATGATTTTTAGGAAGTTGAATTTGCAGCAAAAAAATCGTATCCTAGATTAAAAACTGCCTCCATTTGGAGAGATTATGTAGTCCTCATGGTGTACCATGTCATTTGTACACTATTCCACCAAAAAACTCTCACGTATTTAAAATTGCTGAGTCAGTAATCAATTTTTATTTAAAAAAGTTTTTTGACTCAGCAATTTTAAACATGTGGAAGTTTTTTAATGGAATAGTGGATCACGTCACTTGTTTACTACGAGGACCTTATAATTTCTCCTCCATTTGGGTAAGCATTTTCATTATAAAAAAAATTAATAAAAAATTTAAAACTTAGGTAAGCATAATAATATTGTTGATGTCTATTTTTCTAAATTAGCATAATAACATTTCTCTTCCCCCCTACTTTGCTAGGGGTGGTTTCTTAAAAAGAAAAAAAGAAAAAAAAAGAGGTAAGCATCTTTTGACCATCTTTTTTTTTTTTTTTTAAACGTTACTAATTCTAGTTACACATTTTAAAAAAAAAAATGGTGTTTAGAAAATACGGTTTCAATTATGAAGATGAAGTTTTGAAATTGGATTTTGAAAATAAGATTTCACAATTTAACTAAAATAACATTTTGTATCTCGTGCACATGTAATTATTATCACTCAAAATTCATAATAATTATATATTTCCATATAAACATATGACACATAATTCAAAAAAATTATGTGAAATCAACCAAAAAATTACTTTCAATTTGATCATCGTTGTTTTGTTTTTTTTTTTTCCCAACACCTAATTTGGTTCCATGTTAATAATAACTTGTCCTTGAGTTAGTAATTATCATCAATTCACCTACGAAAAATGCATTTGTAGCGCACATAACCGACACCATTGGAAGAGTAGTTATTAAAATAATATAATAAATATAGATGTATGGAAACATTTTTCTTCAAAAATGACAGGTCAGCATCTAATCTAAATGGCATATATTCCCCCACCAAAAATACTAGCTCGTAGCTAAAGAAGAACTTCAATGATCATTGCTCAGATAACGAGCTTATCAGTGAACTTCAATGGCAACTCAACACAGCCAAAATCTTCTTTTATTTTTTTTTAACTTTTCAATCAATCGTTCCCTTCTGGGTTCCAACCTATTAGTCTTTAGAGCACGCCCCGTCGTAGCTGGATTGTTAGTCTTTAAAGGTAAGATCTTCTGGGTTCCTCCCTATTCATTTACTGTTAATCCATATGGTTAATTTGTTGGTTCTTATCTCTAACGCTTCTTTATATTTATAACTTTCGATTATTTCTGTAAAGTACTAAAATTTCCCTCCTTTTATGGGTCTATTAGTTGTTTTTTGTAAATAAAATTTGTCTCCAAAGAGCTATAAAAATGATTTCTTTTTTCTTTTTTCTTTTCAAGTGGTGGTTATAGAGCTGAAAACAGCTTTAAAGGTTGATTTCACTATTCATGCTTTATAAATGAACCACTATTCAGTGTAATTTACCAAACACTTAAAACATCAAAGAGCTTTTCAGTTAATTCTAAACCTCCAGTTCTACTTACTACAACAATGTTAAAGAGGCACTAAAATTGTGAAAGTTTGGGGAACTCATATGAACATGCTATTACTTTATGGTTATTTTGGCATTTCATAGCTTTTATATGTGAGGTAATTTGCAGGCTAGCATTAGTAGGGGAAACAATATAATAAGTTGACATGCCTTAGAAACAGAATTGCAAACTAGGACGCGAGTTCCACTTGCTGATGTGGATGTTTAATGCCACATGGATCTTGAGTCTTATAGACTCGAATTTTAAAAAGCAAAACTGAGTTTAAGACTCAATTTATATCGGCCTAAATATAAAACACACAGTCCTCACACTGACTCTAACTAGTCCTCAGTCCCCACTGCCTCACTGTACACTCACCCATAACACTCCTCACTGCCTCTGACACTCCTCACTGCCTCACTGCTCACTCACCCATAACACCCACAATTCTCACACCACATGAATTGGGTGTGTGATAGCTCTAGCTTTTGCACCATTAATGGCAGCACCCACATACAGTATCACAATCTGCCCAAATGCAATCCTTTTACACATCAAGTGTGTTGACTCAGGCAAAGCAACCAAAAATGCATTGGTTGCCACTGCCAAAGCTGCTTGCTCGTTGGTGAACCTGTCTGGCCCAATCACCCACAGGCATAGCATGGATGGAAGCAAAGCCTGAATGGTAGCAAACAAGGCATGCAAACAACCTCTTAGAGCATCACCTGGTGTCGCATCAGACACAATTAGGATTGTTGTCACGTAAGAAAAAGTTGGATATCTTAGAAAGTGCTTGATAGAGGCTGGGCTATACAGAGTGGTGCAGCCAACTATGGTGCATGCTAGTATGGTCCGTAATGCAGAGCCTAAGCGCACACGCCACACGGCTCGGGTTTGGCCTGATTTTATTGTATTTTCAAATGTAACACATGAAACTATACTCAAGGCCAGCTAGAGTCAGGGGAAAAAAAGGAAGAAGAAGAAAGAGAGGGTAAAAAGATACGTTTAGAATGAATCCAATAAAAGGGAACTCAATTTGTTTTGCTTCCTCATTTGTTAGACTTACTAAGTTTTGAGCTTCACTAGACAAGTTATTGTTTGAAACTTGACTTTATATGCAGGCAAAAATGGGGGATTTTTTTTTTTTTTTTTGGGGGGGGGGGGGGGGGGTGTGGTTTACAGTTAATGTTATGGCAGTATTTGATGGTCATATTGGTAAGGGAGCTACAGAGTTGGCTTCAAAACTTCTGCTGGATTACTTTTACATGCATGCTTTTATTCAATACATCTGAGATAATGGCACGGTATGAGCAAGAACTTGTAACTGAGGATGAAATAACACATTTGGAAATATTAAAAGACGCATTGTTGAGGAAAATTCATGACATTGTTTTCAAATTTTCTCAGGCAAACAGAATCCATTCACTTTTACTACTTCTAACTGGTTTTCTTCGCATATTGATCTATATGTTCTGCTATATGGGAGTGAAACGCTCCTCACAATGAACTTATTTCCTATGCTCATTTTGCAGAGGCAACATGATGAGCCAGAGGCTTTTTCCTTCTTTCTTTCTTTGAAGAGAGAGCGGCAATGGAAGCTAAATACCAGCAGAAGCTTTATGAATCACTTGTTTACTGGTGAATGAATTCAATTAGGAGATAATGAGGACAGTGAGAATGAAGATGAAGATGATGATGAGGAGGAAAACAATGAGAACGGGGAGGATGATAACAACACAAGAGAGGAAATTCACCAATAGTAAATGTAAAAAATATCGGCAATGATTAATTCAATCCACAACAATTTGGTATAGCAAATTCATCAATACTATGCAATTTGATTCAAAAATTAGTGCTTAGTAAATTCTCAAACACAACATGGTACTTGCATTCAAATCATGAAAACCACCTACTATTCTCTTAGTCCAAAAAAAAAAAAAAAGAGCTGGAAAAAAATATGCTATACTCTTGTCCATTCAAATCATGAAAACCACCTACCACTCCTTTCATTCATCCAATTGGGCCATAGCACTTGTTCCAGCCACATCACTTTTACTATTTCCAGCCTTCAATGTCGCTAAAATGTCAGATGCTCGATCGTGACTATCTTGAGCAAACTCTTGCAGTTGTGCCTAGCATTCCCAAAGACCAAAGCGGGTAAGAAGTAAATTAAAACATTAAAGAAAGTAGAATTTAAGAGAATTAACACCAATGACTTACCCTCATGAAAATGCTCAAAATAGGCGCTATAATGACTCCGTGGTCATGGATAGATCTGATCTTGAGTTTCTCTATGCTATTCTTAATACCATGCACAGTCGACATTAATATTGCATCAATTTTATAAACCTACGTACAACAAACAAAAGATAATGATTAACAAACATTAATTAATTAATTAATTAGTAAACAAACAAAAGACAAATTTAGACCGATTCATAACATGCCTTTAGTCTCAAGTCATTAATATGTTCAGTGACTATCTCTGTAACATCATTATCTGTCTTTGCATCCATCAATTGGGTCTTTATGATTTTCAACATCAACGCCCTCTCATCCCTAACCTCCATCTCAGACAAGATTGACATGTAAGTTTTGGCATTATAACCAGAGTTCTGTTCTCTTCTCAGATTTTCTTCATGACAGACGTTTCGTATATCAGTCCAAGCCTTTAAACTGTTGCCATACTCTCTTTTTTTATCATATCTTTCCTTCAAATCAGAACATTCTTGGGTGAATATCTCGCCAAGGTCTTTCTTTTGAGATTCACGAACCATCTTGAAAACTGTCCAAGCGCTCAGTTGCTTTTCCATCACCGGAGAGTCCAAAAGCAACTCTATTATATATGGTTCATCCAAAATTAGAGTTGAATCCTCCATCGTAATCTTGGAATTGGAGTTGGAAGAAAGGTGAAATTGCACGGTATCTGCAGAATACACACTGGTCCTCATCTTCAACAGAAACGAATCTATGGCAGCCTCTGTTCCCAAATCTTGTGCTTCATCCAAAAACTCGTCAACTTTTTCCAACTGCTCAGTTTCTAAAAAGCTTGACAAAAGTATACTCTCTAACTGCTCAGTTACCAACAATTTGGGTAAATTTGATAACCAATTATTCACCCCACTAAAATGGTCGCGGCTGATGTGGGCCAACCAAGTTTCTTCATTATCGAACCTAACAGAGCAGAGAATGCATCCAAAGGAAATGATATTTCCTTCTTCCAAAAGATCGTTCAATACTTGTTGGACCAAATCATTGTTCTTAAAGTATTTTTCAACTGAAGAAATTGGAATCTCTGAAAACTTTTTCTTTTGATCTTCCTTCAATCTTTCCCAGTAGGTATAAAATCGTGTCACTGTGTTAGAATCATATTTCACCCTTTTGCTCTTTCTTTCTTCTGGTGCATTGAGAAAATTGATCCAATTCTCTAAAAACTTCAAAGAAAAGAGACGCTTTTGAATTTCATTCTTGCGGAGTAAAGAAACTGCCTTGGTGATGAACGAGTTGAGTTCATCATCAGTTTTCAGATAAAATGAAGGGGTTGTCATGATGATCAAGGAAAGTGGTGGTGTTTCAAAATGTTGGAAGCTGTTTTCTTTTTTCCTCTACAAAATTGAGTAAGGAAAGTGGTGGTGTTGTGTTTCAAAATGTTGGAAGCGGTTTTCTTTTTTCCTCTACAAAATTGAGTTGTGGCAAGAGAATATATGCTAAATCCACCCGCTACCCACTACCTGCTAGGCCCCACCCCTAACCCTCTAGGCCCTAGCCCCCTAGGCCCTAACCGCCTACTCCCACCTTGATTAATGTTGTTATAAAAGCTAGACTACAATTTTTTTCCTTTAAGGTTTTGTGAAAAAATAAAATAAAAAATCCTAGTGTCAATTTTATTTCCATCAAACTCAATATCACCCGGTTTCAATTTTAAGAATAATGTGATTTTCAAAAGAACTGCTTTACAAATAGAATGGTTCAACATGCTGCTAATATATATATTTTATCAATTTATCTATCGGAAATCAAAGGGTTAATTTAAGTGAAGCATGATTAATAAAATTTTAGTAGAGTCTAATTTAATGGTAAAGTGGGCAAGAGTGATATTGTGTCATTTTTAACAATATCACTCTTGCCCACTTTACCATTAAATTTTATTTTTTCTTCTACAAGACGCGTGCTCAGAAACTTTTCTATTTTTTAGGTAAATTTTAATCATTTGCATCTATTATTATTTGAGATTATTACATTTTTCAATCACAACAAAACATAGGGGTTTGATGATAAAATTATTTCACCCATAAATGCATAATACTCATCACACCTCTAGAAATCTTTTGTGATTGAAATATGTTGTAATCCTAAATTATAATAGATGCAAATTATTAAAATTTACCCAAAAAATGGAAAAGCCTCTGAGCACGCGCATGCTAGTTTATTTTACAAAACAAAGAATTACTAAGGAGTTGTGCATGATTGTATGCAAGTAGTGTTTCAACGTGGGTAGGAATTTATTTAGGAGAAAATTCACTAATTTAACCCCATTTCGATTGGTTTAGATTAATTAAATTAGGAATATTTTTGATAGTAAAAAAAAAAAAAATAACTAACTAACTTTGTGAATCTTCTAATTAAATAATAACTAGTTTATTTTACAAAACAAAGAATTACTAAGGAGTTGTGCATGATTGTATGCAAGTAGTGTTTCAACGTGGGTAGGAATTTATTTAGGAGAAAATTCACTAATTTAACCCCATTTCGATTGGTTTAGATTAATTAAATTAGGAATATTTTTGATAGTAAAAAAAAAAAAATAATAACTAACTAACTTTGTGAATCTTCTAAATATATACAGATTAACATTTACAACATACGAATTCATTGGCCAAATAGTAACTTAACTTTTTTTTTTTTTATAATTTTTAAATTATACCAATGTCAACAATAATAAGAAAACTATTATTCCCTAATCTTGCTTGATTTCACTTTTTTTTTTATAAATAAAATCAAGGCATTTTACCTAGCGGAGTGGAATATATGAGAAAAAATTCCAATGGATTTCAAATATGATTTTTGATTTAGTACATGATGAAGAGAAATGCTAAAAAACCGTCCTGCAATTAATGCTTAGCTTGGTGCACGTTTTCATAGTTTCGGCGTGGAGCCCACGCATTTATAATTAATCATTGTCAAACTTTGGATCATAACTAACAAACTCTCTTTGCTCACCAAAAAAAAAAAAAAAAAAAAAAAAAAACAAACTCTCACTTTTAAACTCAACCCTCAGTGGGATCAAAGACTTGAGCGGAGACTCAAACAAGTCCACTCTTGCTTTGCCGAGTTACCAGCAACTCAGCATACGTTGCCCCCAAGTAAACTACTCAACTCCGTAATCACCCTGATTATTATGGATAGATAGAGATAGAAACTTCTTCTCACCTCACACCCAATAAATAATCACAAATAACCAACCATTATAATTAACTAACTTCATTACAACCCATCCAAAAAAAAAAAAACTTAATCTCGTTACAAGCACTTTGCCCATACTATGACTCTTTTTCTTCATATTTTTGGGTTTAGTGTTACAATTTTTTTTATTTATCTCAATTTGAGGTTTTTTTTTTTTTTTTTTTTTTTTTTTTTTTTTTTTTTTTTTTTAAGGCATGCAAAACCAAAATCATTCATTCATTGAATTGCAGCTATCAAAGTACTTCCAACCACACCAGTTCCCATCTAATTGTCTAGCAAACTTAGCCAATGAAAGTGCCACCGAGTTGGCACTCCTCCTAACACAAAGAACAGAAAAGGATCTAAACTCCCTTTCCATACATCGAATATCTTCATATACATATCCCAACCTAGCTTCATCAGACCTTGGACTCAAAATGGACTTAATGACATTAACATTATCACCCTCTAAAATGATCTCTCTAAGCCCAGCTTCCATTGCAAATCCACGGTTCGCTGTCTTGTACTTGAGGTCCTTTCCCCCGCTAAAGCCGCCATTACTTCTCCCTTCTCATTACAAACCACTGTTGAATAAATCAGTAGCAGCACGTTAGAATGTGTTGATTTGGTTTGTCCTAGTCTTTAGGAGTTCAGTAGTTTGTTTTTGTTTGTTGCCTAGTTTGTAGGAGCTATTTAGCATGATGTTAGTGGTGCCTATTTTTGTGTTTGTAACCGTTTGTTTTTAGCCTATATTATGGCCATTTCATTATCAAATGCAGTAGTAGAGTTTCAGTCCAACTTTATTTCCTTTTGTTTTATTTTATCACTATCTTCTTTCATTTTACATCAGTGGTATCAGAGCAAGGTTAGAGTTCCACAATGACTTCTGAAACTTTTGTGCAGCCAGCCATCCCATGCTTTGATGGTCACTATGACCGTTAGAGCATGCTCATGGAGAATTTTTTGAGGTCCAAAGAATATTGGACAGTTGTTGTTTCTGGAGTAGCAGAACCAGTAGCAGGTGCTATGCTGACAGATGCACAGAAGGTGGAGCTTGAAGGGAAGAAGTTGAAGGATCTCAAAGCAAAGAATTATCTCTTCCAAGAAATTGATCGTTCCATCTTGGAAACCATTCTTTGTAAAGAAACTTCCAAGCGGATCTAGGACTCTATAAAGAAGAAGTATGAGGGGACAACAAAGGCAAAGAGGGCACATCTTCAAGCACTTCGAGGCGATTTTGAAACTTTACACATGAAGTCTGGAGAATCGGTGTCAAATTACTTCTCCAGGACAATGGCAATCACAAATAAGATGAGAATCCATGGCGATAAAATGGCAGATGTCACTATCATTGAGAAAATTCTTCGTTCGATGACAACGAAATTCAATTATGTTGTTTGTTCGATTGAGGAATCTAAAGACACTGACAGTATGTCCATTGATGAATTGCAGAGTTCTTTGTTGGTTCATGTGTAGAAAATGAATCGGGCAAGACAAAGAGGGGCAAGCGTTAAAAGCCTTAGCATCAAAAGGAGGAGGTCAAGGATGAGGAAGAGGTAGAGGCAGAGGCGGCAATGATGGTAGACACTTAAATAAGAAATCTGAAGATTTTGATTCTCAAGGGAGAGGAAAAGGCCATGACAACAACTACAATTGTTCAACGCCTTCCAAGTTAAATTCAGTAGACAAATCAAGAGTTGAATGCTATAGGTGTCACAAGTATGGCCACTACAAATTAGAGTGCCGTACTAATCTAAGGAGAGATAGTGGAAAGTAGTCCAATTTTGCTAAGAAGGAAGAAGAAGTGTCTTTGTTAATGGCTTGTCACTGCAAGGAGGAAACCCACAAGAAATTCTTGTGGTACTTAGACACTCGCTGCAGCAACCATATGTGTGGAGAGAAGTCTGTATTCTCTGAATTGGATGAAGCTTTTTCTGATGTTGTGAAGTTCGGTGATGGCTTTACAGTCTCTGTTATGGGAAAGGGAAAGGTAGCAATTCAAACCAATAGAAATTCTATTCAAACTATTTCTAACGTTCTCTTTGTTCCAGATTTGAGAACAAATTTACTTAGTGTAACAGCCCAGCCCAAAATTAAAAAGAAAAAGAAAAAGAAAAAAAGAGGGATCAGACTTAATGGGCACACGCGCCCCACCTACCCATTTGTTCCCCACCACACACCACACACCCACAAATATCTCTTCTCTTATCAGCCGGCCACCTACCTTTCTCATTTGTTTTGTTTCTTTTTCTCACACACACACACACACACACACACACACACACACTCCTCTTTTTAGTCCCTCACACTCCCACGGTACTCGCTCCACACCACCACATCCACCATCATTTTTCTGGCAAGGATCACCGAAAAACTTTATAGGAAAAGGTAAGGCTCACTCACCTCTACTATTTGAAGTAAAATTTTTTAATCTTTTTGTGGGTTTATATGCTTTGCTAGAGGCTTTTTTTTTTTTTTTTTTTTTTTTTTTTATCTAAGCTTTAATAATAATACCCATATGATTTATAAGCATTAGAAGTGATATTTATGTGTTTTTATGTATGAGTTTTGGTCTTGGTGGATGTATTTGATGAGTGGGTTTATGATTTTTACAATGGTGGTTAGCCAAGCGGTGAAAATTTAGGAGTTTTGGCTTTTTAATGTGAAATAAATGGTGAATATAATTTTTATTGATTATTTGGAGCTAGTTAACTATTCAAATCATTTGTCTTGGAGGATATTATGATATTTGGTATCATGGGTCTCTTGTTAATGTGGTGTAAACCTTGTGGGAAGTACTTAGAAGGTGTTGAGGTTTTGATGTTAGAGATAATACCTTGAATAGGTTAATTTTATAAATTGGAGTCTATGCCTTGTGAATGAACTGGTTGAAAAACTTTGGAAGTGGAAAATATTTTTGTGAGGCTAAATACTAGGCTTGCCTAATCAAAGTGCCTATTTGACAATTTTTAATTTGTAATTAGATGCAATTTCAAGCTTTATGCTTATTGTGATAGGTTTACTTGATATGGTTTAGGTTCTAGTTAATCTCCTTTGGAGCTTGGAGAGTTAAGCTTTTTGAGGGTTGCAAGGTAAGTAGCTTTTAATGGGACTTTTTGGAAAACAATCATGTTGCATAAATGCCATTTTTGGGTCAAACACATTTTGAAAAATTATTTGTGAAACTATGTTTTCTTAAAAAGGTTTTGTGTTGTAACCCTATTATATATGATTATATATGTAAAATGCATCATGTTTAATATCGCATATGGGGAAATGCATGAATTGTTAGTATGAAAGAGATAATCATCTTTTATAAAATTCTTAGGAATGGATTTTATGAATTTATTTGCATTATTTGCAAATTCTAACGATGTTTTATCTTAGCTTGTATTATTGGGAAAATTTAAGCAAAATATTTATGACAAGAAATAGTTTAAAGGACTTAGAGAATATTGTGGCTATTTGGTTATTGAAATATTTTATGAAACTACTTGGAAATGAACTGTATATTTCAAATACATTAACTTGTGAGCTTTTGACATGGTTTTGTCATTGTGCCATGATATTGGTGATTACCTCGTCTGTGTGACAATCTTGTCATGTGGCCTTGGGTGAGGTTTCTGGATTTGAAATGGTATTGGATATTTTATGGCTCACAATGAATAATATGTGGTTTCATAGTTACTTTGAGAAGCTTGGTGCTACAATATGTCTATCATTCTTGTCATGATGTCGAAGAAATTTATTTTGCAAAAATTCAAATGGAAATTCCCAAATTTTAGCGTGTTTGTAAAATTTTCATTATCATGAAACTTACATTTCCCTCACTCCCATTAATTATGCTACTTACTGGGCTCTGTCTCATCCCATTATTTTATAAACTTTTTAGAGTAGGCAATAATCTTTTGAGACAACTTTTGGGTGGCTAACAGTAGTTAAACTAACTACTGATGGAGGCTGAACTTTTGTAATTGAGATATTAGATGATGTACATATTAGAATAGGCTTGACTTGTTCTTTTTTATATTATAGTGATTGTGACTTTATTCCCACTGATGGGACAAGTTGATGATATGTAATTATTTATTCAGACCTCTATTTTTTTGTGGCAGATGGTCCTTGTAATTAATGCTTAGAGCTCTGACTTACTTAGAAAGTATATTCAATGGAATTATTATGATAATTCTTGATGTTGGTACTTGTTATGATTTATGTGGGTTGAATTGTCAAAAAGGAAAAATCTACAGGTACTTTGAGATATTTTCCTCATGCTTTGGACCCTTTCGGGTTTAGGGCGTGACACTTAGTGTTGGTCAGCTATAAGAAAAAGGATATGGAATCTCTATCAAAAATGGAGTCTGCAGAATTGAAAATGAGAAGTTGGGCTTGATAGCTCAAGTCAACATGACAGCCAACAAAATGTTTCCATTGTATATCTATGACACCGCTCACTCATGTCTTTCTGCAAGAATGGGAGAGAAGGAATGGCTATGGCATTTTCGCTATGGGCATCTTAGCTTTGGCGGGTTGAAAACTTTACGATAGAAGAATATGGTGACTGGTCTTCCTCAAATTACAGCTCCTTCTGAAGTTTGTGAAGAATATGTTGTTAGCAAACAACATCATAATCAATTCCCACAAGGGAAATCATGGAAGGCGAAGGCTACATTGGTGCTTGTTCATTCCGACATTTGCAAGCCAATAACTCCATGCTCTAATGGAGGTAAGAGATATATACTTACCTTCATTGATGATTTTAGTCGCAAAAGCTGGGTTTATTTTTTTCAGGAGAAGTCTGAAGGCTTTTTGGCCTTTAAAAGTTATAAAGCGCTAGTTGAGAAAGAAGTTGGCAATCCCATAAAAATTCTTTGCACAAATCGTGGTGGAGAATATAACTCATATGAATTTGTAAGTTTTTGTGAGACTCATGGAATAAAGAGGCAGTTTACAGCAGCTTATATGCCCCATCAGAATGGCGTTTGTGAAAGGAAGAATCGCACTATTTTAAATATGGTGCGAAGTCTTCTAACAAGGAGCTGTATTCCAAAGAGTTTTTGGCCTGAAGCAGTTAATTGGAGCATTCATATATTGAATAGAAGTCCCACACTTGCTGTTAAAAATATGACACCAGAGGAAGCATAAAGCAGACGGAAACTAGCTGTTTATCACTTCAGAATTTTTGGGTGTGTTGCATATGTCCATATTCCATATCAGAAGAGGAAGAAGCTAGATGACAAGGGAGAAAAATGTATTTTTCTTGGTGTTAGTGATCAGTCTAAAGCTTATAAGCTTTACAATCCTAACACTAACAAAATACTTATCAATCAAGACGTTGTTTTTTATGAAAATCAAATCTGGGAATGGAGCAAAAATGTAGTTGGAGAGCCAATTCCAACAAGTTTTGATGGCCAAAATGGCGATGAAGTAAACCAGCCGCAGCAACACCTTTCTCCAGCAATTGATGCATTTGAGAATCCTCAAAATGAAACTCCTATAGCCTCTGAAGTCACTCCAACAGCACCAGAAGCAGCAGTTGAATCACATTCTCATCGTGTTCGAAGGAGGCCAACATGGATGTCAGATTATGAGGTAACCGGAATTGATCAATCTGAAGACCCACTTACTCATTTTGCTTTATTTTCAGATTGTGATCCTATAGTGTTTGAAAGTGCTGTCAAAGAATCATAATGGCGGAAGGCTATGGATGCTAAATTGTAGCCATCGAAAAGAATGACACTTGGGAGTTATCTAATCTTCTAGAAGGGCACAAAACAATTGGTGTGAAGTGGGTTTACAACACAAAGGTGAAGGAAAATGGTGAAGTCGACAAGTACAAGGCACGCTTGGTGGCCAAGGGCTATAAGCAAGAGTTCGGTGTTGATTTTAAATAACTTTTTACTCTAGTTGCAAGGCATGACACAATCAGATTGGTGATCGCATTAGCAACTCAGAATTCATGGCCTATCTTCCAGCTAGACATGAAGTTGGCGTTCCTCCATGGAGATTTGAAGGAACTGGTATTTATCGATCAACCTCCTGGTTATGTGAAATCTGGAAATGAGTATAAAGTGTGTAGACTAAGGAAGGCTCTATATGGATCCAAACAAGCCCCACGGGCTTGGTATAATCGTATAGAAACTTAGTTTTTGAAGGAAGGATTTCAAAAATGTCCTTATGAACATACACTTTTCATAAAAGTTGAGGATGGAGGGAAAATGCTCATTTTTTGCTTATATGTGGATGATCTAATCTATATAGGAAGTAATACAACCATGTTTGAAAGCTTTAAGAAATCCATGATGGCTGAATTTGAAATGTCTGATCTTGGCATGATGCATTACTTTTTTTTCATAGAAGTGTTGCAGTCCTTTACTGGCATTCTTATTTCTCAAAAGAAGTATGTGGGAGAAATCTTGGACAGGTTTCAGATGAAGGATTGTAATCCTGTGAATACACCATCTGATTTTGGTTTGAAGCTAAACAAGGATGATAGAGGAAAGAAGGTTCACAATACTCTTTACAAGCAGATTATGGGGAGCTTAATGTATTTGACTGCAATAAGGCATGATATAATGCATGCTGTAAGTGTCATTAGTAGATACATGGAGTGTCCAACAGAGATTCATCTTTTGGCTGCAAAAAGAATTTTTAGGTACTTGCAAGGTACTAAGGAGTTTGGGCTGTTCTTCAAAAAGGGAGAAAAGTAAGATTTGTTTGGCTTTACAGATAGTGATTATGCTGGAGATTCTGATGATCGAAAAAGCACATCTGGGTATGTTTTCATGTTGGGAACAGGAGCTGTTTCATGGTCATCAAAGAAGCAGCCAATAGTCACATTGTCAACCATGGAAGCTGAATTTGTTGTAGCAACAACTTGTGCTTGTCAAGCTATTTGGCTGAAGAAGATTCTTGAAGAGCTGTAGTTCAAAGAAGATGGGCCTACTCTTATTTACTGTGACAACAATTCAGCAATAAAGCTCTCAAAGAATCCCATTCTACATGGTCGAAGCAAGCATATAGATGTGAAGTATTATTTCTTGAGGGATCACACGAATGATGGAGTTATTAATCTAGTTTACTGCAGAAGTGAAGATCAAATTGCTGATATTCTAACAAAGCCTTTCAAATTTCTAGCATTTCAGAAGCTCAGGGAGCTACTTGGTGTTTGAAGTTCAAAGGATTTTATTTGAGGAATGGCGATTCAAAGTTTGAGTCTTATTAAACTGATATTATATGTGGAACATCAGTTTAGGGGAGGGATTGTTGAATAAATCCGTAGCAGCACGTTAGAATGTGTTGATTTGGTTTGTCCTAGTCTTTAGAAGTTCAATAGTTTTTTTTTTTTGTTTGTTACCTAGTTTGTAGGAGCTGTTTAGCATGATGTTAGTGGTGCCTATTTTTGTGTTTGTAACCGTTTGTTTTTAGCCTATTTTATGGCCATTTCATTATCAAATGCAGTAGTAGAGTTTCAGTCCAACTTTGTTTCCTTTTGTTTTAGTTTATCACTTTCTTCTTTCATTTTACATCAACCACAATGCCAAATCTTGATGCATCCATCCCGGTGAACACTATTGCATCCACATTGAGCTTGTAGGCCGAACCTAAAGGTGACTTCCATGCCATTTGCTACTACACTGAACCAATAGTGGATTGAACATGTAGGTTATTTTGGGCCTCCCGAAACTCTTGCAACAAGACCTTTGCGTGCTGCACCAACCGAGCAGGGTCTTGAATGCTGCGTCCATGTATTACTGAGTTTCTCTGATTCCAGAGAACCCAGCACTAAATGAAAAAGAGCTCCAAGTCCTCCACGGTAAGCTGGTTCATTAGTACCTCGACTAGTTGAAGGAAGTCATCTTTGTTCATCATACAATTCTGCAAACATACCTTGCCACCAGCCCATATGTTTTGTGCAACTCCACATTCCCACAACACATGAAGCACTAATTCATTGCCCTGCTTGCACAACTCACAGACTCGATCCTCCACAATTTTTTGGCAAAACAAATTCTCCCTTGTTGGTAGAATGTCTTGACAAACCCTCCAACAAAACACTTTTATTTTATTCGGCAAATGACACCTCCATAGTTTCAACCAAACCAAACCTTTTCCAATCCCCCCTAAGCTCTGCACTAATCCACACCTCTCCTTAGCTATTACTCTAGCTATATGATATCCTGGCAGCACTGAATAATTCCCCTTTTTGTTATGAGGCCACATTAACACATCAGGCACATGTTGTCTACTCAATGGGATCCGAATCATAGCTTTCAAGTCCTCATGATGGAATTTTGCAGCAATGACACTACGTTCCAGCCATGAACATTCCAGGAAATAAGATCCGATACACGACATTCCCAATCCTCACGACACACCATGAATCTACCCGTCACCTTCTACCTTAGCTAGTAGAGATGAGAAGCCCTCTGTAATTTGAGGTTTATACGTTCGTACATTAATATTATGTGTAGTACTAATTGACAAATATGTAGACCTCAAATTGCGATAAATGAAAAAGTATAACACCAAACCCAAAAAAAAAAAACATTATCACATGTGCTATAAGGCTAATATATAGTAATATTAATAGAAAAGTAATGAAAAATTTAGGGGTGTGATGAGATGTAGATGTGGCAAAACTGGTAAGTTGGGTCAGGTTTGGGTAAAAAAATTGTTCATTTTAAGCACCTTGTAAACAGGTCGGGTCGATCAGGTTGCAGGTCAAGTTGACCAGCCTTTTTCACATTATTTTTTTTCTTTTTTCAAAAACACGTATTTTTCATTTGGTAAGTCATGTAGCAAATTACTTAGTGGGCATTTGATTCGTCGTAATGTAACGTTGATGTGATACACACTACTAATGTCACACTAATGTGTTTGGTTCATTTGAATTTTTCTAAGATTACAAAATATATCACATCACCTTTTTAAATCTGTGTAATCTTACATTACTTATTGGCGGGGATATAATAATTTATGGAATTGACAAAATTGCCCACACTAATAAATTTTATTTTACTCATGAAAATGACTAAAATACCCAAAAAAAAAACCCTCTAAAATGAACAAAATACTCTTGGAACCACTAAAATGACTAAAATACCATAAAACCTTCAAAATGACCAAAATACCATTGGAATTACCAAATTAACCAAAATGCCCCCAAAACCTCCAAAAATGACCACAATACTCTCAAAACCTTAAAAATGACCAAAATAACCTTGAAACATCTTAAATAATCAAAATACTCCAAAAACTTCTAAAATGAGCAAAAATACATTGAAACTTCTAAAATGACAAAAATAACCCAAAATCTCTAAAATAACCAAAATACTCCCGAAAAAACTAAAATGACCAAAATATTCCTAAACCTAAAAATTACTAAAATAACCTAAAAACTTTTTAAAATGACCAAAATACTTCGAAGAGTAATGAAAAACCTAGAAGTGGGATGAGATGTAGACATCACAACACGTGCAAGTTGGATTGGGTTCGGCTAAAAAAAAAAAATGGTCATTTTAAGCAAGTTGTAAACACATTTCAACCTATTCAGGCAATAATGAATACAAGTTGAATTGCTCTTATAAATTTTTTTTAAAGAAATGAGCCAAAAACCTCACCTTTTTGGTCTAATAAACACATTTCAGTACGGATTAGAACTATTAACTTGTTCTCAATTTGTTTTGTCCTCAAGTGTTTTCGTGATTTAAAACGCTGCTCATTTGTTTATCCCTTCATTTTATTTCATTTTTGCTAATGTAATGGCAGTTTCAAAGTTAATAACACCTGCACATCCTTCATCAACCAGAACCATATGATTAAAATTAAAACTGAGCACAGTGATTAGGAATGTTAATCTCGTAATTAAATAATTAAAAAAAATCATGGCCACTTTTCATAGTGGGGTGGAACGTGTGAGAAAATCCAATAGTTTTCAAATTTGAAGTTTGATGAAAATAAAAAAGACGTCCTCCAATTAATGCTTTGGTTCGTACACGTGTAAATAGAAAAAAAAAATTTCTCACTTTTTCTAAGTGGAATTATTCTAGTTTTTTTTCACAGTTTGGGCATGGAACCCACTTATTCATAATGTCAAAATAACCAACAACCTATAGTCATGAAATGAAAGCGAAAATGCACTTTTAGTTCCTACATTTTGGGCCAAGATTAACAACGATTAGATCAAACCAGGCCAACTCACCCACAACTCAGCATACGGGCTCCCAAGTAAACTTCTCAAACTCACAAACATGAAACAGCCAGATACCATATTATTTTCCAATTGAGAAATGCAGAATTTGAGACCAATAAAATACCCACCATGTATTCATTTTGCATCCAAAATTTACAACTTCCTACCATATTTTTCAAAGATACATAATTTTGCCATTGTGTAAAAAAAAAGTTAATATGTTGTAGTGTAAAAAAAAAAATGTATTATTTGAATGTAGTATATTGCAAAATGAAAAATGTGATGTAGAGCATATTGTAAGATTGATACATAAAATAAATAAAAACTAAAACAAAAAGAGGGCTTTTGATGATGCAAATTTTATATTATTTTATTTTTTTGCATAAGCTGATGAAAGTGCTCTAACTAGTAATTGTTGATTGGCATGAAGGAGAGTATTTATTTTTGAATTGGTTAGATTATGAGTCGTATAACAATGCACACTTGTTTTTGTTATCCTCATTGATCGACATTATCACATCAATTTATATACATGGTTCTTTAATGGATTACTTTTTTTTTAGGATGAAAAAATCTTAGCTTAGGCTTGTTGCATTATTATTGACCAAAACTAAATCACATTGTTCACATCAACATTCAACTGTTAATTGTAAAAGTTAAACCAAATTATTTAGCAATCTTAACATTTTCACCTAGGAGGGCTACGCTACACATTTGTTTTATTATACCTCATTTGAAAAGTACATTCAAAAAACTTTTTTTTTTTCTTTTTTTGATGAAGAACATTCAAAAAACTTTTTTTTTTTTTGGTAAGCAACATTCAAAAAACTTGGAAATGCTTTTTGGTATGAATAAATAATCATATTATATGAAATGAGAGATGCATATATAGTACCTATTCTCTCCGTCCCAATTTGTTTGTTTTCTATTCCATTTTGGGATGTCCCAAAATATTGGCCTGTTTCTAAAAATAAAAATCATTAATTTATAAATGTTTTTATTTTACCCTGACTTTATTTTCAAACTATTTGGGAAAAAAAAAAAACTAACAAATATTTTTTAAAAAATCAATCTAATTGGGGCACCTTTTTAATTGCCTCATTAAGAATAACTCTTAAAAAAAAATTGATAAATTTATTTAAGGGTAGTTTTATAAACTTATATATTTTTATAAGGTAAACAAGACAATAAATTATGTTTTCTTAAAAATTTTGACTTTGCAAACAGGACAAACAAATTGGGACGGAAGGAATATATAATACATTTATTATTAAAAAAATCGCCATTTAAAATACGGAAACATTTGTCATAGATCAATACTACATCCACAATATTTTCACAATAATTTTACAACAAATCCTAAATGACAAACTATTAGTGATATTAATGGTGGCTCAAATTAGAACTATTAATAGCTTATCACTTAGAATTTGTTATGAAACTCTGTGGACGAAGCATTACTCTATCATACACTTTCTTTTTTAAATTTTTTTATGAAAATATAATTCTTTTTAAATAAATACAATAATTTTTATATTGCATAAGATTCTCACCAATTTAATTTTAAATAATCACTATAATATAAAAACTATTTTTTTTTTTTGAGAAATAAACCCACACACAAGGGATTCAATAGACGTTAATATCAACATTATTAAGTAATTAATATTCATTCAAAAGCTAATAATTGAATTATTAGCTATAATTTATTGCAATTTTTTAGGAATTGTTTAAGAGAGGTGCTAAATCTATAATATTTTTACAACAAATCATAGGTGGTTAGTTGTTATTTATTGGTTCAAATTTGAACCTAACACTAAGATTACTTTTTTGCCCTTAACAATAATAACCAGTAACAACCTGACATTTAAGATTTGTTGTAAAAATGTTGTGGACATATCATTTCTCATTGTTTAAGAGAGGTGCTACGTCGACAACATTTTTACAACAAATTATTGGTAGTTAATTATTATTGGTTCAAATTTGAACCTAACATTAAGATTACTTTTTTGTCCCCAATAATAACAACAAATAACAACTTACTACTTAATTAAGATTTTTTGTAAAAATATTATGGATATATAATTTCTCATTATTTAAGAGAGGTGCTATGTCGACAACATTTTTAGAAATTGTAACAAAGGATACGTGTTTCACTCTTTTAAGGCTATTTCTTAGGAGTTGTTTAATCATTTATTGTTGTAGTAGACTTCAACTTTATCTCTTCAGTATTTTATAGCTCGTATGTTTTTGCAGTTTATAACTTTTGTGCATTACAAACGGGAATGAAACTCTCATTCCAAAATAACGCATAATTTACCATACACTTGGAAACAAATCGGCAAACGGGAGTAAATTTATTAATTGTTACGTACGTACGTGTATTTTATGTGTAACATATGCGAAATTACCAACTAGGTTTTTTACTAAATCTCTTTTAAAAAATACTTACATCAAATTATATATTATAAAAGTTTTTATTTTTTTAATATAGATATATCATAAAAGTTATTTCAATAAAATATTCATTCCTCATTTACATAACCACTTTTTTAAAACATCCATATTACTTTCTTTCTCATACACACCAACTAAAAAGGTAAATTGAGAAATTAATAAAATATGTTTTTTTATATATGAATAGTAGCTGCTTTAATTTACACTGGAATAGTATTTGTGGACAAGATATACAAAATTTTAGAAAAACCAATGTGGGTAATTTTTTTTATTGGTCAAAATTTTCTTTTTATGTCATTTTACATTAATTGATGCAGATGCTCTTATTTGACATACGAGTGATTTTACAGTCACAAACTATTTTATATTATTTTTACAAATTGTTGATATGACAAATTTTTATTGATCCTCTAGGCTAAGCCCACCACTAACATAATTTTTTTTTTTTACTTATGGTACATAACTAACATAGGTGTTACTATCCATATAATTGATGGGGGTCAAGTAACATATAAGTGTGATTAGGGGATCACACCTATGGTAAAACATGGAATTGTGACCACCTTTTGACATTGTTAATGCACAATTTTTAAAAAGTTTTAACACAACTTTCATGAGAAATATAAATAGTTGTAAGAAAAGACAACAATTTTTTTTTTCTCGTAAAAAATTTTTAAAAATATTTCATAAATCAATGTCCTTAGGGCAACCGTTTACTTTTTTCCTATTTTCAACATGTGAAATTTCTTAATCAATTCTTAAAAAAAAAAAAAAAGAGAGATAATCAATTATGTGGTTCTTGTATGCCAAAAAAATAAAAATATTTTAGTGCCCATGTAATTTTTCCTTGTGTGTGACTTACAACTTTCGTACGTATCTCATGTGTTGATGTCCACCCACTAGGGTCTAGGCCACTACCGTCGTCAGTTCACTCTTTGTGTCTTCAAGTCCATATTTGATGTATATTATCTATTTCCCATATCATCTTTTCTCTTTTAGGAATGAGCAGACTTGGCCAAACCCGACCCGAATATTTTAGAGACTCTAACAATAGCAAGTAGCAAGGTTTTTCCAGGACCCAAAAGCTAGCTGGGTTGTATTGAAGATGAATTTGTGATCTGGGCTCGTAAGGCCTCAAAACCTCTTAAGGCCATGTCACTGCTATCCTTCTATTCTTCCTTGGCTTGTCCTAAGATCTCAGAGAAGAAGTCTTGACTGTTGGTCTTGCTATTCAAAATGCAATGATTGTTATAAGTGGATATTTTGTACCAATTTGATGAGAAACATATGAAAGGGTTTTGAAAAGTGTAACAGTGGCGGCTCCAGGATTTTTTTCTTGGGGGTCAATAAAAAGATGTAATTTGAGTAAGAGATGAATCTAGTACTTTATGAAGATTTTTTATTACAAATTTGTTATGTACTAGCAAAAGAATAAAAGATAAACTATAAATTCCTTTGACACAATTTTTTTTTTAATACAATGAACATATTAATTATTTTCATTAAGTGAACTTTAATTATCACTACTTATAATACTTTTATCTATGTGGGTTCCAGTTAATTCAATTGGTAAAGTATCTGATGGTTGAATAAGAGATCTAGGATTTAATCTTCAGTTACACCAAAAACCGATTGGTGTCTTGATCTGATGATAAAGAACTATCAGTAGGGGTGAACGCCATAAGTTAAATCTATCTAAAAAAAAAAATTATCTATTAGTTTAGGACAATTATATGTTTACGTTGTACTGTCAATGTAAGATTTACATTATAAACTAAAAAAATGTGTCCTTAAGATCTAAATAGGCTTTTTTTTTTAGGTTTAAGATGAACAAATTTTTTCTTTTGTTGTTGGGTTTTTTTTTTTTTTTTGGTGTGTTTAAAAAGATCAAGATATTGCTAAAAGATCATATTTAACCTTATTTCAACTGAACTTTAGGGTGTTCAAATTTTCAGTTTAGGAAGACAAATCAAAAATAAAATATAAAAAATATTATACAAATCAAAAATAAAATATAAAAAATATTATATATTATATATTATAAAAATACATTCCAGCTCAGGGGGTTCATTTGAACCCCCTGAACTCCACCTAACGCCGCCCATGAAGTGTAAAAGATCGTTGAAGGTTTATTCCAAGAATTTGATTTTTTTTTTAATATATATTAATTTGTTTTATTTGCTGTAAAAAATAGGAAGGGAATATATTAATTTGTTTTTAATATTAATATATGCTTGCATATTTTCTGGTCCTCTTAATGGACCACACGACACAACTCTTTTGAAACTAACCCAACTTTTCGGCCTTTGTCCCCCGTAAAAAAAGGTAAAAGAGACCACAGTAGAAGAAATACTAATACTAGGGCAACTATATATATATATATATATATATATATATATATATATATATATATCAGTTCAGGATGATTGTCAAAGGAAGTTGGTGGTGTTTTGGTGGCCATGTGAATTGTAAAGATCAATCTGTGCTCTGCCAAACCCATCGGGCCCTCATTGGTATTTGGTAGCAAAGTAACATCGATCAAAACATTGCCTTATTATGTCCTAAAAATGTGTTGAAAACCTCATGCACACCTACACAAAACGTATCATATAGTAAACAGAGAGAGAGAGAGAGAGAGAGAGAGAGAGAGAGAGAGAGGAACTTCCTTATTTATTTATTCATTAGGTTTTGCTAACTAATAAAGGGCCAAATAGTAAATCATGAAACTGACCATCTATTATTTTATCAATTATTTCCAAGTTCATATAATTATTTATAAGATTTTGTTGTTTAAAAAATACTTTTAAAAATTTTGTATATAACAGACTATAATTTTAAAACCACAACTTATTCTACAATTCACACACTTTGTCATATCTATCTTATACAACAGATTATAACTATCCCAACATTTTTTTTTTCTACTACCACAGCTAGCCGTATAAGAGAGTTATACAAAATGTGTGTAATAAATTACGAGATGACATTACTTGATGATGCCACGCTCTTCCAAAACCAAACGCACATACACAAGGAAGACCAATCTGGACGATCTTCCTGACGATCTATTGCTTGAAATTCTGTGTCGTGTACCAAACGCACATACAGGTGTGTTGAAGTGGAAGTGTAGCTGTGTGTCACGGCGCTGGTACTCTTTAATGTCTACATCTTACTTTTTTAATCGCGTAATTGACAACATCCTTGACACCATCCGTATACCCCGACTTGAAAATTATGATGAAAGTCATGATCAGTTTGAAGGCCTTGATCCTCTTTAATCTCTCTACATCTTATTACTTGATAGAGTTTCAATGATGCCGCCCTCTACTTATTTGCTACTTCTCAATGTCGTGTAATTGATGTTTTTAACATTTGTGCCAACTGTTAAGCCAATTTCAGTAGTACTTTTATTAATTGAATTTCGATTAAACTATTAATCCTTTGGATTCAAATATTTTTATTCTACTTTGCTTATAGAATGTCACTTCGATCACTTAATTATATGTGTTGCTTGCTTAAGTCTCTCTCTTTGATTTGTGTATTACAATTACCCTATGTTTATTTTTATATTGTTGTTGTTATCAATAAACACTCATTTATGTAGATTTTTTATATATCTTTACATTATTAGGTGTATATACGAGGGACAAAACTTAAATATAGTACCTTAAACATCGTTTTTTAAGTTCTCCTCTTAAATTTCCATTATATGTGATACATATAAAATAAACAACTGTGGTGGACTTTTTGTGTTGTGCTTGAATTTCTCCTGCTGCATCGCGGCCCATGATTCTGGGGTAGGAGAAGGTTGGCCTAAGTGAAACACACCTTAGGCCAGCTTGTGCACAAGTTGAGCCATCCTAATATAAACGCGCCTTTGCAGAAATCATGGATGTACAGCGTGCTCATGGCAGGAATAATTGTTACAAATATTACAGTAGGAACACAATACGGCAAAATAACTAAAACATTTTACGAATATCACTAATGCCTAAATAACACAACAAAGGAAAATAACAAAGGTCGTGGCAGAATAATACAACTATTAATCGTAAGATTACAGCAAACAATTTAGAAATAAGGTAACAAATTAATCATTCATCAAATGAAGAGTAGAGCTCGTCTACCCAAAGAAATGGGCTTAGTTTTTCAGCAAACACAAGTCCAAAAAGGGGGCCGATCTCCAACATGGGTAACCTTAGAGAAGACTCCTGCCATAGAGATTACACACTTTGAGAAAAGGACATAGATGGCTTAAACTCTAGATCTTAACTTATCAAAGAGTGGGTCTGTCAAGAAGGAGAGAAATGGGTAGCCTATTAATGCATGTCTCTATTCCTATCACTCATGCTTTTCGTTGATTTCTGTGTTTTTCTTTTCTCTCTTTCTTCTCCCTTACTCTATCTCTATTTCTTGCAGTCGTTCTTCCTCCCCCCTTTTCACTATTCCCAACTATGGCCTTTCATACTGTCTGTCATGACAAGATTTACCATTTTTACCCCTCAACTGCTTTTAGCTCATTGTGGGTGTCCTTCTAAGACTGCCTTCTGGCTTACTAGCTACTTAGCCACTACTTTTATACTATGTTGGCTGTGCCACGCCTCATTCCCAGACAAAAATGGCTTGTTTTGTCTCTTACTATGCTCATCCGAATAAGGGCTAAACCTCTCCTTCACCTATCTCCTTCACCTATCTCTATGGCATGTCATCCCAATAGGATATTTCTCCTCAAAGAAGTTTGAGCAAGAACCCTAAAATAGACTCCCTTTTTCTTCTCACTGCCCGACCACACCCTCTCATACCCTTGACTTGTGGCCCACCTTCCATGGATTGGCTAAGTACAAGTAGGTGGTGCCTAGGCCCTTTGTGTATTCTCTACTTCCGTCTGAATCCATTACTTTTCTGGCCTTCATGCTTTGCTATTGCCTCCATATTTGTCTGATTCTACTGTACATTCTAGTAAGTGTTTAATTCTTATGGTGTGAAAGGTAAATGGGCCTTTGGGTTCACGTTTTCTGCCTTCCATCTCTTCTTTGGACTAGGTATTGCTTGGGTGCAGGCCCTCTCCTTCCTGCCTAGCCCAACTTCCTTCCTTTGTTCGTGGGCCTCTTAGCTGGGGATCCTGCCATGACGTTGCATTGTTCTTGCCATATCATTAGCTCTCTTTTATTCATTTGTTACCTATGGGCTTTTGTGTTGATGCTCGTGCCAGTTCACTCTCTACATCTTTACCTTTTTTGGGCTTTTCTGGCCAACAGTCCTGCCGTGCTAGCCCACTTTTGGCATTCTTACCTCTTTTGGGCTTTATTGGCCAACATTTCTGCTGTGCCAGTCCATTTCCCATATCCTCACCTCTTTTGGGCTTTATTGGCTAAAATTCCTGCTATGCCAACCCATTTCATTCCTCGAGCTTCCTCGGCCCATTTGCTTCTTTTTTACCTCTTTTACTCTCATTGGCTTTTACTAAATCTTTTGGGCTTCCTCGGCCCCATTACCACATCTTTGCCTCTCATTACTTTTCGGGCTTATTGGCTTTTAATCCAACTCAACGAATTTACTAATTCATTTCTTGGGCTTACCCGACCCATTCACCTCCTCTTTACCTCTTATTGTTCTCATGGGTTTACTACTTCATTCCTTAGGCTTTCTTGGCCTATTTGCTTCTTCTTTGCCACTCATTATTCTTGTGGGTTTCCTAACCATTATTCCTACCATTCTGGCCTGCTGGACTTTACTTTACTATTTTCTCTTCCCATTTTCTTCATATTATTGGGCTTCTTCTACCAATGGGCCTTTTATCAAAAGTGGGCATCAACAACAACTTAGCAAACAAGTGTTAAAAGTTAAGCACCATCTTGATGAGCTTAACTACATACGATTAGAAACAATTTTGATTGGTCTTGTTAATTTGTAGTCAATTTAAATTGATGACTTGTCATAATCTCATTGGTTCAAGGCTAATATTAAAGGTAATGTTGCACATAATTGATCATTCCAATAATCAAACATTAACAATTCACTTGGTTTAGTTTTAATTGATTGTGTTTATTATTAATTTTTTGAAATTAAGGATGATAAATTTCATGCTAGGCGTTAATTAGGTGAAAGCATTCATCAAAAAAAAAAAAAAAAGGTGAAAACGGGAAAAAAATTGGATTAATTAATTGAAAATCTAAGCTAGAAAAGTAAACTTATCACTAGGTCCAAGTGTTGATTGCCAATGTGCCAAAAATTGGAGATGACATCAAATTAAGTGGTGGTTGATCTCAATGTGTTTAGTGTGCCCCTGGGAAACATCATTATAGGCAACTAGCTAGCTGATATTCCGCGCGATGTGCGGTGCCTTTTGAAAATTTTTGTAAGAAATTATCATATGACCTATTGGGTTCAACAATACTACTATTGTTAGTCATGGCTAATCTATGAAATATGAACTACTTTATCAATAATTATAAAATTTAAATATAGAAAGGACTATACAAAGAATTAAATTTAAGCACATAGATTCTGGATGATTTCAAATTCAAATTTAAATCTAAATACATTTCTCAAATATTAGCGGTTGCAAGGAAAAAAACATTATTAAAATTTGGTTATTCTAGCTACACCATATGAATGAAAGTTGGAAGGTAAGATAAAGACTAATAGTAATATTGGTGACATAATGCTATACGCTATAACCTTTCTATATATGATTGTAGCTATTTTTCGCAAAAAGCAAAAATAGAAAAGAATTTTGGTTTCTTACTAAAATTAAAATATCATCCCAAAGAAGAAGAAAAATAAAGATGAGCAACAAAATTGAAAAAAGAAAAGAAAAAAAAGATGCAATGCAGGATTAATGGCTTCATTTTTCTGCATAAAATTACCCTAAATATCTATTAAAGCCTTTATTTTTTTCTTTAAAAGGAGTTTTATTGTGTAAGCATTGCCATTATAGCAATCCAACCCATTACCCAACATGTTTATAATAAATAAATACATCAAAAGTTCCTTCTCTCTCTACACAATTTGCAATCCAACGCATTACCCAACATGTTTACAATAAATAAATACATCAAAATTTCCTTTTCTCTCTACACAATTCAATTTAGTTAACAAAACATACAACATGTCAAAATTGAAAACTTTAACTTTAGATTAATAACAACACAATTAAATCCTAACCCTCTATTGTTTTTGTTTGTTTTGTTTTGTTTTTTTTTTTTTTTTAACCAACTCATCTAATGATGTAGAGGATCAGTAGGCTGAATGCTTCGGCTTCGATGGCGATCGGTGGTTGTGAAGACCTGTAAGGAAGAACACAATTAAAAGGCGACCGGGGTTGACCGGCCGAATCCCCTCCGATAGCGAAGTTAGTTTCTTTAGAAATAACAATGTTCAGACTTGGAGGGAAGCGATGTTATTCATAACTTGCCTTAGTTTGAAGTAGATCGGTCTTTATATAGTGGACCTTGGGGCGGTTATTCCCTTGGCAACTGCCCCAAGGTTTGTGGAAATCAGTGAGTTCTGACACAAATTCCTCAACGGCTATGAAAGTTATAACTGCTGAAGGAAGTTATGTATTTGAGGTATTTGCGGCGATGTATGCGGGTGTGGTCCTTCCTCCTGAATTCTATGGCTTCCCAAGGTACGTGAGTGAACTCATACCTCAAGTCAAAAATGTCGTCCGTGTTCTTTGTTATAGTAGCATTCCTTCCATGGACGACCCTTTGTTCACGGAAGGCGGACTTCAACTTTCCCATATCGTCCATGGACGACCCCTATGGACGATTAGGAGATGTAATTTTTGCTATCCTATCAGTTGCCCCGTTGTCTGGGGGTCGTCCAGGGTTGTCGTTAGGGTTCATTGATCACCCTTATGGTCTAGGCCATAACTATGTTTTCTTCTCTCCTTTTTTTTTTTTTTTTTTTTTTTTGGAGGCTACGTGTCAAGATCTCATTGGTTGACATGCCTCGTCGATTGCACTTTCCCAAGGGACTGCCACGTGTCATCATCTTAATGGCTGGCGTCCCTTCATTGACCCCTCCTCTAGGGCCTATAAATAGGCACATTCCCATTCTTGCCCCTCACCTTTCTCATAATCTCCTCAGCTTTCTCGTTCAAGAATCTCGTCTTGCGCTCGTCCTAGATTTGTCAGGTATTCCTTTTTCCTTTTTAGGTTTCTTAATCCTTCATTCCTCATGTCGTCGTCTAACAGTAGTTTAGAGAGAGAGATAGATGAGTATCAGGACGTTTCGGTAGGGAGTTATGAGAGTGGTGAGGGAAGTACCAGCTATAGCAGCACTTCCTTAGACGAGCCTTACTTGTCTGGGGTTCCTGGTATTCCATTAGAAGAATTCCAGGAACTGCAACGCAGGAAGGCCTCTAGGGCTGGGACTAGCTCGTCTAGAGAACCAATGAGCCTTTCTCTAGACGAGGAGGAGGAGGAGAATGTGATCTACAGCTGTGCTCTTGAAGTGGCGTCCACTTTAGACGCCTTTAAGTTGAAAACCCTTGTAGATAGGTACCAGATACCTAGGGAGTTCCAACCTCGTCTACCCAAGGAAGGTGAATGGTGTTGTTCTCCTTCTTCTGGTTTAGGGGTATACACATCTTACCTTTTAGCTGGCCTTAGGTTTCCTTTGAATTCCTTTTGTAGAGGTCTTCTTCATAGGTTGGGTATTGGACCTAACCAGCTCAACCCCAATGGATGGAGGACAATAGTTGCCATGCAAGTGTTATGGCGTGAGGCGTTGGAAGGGGACCGTCCTATCACAGTGGACGAGTTCCTTTACTGTTATAAACCCTCAGAAATCAAGAAGTCTGCTGGTTTTTACCAGTTCTCGTCCAGAGGCTCCCCCTATAGTTTGATTAAGGGTTGTAGCTCGTCTGACAGGCTTTGGAAAACAGAGTTTTTTATTATTTCTGGAAATTGGGCTAGGGACCCAATTGACGTGGCTAATGCCCCCTTCCCACCTTTTACTACCCCTCTAGGTCGTCTTCGTCCTGAGGGTATGTTTTCTTTTCATTTTATTTCGTCTTATATTCTTTTCTTTTTGTTTATATAATCCGTCTCTTTGTCGTCTAACCCTTTTCTTCCATTTGTGCAGCTATTGCTCGTCCAAGCTTGGACAAGTTTCATCTAGACCGGATTGACAGAGCTCGTGCCTTCCCTGGTAGAACTTTCCACGATCTAGTTACTCTTAGTAGCCTAGCTTCGTGGAATCTTGGACCAGTGCCTTCCGTGGAAAACCTTGCACACGAAGAGAAAACTCGTCGAAGTAAGTGTCGTCCTTTTTCTCTTCTCATATTATGTATGGTTTCTTGATATGTTATTTTTTAACCTTCTTTGTTGTAGGAATGTCTACAATGAGAGAGAATAGGGAGAAGAAAGTAACAAGCGAGGACGAGGAAGTCAACGTCCCTCCAGTCGTCCAAGGTACTACCGTCTCTGGAGGGAAGAGGAAGTCTAAACCTATTTCGAGCACTGTGGACCTTAGTGACCCCCCCAGTCGTCGAGGTTCTAAGAGGCAAAAACCAAGCAAGACTCCTCTTCCTAAGGTTCCTAAGTTTACCCCTCCAACGGTCAATTTGGACGACCCTGTGGACGTGGAGCCCGTACAAATAATTCCACCCGTCCAAACTGATCCAACTCCCCCACCTAACAAGACTCCTCGTAGGCCTCATACCTTCTGAGTCGTCCCAGCGTCCTCCTAACCTGGTGTTGGACGAGGACTATGCCTGGAGGACGTTCAAAGGTATTATCTCTGACAACGAGGTGAACTCGTGTTACAATATGTCTGTCAAAGACTTTGAACGTTCTGCCATCCACGACCTCTTCAAGGTAAACCATCTTTGCTCGTCTTTGTGTGTCGAAGTTTTTGAGTAAAAATTTGTTTAACTCCTCTTCGTCCATGCACAGGCTATGTCCAAGTTCTACACAGCAAATTGCCAGGCTAAGGAACTTTCTGAGGAGGCCAAGACGGCTAAGAAGAAGGTCAAGGAGTTAAACACGGAGGTTTTATTGAAGAAGGGGGAGGTGATCAGGTTGACTGAGGATCTCAACCGTTTGCAAGGGAGTGAGACAAAGCTGAAGGACGAGGTGGAAGAGCTCAGAGCAGACGTTATTGAGAAAGATACTCATATTGCTCACTTGGAGGGTCAAGTTTCAGAGTTTGCTTCGTCCTTGGAGAAGGTGCGTGAGGAAGCCGTTGCAGCTTTCAAGAGGTCTGACGAGTACAAGAATCGTCTAGACAGCCATTATGCAGCTAGCTACGAGGACTTCCGTGCTGATGCCAAGGACGTCTTTCCTGATTTGGATTTTGACTCCTTCAAGCTTCCCCTTGCTACTGAAAGCTCCTTATTGCAAACAAATTCTGAGGACGTCAACGTGATGGACGATGCCAACAACGAGGTGTCCCAGGACGACCCCAAGTTTAGAGGCGATGCCCCCAGTGGTTTATCCAAATGAATTTAACTTTAGAGAGTTTTTTTTTTTTTTAAGAAGTACCCGTTGTTTTGGGCTTTACTTGTGTTTTCTCTTCTCTCTTTCTCATCAAATTCACTCAAGTACAATTATCTCATCCTAGCTTATGGACAAGCTTTATATACAATCATTTATATTTAACTTCTAAGGGTTTTTGGGCGTTGGTCGTCCACCCTTTAAATGAATGAGTGCCTTCTATTCACTTCATTATATTTGGATTTGTTAGCTCTAGATATATTTCATTAACATCGTCCATATCGTGTTTATAGCTTCGTGTTTCATCCACTTAGGAAAGGTATTTTATCTCGTCTTGATCCCATGAATGGATGTCACATTACATCACCAAAGCCAAGTATAACTCGTCTATGAATGACGTCTTTACTAGCTTGTACTCGTTATTCAAGCCTGGGATGATCACTCAGCGAAATTATTTCCAACATATGCTCGTCCATGCGCTGGAGTGTTATGCTGGTTCACTGTTTTTTGAGCTTGTGTCATGCGTACATTATGCGCCCATGATTTGGACTACGCATGTTTTCATCTTCGTCCTGAGCCTGGCTCGTCCATATGCTGGATTGTTAGGCTGGTTAGACTCGTCCATGGACTTGTGATGTTTTTACACACATTACGTCCATGATTTAGACGAGCATACCTTGGTTTTATCTCGTCTTGAGCTTTGACGGATATAACTTAGATTTATTTTTCTTGTTTTATCCTTATCGTTTAACGAAAACTTTATAGACGGTACATCCTTGCGTCCAAGGAATTTTATTCGTCTTTGCTTGGTTGCTTGATTGCCTTATGTGGATTATTTTGAATGAAATCACAAAAATGAAGAGTTCCCATGCAATCATATGTGTACTTAAAAATACATCACATATATTCTGGAAATTCATAATGCAATCACTTCGTCCACAGGCATGGCACATACACTAGAGCTAGTGCCTTAGGGAATTAAAAATACTTACACAACTTCGTCCACGAGTAACACAACATACTTAAGCATCTAAAACATAGTAGTGATAGTAAGCAAATGTAAGAAAATTATTGTAAACAAACCACATCAAGCATCCATGACTTTCGCCTTATAACACTATTCGTCCATAATCTCCCTTCATTAGTAGTACCTTCTTAGGTGCTCAACGTTCCAGGGATGTTCTAGCTTCCGTCCGTCTAGGGCTTCCAGATAGTAGGATCCTTGCCTCTTACAGTTGACAACCTTGTAAGGTCCTTCCCAGTTTGGACCCAGCTTCCCGTGAGCAGGGTTTCTGGTGGCCAACGAAACCCTTTTTAGGACGAGATCCCCAACGTTGAAATGCCGGGGTTTGACCATGGCATCATACTGCTTCGCCATAAGGCTTTTGTACCTTGCTGTTCTCTGTTCCGCGTCCATCCTTACCTCGTCTACAAGATCGAGACTAAGACGAAGTTGTTCCTCGTTTTCTCCATCTTGGTACTTCATTACCCTAGGGTTGGCCATGTGCACCTCTGCAGGTATGACTGCTTCACTCCCATAGGTTAGTTTGAAAGGAGTTTCTCCTGTGGGGGTCTTCACTGTTGTTCTGTAAGCCCATAAGACACCTGGTAACTCATCTGGCCATTTCCCCTTTGCCCCCTCAAGCCGGGTCTTGATGATTTTCAGCAAGGATCGGTTTGCCACTTTTGCCTGTCCATTTGCCTGTGGGTGGGCGGGTGAGGAATAATGGTTCTTGATTCCCAGTTGTTCACAAAATTCCCTAAAGGGTGTGTTGTCAAACTGTCTTCCGTTGTCTGACACCAAAACTCTTGGCACTCCAAATCTGCATATAAGGCTCTTCCAGACGAAGTTTTTGACATTTTGTTGAGTAATCTTCGCTAAGGGTTCAGCTTCCACCCACTTAGTGAAGTAATATATTCCCACGACCAAAAACTTCATCTGTCTAACCCTAGTTGGAAAGGGGTCTAGTATATCCAAACCCCATTGTGCAAATGGCCATGGGGCCATCATAGGGGTAAGATATTCTAACGGTTGTCTAGGAATGTTGCTGTCTCGTTGACATTGATTACAGACCTTAACATATGCTTTGGCATCAGCTTGGATAGTGGGCCAATAGTATCCTGCTCGTACAACTTTGTGGACGAGTGATCTGGCTCCTGAATGGTTTCCACATGCGCCCTCATGGATCTCCCTCAATACGTAGTTCGCTTCATCCGGAGCTAAACACCTTAGATATGGTTGGGAGAAACCCCTTTTGTACAGTACTTCGTCAATCAGGATGTACCTGGCCGATCTGACCCTCAGCTTCCTAGACTCGTCCTTCCCTTCTGGAAGCCTTCCGTCCTTTAGGTACGATACTATTGGGGTCATCCAATTTTCCTCTCCTTCTATCTGCGATACCTCCGGAAGGTTTATCCGTGGCATATATTGTACTTCATCGATTTCGTCTACTACTTCATCCGCTGAGGCTTCCTTCGCCAAGGTATCTACCTCCATGTTCTCTTCCCTTGGGACTTGAACGAAATCAACTTCCTTAAACTTCTTCACTAGGCGCATCACCCTGTTCAGGTATCTCTTCATTCGGCCTTCCTTGGCTTCATATGTCCCATTCACTTGGCCTATGACTAGCTGAGAGTCACCCATGACGAGTACCGACTCCGCATCTACAGATTTCGCCAATTCTAGTCCTTTAAGAAGGGCCTCATACTCCACTTCATTGTTAGTTGTTCTGTACTGCAAACGAACCTTGTACTTCAATTTGTCTCCTTCTGGTGATTGTAGGATAACTCCTATCCCCCCTGCATGCAGTGTAGACGATCCGTCTACATGGACGATCCACTTTTTATTCTCTTCCAATCCACCTTCATCCTCATAGCTAGGTGTGAATTCTGCAATGAAATCCACCAAGGCTTGAGCCTTTATGGCACTTCTTGGCTTGTACCTAATATCGAATTCACTGAGCTCAACTGCCCACTGGATCAGTCGTCCTGCAGCTTCTAGCCTGCTCATCGTCTTCTTGAGTGGATGGTCTGTCATGACATTGATGACATGAGCTTGGAAATAATGCCTCATCTTTCTGGAAGCTGTTATTAGAGCAAACGCCAATTTCTCCATCAGCGGGTAACGTCCTTCCGCTCCTCTAAGTGCTCGACTTGTGTAATACACTGGCTTCTGTACTTTCCCTTCTTCCTTGATCAAAGCTGAACTCACGGCATGTAGGCTCACTGCCAAGTACAAATACAGTTCTTCTCCCAGCACGAATGGACTTAGTAGTGGAGCCGTCATTAGATACTTCTTAAGATCTTGGAAGGCTTGGTGACGTTCGTCCGTCCATTCGAACGCCTTCCTGAGGACCTTGAAGAAGGGTAAACACTTGTCGGTGGCTTTCGATACAAACCTATTCAACGCTGCAACTCGTCCTGTGAGGGACTGGACTTCCTTGATATTTTTTGGTGGTTCCATGGCCAATATAGCTTGGATTTTATCCGGATTCGCTTCAATTCCCCTCTGTGAAACCATGAACCCTAAAAACTTTCCTGAAGATACTCCAAATGCACACTTGGTTGGATTCAGCTTCATTTTATATCGTCTGAGTATGTCAAAGGTTTCTTGAAGGTCGTCCATGTGTCTTTCCTCGTCCAAGCTTTTCACAAGCATGTCATCGACATACACTTCCACATTCCGTCCTATCTGTGGGTGGAACATATGATTAACCAACCTTCGATAAGTTGCTCCTGCATTCTTTAAACCAAAGGGCATCACCTTATAACAGAACAAACCCTGGCTGGTAACAAAGGAGGTCTTCTCTTGATCTGCCTCATCTATTTTTATCTGATTATATCCTGAGAAGGCGTCCATGAAGCTTAACAACCGATGGCCAGCTGTGGAATCAACTAATTGATCAATGCGTGGCAACGGATAGCTATCTTTAGGACACGCCTTATTCAAGTCAGTGAAGTCTACGCACATCCTCCACTTGCCATTCGCCTTCTTCACCATCACCACATTTGCCAACCAATCCGGGTAATAGACTTCCCAGATAAACTCTGCTGTGGTTAACTTCTGGACCTCTTCCTTGATAGCATTATCTCGTTCGGGGGCGAACACTCTCTTCTTCTAACGAATAGGCTTAGAGGAGGGGTCTACATTCAAACGGTGAGTAATCACATTTGGATCAATTCCCGGCATATCGTGATGACTCCATGCAAAGACATCAACACTCTTCTTGAGGAGTTGAACGAGGTCTTTTTTTGTCTTCTCTTCCATACTTGTTCTGATCTTGGTAAACTTTTCAGGATTGCCTTCATCCAAAGGAACGTCCTGAAGCTCTTCGGTGGGCTCTGCGGCAACTCTGCTCTCCTCAACACTCATTGTCTGCATGTGCTCGTCCATAGCCAATAAAGCTAAATAACACTCCCTCGCTGCTAATTGATCTCCCTGCGCTTGTCCTATTCCATACTCTGTAGGGAATTTGACTGACAGGTGGTAGGTAGATGTTACTGCCTTCCAACTATTTAAAGTGGGCCTTCCAATGATGGCATTATAGGAGGACGAGCAATCCACCATGAGAAAATTCACTTCTCTGGATATTTGTTGTGGGTATGATCCCACTACTACTGGCAGAGTAATGGTGTCCACAGGTTGTACCTTTATTCCTCCAAATCCTACCAATGGCGAGCATACTGGACGCAGTCGTTCTCGTCCCAGCTTCATTTGTTGGAAGGCTGGATAATACAAGATATCTGCCGAACTCCCGTTGTCCACCAATACCCTTCTGGTGGTGTACTCCGCAATGAGCAAAGTAATGATGATCGCATCGTCATGTGGGTGATGGATTCTCCCTGCCTCCTCGTCCGTGAATGAAATGGTTGGCTCGTCTACAACCCTCGTCCTTAGGGATCGTCCAGAAAGCTGGACGTTCTGCACCGCCTTAAGGAATGCCTTTTTTGACTTGGAAGAGCTTCCTGCTGAAGTGCCTCCCACGATGACTCTTATTTCTCCAAGTGGGGGTCGTGATAACTCTTCCATCTTTTCCTTCAACTTCTTGTCTTTGTTGTCCCTTCCAATGAAATGCCTCAACTTTCCTTGTCTTATTAGGTTCCCTATCTGCTGCTTCAAGTCATAACACTCGTCCGTGTCGTGTCCATGGTCTCTGTGGAAGCGACAATATTTGCTCTTGTTGCGTTTGTTGGGATCTCCCTTCATCTTCTCCGGCCACTTCAAGGAAGGATCATCCTTGATCTGCATAAGTACCTGATCAAGTGGGGTATTTAAGGGCGTGTATTGCTGATTCCTTCCTGAAGACGGAACCGTCTTCTTGCTGTCTCAATCCTTCCTCTCTTCCATTCGTCCCTTCTTTGGTCGAGGACCCTGTTCAGGGTGACGCGTGGGGTTTGCATCTGTTTTCTTAGCTCTCTTCCTTTTCTTGGCAATGATCGCGTCTTCTGCATTCATAAAATTTTGGGCCAAGTGGACGAGTTCAGCCATTGTCAGTGGCTCTTGCTCATAAAGCTTATGGATGAATAAGTCCGAATGAACCCCGTTGTGGAAGGCCGCCAATAGTAGCTTGTCGTCCATCTCGTCTACAGTCTGGGCTTCTCTATTAAAGCGAGTTATGAAGGACCGCAAGCTTTCATTTTCTCCTTGTTCTATAGTTAGTAGACTGGACGAGGAACGTTTGTGCCTTTGCCCCCCTATGAAATTATTGAGAAACAACTTACTCAACTCTTCAAGAGAAGTTACTGTATTCGGGGGTATCTTACTGAACCAAACTCGTGCTGGTCCTTTTAGGGTTGTAGGGAAGGCCCTGCACATAATTTCATCCGGGACTCCCTGCAGATGCATCGTAGTCTTGAAGGTCGCGATGTGATCGCATGGATCGCGTGTCCCGTCGTATGAATCTAAGGAAGGCATTTTGAACTTGGCAGGCAGAGGGTGACTGTTAATGGAAGTCACAAAAGGAGAGTCCGTACGATGAACTAAGTCATCTACGGGATTCGCCCTTCTCATGTTCTCTCTCATTTCACCCATAGCCTTCTTTATTTGGTCCATCTCTTTCTCCAAGTGCTGCATCCTTCGCGAAGCGGTACCTCGAGATTGGTTCTCAGGTTCAGTATTCGCTCTAACTTCCTGATTCTGGCCTTGTCCTTCCACGTGTCTTTCGAAGGGCTGCCTCATTCTATCAATCTCTCTGGTCAATTCTTGGTTCTGGCGGGTTAACTCCGCCATGGCAGCTGCCATAGAGTGCATGTGTTGGATGGAAGGCGGCTACGCAATAGGCACTGAATGGCGTTCAAGGTTGGGAATGCTCGACGCATTCCTACTTCCCTGGTGGCTTGGGCTCGTGGCCCTTGATCTTGTCCGAACCATCCAGCCTTTTGTCAAAGGAAGGAAAAACACTAGTTACGAAGTCAATCCCTTCCCACAGACGGCGCCAACTGATGATGTAGAGGATCAGTAGGCTGAATGCTTCGGCTTCGATGGCGATCGGTGGTTGTGAAGACCTGTAAGGAAGAACACAATCAAAAGGTGACCGGGGTTGACCGGCCGAATCCCCTCTGATGGCGAAGTTAGTTTCTTTAGAAATAACAATGTTCAGACTTGGAGGGAAGCGATGTTATTCATAACTTGCCTTAGTTTGAAGTAGACCAGTCTTTATATAGTGGACCTTGGGGCGGTTATTCCCTTGGCAACTGCCCCAAGGTTTGTGGAAATCAGTGAGTTCTGACACAAATTCCTCAACGGCTATGAAAGTTATAACTGTTGAAGGAAGTTAAGTATTTGAGGTATTTGCGGCGACGTATGCGGGTGTGGTCCTTGCTCCTGAATTCTATGGCTTCCCAAGGTACGTCAGTGAACTCATACCTCAAGTCAAAAATGTCGTCCGTGTTCTTTGTTTATAGTAGCACTCCTTCCATGGACGACCCTTTGTTCACGGAAGGCGGACTTCAACTTTCCCATATCGTCCACGGACGACCCCTATGGACGATCAGGAGATGTAATTTTTGCTATCCTATCATCATCTACTAGTTAAAATAAATAAAATTTAGTTCATGTTTGTTAAAGCATTGTATTTGTGTTTTCTCTTACTTACCTAAAAATGTAATGATATTTCAGATAAGGGGAAAAAGAATAAAATTATAAGCATCATGTTTGAACTTTGTAGAGTCCAGAATGCAAAACCAAGATTTTTCCTTATGATCTAGCATTTGAAACACAATCCGACCCATAACACATGCAAGATCTTGAGTTCAAAAACTAAGTGATTAAAAACGTTTTAGAAATACTGCAATGGTATGCGCATGATTATGTTTGCAAAGCTAGCAATGGCATTAACAAACTTAGAATTTTAGGAAGGGAAAAGAAAAAAAGGAAAAGAAGAAATCAACATAAAAAGGAGAAAGGTAAAAAGGAAAGAAGAGAATTTATGGCAAAAGCTTACCAAAACATGTATGGGTTTCTAGGCTTAGCCTAATTTCAGTGGCTAACCTATAAAGTGAGAGAGTGGAGGTAGATTAAGGTCTACCTATAGCTGCGTTTTTAAAAGGTGGCTATAGGTTATTTCTATAGCCGCGTTAAAAAAACGCAGCTATAGGTCTAGTCGAATATTTTTTTTTAGAAGGACCTATAGTTGCATTTTAAAATGCGGCTATAGGTTAAATCTATAGTTGCGTTCAAAAAATGCAGCTATAGGTCCAGTCGAATAAATTTTTTTTAAAGGGTGGCCTATAGCTGCGTTTTTTGAAAAACGCGGTTACAAGTCCAGCTGAATAAATTTTTTTTTAAAAGATGACCTATAGCTGCGTTTTTTAAAAATGCGGCTATAGCTTACCTATAGCTGTGTTTTTATAATGCAACTATATGTGAAACCCAAAAAAAAAAAAAAAAACTTTTTCTTTCTTTTCCCACGTACCCCCACTTTCATCTTTTCTTTCTTTCTTTCTTTTTTTTTTTTTTTTTCATTCACTCCAGGGCTACTCTTCAGTGGTTCTTCTTTCTTTCCTTCTTTTTCTTCTTCTTCTTTTTTGTTTTCTTTTTTTTCTTCCTTCTTCTTCACTCCAACGTAACTCTTTTTTTTTTTTTTTTTTTTTTTTCTTTGGAGCTGACGCTTCTTTTTTTCTTTTTTCTTTCTTTCTTTTTTTCTTCTTTTTTTGTTCCTTTCTTCTGCAAGTCACGCTAGGTTCTTCTTTCTTTCTTTCTTTCTTTTTTCTTTTTTTTTTCCCCCTTTTTCTTTCTTTCTTCCTTCTTCACTCTAGCACAACTCTTTTTTTTTTCTTTGTTTCTTTGCAACTACTCCTTTTTTTTTTCTTCCTTTTTTTCTTCATCTCAAGCATACTGATTTGTCTATAGAACTTTTGTTTTTTTGTTTTTGATGTTTAGTTAGTAAGAAAATGGAGGAAATGCCGAAAATTTTGAATGAAGTGGATATTTTAGTAATATTTATGTCTATGTCTTGATTTGGATTTGAGTTTTGATTTTGAATTTTTTGGATCTGTGCTTAAATTTGTGCTATTGTGTTGCTAATATTGTGCTTATGTTTAAATGGGTTTGTGTTCTTGAGCTTGTTATTTTGTGTCTCTGAGCTTGTGCTTTTGTGTTCTTTGAATAGATTTAGTGTTAGATTTGGGTTGGTTTTGTTAAATGAGAGGAGATTCGTGGGTTTGTGTTCTTATATTTTGGAGCACGTTGTTTTTGTATTGTCAGTATATTGTGTTTGATTTTGAATTTTTTGGAGGGAAAAAAAAACCCAGAATTTTTTTTTTTGTTTAAAAAAAACCTTTAGCCACGTTTCAAAAACGCATCTGTAGGAGGCTTTAGCTGCATTTCTAAAACACAGCCAAAACTGTACCTAGATTCTTGTTTTAAACGCAGCAAAAGTGGATCTATAGCTGCGTTTTTTACAAACGCAGCTATAAGTAATAGCCTATAGGGGGTGGAAAAACGCAGCTATAAGGGGACCTGTAGCCGTGTTTAAAAAAGCGTGGCTATAGACCCCACAGGGGGCTATTGTCACAAAGTAAAAGCCATGTTTGTAGACGCGGCTATAGCCTATAGCTACGTTTTTAAGGTCTATAACTGTGTTTTTGAAACGCGGCTAAAGCCTGCATTTTTTGTAGTGAATCTGAAGAAACCAGTATTAGTATACCTACCCTAATTTAAGTGTAGACTTATTCTTCTTGCGTGATTGTAGACTTGTAGTTGCTAAGCTTTGAAAGAAACATGTAGAGAGATATAGAGGGAAAGAGGATATTGTAAAAGCTAATTAGTGTAGTCTAGAAGTATGTTAAAAAAATATTGAAAGAAATTGTAGAGGGCAGGCAATTGAAGGTTCTGTAATCTGAATAGTAGTTGGAATTTCTGGGGAAGTGAAAGAGTCAAGAGAGAGAGAAAGAGGAGGAGGCTAAATTAAAGGGAGACTTTAACATTTAAATTGGGAGACATTTTTTTACTCAATTGGAGAGATAGAGTTAAAAGATAAGGTGGAAATTAAAAATAAAAGAAAAAAAAACCCTTATAGGCTTAACCAAGGTGCCACTTGGCAAAACGTCATGCTCTCCTACATGAGGTCTCTACTTTTATATATATCTATACTACTATTTAAAGAACTTCCTCTACTTGGACCGGATTTTTTTTTTGGTTCCAAAATTCCCTTATAGCCTATGTTTAAGTAGGGGCAAAACTTGGTAAAAATACTTCTTTAACTCAAGTAAAACAATATCTACAAAATAGGAACATGATCCCAGTACAATCACGTTCTCTCCCCCTCACCACCCACGATCCCAAAAATTTTGAAACCCACGTATAATTCATAGCACACAGGTTGAAGTCTTTCTTAATTATAAAAAAAAAAAAAAAAAAACTCATACTACTACAAAACATTGCACTGGATTTTTGTGTGATTTTAAAATAACCTCACAAAATCTTATCCACGTTTCTCTCAACACTTCGCCTAAGATCTCGCACTTTTCCCACTTCTCCATGCTCCAAACTCAAATTAAAATGGTTCATCATCTCATCAATTATCATCCTTACCCAAATTCAAAAACCATAAGCAACCACCTTATTAGTTATCATCCTCACCCAATTTGAAAAACCATATCCAAACTCTCTTATCATCATTTTCTCAAGAATCCGTTCACACGTAGATACTTCTGCAATCCACAATTCTTCAAGCCTATGTTTTACGATTTCCCACGGCTACGCAGTACAGATGGTACTCCTCTCCCCACACACACACACACACACACACACACACTTTCTCTCTCTCTCTCTCTCTCTCTCTCTCTCTCTCTCACAAATTTCTATATTTCTTGAATTGGGTATTGATTCTAATTTTTATTTTAGTGAAAGCATTTGCAAAATTGCAACAGAACCCTTAAATTCAAAACCTATTGAGAAATCAACATTAGTGAAGCTATCATTGAAATCAATGCCAGTTGCTCAGCATCATTGTTGGCCAGTGTGCCAAGTCAGTGCAGCTTCATTTGAGAAATAGTAGAAGAGAGCGACCATGGATGTAGAGAGCGTGAGATATCAGATTTGGACTTGCCAAGGTAATCTTTCTTCTTCCATGTGTATATATAAATTTATGTATTAATAGCAAACTCAAGCTGTTGCTAAATAATTGTTTCTCCATTTCTATTTTGCTACAATTTGTGGTTCCAAAAATTAAATTAAAACAAAAAATAAAGGCAACCAGTTTGGGTAGGTCACTCTATATCCTGGGTCTATTTTCTTTATTTTCATTTTTCTAAAAAGATTTCGATTATGATTGTTCATTTTTGTTAATGTGTATTAGGTTGTGGGCTTTAGGCCCACATTGTTTGCTTGTATAGCACACATACTTGTACTACACACTCTGCCTCCTATATTAAGGCACTCATATATATTTTATTATTTGAGAAATACAATTATATATTCATTCAGTATTTCTAACATGGTATCAGAGTCACTACTCTAATTCTCTGGTGTGCCACTCTTAAACAGTCTTGTCTTCATACGTGTCATCCACTATAGTCGTCGTTGTCAGCATCACCACTGCCTCCACTATGACTACAGTATATCAAAGACCACTGTCTTGCCGCTGCCACCACTTCCACTTCTCCGATCAAAACACAGGTTGCACCATCAGAAAGGACTTTCTCTGATCTGCTCACTTGTGAAAAATCGCCTTCATCGGACTAGTCACACGCCCTCACGCACCATTAGAAGTCTCGGCGGTATCATCACACGCTCTCATGCGCCACCACTCTCCTTCACGTGCCAGAAATCATTTGATGACGTCATTGATTACGTCATCCATGCCACATCAACCCTAGTTGACGTCATCACCGCCATGTCATCAAGCTGACATCATCACTGCCACATCAGTAGCCAGCTAGCTGTTAACGTTAGCATTAGTCAATTGCTTGGGTCATCTTGCTGATGTCATCACCGTTGACTTCGTTGACTACGCCGTTGACTTTTTACAGTCTAGGTGCTCTTTACCCAGTTTTTCGCGTAAATTTCATTTTTGTAGTCCATTTTTGCATATTTTTCTTCTAAATGAAGAATAATGACAGGTCTGTCTCCATTTTTGCTGCTATTATTGCTAACACTAAGAGTATCCGACCAATGACTCCCATCTCCACAGAGTTCAAGTCTTTTGGATCCACTATCACCATTTCCACTGTTGACCTTCAAAACATCATCACTAATACCATTCGTATGGTTGGTAATGCATCTTATTCCTCTTTTCTCTCAGTTTTATCTGGTATGTCTCATTCCTCTTGGCTTATAGATTCTGCTTGTTGCAACCACATGACACCTCACTCATCCTTATTTTCTCAACTTGAACCTGCACCACACCTTATTAATATTCGCACAGTTTATGGGTCCATAATGTTTAGTCATAATATAGGTTCTATCTTGACCTCCAACCTTTCGGTTCCTAGGGTCTTTAATGTTCCCAACCTTTCTTACAATTTATTTCTTGTAGGACAATTAGCTAAGTTGGGTTATCGCATTACCTTTGATTATTCTGGGCGTATTATGTAGGATCCGTAGACAAGACAGGAGCTTGGGACCAGTCCTAGAGTTGGGCGTATGTTTCTCATGGACAACCTTCATCTTCCACCTATTGCTCATGTTTTAGTTGCTGCTCTTGTTTCTTCTATTCTTTCCTTTGTACTTTGGCATGCTCGACTTGATCATGCATCTTTCTCTCAGGTACAATACTTAGCTTCTAAAGGTCTGTTAGATTCAGTTTCCACTGAAATTTTTGATTATGTTTCATGTCAGTTAGGAAAACAACAAGTTTTGCCTTTCAATACTAGTGAATCAATGTCCACTGATATCTTTGACCTAATTCATTCTGATGATTGAGGGCCTTCCTATCTTTGATATTGGTGAATCTCGATATTTTGTTGCGTTTGTTGATGATAATTCCCGTTGTAGCTAAATTTTTCATATGAAACATCGTTCTGAATTATTGAAAGTATATTCTAATTTTGCAAAAATGGTTGAAACTCAATTTTTCAAACAAATCAAAATTTTTCGATCTGATAATGCTCTTGAATACTCTCAATATGCTTTCCAAGCTAGTTTGCATTCCATGGCACTATTTATCAACTAACTTGTCCAGGTACCTCTCAAAAAAATGGTAGATCCAAATGAAAACTTCGTCATATTCTTGACACTATTCGTGCTCTCCTTCTCTCTGCCAAAGTCTGCTCCTTTTGGGGCGAAGCTACTATTCATGCTATTAATCAGATTCCCAGTCTTGTCATCCAAAATCAAACTCCATATGAGCATCTATATGGGTCACCTCCAGATTATCACCACCTTCGCTCATTTGGATCTGCCTATTTCGTTTTTCTTCAGCCACATGAGCATAACAAACTTGAGCCTCGGTCTAGACTTTGTTGTTTTCTTGGCTATGGAGAAACTCAAAAGGGGTATTGATGTTATGATCCTGTCTCTCATCATCTTCGTATCTCCTGCAATGTTGTCTTTTGGGAACATCACTCCTTTGTTGAGTTCTCTCACTTCCATGCCTCCCTATCTACCTCTTCTGTCATATATCTTTTTCCAAATGAGACACATATTCTTCTATAGTTTCTCTTGATTCTTCTATAGACTTCTCTATCCAACTACTAGATATTTTAGATGTCTCTCCTAGATTACTCTCTAATGAACAGGTGGAAGAGAAATAGGTCGAAGATGAGCCACTCAACCCTGAGCTTGGGTCCTTTGTTCCTGCTTCGCCCGAAGATCTTGCACAAGACATTCCACCTCGCCACTCAACTTGGGTAAGATCCATTCCTGCACATTTACTTGACTATCACTTTTACACTGCCTTTGCTACACTACACAAGCCTCACACCTATTGTGAGGCCTCCACTGACCCTTTATGGTAGATTGCAATGAAAGAGGAACTTGATACATTATCTAGGAAATCTGTGATTGGTTGTAAGTGGATCTACAAGATCAAGACTCGCTCTGATGGGTCCATTGAGCGATATAAAACTCACCTTGTTGCAAAAGGTTTTACACAAAAGTATAGGATTAATTATGAAGAGACCTTGCTCTGGTTGCTCGAATCTCATCTGTTCATGCCCTCTTAGCTGTTGCTGTTGCCAGTAAATGAGACTTTTTTCAGATGGATGTCAAAAATGTCTTCCTTAATGGGAATTTAAGTGAAGTAGTTTATATGCAACCTCCTTTGGTCTTTCTATTGAATCAAACAAGATTTGTCACCTTCGACGTGCACTTTATGGCCTTAAACAAGCTCCATGAGCCTAGTTTGCCATGTTCAGCTCTACCATCTCTTGCATGGGTTATATTGCTAGTCATTATGATTCTGCTTTATTTCTTCATCGCACTGACAAAGGCACTATTGTGCTTCTTATATACGAGGATGATATGATCATAACTGGTGATGACCTCAATGGCATTCAAGAACTCAAGGATTTTCTCAGTTAGCAGTTTGAATTGAAAGATCTTGAACATCTCAGCTACTTCTTGGGTCTTGAAATCACTCATTCTACAGATGGACTTTATATTACTCAAGCTAAGTATACTTCTGAACTTTTGTCTCGAGCTGGACTCACTTATAGCAAGACTATTGACACTCTAGTTGAAATTAATGCGCATTTGACTTTCTTAGGGGGGAAACCATTGTCCAATCCCTCTCTATATAAACGCTTAGTTGGCAACCTAGTTTATCTCACTGTCACTCATCCAGACATTTCCTATGCTATTCACCAAGTGAGCCAGTATCTGTCAGCTCCACGATCGACTCACTATGCTGTCGTTCTGCGCATTCTTTGATACATGAAGGGCATTTTTTTCCACGACCTTTTCTACCCTACTCAGTCTCCTCTTGTTCTCCGTGTATTCTTTGATACTGATTGGGTAGGAGATTCCACTGATCGCAGGTCCACCACTGGTTATTGCTTTCTTCTTAGCTCTTCTCTAATTTCTTGGCGAAGTAAGAAACAAACCCTTGAGGCCTGCTCTAGTACTGAAGTAGAATATCGTGCCCTTACTGATACCACATCTGAGCTCCTTTGGCTATGATGACTTCTTAAGGACTTAGGTATGTCCACATCCTCTACTACTCCTCTATATTGTGACAACTAGAGTGTCATTCATATTGCTCACAATTATGTCTTCCATGAATGGACTAAACACATAGATCGATTATCATTTTATCCATTATCATCTTATCCATGGTGCTCTCAAGCTGTTCTTGGTCTCCTCTAAAGATCAACTTGCAGATATCTTCACCAAGTCACATCCTAAGCGACACTTTCGTGCTTTGGTTGACAACCTCAAGTTTGTCTCACACCCACCTTGAGTTTGAGGAGGGCTATTAATGTGTAATAGGTTGTGGGCTTTAGGCTCAACTTGTTTACCTGTATAGCACACATACTTGTACCACACACTCTGCCTCCTATATAAAGGCACTTATATATATTTTATTATTTGAGAAACACAATTATAAGGTATATATATTTGTATGAAAGTATTAATTCACTGCCCTAAATCCATAGTTAAATTGTAGCCTAAAGATTCTTCCAATAGGCTATATATGATTTGTGGAAATGTACTTACTTAAGGTGTGCACATATGAAAGACTTTATCGGGTATGTATGTTTAATGAACTTATTCATTTAAATATTTATTTCTCTAATGCTATATCTGACATTTTCCCCCCTCAGGTAACGTTATATCTAATTTGGTAACCTTGTTATGTTTTGTTTTCTCCAACATTATGGTGGTGAGGGAGTTTTAAATTTAATGCCAGCAAAAAAATTTATGCAAGTTTATCCATAAAGAATTTGGGGCATAGAATGATTACACTGAAACAATGATGCATGTGTTATGGGAATGTCCAATGGCATGAAATCTAGGAATACAAGAGACATGATCTACTAACCCCCTGTTATGTTTTGTTTTCCCCAACATTATGGTGGTGATGTTAATTTTTTTATTGGGTGGTAATTATGTGTTTAAAATTTTAAAATTTTCATTCTGACACTAATTGGCATGAGTTGGGCTTTCTGGTAACGCTTGTCTTGCTTTCCTTCTCTCCCACAATCCTGTAAATAATATTTTACCTATTTTAATTTTTTCTAATATTTTTACTTGTGATTGATTTTTCTAGGTTTCTTTTTCCAGGAGGGTTATAAATTCCAGTCTCACTAAGTGAGGGTTTGAGACTTCTATTGCAATTCTTGTCTTGTTTATCATTCTGTGCTTAGCAGCTAGTTTGAATTCTTTATAATACTTGCGTATATGACTGGTTTTTTGATGCTACCCTTTCCAAGTGGATCATAAATTCCTGTCTCATTTGGTGTGGGTTTGAAATTTACACTGCAATTCTTGTCCTAGTCATAGATAGTGGGTGGGTAGATACTATTAATGTCCAACTAATTCTTTTTTAGTATGAAATTTTTGCCATTTAGAACTCATATTTAGGTCGGTTTGGATACCATTTATTTTACTGAAACTAAAAACTTATTGTTGAAAGTACTATAGATAAAGGTAAAAATTAGTTGAAACAGTACAGTAAAGTCCATGAATAGTACCAAAAAGTAAGTGTAGTGAGGCCCATAAATAGTAGCAAAAATAAGCTAAATAGTAAAATAATTTTAATTTTTCATTTTAATCCAAACGCATGCTTAGTACGAAGTTTTTGCTATTTAGAACATTTGAGAAGTGTTGTTTGTAATATGGTTTTGTGATTCTCAAACTTGGGATGTGTTGACTACAACAATAAGAAAATGCTCATATTGTCTTTGTTAGAATTATGTTAATACCTATCTCCTCCACTCTATCTCTCATTTAAAATCTTATGTGTTGGGTTTCACCTATTAAAACGGAGTTTGAGCCCACACATGAGGGGAAGTGTTAGAAGTATTTTGTTAAATGATTAGATTTACTACAACTCATCAGCTTAAGCTTTTGGGAGAATTAATAATTTAACATTCTTGATTTCATTTTTTTTTTCATATAATTCTTTCAATTAAAAATTTCCTCATATGTGATACTATACCATTCCTTGTTCAATTTATTTTGTAGATCCTGGTCCTCGGTAGCTCTTTTAAGGTGTTTGTTGCCATGAACTTGAAATTTCTAGACCGATATGGTTCTCTTTTATAAGAGCACAATCCCTATTTTTAGTTGGCTGGTATGAGTTTAAAATTTTAAAATTCACTTCTTAAATAAAAATTGGTGCCTGGATTGGTGTATTTTTGGCTCCATTTGTTTGGTTTTAACTAATCCTAGCACTTGTTTGTCCCGGTTGCTTTTTTTCTACTTCCAGCTACTTGTAATTGTCACAATTTTTCAGAATATAAGATTATCAATTTTGTCATTTGGCTGCCATAAAAAAGAAGAGTTGAATGCTTTAAAAATCATTGTTCTTAATGAAAGGAAAGTATTGTTCTAAATACTTGAAATTTCCAGAGTGATATGGTTCTCTTCTATAGGAGCGATCAATCCCTATTTTTAGTCGACTGGCATGGGTTTAAAATTTTAAAATTCACTTATTAAATAAAAATTGGTTCTTGGATTATGTGTATTTCTAGCTCCATTTGTTTGGTTTTAATTAATTCTAGCACTTGTTTGTCCTAGTTGCTTTTTTTCTACTTCCATCTGCTTGTACTTATCACAATTTTTCAGAATATATGATCATCAATTTTGTCATTTGGCTGCCATAAAAGAGACGAGTTATATGCTTTAAACATCATTTTTTTGTAACTTATGAAATTCTGGGTGCATGTTAAAATCTCAATAATGGCATGTTGAAGGAGCTAGAATTTTCTTTTGGTTGCTAGGCTGTGCAAGTAGATTTATCCTTATTTTAATTCTTTCCATTACTTGCACTGTGTTTGTTGACTTGCTCTTCAAAGGCTTCATTTCCTTAAGTATTATGAATTCCAGTTTCTCGTAGTGAGGGTATGAAACTTTCATTCCAATTCTTTTCCCTTTTCCCTTTTTCCTGTTGTTTTGTTTAACTTTAAATCATTTTGTGTTGGCAATATCATATCTAATTTGAATATAATGCCTCTTATTGGTTTGAGGCAGTGAGATTAACATAGATACATGGTTGCCAAAAGAAGAATAAGACTAATGTTTACTTTATCCTGTCATGATTGGCATTTAGCATGAGTTGGGCTTTTTGGGAATTAAATTGCTTTAACTTATTTCTTTTGGATTTGCATCATAATTCTTAATCTCGAAATATGCTCAGTTATTTGCAAGTCATCCTTATTTGCAAGCAAAATATGCCAAATACTATGTTTTTAGAAAAATTTTAGAAAAGAAGTACACGAAAGAAGTTATTTAGTTAGTTAGATTGTTTTTGGAAGTCAAGTTTGGGAAACTCGAGTTTTGGCTGGAAGTCGAGTTTGTCAAACTATATTTCCAAGCAGGATGTATCAATATTGCTTGGAACTCAAGTTTGTCAAACTTGAGTTTGCCAAACTCGACTTACAAAAACAATCTAACTAAAAAACTTCAAACATATGCTATTTACCCAATTTTTTTTTTTTTCTAAAAAAGTACTATCAAGCAAATTTTGCCTTATTTGCAAGTGAGTAAACACCTTGTCCAAGCATGACATCTTTATAAACTTTTGTGGAGAATTCTTGAACCTGCAGCCTTTAGGAAACTCTCTTATTTTTATCAAACTTTTTCTTATAAGTTTCTTTCAATATATTGTTCCTTCCAACATGTCCAACACCTTGTTTGATTTATTTTATAATTTTTGGTTGAAGTCATTTTCTGGATTAATTTGGTTCTCATCTACTGGAGAGCTATAAATTCTTGTTGGTTGGCTGGTAATTATGGGTTTAAAACTTTTAAACTTTCAAATCAATGTTTATATTTCTGGCTCCATATGTGTGGTTTTAACTAATTCCATCACTATTAGAGCATGTTTGTCCTGCTTCCTCGCTATACTACTATCTATTGCACTTATCACAACTTTTAAGAACTTAACCTATTTTGATTTTTTGAGCTTTGTCAATGTTGTGATTTATCATCTTTGGACAGATGCTTAAGATAAGAGTTGCATACTTTAACCATGGTTGCTCAAATGTCAGTAAAGTATAGGATTTCTCTCGTAGAGAAGAGTTCTTTTATGCGTTGTTTTGCAACTTTTGAGTGCATGTTGAGAATCTCAATCCTGATTTGTGTACATGAAGTAGCATTTTTTTTTTTTTTTTTTTTTGGCTTCTTGGCAGCTTAAGCAGCAAAGTTTGATCTAGTGATGTGCTCTATTTCATGTCCTCATGTTTTCACTGTATTGTCTTACAATCAAAAGAATTATAAATATAAAGAATTTGAAATAAGTGATTTGGCTATTGATATTGTGAAAATCTAGCAACATTTCACCTTATTTTAATGGCAGAAATCCAATAAAGTTTCACATTTAGTTTGCTTGGCGAAATAATAGAGTTTAATTGGTATGTGCACGGCGCAAACCAATAGCATTCAACTTTTGGTGCACTAGCATCATGCATCAATAGCATTTTTCATGGGCCGGGTAAGCGTAATAAACATTAATGGGACTACGCATCACGTGGTATTTATATTCTTAAAAAAAAAAAAAAATGCTACAACTCCTACGAATTTACTATATATAAACTTTAAAATCTAACATGTCACCAATTACAACAAAAACAAAAAAATAAACCTTAAACATTTATTTATTCCATTGTTAAGTGTGAGCAATCATATATTCTTGACACGCTAGTTTGTAAGTTTTTTGTACTAAAATTTGTCATAACTAATAAGTAACTATGAAATATATTTATGGACCATACTTTACCTTCCAGGCTTTCAATAACGTCTATATCACATCAAACTAATCCGTTGTATAAGATATGATAGACCAAAGAAATACACTTTAGTTCTTCTTCTTTATTTTTTTATTTCTAAATGAATGGATAGACGTTCATTTACTTGCTATATGAGCTTTTCATTGAGGAATAGAAATCATCCGTTTCCAATTTTTTACTTTGTCAATTGCAATATGTTAATTATTCTCAAGAAAAAAAAATTGTATTACACAAAAATTGGGATTGTTACTGATTTTTTTTTTTTTTTTGTATTTCATAGAAAAAAAAAAAAAAAAAGAGTGGTGATTGCTATTGTATAAAATAATTAGCATGGTAGCACACAAAAATTGGGATAGACGAATTTTAGTACTTAGGCATGTTTTAACCGTTCCATAACATATATAATAACTGAACTTTTTCTTTTCTTTTCTATATAAGGAATATATATAATTATACTCTAACCTAATCTAAGTGTATAAGATCCTGTTTGGTTTAACCGATCACTCTAACTCAGTTTCTATTACTCTATTCTTATAACTTAAAATTCAAAACTCATATCTCATATCGTAGTTCTATTTTCACCTTAACTTAGTCTACAATTTGTTTGGATAAAATTTTTTCATCACAAAAACTAAACTCTAACTCCAACATGTGGAGCCCACAAGCCACAAGGTTAGATTTTTTTCAACTGCTTTTTTTTTTCCTTACCCGCGTGACTCTACTTGGAGAAGATAAAGCCCACACCCAAACCCAGCTCCATCACTACCACCAATGGCAAACCCAGAATTGACCACCATAAACACCACCAATAGCCACACAAAATCCAACCATCAAACACACTCACAACCAAAAAGCCAAACCCACCAACGCACAAATGCACAGAAAACCCAAACCCACAAACATAGTAAACCCAACTCAAATCTGAGCCTTCACCGGTGGAATTCAAAGCTGAAGTCATTGGAGTCGCAAAAGTTTGTTGTGAAGAGTGGTCGGGATTCGGATCGGGAGGAGTGAAATTATCAGAGACGTCAATGAATTCCTCTTTTTCTTTTTCATCATCGTCAAAAATTTCAAGTGGTAGAAGAAAAAAAAAATGAAGAAGGAAGAGATCTGGGAAGGGAGACATTAGGATGGAGTAGTTAAGGAGAATAGAAAGAAAGAAAAGAGAGTTTGAGAGAGAGATCCGTTGGGCGCAAGGCTGGCGTGACATGACAAGACAAAGCTATGGGTCCTATAAGTTGAATGAAATTACCATATTTCCATGATAACTCATATTTCATAACTCAGAAACACATAAAATGTGTTTTCATTTTTAGTAACTCATCACTCATTTTGGTGAGTTATGAGCGATGAAAATTGAAACTGTAAACAAATCCAAACAAGCACACCAGGCGTGGAACCTACCATATTTGAGTGATAGGTGATGAAAATTGAGTAATGAGTGAGTGAAAACATGAAATCCAAACACCCCCTAAGTGTCTGAAGCTCATTCCTAGATATTTGAATATCGGCCCTTGCCCCCCAAACCTCACAAACTCTTATTCATGTGGAGTAATCTTAATTGAGATTAAATGAATGATGACAGGATCAAGACAAATGTTTTTAGCATAAAGTAATCTTATATGAATGATGAAAGGATTAAGATAAACGTTTTTAGCATAAAGTAATCTTAATTGAGAAAAGAAATGAATCAAAAAAGTGGATGCAGGTTTTTTTATTTCTAAAATAATAAGTTGCATTAGAGCTTTGGGAAACTGGATTATAAAACTGGTTCTAAGCCACTGGTTGATTGTAATTTCCAACTAGTCCCTATTCTTTTTCATACAAAGTTGCACAAGCTCTTGCACCACCCCATTAATCTCTTCATCTCCCTTGCTTCTTATGTTTTCCTTAAATTCACTTGCTTTCCTCCTTAGAGCATCCATAGCAGTGGAGCTAAATTTTTAGCAATTTAGCTCCACCAAAATTTACTTTATCTATTTTACCTACACACGTGCTGCAGCAGTGGATCTATTTTAGCTTTCAACACAATAAAATAATATAAATATCACAATAAAATAATACATTCCCTGCAATAAAATAATATATCCCACTACCCAAAAAAATCCACAACACCAACCACAACCACCTCTACCATCAGCCACAGCCACAAACACACCCACCACCACCACCACCAGTTCACAGTAGAAAAAAAAACAAAAAAAAAACCCACAATGGAGGATGGCAATGGGTCGGCTACCATCAGCCACAGCCACAGCCATAGCCACAACCACAACCACCACCAGTCCACAGTAGAAAAAAAAAAAAAAAAAAACCCACAATGAAGATCTGTGAGATGGAGGACGGCGATGGGTCGGCGGCGTGGGACGGCGAGGTGGGATGGCGATGAAGATGAAGATCGGCGACGTGGGACGGCAGATGAAATATGGCAGTGTGGGACGGCGATGTAGAATCCAGAGCAGAGAGTAGATGAGGGAGAGAGGTAAAAAAAAAAAAAAAAAAAAGAAGGAAGAAGAAAAGAAGCCGGAGAGAGAGAATAAAAGAAAGGAAAAAATGATGTAAGGAAAGAATATTTTAATAAGCGAGGAATAAAATTTTTTTTTTTTTTTAGATGTTAACTATAGTGCACATCTATAAATAGATGTGCATTGTAGCACTTTAGCTAAAAATTTTAAAGATGGCTCCACTGCTGCAGCCTCTTCTTGCTATATTGGTGGAGTTAAAATAGCAATATAGCTATTTAGCTCCACTGCTGCAAGTGCTCTTATTCCTTCTTCAGTAATTTTCTCCACAACCACCTTTCTGTTCACCTTTGCCAACCCTTCTCCTTCAAGCCTCCCATTCATGTCTCTCTTGACTTCTACACCCACACCTAACTCTTCCACCAGCCTTGCATTCACTGGCTGATCAAGATGCATGGGCATAGCTATAATTGGAACCCCAAACTTCATGCTCTCCATCACAGAACTCCATCCACAATGACTCACAAACCCACCAATGCTATAATGCTATAGTATCTTCATTTGTGGTGCCCATCCCTCCACAACCATTCCCTTATCTCCAACCCTTTCAAGAAAACCTTTTGGAAGAACCATTTGAAGATTGACTTTGTCACCTCGAGGGAATCTCACTACCCATATGAAACTCACCATGCTAAGTTCAAGACCATGAGCAATCTCTTGTAATTCCTCGCTGGATAAAAAGTACTCACTGCCAAATGAAACAAACACAGATGATGATGGTTCCTTGTTATCAGGCCACTATGATTTCCTTTTTCTCATTTTCATGGACAGGGTCTTGAACAAGTGGATTCGGTACAATCTTCTTCTTCCCTAAAATTGAGAGACAATCAATATACTTTGCCTCAATCTCTCTAAAAGTTTTGATCAAAACGATTTCAGAAGAAATTTCAAAGCATTCTTGTACTCGATTTTTGTCTTTGATGTCATTCACTGAAGATTCAAGCAAATTGGTGAATTTACTGATCTTGTAATCCCGAAGATAAATTTCAGGAAAAGGAAATTCAACTCCTGGGTTATTGGTAACGTGCAGGACAAAAGATTGCATTGTGGCACTCATAGTTAAGAACTAAACGGCCAGAATATTTTGTGTCATAGCTACTAAATCAAGCTTCAATTTTTTCAAGATAGTGGAGAAGTTTGGGCTAGCCATGTCGAAGGCCTTTTTGAGAGCGGGTGTGAGATGGGGTGGTAAGCCATTTGTTGTGTGTTAGGGTGGAGGAAGCTCAGGCAAAGATGGAAGATCGAGTTCCATAAGTTGAATAGAAACTGAATGCTTTTCAAAGAGTTTTTGTTTGATGGGTGATGGGGTACTACATAAATGTCTCATAAGAGTCTTATTGTTGCCCCAACCTTTGAGAGTCCTAATCTTTTCTACTAGTTATCTTATCTTTATTTGAGTAGTCCTAATTATCTAAGTATTTTTTCTTTATTTAAATATTTGAATAATTATCTAGTAATTATATCTAATTATCTTAGGAGATTGTTGCTCTTTAAATAAACGTGTATGGCATTAGGCCAATTGTTGAGGAATTTGCTATTGAATTGGGATTTGTCTTCCACTCAAAGGAAATCATTTACCAATTTCATCTATGTTGCTATCAATTGGTATCAGAGCATGGCCACCAACAAGGACAGGATTGAGAAATTAGAGAGTGAAATGCAGGAGTTGAAAGAGAGCATGCAAAAGATGACCACGGAATTCCAATCTCTCGGTTCATTTGTGCATGAAATTAAAGAGTTGCTGTCCAAATCCCGTGACAAATCAGATTTTCTCTCAACCCCAAAATTAGATGAGGAGGGGACCTCATCACACACTAGAGAGAAATCAGAGCAGTCAACTAGGTTCAAAACTATAACACACAATCAACCACGACCCACCAAGTTGGATTTTCCAAAGTACTCGAGTAATGATCCAGTGGTTTGGCTTGACCGTGTAATGCAATATTTTGACTACCAAGGGACATTTGAAGATTGTAAAGTCATGTTGGCAGCCTTTCATTTGGCAGGGGAAGCGAACCAATGGTGGCAATGGATGAAGAAGGTGTATCGAGAGGAGAATATTGAAATCACTTGAGAAAAATTTAAAAAGGAGTTGCTAGTCCGATTTGGGCCAACTGAGGCTAAGGATTTTGATGAGAATTTGTTTCAAATATGTCAAAGTGGGACACTTAGGGAGTACCGGCAGGAGTTTGAGAGACTTGCTAATCGGGTTGATGGTTGGCCTCAAAAGGCATTGGTGGGAGCATTCATGGGTGGACTAAAGGATAACATTGCTTCAAAAATTCAGATATTCAAACCAAAACACTCTCAGAAGCTATTAAGTTAGCTAGAATTAGGGATGAGAGTGTGGATAGACAACGACGACAAAAGAAGGCAGATCAACCACAAACAAATAAGGCAGCCTTGTCAGAGCAGAGTGTCAATCCAACCAACACACCTAGACCAATGAGTCAAACAAACGGAACTATAAGTACAAAAAAAATCTCTTGGGAGGAAATGCAAAGGCGGAGGGAGAAAGGGCTATGCTTCAATTGCAATGAAAAGTTTACACCAGCACATCGTTGTGCAACTTCACAAGCCGTTGTCATTGAAGTTTGTCCACATCAAGAATTCTTAGAAGGTGGTGGAGATTCAGCTTGGGATGTCGAACCTTGTGGACAAGGTTCAACTTCAAGGGGGGGCGAATGATGGGGTACTACGTAAATGTCTCATGAGAGTCCTACTGTTGCCCAACCTTTGAGAGTCCTAATCTTTTCTACTAGTTATCTTATCTTTATTTGAGTAGTCCTAGTTATCTAGGTATCTTATCTCTATTTGAATATTTGAATAATTATTTAGTAATTATATCTAGTTTTCTTAGGAGATTGTTGCTCTTTAAATAAACGTGTATGGCATTAGGCCAATTGTTGAAGAATTTGCTATTGAACTGTGGTTTATCTTCCACCCAAAGGAAGTCATTTATCAATTCCATCTTTGTTGCTTTTTTTTGACCGACCATCTTTGTTGCTATCAATGGGGCCAAGGTTTATAGGTGTAGAACAAAAATAAATGTGAAAGTTTCTAGTTGTGAGCTTCTTGGCTAGCTCTAGGAATGGTGATATATAACCATGAGCTAACCATGGGAGCATTAGGACACTGATACCACTTTGTCTAGAATCCATTCTCAGTTTTCTTCTGGTGCTTGGTTTGTTTTGGGGGATGGATATATAGAGAAAGAGATGAGAGATAGAGCCAAAAGCATTAGGAATGTAAATGCTTAAATGAGTGACACATTTATTTAGAAGGAAAAATCTTGGTTCTTTTTTCCTTCTTTTTTTTTTTTAATGAGAAAAGTATTGTTTCGGTAATTTAAAAAGAAAATAATTTATCTTCTCTATGGCACATATTGTTACAAAGTTTTCCCTTAACATCCTTTTGGTTGGGCAACTTTATGAACTTGTTCTGTTTGAGCTTTCTTCTTTGTAGGTTCCCTTATATTTGTCTTCCTTTTCTATTGTTACTACAATCTCACCGATTCGTGACATGTATGTGTATTTCATGCGTCTCTATTGAGTGCATAGACCTTTTGAATAAAAATAGACTAATTGTTGTGAAATACCTCGTAGCATGTAGGGTCACTCTACGCTATTTGATTGTTGTAGCTTTACTTATTGGCTGCAAGTATCCTGGAACTGAAACTTACGTATAGCATTATACTATCAAAATTCAGCTTTTGTCTTGATGGTCATCTCATCACCGCACCGATTCATTAGCCAATTGAATAATGCTATTCATTTCTTCTTTGGACTTCTACAGACTTTGAAGGCCCCATATATATGTGTTATTGGAAAGGCTATAGGATGTACTTTTGATAAATGAAAAGCCTCAGCTGGCTTATTGTAGAATGTGGTTGACCACTTAAATAATAAAGATTCACATATTACCTCCAACAAAATTTCTGTATTCCTCCTTGCTCTTTCTTTTAATTTATAACACGTTATCAGCACGACGTTCTTGCCAAACTCAGAAAGAAGTTGCCATCATTTTGCTTCTTGAAGTGAAAGGCTATTTTTTTTTACACATTAACTTAATTCACGTGTTACATAATCTATATAGGATAAGTTTACATATAGATTATATAGAGCAAATATTGAACGGGTTAATTAAATTTTGCATGTTGTAAATATTTATCTATTGCAATTATTAATATTGTTACATTCCTGTCATACCAATAGATCATGTCAAAATTGGCAAAACTTGAATTCAATGCTCTTGACATGTCGGGCAAAAATTATTTATCATGGGTCCTAGACGTAGAGATCCACTTGGAAGCAATGGCCCTCACAGAGACCATTAAAGATGGCAACAGAGCTTCCTTGCAAAATAAGGCAAAGGCCATTATTTATTCGCCATCATCTCCATGAGGTACTAAAAACTGAGTACCTCACAGAAAAGGATCACATAGTCCTGTGGAATAAATTAAAGGAGAGGTATGAACACTATACGAGTGTAATCCTCCCAAATGCTCATTATGAGTGGATCCACATTAGGCTGCAAGATTTCGAAAGTGTAAGTGAATACAACTCAGCACTATTTAAAATCACTTCTCAATTGAAATTATGTGGTGAAAAAGTCACTAAAGGAGATATGTTAGAGAAAACTTTTACTACATTTCATGCCTCGAATATGCTCCTGCAGCAACAATATCGCGAGCGCAAGTTCTAGAATATTATGAACTTATATCATGTCTTCTAGTGGCTGAACAAAATAATGAGCTTCTATTGAAAAATCACCAATATCGTCCAACTGGCTCCACACCATTCCTTGAAGTGAATGGAGTATCATTTAAAAGAAATGGAGGAAATAAAAGTAGAGGGCATGGGCGTGGACGTGGACGTGGTAAGAACTATCAAAACAGAGGGAGATATACTCATAATCTTTCAAAGGGGCATAACACAACTTATAACAGAAAGTTGTCAAAACAAGAAAGTGGCAAAGGCTTGCAAAATAAGCCTTCAAAAGGCCATGAAAATATATGTTTTAGGTGTGGAATGAAAGGGAATTGGTCACACACATGTCGTACTCCTAAACATTTGGTGGACTTGTACCAAGCTTCCTTGAAAGAAAAGGGAAAAGGAGTTGAAATGAATCTTGCCGAGCCTAATAATCCTAAAGATCTAATGAATTACCTTAGTAGCTCAAATGAAGTAAATATGACTCATCTTGAAGCTTTTGACCTCTTTGAGGATATAGATAGAGAGGTTGAGGATATAATTGGTAACCTTAATGCCAATTAAGTATTTCCTCTCATTGTATTATATATTAAACTATGTAAATTATGTGTGTTTAAATTAATGAAGTTCAATTTTCCGCATATACAATCTCATTTAATAATTAATCTATAAAGACCCTATGATTCAGGAAATCACATGAATCACTTAGACACACTCAGAAACCTCTTCATTGTTCACATGAATGGCTTATCAGTCATACACCCAATACACTAATAGGGGGCAGAAATCTGAAAGCAATATCCTAATGGATTCTTTGCTTTAGATTTAAGGGATTTTGTCTCACAAGTGGTAAGCTCTCAGCTACCAAAGCCTCTCCCCCTTTCTCTCTATATATACATGTGCAAACATCAATTATCAAACACACAAAAAACCAGAAGAGAAGGCAGAGATATATACGTGGTATCAGCAATATGCTTTTGTTATTTTTCCTTTATGTTCTTCTTTTGATCTTTGTGTATCTATACATGTTAGCCATACAACACCATTATTCTGCTTTGTACTCTGATTATAATCTATAATGGATTTAAACTTCCTTCATTATGTATTTATTTCATTTCAAAGTATTAAAACTCAATGAACACATTTTGCATATTTTGAAGAGGCATGAATCCTACTAATGGATTTAATTCCAAGACATTTAGGGAAGATCTTTGTCTAGTAGACAGTGCAACAACACATACAATCCTTAAAGATAAGAAATACTTTCAGAATTTAACATTGTTCAAAGCTAAAGTCAATACCCTATCCGGTTCATCAAACATGGTTGAGGGCTCTAGAAGAGCAAACATCATGTTACCAAATGGCACAAAATTTGATATTTAAGATGCTTTGTATTCTTCTAAATCCAGAAGAAATTTACTAAGCTTTAAGGATATACGTGATAATGGCTATCATATTGAAACCAACAATGATGGCAATCAAGAATATCTTTATATTACTTCAATGGTTTCAGACCAAAAGCTCATATTAAAGAAACTACTTATTTTCTCTTCTAGGTTATATTGTACTACCATGAAAACAATTGAAGCCAATGTTGCAATACACCAGAAGTGCCCTGACCCAAAGATCTTTATGCTTTAGCATAATCGTCTTGGACATCCGAGGTGAAAACTCTCAAGGACACCCCTTAATGAACCAAAAAATTCTTTCATCAAGTGACTATTCTTGCTGTGCTTGTTCTCAAGGAAAATTAATTGTTAAACCATCACCAACGACAATTGTTCTTGAATCTCCATCTTTCTTAGAAAGAATTCAAGGTGATATTTGTGGACATATACATCCCCCTTTAGGTCCATTTAGCTATTTTATGCTCCTAGTAGATGCATCAACAAGATGGTCACATGTTTGCCTACTTTCTACTAGAAATGTAGCATTTGCTAGACTCCTTGCTCAAATCATAAGGTTGAGGGCACAATTTCCTAATTATCCAATTAAAAAAATCCGCTTAGATAATGCAGGTGAATTTACATCTCAAGCATTTAATGACTATTGTATGTCAATTGAAATTGATGTAGAACACCTTGTTGCACACACACTCAAAATGGTCTAGCTAAAGCACTGATCAAGAAAATTCAATTGATTGCTCGTCCTTTACTTATGAAAACAAAATTAACTGCTTCTGCTTGGGGACATGCTATATTAGATGCTGCATCATTAGTTCACATTAGACCAATTGCTTATCATAAACACTCTCCAATGCAACTTGTTTGTGGTCAACAACCAAATTTTTCTCACTTTCAAACTTTTGGTTGTGCTGTGTATGTTCCAATTGCACCTCCACAACGTGTTAAAATGGGTCCCCAATGTAGGCTGGGAATTTATGTTGGCTTTGATTCTCCATCTATTATTAGATATTTTGAACCATTTACTGATGATGTATTTACTGCACGCTTTAATAATTGTCATTTTGATGAAACAATTTTCCCACCATCAGGGGGAGAGAAGTCGTTACCTGAAGCACGACGAGAGATAACTTGGAATGATTTAGTATTATCTCATCTTGATCCTTATATAAATAAATGTGAACTTGCAGTTCAAAGGATCTTTCATTTGCAAGGTATTGCAAATCAATTACCAGATGTATTCATTGACAAAAAGAAAACTATAAAATCTCACATTCCAATTGCTTATACTCCAGCAAGGATTAAAATCCCTAAGGAACAAAAATTTGATATAGTAGCGAATGAATCAAAACCACGCTTGAAGCATGGGAGGTTTATTGGCGCTAAAGATAAAATTTCTCGTAGGAGAAAATTACAAGAAAATCAAGTTGCAGTCCTTGGAGAGACTATACCCACTAAACAAGAAATCAAAAGTATTGATCTATCACAAATTCATGAACAAAAATCTCCTGAAAGTGAACCTTCTTAGAAGGACCCATCTAAAGAGGAGTCTCCTGAAGGATTTTCCTTTGAAGAGGGCCAACTACCTGAAAATAATGAGATCTCAATACATTATGTGAATATAGGAGATATATGGGATAGAAATAAAATCGTTATCGACAACATATTTTCATTTAAAGATGCCCTTGACATTAGTGGAAGTGATGATCATGAAATGGAACCACGATTTGTCGAAGAATGTCAACGTAGAAATGATTGGCCAAAGTGGTTAGAGGAAATTCAAGCAGAATTAAATTCACTAGTAAAACGTGAAGTTTTTGGGCTTGTAGTACAAACACCTAAGGGTGTAATGCCTGTAGGATATAAATGGGTATTTGTGCAAAAACGTAATGAGAAAAATAAAATTACGAGGTACAAAGCACAACTTGTAGCACAAGTTTTCTCACAAAGACCTAGAATTAATTATGATGAAATATATGCTCTAGTAATGGATGCAATTACATTTAAGATTCTTGATCAGCTTGGTGGTTAGAGAAAATTTAGATATGCCTTTAATGGATGTGGTCACAGCATATCTATATGGATCATTAGATAATGATATATACATGAAAATCCCTGAAGGGTACAAAATGCCTAAAGCATATAACTCCACATCCCGAAACATGTATTCTATCAAGCTGCAAAGATCTCTATATGGGTTGAAGAAATCCAGACGCATGTGGTACAATTGCCTTAGTGAATAACCAAATTTGTCCATGTGCTTTCATTAAAAGATCGGAATCTAGATTTGCTGTTATTGCAATATATGTTGATGATTTAAATTTTGTAGGGACTCCAGAAGAGCTCATAAAAAACAGCAAATTACTTAAAGAATGAGTTTGAGATGAAAGAACTTGGTAAGACAAAATTTTTTCTTGGACTACAAATTGAACACCTTTCAAATGGAATTCTTGTTCATTAGTCAACATATACAAAAAATATCTTGAAGTAATTTCTCATGGACAAAGCTCACTCTTTGAGCACTCCAATGGTGAATAGGTCTCTTGATGTTGAAAAGGGCCATTATTATCCTCAAGAAGATGATGAAGAAATTCTTAGTCCTCAAATGCCTTATCTTAGTGCAATTGGTGCTTTAATGTACCTGGCAAATTGCACAAGACCAAACATAGCATTTTCAGTCAATTTATCAGCAAGATATAGTTTTGCACCTACTCAAAGACATTGGAATGGAATCAAACATATATTACGCTACCTCTGTGGAACAATTGACTTGGGATTATTTTACACAAAAGGATCAAAACTACAATTGATTGGATATGCAAATGCAGGTTATCTTTTGGACCCACATAAAGGTCGATCACAAACTGGATATTTATTCCCTTTCGGCAACATTGCCATATCATGGAGATTTGTCAAACAAACATTATCTGCTACTTCCTCAAATTATTGGAATCCATAAAGCAAGCCATGAGTGCGTTTGGTTAAGATCAGTAATACAACATATTTGAGAAAAATGTGGGTTGCCATCAATCAAAGATAGTCCCACAATCTTATATGAAGACAATGCAACTTGCATTACCTAGATCAGGGGAGGCTATAATCAAAGGTGACAGAACTAAACATATTTCACTAAAATTCTTTTACACACACGAGCTTCAAAAGAAAGATGAAATTGATATCAGGAAAATATGATTAAGTGACAATTTGGCAGACATATTCACCAAATCATCACCAACTGCAACATTTAAAAAGTTAGTGCATGGCATTGGCATGCGACGACTCAAAGATCTTCCATGTACTCACGAGGGGGAGTAAAAGCTCAACATAACACGTGCTAATTGTACTCTTTTTCCTTCGCTTAGGTTTTTTCCCACTGGGTTTTCCTTTGCAAGGTTTTGATGAAGTAATCCTAAGGCACTTAAAGGGTCACAAGAATATTGTACTCTTTTGCCTTCGGCACTGCTTTTTTCCCACTAGGTTTTTCCTTGGGAAGGTTTTAACAAGGCATATTCTTAGTAAGTGGTCATCCAAATGGGAGTGTTGTGAAATATCGCCTAGCATGTAGGGACACTCTACGCTATTTGATTGTTGTAGCTTTACCTATTAGCAACAAGTATCCTGGAATTGAAACTTACGTATAGCATTATACTATCAAAATTCAGCTTTTGTCTTGATAATCATCTCATCACCTCATCGATTCAATAGCCAAATAAATAATGCTATTCATTTCTTCTTTGGTCTTCTACAGACTTTGAAGGCCCTATATATATGTGTGTGTGTTATTGGAAAGGTTGTAAGATGTTCTTTTGATAGATGAAAAGTTTCAACTGGCTTATTGTAGGATGAGGCTGACCACTTAAATAATAAAGATTCACATATTATCTCCCACAAACTTCTGTATTCCTCCTTACTCTTTCTTTAAATTTAATTATAACACTAGTTTTATTTTTCATTTTTGGTTGTTAGTTATTCATGATACAAGTGGATAGACCTTTTGAAGTATTGTTTTACACTTACTCACATTTTTCAGATTTTTCATAAAAATAACTCAAATTAATTTCTCTCATACCTTCATCATTCAATTGAAGTATTCTTTTATAATCTCGAGTTGTTAGTTATTCATGATACAAGTGGATAGACCTTTTGAAGTATTGTTTTACACTTACTCACATTTTTCAGATTTTTCATAAAAATAACTCAAATTAATTTCTCTCATACCTTCATCATTCAATTGAAGTATTCTTTTATAATCTCGAGTTCTAGCTCAAAATATATAGCTCATTTAAAATAAAACACTATCTCTCTCCTTCGTCTCTCACTCTCATCTCAGTACCGCTGTCTCTCACATTCTTCACTTCCATCTCTCACTCTCATCAACTCTCCTTTGTTTCTCACTCTCATCAGTAACATCATGTTGTTTCTCATTGTCAGTACTAAAGGTTCTCTCACTCTCCTCCCTCACTATCTCTCATCTATCTCAGTGTCTCCCATCTTCGTCTCTCACTTTCGCTCTGCTGCCGTGAATTTGTCACTTTCGCAAGGCAAGGTATTCTACCTTACATATTGGTGAATTTATGTTAGGGTTTTGTTTTAAATGTGTTTTGGGTTCTAAATAATTTCTTTAAATTTGTTTAGGTTTTTAGAGGAACTGCTTTAAAACTGTTTAGGATGTAATTGATTGGATGTTTATGTTGATGATGTTAGAATTATGTGCCCTCAAAAACAATACTATGCATTTTTATTTGATAATAAAATTTTATTTTCACATTCATATTTTTACAAGTGTATTTCATTGTTTAAATGTGGCATGCGATGTCACCTCTGTAGAAAAATCATGTTAAGGGTTAAGGAACCAAAGACAGTGAGTAATGATTTTTCATAGATTATTATATTGTTCTAGGCTATGGATATTAATTGAATATTATCATTGAAGCCTACACTTGTTGTGCTGCTATATGATAGGATGATTTACTCCATCATTGAGGTAGTGACTTTATGTAGACAAGTGGGTGTAATGTAAAAAGTACATACACTGAATTGGATCCGATCAAGAACACCTTATGGAGTGATCACTATTACTTAAAAGGTTTTTTTATCACAATTTTTCTATTATCCTTAAACATGAGAGGTTTGTGTATATTTATTTATTATGCACATAACTTTGACAATGTCAACTGGTTATGCTAATTTTAAAGGCTATATACAGATACGTTGGGTTAGGTGTGTAATGAGTAAAATAGGTAAATGCTCAACAATGAATCCACCAGTCTCTAAAAAAGATAGTATATTCAATTGATTTTCATATTGAAGTTGGACTCAAAACAAAACCAGCTGATAACATTTTTCAAAAATGTTTTTCATATATATAATATTGTGTGTGTGTGTATATATGTATATATATATATATATATATATATATTTAAGGAGTTTTTCAAAGATATTTTGGAGTCGAATAGAAATTATGAAATCAAGAAATTAAGGATTACATAAACTAGGGACATAACAGTGATATTAATCCAGTCCTAGTGGCTGGTGGGAATATAGTGTGGTGGAAGGACATAGATATAAAATTGTAAGTATGAGGACCTCATTTGTAATTCTCTAATCTTCAAGGATCAATTGCAATGCGTTGATGGACATTATTGCAATCTATAGAAATTCAAATATTTTCTTGATATGGTTGAGAAAATTAAGGAATAATTTTGAAAGAGTTTCAAGATAAGTCAATAACATTTAAAAAGTTATTGATTAATCCTACAGCTGAAGATTAGGATTCCTAAGGATCCTATGTTCAATCTCTCTCTTGGTTTTTAGAAGTCTTAAAAAAAAAAAAAGATTTTAAAATATTACATTAGTTGTTGGCCATCAGAACTACTAAGTAATACTGCAGCCTTCTGAAAACCCAAAAGGAAACAGAGAGAGATACATGAATACCTTGGGAGACAACGCGCTTGGGTTGCTAAGAGAGGTACGCAATTTTATTCTATTTAAAATCTATGGTTGTGTGGTACAACGATCTTTAAATTAAAATATAAATTTTGTTTTATATTGCTTCCACAAAAACTATCAGATGAAGAGGTAAAAGAGAGATTATTTTAAATGTGTTTTGGGTTTTGGATGGTTTCTTTTAATTTGTTTAGGTTTTTAGAGGAATTTGTTTACGATGTAATAGATTGGATGCTTATGTAGAGGAAGAGGTAAAAGAGAGATTGTTTTAAATGTGTTTTGGGTTGATAATAGTTTCCTAAAATTTGTTTAGGTGTTTAGAAGAATTGCTTTAAATTTGTTTATGATGTAATTGATTGGACGTTTATGTAGATGAAGAGGTAAAAGAGAGATTGTTTTAAATGTGTTTTGGGTTCTTAATAATTTCTTTAAATTGGTTTTGGTTTTGGTTTTTAGAGGAATTGCTTTAAATTTGTTTAGGATGTAATTAATTGATTGGATGTTTAGGTTTTCAGAGGAATTGTTTTGGGTTCTGAATAATTTCTTTAAATTTGTTTAGGCATTTAGATGAATTGTTACTAGATGTTTATGTAGAGGAAGAGGCAAAAGAGAGATATTGATAAAAAGAGAGTCATTGCTAAAGAGGCTAAAAGGCTTTTTTTCTTCAGAGTTTAGAAAGAATACAATTGAAGAGGCAACCAATTGTTTCCAGGTATGATTTCTTATTGTTGAAAACAAAGAATTAAAAAGGTCATGATATTTTATCATGGAATCAGTTAGTGGTGTTAGATTGTTTAAAAGGGTAGTTTCGGTCCTAGAATCTTGTTTACCGAAAGTTTGTATTCTAAACAATAGTCATGGTTACAAAGCTTAATTCATATACATATATGGCCTTACTTTTTCGTTGATACGTATATATTGACCAATGCAAGGGAACATTTTTTTGATAGTATATTGGTGATTTGATCATCTTATTGTCTTAGACTGCAATCTATGAATTGCATGTTCGTACATTTTTCAGGAGTGGCTTGGAATAATTTTTTTCACTCATTTATCATGATAGATGTGTAAGTTGGCTGAACTTTAGAATTTATGTTCAAAGTATCACTTCTTCTTTTTTTTTTTTTTTTTTTTTTAATTCACATCAGATTGCCGCGCGAGAGTCATACTACTTAGAATTCAAGTTTGACGGACTCGAGGTTGCCAAAAACTCGAGTTCTTAAAGTGTTCTATTCTTCAAAAAAATTTCTTAAAAATGCTATTTGGCAAATCTTGCAAATAACCACACAACAACCTTCACGGATAGATATAGCCTTGAAAATTAGTAAGCAGAGAGATATATTCAAATATTTAATGGAAAAGTAGAATAAAAGTTTTTGAATCCAAAGGATTAATTTAATCGAAATTCAATGAATGAAGTACTACAAAACTAGAAAGTAAACATAGCATATGATCTTCCTATTTAATATTTATATCACAGCCATGATAAGTAGCAAAGTAGAGGGCGGCGCTTTCAAGGTGTAGAGATTCAAGAGGATCAGTATCAGTTCCTCAAAAAATATAAAAGAGGATCAGCATAAGATGGCCAAGTAGTAAAAAGATCTAGATATTCAAGAGCATCAGCATAAGATGGCCAAATAGTAAAAAGATGTAGAAATTCAAGAGCATCAGCATCAGCGCCTAAGTTGTGAAGTAGGCGTATAAAAAAGTAAGATGAACAGATTATAGAGTACCAGCGCCGTGACACAGAGTTATACTTCCACTTCAACACACATGTTGCTGGTACACGACACAGAATTTCAAGCAATAGATGGTGTCAAGGATGTTGTCAATTACGATGTCTATCAAGTAATAAGATGTAGAGAGATTAAAGAGGATCAAGGCCTTCAAACTGATCATGACTTTCATCATAATTTTCAAGTCGGGGTATACGGATGGTGTCAAGGATGTTGTCAATTACGCGATTAAAAAAGTTGGGCTAGTTTCAAAAGAGTTGTGTCATGCTCTATTATCTGTTGGGCCTTAAGGAGGTTCATTTGGGTGAGAACTCTCTTTCTCTCTCTCTCTCTCTTTCTCTGCGGATCTTGTTGGGATCATGTGTTCCTAAAAATATCACATGAAATTAGGAGCATAATAAATTTTTTTTAATGATGTTATATGCAATGTTATGAAATTTTTGTGCTTTTTTGTTGTGTCTATGCACTATACTCTATAGCATTATCTCTCATCTAAATATTAAGAAGATTCACAAAGTTAATTATCCTTTTATTACAATGTTTAAAATACCCCTAAAATTTATTAAGTACTACCCTAAACAAAAAATAATTGAGTGTATAAAAAGTAATTTATTTTGAAACAGTATAAAAAGTAATTTGAACTACATATATTTAATATTTAATAAACCGCGAGCTTTTTGAATATACACCACTATTAGTTTCTTTTGTGCTAAAAATAAGAAACTACTTTCCAATTTGAAATTGTAAAATGGACTATTATATGGTCCTCATACCAATATTTAAGAAAGTTTATTCATACAAAACAAATTTGACAGATTACCCTAGATAAATCCAATTGACACTGGTGTAAAACAAAACTCATTGACCAATTGAAAATAATTATAAGGATCAATATTCAATGAGATTATCTACTTCAACCTCATGCACCCTAAACCATATACGTTTCACAATTGATCCTCAAAAAATAAAAAATAAAAAAAATAAAAACAAAACAATCATACATTTTATGTTGGATATTTTTATAAAAAATATTATATTTATTTTAATACTCATTTATGTGTATTAATTATCCCTTACTGTTAGATACGTTGATTGCTAAATTTTAAAATTCAAATATAATTCAAATTTTGAATAGCTATTGTCAATGGTTTTAATTAGGAAATTTTTGAACATTAACGTGATATCAATACCATAATTGCCATCATATTTAATTTTATTATATATATATATAAATAAATAAATATATATATATATATATATATACTTTCCATTCTAAACGTTTTGTATTCAAACTTTCTTATTTAAATATGACATAATAACGTCATATATGGAAGATTTTTCAGCACTTAAACATACAGCTATTGCTGAATTATTTTATGTTATAATAAGTTACCGTATATACATGTACAAGAGTTTACTATTTGGTTTAAGGAAAGTAAAAAAAAAAAAAAAAACAATATTTTTGTATATTTGAAATTGTATTACACTTTTTGGCTTTTAATCTTCAGCCACTTTATGGGACATTTAATGTCATAACATCATGATCCTTTCTTTCTTTCTTTTTTGTTCTCAACGTACAAAAGGATTTGATCAGATTATAATATATATATATATATATATATATATATATATAAAGAAAGCTATTGATCACACATTGATTTCAATAATTTTATGATCATTTAAAGCTTTAAATATAGCAAACATTTTATTTTTTGGCTAAGGACAAGCAATATGTTTGGCCCTATATATATGGAAAGAAATAAAAGTTTCAAATACTCACATTTTTTGTTTGAATTAGAAAGTTGTAGACTTTTCCAAAAAAAAAAAAAAAAAAAAAAAATTTTATTGTCCTAAACACGTACCATCTATTGCTTCTTACTACTCACAAAAAAATTCTATCTTTTACAAAATTTTATGGGAAAAAAAAGTACTATAGAGAGTTTATATCCTACGAGCAGTGTAGGCTGGCAAAGGTAAACAGCAAAGGTGGCACTGTTGTATCCTAGGGATAACGTACAGAAACTATTTGTCTAACTACATCGGATATACTGTAGACGGTACGATTTGTCTCAAGACAGTGACTTGGTCCACGTCTCATCTCTGCCACCTTTTTTTTTTTTTTTGGTAAAATCAAATTGTGTAATTTCCAAGGAAAATTTAGATATTATCTCTCCTTTATTTCCAACAATTTGAGACAAATCGATATGGAGAACACAAAATCATCCTTAGAAAATGGTAACGTTATGTCTAATTCCTCTAGAGCGGATGATCTTAATAAGCCATTCCGCTTCTATGGTGTTAACTTTAAAAGGTGGAGACAAAAGACTTTATTTTATCTTACTCTCTTGAATGTGGCTTAAGAGTTAACTGAGAAAAAACCAAAGAAAAAGAAATCTGAACAATTGACTGAAGAAGAACTTTCTCAACATGAAAAAGATGTTAAGAAATGGGATAAGGATCATCTTTACTGTAGAAATTATTTACTTAATTGCCTTTCTGATGATTGTATGATTATTATGATCAAGCTTACAAATCAGCCAAAAAGATATAGAAGGCATTGAATCAAAAATATGATACAGAGGAAGCTGGATCCAAGAAATATGCATGTAGCCGATTTTTCAAGTTTCATGGCCCAATTGGATGAATGAAAGGAGTGGTAGGTGGTTTTCATGATTTGAATGAACAAGAGTATAGCATATTTTTTTTCAGCTCTTTTATTTATTTATTTTTTTTGGACTAAGAGAATAGTAGGTGGTTTTCATGATTTGAATGCAAGTACCATGTTGTGTTTGAGAATTTACTAAGCACTAATTTTTGAATCAAATTGCATAGTATTGATGAATTTGCTATACCAAATTGTTGTGGATTGAATTAATCATTGTGGATATTTTTTACATTTACTATTGGTGAATTTCCTCTCGTGTTGTTATCATCCTCCCCGTTCTCATTGTCTTCCTGCTCATCATCATCTTCATCTTCATCTTCATTCTCACTGTCCTCATTATCTCCTAATTCAATTCATCCACCAGTAAACAAGTGATTCATAAAGCTTCTGCTGGTATTTAGCTTCCATTGCCGCCCTCTCCTCAAAGAAAGATAGAAGGAAAAAGCCTCCGGCTCATCATGTTGCCTCTACAAAATGAGCATAGGAAATAAGTTCATTGTGAGGAGTGTTTCAATCCCATTGTAAGGTAGAAACTTAATCCCCACTTGAGAAATTAGAAATGCATGCAGCAAGATGCTATCCAACCTGTTAAACCATCTTGTCTGAAAAGTTGCTCCTGCGTGCATTTTGATGGAGGTCATCATTTTACGAAAATTATTAGGTTAAAATAAGGCAAAGTTTTATTTACTCCTTTACTTAATATGCAACTAAGGCTTAGGAAAGTCCTACTTCATGTAAAAGCATTAAGAGAAAGGAATTCTTTTATCATTTTAGCACATATCTAATGGACACAACTAATTTCAACTCAACTCAACTCAACTAAAGCTTAATTCCCATTCATTAGGATAAATTATCTTGGGGATGAAACGGTTAAAGAGTCAATAATCAATATCACTACTTAACAGAAAAAAAAAAAAAAAAAAAAAAAAAAAAAGGAGATATCAGAGAACCAGTACCCTTGACCAGACTGAATTTTCTTTGTGCAAAAAAAAGGGCCTTTGAATCACCAACATTAGCAATTAAAATCTTCCCATCAATAAGAAGAGCCACAGTGGCTGTGGATTCTGAGAAAATCCTCTTTTGAAAAAGACTCCTGAAAGCATATAGCAGAACGTATAGATCAATATGTGAAGAAAACCAGTCAGAAGTAGTAAAAGTGAACGGATTCTGTTTGTCTGAGAAAATTTGAAATCAATGTCATGAATTGTCCTCAACAATGCGTCTTTTAATATTTCCAAATGTGTTATTTCATCCTCAGTTACAAGTTCTTGCTCATACCGTGCCATTATCTCAGATGTATTGAATAAAAGCATGCATGTAAAAGTAATCCAGCAGAAGTTTTGAAGCCAACTCTGTAGCTCCCTTACCAATATGACCATCAAATATTGCCATAACATTAACTGTAAACCACACCCACCCCCCCCCCCCCCCCCCCCAGCCACAAAAAATCCCCCATTTTTGCCTGCATATAAAGTCAAGTTTCAAACAATAACTTGTCCAGTGATGCTCAAAACTTAGTAAGTCTAACAAATGAGCAAGCAAAAAAAATTGAGTTCCCTTTTATTGGATTCATTCTAAACGTATCTTTTTACCCTCTCTTTCTTCTTCTTCCTTTTTTTCCCCTGACTCTAGCTGGCCTTGAGTATAGTTTCATGTGTTACATTTGAAAATACAATAAAATCAGCCCTAAAATAATAAGGGTAATTTACTAATAGCCAAGAACAGGCCAAACCTGAGCCGTGTGGCGTGTGCGCTTAGGCTCTGCATTACGGACCATACTAGCATGCACCATAGTTGGCTGCACCACTCTGTATAGCCCAGCCTCTGTCAAGCACTTTCTAAGATATCCAGCTTTTTCTTACGTGACAACAATCCTAATTGTGTCTGATGCGACACCAGGTGATGCTCTAAGAGGTTGTTGGCATGCCTTGTTTGCTACCATTCAGGCTTTGCTTCCATCCATGCTATGCCTGTGGGTGAGTGTACAGTGAGGCAGTGAGGACTGAGGACTAGTTAGAGGCAGTGTGAGGACTGTGCGTTTTATATTTAGGCCGATATAAAGCGAGTCTTAAACTCGGTTTTGCTTTTTAAAACTCGAGATCCGTATGGCATTAAACATCCACATCAGCAAGTGGAACTCGCGTCCTAGTTTTGCAATTTTGTTTCTAAGGCATGCCAACTTATTATATTGTTTCCCTCACTAATGCTAGCCTGCAAATTACCTCACATATAAAAGCAATGAAATGCCAAAATAACCATAAAAGTAATAGCATGTTCATATGAGTTCCCCACACTTTCACAATTTTAGTGCCTCGTTAACATTGTTGTAGTAAGTAGAACTGGAGGTTTAGAATTAACTGAAAAGCTCTTTGGTGTTTTAAGTGTTTGGTAAATTACACTGAATAGAGGTTGATTTATAAAGCATGAATAGTGAAATCAGACTTTAAAGCTGTTTTCAGCTCTATAACCACCACTTGAAAAGAAAAAAGAAAAAAGAAATCATTTTTATAGCTCTTTGGAGACAAATTTTATTTACAAAAAATAACTAATAGACCCATAAAAGTAAAAGACCTGATTTTAAGGTTTAAAAGGAGGGAAATTTTAGTACTTTACAGAAATAATCGAAAGTTATAAATATAAAGAAGCGTTAGAGATAAGAACCAACAAATTAACCATATGGATTAACAGTAAATGAATAGGGGGAGGAACCCAGAAGATCTTACCTTTAAAGACTAACAATCCAGCTACGACGGGGCGTGCTCTAAAGACTAATAGGTTGGAACCCAGAAGGGAACGATTGATTGAAAAGTTAAAAAAAAATAAAAGAAGATTTTGGCTATATGTTGAGTTGCCATTGAAGTTCACTGATAAGCTCGTTATCTGAGCAATGATCATTGAAGTTCTTCTTTAGCTACGAGCTAGTATTTTTGGTGGGGGGAATATATGCCATTTAGATTAGATGCTGACCTGTCATTTTTGAAGAAAAATGTTTCCATACATCTATATTTATTATATTATTTTAATAACTACTCTTCCAATGGTGTCGGTTATGTGCGCTACAAATCCATTTTTCGTAGGTGAATTGATGATAATTACTAACTCAAGGACAAGTTATTATTAACATGGAACCAAATTAGGTGTTGAAACAAAAAAAAAAAAAAAAAAAAAAAAAAAAAAGACAATGATCAAATTGAAAGTAATTTTTTGGTTGATTTCACATAATTTTTTTGAACTATGTGTCATATGTTTATTTGGAAATATATCATTATTATGAATTTTGAGTGAAAATAATTACGTGTGCACGAGATACAAAATGTTATTTTAGTTAAATTGTGAAATTTTATTTTTAAAACCCGATTTCAAAAATTTCATCTTTATAATTGAAATCGTATTTTCTAGACACCATTAAAAAAAAATGTGTAACTAGAATTAGTAACATTTTTAAAAAATAAAGATGGTCAAAAGATGCTTACCTCTTTTCTTTTTCTTTTTTCTTTTTTGAGAAACCACCCCTAGCAAAGTAGGGGGGAAGAGAAATGTTATTATGCTAATTTAGAAAAATAGACATCAGCAATATTATTATGCTTACCTAAGTTTTTAATTTTTTATTAATTTTTTTTAATGAAAATGCTTAGCCAAATGGAGGAGAAATTATAAGGTCCTCGTGGTAAACAAGTAACGTGATCCACCATTCCATTAAAAGATTTTCACTTGTTTAAAATTGCTGAGTCAAAAAATTTTTTTAAATAAAATTTGATTACTGACTCAGCAATTTTAAACACGTGGGAGTTTTTTAGTGGAATAGTTGACAAATGACATGATATACCATGAGGAATACATAATCTCTCCAAATGGAGGCAGTTTTTACAATTACAATAGAATCTAGGATACGATTTTTTTGCTGCAAACTCAACTTCCTAAAAATCATACCACCTTAAGGAAGGTAGGCCTTTAGTAGTGTTTGAGTAGGTCATTCAATTCTATAGCATCTGGGGGTGTTTGGTACTATTGTTTAAACAACAGTTTTTAGTATTTAAGCAATATTATATGTATTTTTACACATTTTTTTACCTATTCAAATTTCCACAAAATAACAACAATGTTATTAAAAATCTCTTACCAAACCGACAGCTTATGGTTAAGTGTAATAATTCTGAGCTGTGACCATTCTATTAAAAGGTAATACGTTGATCCTTTGAGGTTGTAAAATTGCCACGTGTTGTTATTTATTTATAATGACTTAAAATTTTAATTTCTTTTGGGTTAGGCTTTTGGTTCAGCGGCATTACTGAACTAGAAAATGCCCAGCAGTGAAATATGAAGTATTTTCACAATTAAAGTTTAGCCGTATATGATCATGGGGTGTTTTGAGGGTTATTTGTGAAAGACAGATATTGGTAGTTGCAGAAATAGAAAATATTTTTTTTTACAAGCTTTTTATTTGTGATCCAAACTCATGAAAGTGCTAGTTTTTCTTTTAATACTTTTTTTATATGATTTTTTGGATGTGTTTGGCACAAAGCATCTTAATATCTATTGATTAAATTTTTTGTTTTATAGTTTGTGAAATATCTAATGACATTTTCTATTTTTCTTTTTTGCAATTTATTTATAGTAGGGGATTATTTTCATACAGAGGGCCAATAATTTGTTGCAATGTAGTGGAATTTGGGCTTCATGTTGGATTAAGGAGCTAAAGATTGTATCTATTTGGAGGAAAAAAAATTAAGTATACTTTTTTGGTTTACTTACATAAGCCTAACACATCGGTTCTCTCTTTCTTATATATAGATCTTTGCATGCTGCTTCCATCGATCTATGATATGTACTCTCTTGCTTTCACTTTCTTGATCAAACGGTTTGGATCTATAACTACTGAAGTTACTCTCTCTCTCTCTCTCTCTCATATTCTTTTTTGTTCAAATTGGGCCACAATTAGTTGAATTAGTGTTTTTTTAATATATATTTTTGGGGAGCTTAGGGGTACAAATAAAATGAAGATTGAGGAATAATATTAAAAAAGAAAAATCCAGAACAATCTACAATGATATGTAACTAAAACCCTTAAGGTCCAAACTTTTCACCTAACCGAGTAAAAGGGTCCCGTCTGTTTCTCAAACCTTTTCTTCTTATAGCTAGAAAATATGTTTTTGTACAAGCTTTTTTATTTCTTATTTGTATCTTCTTCTTCTTCTTCTTCTTCTTCTTCTTCTTCTTAATAGTTTGATTGGAGTTGCAGAAAATGGCTTACACTTCTCATATTGCTTCTTCATTTTGTTTCTTTAATTGTCGAGTTTGGTGATATTGTTCTCAAACCTAGTATAAAGCAAATATGTAGTGCAAGCAAGCCCCATATATTCCCTTTTTTTTTTTCTCCAAAATCCAATATATAGCAAATACACCCATAAGCACCTTCCACGAATCAGTCTTATGCAAGCATATTGCTAGCATCCAGTAGTAATATGATAATAAATACTTTGGTTCTTATGATTAAATCTATGAAGCCCAACAGTTTAATGTTTTCACCTTAGTCCTTACATTATGCTTCGTGTACGTATTAATGAGCATCCCACTTATTCCTAGATGTACAAATTGAATGATGTCACTTCTCATCTTAAATCTATGGATTAAGATTTTTTTTTTTTTTTTTTTAAACATTGTTCAATGCTGCATGTACTAGGAATGCATGCTTTAGTGCTACTATAGTCAAAAAATTAAAAAAGAAAAACCATAATTCTTCTTTAGTTGAATTATTTTTAATTAGCCTTTTCCCATTTTGATTCTCTGAGGCATGTCATGATTGTGGTGAATTTAAAGCTATATCAAATGTTGTATATATAAAATGGACGTTTGAAGTGTAGCTATTGGAAATGGTTGTTGACATTATTTTAGTTCTTTTAATAGTGATGATCTATGTTTTTGGTTTGAATAAAAAGGGATGGCCAAAGAAAATTTTGCAATTTCTTTTCCAAAAATTGTTGAAACATGGTAATCTCTCATGGAACTGTTTTGTCAATACAAAATTATTCTCTTTTATTTCTTATAAAATGTTCATGAATTAAATTCTTTGAGTAGATTTTATAAAGGCCAATGGGCTTAAGTGACTTTATTCCTTTATTCAAGATATCAACTGTGGTACATATTTATTCACTATCTCCTTTTTCTCTTCTTTTAAATTTTTAGTTTTTTTACATATTATTATTTGGTAAGTTTTTTCAGTTGGTGGCGTTGATGTCAAGTTTGTGATGAGCAGGTGGTATATACGTACCATTCAAGCCTAAATTTTGACATCTTAGATAATTTTCATTTATCATTTTCTACATTTGTTAGTTTCCATACAACTTAGATTTTTTAGATCTTTATTGTAATTTTTTCTCTAAACTAACAAACATATTTTTTTTTTTTTATGTTGTTTCTATTCATATATTTTTTATATGAATATTTTGGACATACCTAATTGTAATTAAGCTAAATGATTACATGCACTTGTCTCTATTTAATATAAGAAATTATTGGACCAATTTATTCTTTTATTACTCGTTCTAGCGCCAAATGTTCACTTCACGCCCTAGAACACCAAATTTAATATTATATTCCATATAATAATAATAATAATAATAATAATAATAATAATAATAATAATAATAATAATAATAATAATAATATATTATTATTATTATTATTATTATTAAATATATTTTTAAAAAATAAATATAATTAGCCTGGATTACAAACTTAATGTAATTAGTAATTTTTTGCATAAATGTCATGCAATTGAATATTTGTTTAAAAATGTTATTATAATTTCATAAATTTAATTTAATTTTTGCATAGTTCAATAAACTCTCTACTCTCTTGCCTGGTGACCCCCACCTAAAAGTAATTCCTCACATATGAATCAATTTTGAAGATGTTACAGATTGATGCAAAGAATTTGTCATTCCTTCAACGTAGTTTTGTTGCAATTGGATTGCAAATTATGGCATTGAGTTGAAGAGAGCTAGCTCAATGCATGATGCAATTGAAGCAACCGTCTAAAGCCCCCAAGTTAAAAAAAAAACCCCCTAAATTTGAGCAATAAAAATATTTCTTTGCCATTGAGAGATTAATTACACCTCAAATGTTAACCAATAAAAGTAAAAGAAAGCTCCAAATTTAAGTAATAGAGATATTTCTTTACCGTTGAAAGTATCAATTAAGCCCCAAATATTAACCAAAAAATAGAAAGTATTACTAAATTTTTATATAAAAAAATTAGAAAAAAAAAAAAAAAAACAATGAATGTGCATAGGCGTGTCAAATTTTCTCAATGTGTTTTACTTGATTGTTTGATACTTGCTTTACTGTGAAACTTTAACCTTTTGAGTTCTGAAGCAGCATAGGCATGTCAAATCTTACCGATTTACAAATTGGGTTGGGCTAGGGTCCTGGGGACATGTGGTAGCATAGTAATCTCCAACCAATCAACACTACAGACTTATCTCTTAGGTTTTATTATTTTATTCAAAAAGGGTTTTTATTTTTTAAATAAAATTATATGTTCAATTTCTATGTATATATTTATACATACTTTTTCAGTTTTCTTATTATAATATTCTAATTGTTTAATTAATTTTGCGAATAAAAAAATGTATATAACTAATCAATTATGACACAAAAAAAAAAAAGTGGATTAGTTATATTGAAGAAAATATTAAGGAAACTTGAATACAAAATTCTTTTCAATTATCTTAAAAAACAAGAAAAATATTTTTTTTAAATTAATATAAAAAGTTAAATAAAAATTTATCAATTAAATATTATAATATGAGAAGAGGCCCCACATAACATTTTCGCCCTATGCTCACGAGGGGGAGTAAAAGCTCAACATAACTAATGCTAATTTTACTCTTTTTCCCTCACTTAGGTTTTTTCCCACTGGGTTTTCCTTTGCAAGGTTTTAATGAAGCAAACCTAAGGCACTTAAAGGTTCACAAGAATATTGTACCCTTTTGCCTTCACCACTGGTTTTTTCCCACTAGGTTTTTCCTTGGGAAGGTTTTAACAAGACATATTCTTAAAGCATTCACATTGGTGATTGTAAATGCCAAATGTAAGAAAAATTTGGCATTTCAAGCCAAAAGAGCTCAGCATCCGATCTTCTAAACTACAACTATTGTAAAAAATTTTAGAATTGTACTACACTACATGTAGAATTGCACTGTAGCTCAATTCTAAAAAAAAATATATTATTTTTTCGGTTTGGCATTTCTTTCTCTTCCATTTTCTATCTCACGTCTCTCTCTCCGTCTCTCAATCTCTGATTCTCTCTCTCCTTTCAGTCCTCACTCACTCCCTCTCTTCAGATTCAAAACTCCATAGCCACCACACCATGGCCTGACCCATTGTCACCGGTGTTTCGCGCAGAGATTGGCATGGAGATCGGTGTTTGGCGCAGAGATTGGCGTGGAAATCGGTGTTTGGCGTAGAGACCAATGTGGTGGCGTGGAGATCAGCGTTTGGCGCAGAGATCGGTGTGGATTGGTTGTTGGTGGATCGGCCTGAGGGAGAGAGGGTTTGACCGTGGGTGGCGAGATTGGCGTGGCGGAGATCGGTGGGTGGCGAGATCGGTGGAGCTGTGGTGGCTGTGGCATTGTGATCGCCATGGGTGTTAATGGTTTTTTTTTTTTTTTTTTTTGTTTACTGGTATATGTGATCGGCGTTGTGGTGGCTATGGCATTGTGATAGGCGTGTTGGTTTTTTTTTTTTTTTTTTTTTTTGTTTCGCCGATCTGGGTTGATATGGATGATGGAGGAGTTGTGTGGAGGAGTTGGATTGATATGGATGATGGAGAAGTCTGGAAGAAGGTGAAAAGTAAAGTAATGGAGGATTCTGGAAGGTACACGTGTGTAGAGTTAGAAAATATATTTTACTGTGAAAATATATTATTTTAATGAATAGAATAGAAAAATAAAAGTTGGGATGTAGAGAGTATTGTAAAACTGTATTGTATAATTGATAAAATGACTTTTTGGGATGATAAAATAGAGTAGAATTAGAATTTAGAATGCGGATGCTCTTAGCAAGTGGTCGTCCAAGTAGGAGTGTTGTGAAATATCTCCTAGCATGTAGGGTAACTCTACACTATTTGATTGTTGTAGCTTTACCTATTGGGAGCAAGTATCCTGGAATTGAAACTTACGTATAGCATTATACTATCAAAATTCAGCTTTTGTCTTGATGGTCATCTCATCACCGCATCAATTCAATAGCCAATTAAATAATGCTATTCATTTCTTTTTTGGACTTCTACAGACTTTGAAGGTCGGTCCTATATATATGTGTGTTATTGGAAAGGTTGTAAGATGTTCTTTTGATAGATGAAAAGTTTCAACTGGCTTATTGTAGAATGAGGCTGACCACTTAAATAATAAAGATTCACATATAATCTCCCACAAACTTCTGTATTCCTCCTTACTCTTTCTTTTAATTTATAACACTAATTTTACTTTTCATTTTTGGTTTTTAGTTATTCATGATACAAGTGGATAGACCTTTTGAAGTATTGTTTTACACTTACTCACATTTTTTCAGATTTTTCATAAACATAACTCAAATTAATTTCTCTCATACCTTCATCATTCAATTGAAGTATTCTTTTATAATCTCGAGTTCTAGTAGAAAATATATAGTCCATTTAAAATAAAACACTATCTCTCTCCTCCATCTCTCACTCTCATCTCAGTACCGCTGTCTCTCACAATCGTCACTTCCATCTCTCACTCTCATCAGCTCTCCTTTGTTTCTCACTCTCATCAGTAACATCATGTTGTTTCTCATTGTCAGTACTAAAGGTTGTCTCGCTCTCCTGCCTCACTATCTCTCATCTATCTCAATGTCTCCCATCTTCGTCTCTCACTTTCACTCTGCCGCCGTGAATTTGTCACTTTCGCAAGGCAAGGTATTCTACCTTACATATTGGTGAATTTATGTTAGGGTTTTGTTTTAAATGTGTTTTGGGTTCTAAATAATTTCTTTAAATTTTTTTAGGTTTTTAGAGGAACTGCTTTAAAACTATTTAGGATGTAATTGATTGGATGTTTATGTTGATGATGTTAGAATTATGTGCCCTCAAAAACAATACTATGCATTTTTATTTGATAATAAAATTTTATTTTCACATTCATATTTTTACAAGTGTATTTCATTGTTTAAATGTGGCATGCGATGTCACCTCTGTAGAAAAATCATGTTAATGGTTAAGGAACCAAAGACAGTGAGTAATGATTTTTCATAGATTATTAAATTGTTCTAGGTTGTGGATATTAATTGAATATTATCACTGAAGCCTACACTTGTTGTGCTGCTATATGATAGAATGATTTACTCCATCATTGAGGTAGTGACTTTAAGTAGACAAGTGGGTGTAATGTAACAAGTACATACACTGAATTGGATCCGATCAAGAACATCTTATGGAGTAATCACTGTTAATTAAAAAGTTGTTTTATCACAATTTTTCTATTGTCCTTAAACATGAGAGGTTTGTGTATATTTATTTATTATGCACATAACTTTGATAGTGTTAACTGGTGATGCTAATTTTAAAGGCTATATATAGACACGTTGGGTTAGATGTGTAATGAGTAAAATATGTAAATGCTTAACAATGAATCCACCAGTCTCTAAAGAAGATAGTATATTCAGTTGATTTTCATATTGAAGTTGGACTCAAAACAAAACTAGCCAGTAACATTTTTCAAAAATGTTTTTCATATATATAATATTGTGTGTGTGTGTGTGTAAAGAGTTTTTCAAAGATATTTTAGAGTCCACTCCAATAGAAATTATGAAATCAAGAAATTAAGGGTTACATAAGCTAGGGACATGACAGTTATATTAATCCAGTCTTAGAGGCTTGTGAGAATATAGTAGGGTGGAAGGACATAGATATAAAATTGTAAGTAAGGGGACCTAATTTGTAATTCTCTAATCTTCAGGGGTCAATTGCAATGTGTTGATGGACATTATTGCAATCAGTAGAAGTTCAAATATTTTCTTGATATGGTTGAGAAAATTAAGGAATAATTTTGAAAGAGTTTCAATATAAGTCAATAACATTCAAAAAGTTATTGATTAATCCTACAGCTGAAGATTAGGATCCCTAAGGATCCCACGTCCAATCTCTCTCTTGGTTTTTAGAAGTCTTAAAAAAAAAAAGATTTTAAAATATTACATCAGTTGTTGGCCATCAGAACTACTAAGTGATACTGCAGTCTTTTGAAAACCCAAAAAGAAACACAGAAAGAGACTTGAATACCTTGGGAGGCAACACTACACTTGGGTTGCTAAGAGAGGTATACAATTTTGTTCTATTTAGAATCTATGGTTGTGTGGTATAACGATCTTTAAATTAAAATATAAATTTTGTTTTATATTGCTTCCGCAAAAACTATCAGATGAAGAGGTAAAAGAGAGATTATTTTAAATGTGTTTTGGCTTTCGGATGGTTTCTTTTAATTTGTTTAGGTTTTTAAAGGAATTTCTGTAAATTTGTTTACGATGTAATTGATTTGATGTTTATGTAGAGGAAGAGGTAAAAGAGAGATTGTTTTAAATGTGTTTTGGGTTCATAATAGTTTCTTTAAATTTGTTTAGGTGTTCCGAAGAATTGCTTTAAATATGTTTACGATGTAATTGATTGGATGTTTATGTAGATGAAGAGGTAAAAGAGAGATTGTTTTAAATGTGTTTTGGGTTCTTAATAATTTCTTTAAATTGGTTTTGGTTTTTAGAGGAATTGCTTTAAATTTGTTTAGGATGTAATTAATTAATTGGATGTTTAGGTTTTAAGAGGAATTGTTTTGGGTTCTGAATAATTTCTTTAAATTTGTTTAGGGTTTTAGATGAATTGCTTTAAATTTGTTTAGTATGTAATTGACTAGATGTTTATGTAGAGGAAGAGGCAAAAGAGAGATATTGATAAAAAGAGAGTGATCGCTAAAGAGGCTAAAAGGCAAATTTTTTCCTTAGAGTTTAGAAACAGTACAATTGAAAAGGTAACCAATTGTTTCTAGATATTAAAAAGATTCACAAAGTTAGTTATCCTTTTATGCAATGTTATGAAATTTTTGTGCTTTTTTGTTGTGTCTATACTCTATAGTATTATTTCTTCTCTAAATATTAAGAGGATTCACAAAGATTGTTATCATTTTATTACAATGTCTAAAATACCCCTAAAATATATTAAGCACTACCCTAAACAAAAAATAGTTGAGTGTATAAAAAGTAATTTGAACTTCATATATTTAATATTTAATGAACCATGAGTCTTCTGAATATACACCATTATCAGTTTCTTTTGTGTTAAAATACATAGTATTCTCACTTTTAAAAAAAAAATAGTATTCTCAAAAAAAAAAAAAAAAAAAAAACCTTAACACATTTGAATTCCACTCCAACATTTTACTCCTAACAAATTGCTTAAATTCCACTCTTTCATGTTTTACTCCTAAGAAACTGCTTTAATTACTATCAAATTTAAAATTTTAAACATTCTCTTTAACTTCTTTTACTTATCCGGTTTTTATTTTATATTATTTAAGTTTCACGCTATATCCTCCTCTTACTTCATTTTCCTCTTCTTCTTCTTCTTCTTCTTCTGGAAATATCAAAAAAAAAAAAAAAACCCAAATAGTATATAACTGCACTGAAATTACAAAAGAGTTAACTCGGCAGAGCAAGAGTACGGACTTGTTTGAGTCTCCGCTCTCCGCTCACGTCTTTGATCCCACTGATGGTTGAGTTTAAAAGTGAGAATTTTTTTTTTTTTTTTTTTTTTTTGGGTGAGCAAAGAGAGTTTGTTAGTCATGACCCAAAGTTTGACAATGATTAATTATAAATGCGTGGGCTCCACGCCGAAACTATGAAAACGTGCACCAAGCTAAGCATTAATTGCAGGACGGTTTTTTAGCATTTCTCTTCATCATGTACTAAATCAAAAATCATGTTTGAAAATCGTTGGAATTTTTTTTTCTCATACATTCCACTCCCCTAGGTAAAACGCCTTGATTTTATTTATTTATTTATTTACTAGAATAACATTGCTTCCATTTTTAGTGCACATATGATATATGCTTAATTACTGATTGTCCTTATTTTATATGCTTATTGATTTCTTAAAATATGGACAATTTTGTCTTTTGCCAGTTCTTAGTTCCTACATATATGAAATTATTATGTTTGTTTCCTGGTGACCTTGCCAAAGATTGTTAACAGGACCTGGAACTGGAATTTCTGCAAAGCCCATATTTAAAAAAAAAAAAAAAAAAAGTGAAATCAAGCAAGATTAGGGTATAATAGTTTTCTTATTATCGTTGACATTGGTATAATTAAAAAATTATAAAAAAAATGAAGTTAAGTTACTATTTGGTCAATGAATTCGTATGTTGTAAATGTTAATCCGTATATATTTAGAAGATTCACAAAGTTAATTAGTTATTATTTTTTTTTACTATAAAAAATACTCCTAATTTAATTAATCTAAACCAATCGAAATGGAGTTAAAATAGTAAATTATCTCCTAAATAAATTCCTACCCACGTTGAAACACTACTTGCATGCAATCATGCACAACTCCTTAGTAATTCTTTGTTTTGTAAAATAAACTAGCAAGCGCGTGCTCAGAGGCTTTTCTATTTTTTTGGGTAAATTTTAATAATTTGCATCCATTATAATTTGGGATTACAACATTTTTCAATCATAAAAGATTTCTAGGAGTGTGATGAGTATTATGCATTTGCGGGTGAAATAATTTTATCATCACACCCCTATGCTTTGTTGTGATTGAAAAATGTAGTAATCTCAAATTATAATGGATGCAAATGATTAAAATTTACCTAAAAAATAGAAGAGTTTCTGAGCACGCGTCTAAACGTGTGCTCAAAGACTAGTTTTATTTATAAATCTAGATTATTAATAGTTAGTTATGAGAAGACTTCTACACTTGTTAAAAATGACACAATATCACTCTTGCCCACTTTACCATTAAATTAGACTCTACTAAAATTTTATTAATCATGCTTCACTTAAATTAACCCTTTGATTTCCAATAGGTAAATTGATAAAATATATATATTAGCAGCATGTTGAATCATTCTATTTGCAAAGCAGTTCTTTTGAAAATCACATTATTCTTAAAATTGAAACCGGGAGATATTGAGTTTGATGGAAATAAAATTGACACTACGATTTTTTATTTTATTTTTTAACAAAACCTTAAAGGAAAAAAATTGTAGTCTAGCTTTTAATTTTATAACAACATTAATCAAGGTAGGAGTAGGCGGTTAGGGCCTAGGGGGCTAGGGCCTAGAGGGTTAGGGGTAGGGCCTACTGCCTAGGGGGTAGTGGGTAGAGGGTGGATATAGCATATATTCTCTTGCCACAACTCAATTTTGTAGAGGAAAAAGGAAAACCGCTTCCAACATTTTGAAACACAACACCACCACTTTCCTTGATCATCATGACCCCACCTTCATGTTATCTGAAAACTGATGATGAACTCAACTCGTTCATCACCAAGGCAGGTTTTTTACTTTTCAAGTATGAATATCCAAAGCGTTCCTTTTCTGTGAAGCTTTTAGAGAATTGGATCAATTTTCTCGATGCTGCAGTGGGACCAGAAGAAAGAAAGAGCAAAAGGGTGAAATATGATTCTAACACAGTGACACGATTTTATACCTACTGGGAAAGATTGAAGGAAGATCAAAAGAAAAAGTTTTCAGAGATTCCAATTTCTTCAGTTGAAAAATACTTTAAGAACAATGATTTGGTCCAACAAGTATTGAACGATCTTTTGGAAGAAGGAAATATCATTTCCTTTGGATGCATTCTCTGCTCTGTTAGGTTCGATAATGAAGAAACTTGGTTGGCCCACATCAGCCGCGACCATTTTAGTGGGGTGAATAATTGGTTATCAAATTTACCCAAATTGTTGGTAACTGAGCAGTTAGAGAGTATACTTTTGTCAAGCTTTTTAGAAACTGAGCAGTTGGAAAAAGTTGACGAGTTTTTGGATGAAGCACAAGATTTGGGAACAGAGGCTGCCATAGATTCGTTTCTGTTGAAGATGAGGACCAGTGTGTATTCTGCAGATACCGTGCAATTTCACCTTTCTTCCAACTCCAATTCCAAGATTACGATGGAGGATTCAACTCTAATTTTGGATGAACCATATATAATAGAGTTGCTTTTGGACTCTCCGGTGATGGAAAAGCAACTGAGCGCTTGGACAGTTTTCAAGATGGTTCGTGAATCTCAAAAGAAAGACCTTGGCGAGATATTCACCCAAGAATGTTCTGATTTGAAGGAAAGATATGATAAAAAAAGAGAGTATGGCAACAGTTTAAAGGCTTGGACTGATATACGAAACGTCTGTCATGAAGAAAATCTGAGAAGAGAACAGAACTCTGGTTATAATGCCAAAACTTACATGTCAATCTTGTCTGAGATGGAGGTTAGGGATGAGAGGGCGTTGATGTTGAAAATCATAAAGACCCAATTGATGGATGCAAAGACAGATAATGATGTTACAGAGATAGTCACTGAACATATTAATGACTTGAGACTAAAGGCATGTTATGAATCGGTCTAAATTTGTCTTTTGTTTGTTTACTAATTAATTAATTAATTAATGTTTGTTAATCATTATCTTTTGTTTGTTGTACGTAGGTTTATAAAATTGATGCAATATTAATGTCGACTGTGCATGGTATTAAGAATAGCATAGAGAAACTCAAGATCAGATCTATCCATGACCACGGAGTCATTATAGCGCCTATTTTGAGCATTTTCATGAGGGTAAGTCATTGGTGTTAATTCTCTTAAATTCTACTTTCTTTAATGTTTTAATTTACCCGCTTTGGTCTTTGGGAATGCTAGGCACAACTGCAAGAGTTTGCTCAAGATAGCCATGATCGGGCATCTGACATTTTAGCGACTTTGAAGGCTGGGAATAATCAAATGGATGTGGCTGGAACAAGTGCTATGGCCCAATTGGATGAATGAAAGGAGTGGTAGGTGGTTTTCATGATTTGAATGAACAAGAGTATAGCATATTTTTTTTCAGCATTTTTTTTGGACTGAGAGAATAGTAGGTGGTTTTCATGATTTGAATGCAAGTACCATGTTGTGTTTGAGAATTTACTAAGCACTAATTTTTGAATCAAATTGCATAGTATTGATGAATTTGCTATACCAAATTGTTGTGGATTGAATGAATCATTGTGGATATTTTTTACATTTCCCATTGCTGAATTTCCTCTCGTGTTGTTACCGTCCTCCCCGTCCTCATTGTCTTCCTCATTATCATCATCTTCATCTTCATTCTCACTGTCCTCATTATCTCCTAATTGAATTCATCCACCAGTAAATAAGTGATTCATAAAGCTTCTGCTGGTATTTAGCTTCCATTTCCGCTCTCTCCTCAAAGAAAGAAAGAAGGTTAAAGCCTCTGGCTCATCATGTTGCCTCTGCAAAATGAGCATAGTAAATAAGTTCATTGTGAGGAGCGTTTCAATCCCATTGTAAGGTAGAAACTTAATCCCCACTTGAGAAATTAGAAATGCATGAAGCAAGATGCTATCCAACCTGTTAAAGCATCTTGTCTGAAAATTGCTCCTGCGTGCATTTTGACGGAGGTAATCATTTCATCATTTTACGAAAATTATTAGATTAAAATAAGGCAAAGTTTTATATACTCCTTTACTTAATATGCAACTAAGGCTTAGGAAAGTCCTATTTCATGTAAAAGCATTAAGAGAAAGGAATCCTTTTATCATTTTAGCACATATCTAATGGACACAACTAATTTCAACTCAACTCAACTAAAGCTTAATTCCCATTCATTAGGATAAATTATCTTGGGGATGAAACGGGTTAAAGAGTCAATAATCAATATCACTACTTAACAGAAAAACAAAGGAGATATCAGAGAACCAGTACCCTTGACCAGACTGAATTTTCTCTGTGCGAACAAAAGGGCCTTTGAATCACCAACATTAGCAATTAAAATCTTCCCATCAATAAGAAGAGCCACAGTGGCTGTGGATCCTGAGAAAATCCTCTTTTGAAAAAGACTCCTGAAAGCATATAGCAGATCATATAGATCAATATGTGAAGAAAACCAGTTAGAAGTAGTAAAAGTGAACGGATTCTGTTTGCCTGAGAAAATTTGAAATCAATGTCATGAATTGTCCTCAACAATGCGTCTTTTAATATTTCCAAATGTGTTATTTCATCCTCAGTTACAAGTTCTTGCTCATACCGTGCCATTATCTCAGATGTATTGAATATAAGCATGCATGTAAAAGTAATCCAGCAGAAGTTTTGAAGCCAACTCTGTAGCTCCCTTACCAATATGACCAAACACTGCCATAACACCAACTGTACATCTTGGAATTCCTTGAGTTGACTGCATATTTAGGACGGATCGTCTTGATAAGGGGAATTCTAATATCGTTTACTGGTTCTATTTTGTAACACAAAAAAAAAAAAAAAAAAAAAAAAAAATTTGAAAACACCATTTTAGTCTCTACATTTTGGCGTTATAGTCAATTTGATCCCTGTTATTTTCAACTGTATTTAATTTAGTCCTTACCGTTAAGTCACTAATAAAAAATGCTTATGTGACAAACGGTTTGCACAGTTAACATGCTTAATATTAAAATATTAAATAAAATGTTGATGTGTCTAAATTGTAGTAGCTGAAGATTGCCACATTAGTGCTTAAATGACAAAAAATTAACCACATTAGCTTTTAAATATATATTTCCTTTTTTACCAATTTATATTTTTTTAATTTAAACTTTGAAATTTTTTTTTTTATAGTAAAACGATAGAAGTATATTAAAGAATAAAGAAGAAAAGAATACAAAGATTTAACACCTGAAGGTTACACAAGTAGAAAAAAAAAACTCAGTGGCTATTAACCTCATGGAAAATTGAAAAAACCTATTGAATAAAGAAGAAAAGTTAAAAAGAAAAAACAAAACTACAAATGTATAAAAAAGAGGATGAGTTCCATAATAGAGCTCATCGTTTATGAAAGGCCGTAGTAAGTCTCTTGTACTCTTGAACTCTTTACTTTTTCGTATTTTTAACTTTTTTTCTCCAACGTTAAAATATAAAAATGCATATGGGGGAATATGCGATTAAAGTAGTTGAACACAATTGGAGACAAAATTTCTTATTAAACGAACACCTCTTAGGCTGCGTTTGTTTTGGCTTCAAATGGTTTCCGAAAATGCTTTTACACCCATGTATGTGTTTGGGTGGGACTGAAAATTTGGTCAAACGGAATTCTATTTCCGCATGGACCATAAAATGGGGCCTTTGTGCTGTAAAACAAATTCAGGTTTTATTTTACCTTCAAACCGATTACAGCTCTCACACTCACTCTCTCCAAGCTTCTCATCACACGCACACTCCATCACCTTTCCTCTGGTTTTTGTTCATTTTCCATAGCTCAACCTCACCTCACCACCGACGACCTCACCTCCTCACCACACCCACCCTCTGCACAAGCCGATCCACCACACCCACCCTCTGCACAATTTGATCCACCACACCCACCCTCACACCCACAGAGAGAGAGAGAGAGAGAGAGAGAAAGAAAGAGAGAGTAAGATCACCCCGTCGAAGAAGATTGCGCCCCGTAAAAGAAGATCGCCCCATCGAAGAAGATCGCGTCGTTAAGCTCGCGATCTCGTCCGATCTCGCCGCTGATCTCGTCAGATCGCCGTCTCAATCTCCTCGCCCATGACCGTTCTCGTCGCCGATCTCTTTCCTGATCTCTCTTTCCCTCAATCTCTCACTCTTTCCTGATCTCTCTTTCCCTCATCTCTCACTGTTTCTTCCTCAGATTGTGAAAAACATGTTTTTATTTTGATTTTTGGTTGTAAATGATCCATGGATTGAAATTTTTTGTTATAAAATTTGTTTGGGAACTGAGAAAATAGATGAGAAAATGTGTAAAATTTGTAGGAAAATAGCATTTTCAGAACGTTACCAAACACCGTAAATCGTTTTTTGGACTATTTTCCATTGCAAAACCAAGCACCCAGGTTTTATTTTACTTATGGGAATTCACTTTTCCCTGCATTCATTTTACACTCAGAATTCAATTTCCATTGAACCAAACGCACCCTTAGTCTCTCTCTGTCTCCAAATTCAATGGCTACGGCAGCAACACCTCCACTCTTCGCCTCTTTTTCTTCGTTCTCCACCAACTCCATATCTCCTAATAAACACTCTTTAATAGTATCTTTTTTCTCCGGCCACCACTACTTTCTGTGTCGGCCGCCGCAACCTCCGTTGTGAACTCGGCCATGCCCCACAATCCTCCACTCCCTCCAAAACCTTGCCGTTTCGGAGGCTCACTCCAATGGGATTCACCAAACCCAGATTCTCCACAACCCAACCATCCAGCACACCCACCACGGTGTCCGATTCATGGCCACAACTCGACCGTGTGATCCGGAAATTAAAAGAGAGGTGGAGATGAAGATAAGTGGTTTAGTAGATCTGGGTAAGGTTTGGGGTTTAGTTTAAATTTGGGATTTGGGTTCTTTGGCCATGAATAAGAGATAACAAAAGATGAGATAGAGATAGAGATAGAGAAATGAAGTCATAGGGGCTGTTTGGATTTGCTGTTTCCATAACTCATAACTCTGATTCTATCACTCATAACTCAAATTGTGGATCCCACGAAAAAAAGTCTGTTTGGTTTTTGTTTTTATCACTCAATTCTCTCATTTTTGAGTGATGAATTATAGGAATTGAAAACACATTTTAGGTGTTTTCATTTTCCAAAACTCAGTTTTCAATGGCATTTTCGTAATTAAATACACATGCATGGACCCACCATTAATGCCTTGTTAAGTCCAGCTCTCCATTTCACGTCCCCACCAACAACTTTTTCCTTTACACAAAAAACCCAACCCACAGAAACTCTTCTCCATTCCCAAATCCAAAGCATACCTCTTCACACTTCATCCCCTTTTCCCAACACGCCGATTGAGCCCTCACCTCATCCAACCCACGGCGGCCACAGCTTAGACTAGTGAACACGATGGCTAAGTTCTGGGCTTGGGTTCTCTTTTTTTTCTTTTTTTTTTTTCACATTGGGTTTTTGGGTTTGGTTGCATTTTTTTTCCATTCCTTTTCACTAGGTTTTTGTTCTTCGCTTGGGATCGAAGTCCATCTCCGACGGCGAGTCGTTTCTGCGAGAGAATCGCCGGTGTGACTTCCAGAGAGTCTTGCGGCGACAGAGATGGATGACTCGACTCGCCAACGGGCTTCAAGTGGGACTTTCAGCGACGGGGTTCGAGTGGGATTTCCGGCGACGAAGATATGATTGTGAATTCCCAGGCGCAACCTTTATCAAGCTCAGAACAATCACACCAGGCGCAACCTTGGAGTTTTTGAGTAAAAAAATAAAAAAGACATTAATTTGACAATATACTCACATGGGTCTTGTTGAGTTTGTGTTTTGATTATAACAGTATATGAGAATTGTAGGAAGAGTGTGAGTGTGATTGTGTGAGAGATCAAAGATGGGTCTTGCTATTTCTAGACAGTCTGTTTGTTTATTTGTTTTTTGATTTGGTGGTGTATCATAAATAAGTATGAATGGAGTTTTGAATTTGGGGTGATGAGCTGCTTTTTCTATTTTGATGGTTTCGGGAGAGTAATAGGGGTGAAGGGGAAATGAGAAAAGAGAAAATTGTGGAGAATGAGTTCCGTGAGTAGGCATAACAGAAGGGTCTGACCACTTTATAGGTATGGGTCTCACAAAAAAGTAGAAAATTTGAGTGATGACAAGTTAAGTGATGGTGCCAAATAGACTTCGTGTAGGGAGTTGGGGTATTTTAAGTGATGAGTAACGAAAATTAAGTGAGAAGTGGTGAGTGATGAAAAAAAATCCAAACAGGGCCTTAGAGATGAGCTGAAGGAAAACTAAGAAAAATGGATTTAGATGCGTTCTTGTGATATTGTGGATTTCTAAAAGAAAAAGATAAAAGTGAAAAACTAGAGAAAAGGAAAAAAAATCGGTAAAAAAGAAAATATATTTTTAAACGCTGATATGGCTAATTTTTTTTCCATTTAAGCACTGATATGGCGACATCAGCCACTAATATTTAGACACATCAGCATTGTATTTAATATTTTAATATTAAGCATGTCAACTGTGCAAACCGTTTGTGCCGTAAGTATTTTCTATTAGTGAGTTAATGGTAGGAACTAAATTAAATGAAAGTTGAAAATAACATGGACCAAATTAATTGCTACCAAAATATAGGGACCAAATTAATTGTGACACCAAAATGTAGGAACTAAAATGGTATTTTCGCAAAAAAAAAAAACCTGTGTTTTTATTTTAGGCGAAAATGCACTTTTGGTTCGTATATTTTGAGCCGATTCTCGATTTGATTCCTAAATTGATTTCGCTCCTAGGTTAGTCCCTGATTTCAGAAAATCGTTTTTATTTTGGTCCTTGCCGTCAACCTAGTAACAAAAAAATCTAAGGTGGCAAACAGAGTGTCTTGTTTGCTAACATGGCGCTGATGTGGCCATTAAAATATTATTAAAAAAATTATTTGGCATTTTTTAAATGCCATGTCATATTTAAATTAATAAAATTTAAAAAACAAACTATTTAGTCTCTCAAACCGTACAAGGCCCCTAGCTCCGATGGCCTACATGTGGAATTCTTCCAAAGAATTTACTTCTTGCCAAATGTAGCTGCTGAGAGGAGGGAGGAATTATGCAATGTTGTTGAGTTTCGATCCACCCCAAATCTGGGAAAGTACATGGGATTTCTACTAAAACTCCCAGGTTCCACTAGTCAGGACTTTAACTTTGTGATTGAGAGGGTACAAAGTAAGTTGGCTGGATGGAAGGGCCATTTGCTGTCCTTTGCGGGTTGAGTGGTGTTAACTCAGTCAGTTTTAGGTGCTGTCCCAAGTTATGTCATGCGAGGTGTGATGCTACTTGGTAGGGTGCTTAATTCTGTGGACCGGGTTTGCGGAAACTTCATTTGGAGGTCCACAGAAGAAAAAAGGAAGTTGCATATGGTTGGGTGGGATAAACTCACCCGACCAAAAGGAGAAGGGGGTCTGGGAGTCCCTGCAGCTCGGCCTAGGAACTTAGCACTTGCAGCAAAGCTTGGATGGAGGCTGAAGAATGAGAAAGAAAAGAGTTGGGCAAAGATTTTGACCATGAGTATCAAAATCCCAACAGATCGTGCACTAAAACTTGACATAAAGAAGGGACAGGCCATCTATTAGAAAGGGGCGAAGTGGTTGATTGGGCATAATAGTTCCCTGAGTCTTTGGATTGATAGGTGGCTGGATGCTGGTCCTCTGTGTGAATTAATCCAAGTGCCCCTAAATAGAGATGAAGAACAGCTTCTAGTTAGGGATGTTGTCTCAAATGGGAGTTAGAATCTTCATGAATGTTTTTTTTTTTTTTTTTTCAAACTAATCTGGTCCAAAAAATTAGAGCTATTCCTATTCCCATGTTCTCTAATATGAGTGATAGTTTATCCTGGGTCTCATCTTCATCTGGTAGGTTTGATACAAGAAATGCTTACACTTTGGCCTGTGACAACCCCATCATGCAAAACCCCTTTGGTGGAACTTGGATTTGGAAGGTGGACACTTTGCCGAAGATCCAAATGTTCATCTGGAAGTGCTTTCTCAATAGCATACCGGTGAAGGATGTGCTGCCGAGAAGGGGTATTGAATTGGATGCTAGTTGTGTTTGCTGTGGTGAAGGGCCTGAGACCATTGCACATGTGTTGAGAGATTGAAGATTTGCTAAGAAGCTCTGGGATGAAGCTGGGACCACTAACCACTTCCCAAAGTTTTGTAACATGGAGCTTTATGTTTGGCTTAAAACTAACAGCACCGGTAGTAAGGATTCTGGTATGGACACGCTGCCATGGAGGATCCTCTTTACTTTTGGCATTTGAAACCTGTGGCTTATGAGGTATAAGGCGGTGTATAGAGAGTTAGCTCCGGGTCATTACACCCTAGGCAACAAGGTATATGGCAGCAGAGTTTTACTTTTGCGCAGGGAAGATTAAAACCATCCAACCAATGCAAGAAGCAGCGTATTGTTGGGAAAACCGGATATCAATTGGTTTAAAATCAACACGGATGGCTCAGCCATAGGAAACAAGGGCAAGGCTGAAAGTGGGGGGGGGTGGCGGCGGGGGGTTTAATCCGGGATCACAGAGGAGTTTGGATTTCTGGGTTCGCGCAGGGCATTGGGTGACCACAATTTTGGAGGCAGAACTGTGGGCCCTTCGGAATGGACTTCAAAGATGCAAGGAGTTAAACATCCAGGCGGTTGAAGTAGAATTAGATGCTATGATTGTGGTTGATTGGGTTGATGGCTCAAACTGTCCTAACAATTCTCACCTTTCTCTTATTGCGGACTGCAGGTACCTCCTCAATCAGCTATCCCAAGTGAAGATCAAACACTGCTTTAGAGAAGAAAATCAGTGTGCAGATGCGCTTAGTATGGTGCTCTTAATGTGGTAGGTGGTTTTCAAGATTTGAAGAGTATAGCATATTTTTTTGCAGATTTTTTTTTTTTTTTGGACTAGAGAATAGCAGGTGGTTTTCATGATTTGAATGCAAGTACCATGTTGTGTTTGAGAATTTACTAAGCACTAATTTTTGAATCAAATTGCATGGTATTGGTGAATTTGCTCTACCAAATTGTTGAGGATTGAATTACGCATTGCGGATATATTTTACATTTACTATTGGTGAATTTCCTCTCGTGTTGTCTTCCTCATCATGATCACCTTCTTCTTCATCTTCATTCTCACTGTCCTCATTATCTCCTACATCCTTGAATTCGTCCTCCAGTACAGAGGGTCGTATCAGAAAACAATTCTAATAGATTCTTAGAATTCAGATGACTAGGACATCTAATCATAAGTAATACCCCCTTCCCATTCTTAATACCCTATAGAGAGTACTGACAATTACATAATATATCACAACTCAAAGCTTTAAATAACTCTTGCAAACCTCATTTTGTTTTACATGGCATGTAAGGCATCCACCTTCCTGCTATGTCACCACAATTTATATATTCTAGGAAACATTTATAATTTTCAACAGGTATATACAATCCTTTTCATTTGTAATGACTACAATTCGGAAGTAATGCAATATAGGATAAACCAACTCTTAAAATTTTTTGGCATACAAGAACCACTTAATTTTTTTTTTTTTTTGTACAGTTTTTTAAATTTATCATGAAAATGGTATTAAAACCTTTTAAAAAAAAATTGTACATTAACAAATGCCTAAAAGCATCCATTAACAAGACCCTTGAAAATATTCCACCAAAAATGGTGGTCATGGTACACAGTTTAACGTTTTACCATAGGTGTGATTCCCTAATCATACCTATATGTTACTGGATCCCCATCAATTGTATGAATAGTAACACCTACGTTAGTTATGTACAATAGATTTAAATGCACATGTATATAAGTGCATACTATATTTAGGTGATAATGTACCATATAGCGTGGAACAATAACTACACAGGTGAGCCTTTTTGTTTTTCTTAAAAAAAAAGTATAGCCCTATGGCTACATACTATTTAAGCGACAATGTACCATGTGGCATGGAATAATGATTATACATGTGAGCTTTTTTTTTTTTTTCCCTTAAAAAAGAAAAGTATGATTTATAGAAAATTATGCAACTTTGAGGATCAATACAAAATTCCATGTTGATAACACCTGAATTTGGCATTAATGATTTATAGAAAATTATTTGCAAGCCCAAAATAAAGAAAAAAAAAATCAACATCATAATTTTATTAGTCTTTAACGTTCAAAGTAGCTAATCGAGGCAATGCTAGATAATTGAAAGCACTTGATATGAATGGCATCCTCCTATACATCAACAGTTCACATTGGTGACTAAAATGTTGCAAGAAATTCGTATTTTGAAACTTCTAAGATTGTATAGAGAAAATTGTGAACCTATGTTTCATTAAGCCAAACAAGGATAAGGGTCAGGGATAGTTGTCAAATTTTTAATTATTTATTTGTTTATTGAGAATCAGATGGTTGTCAAATTTGATTGCATGAAACCAAAACCTAAAAATAAGAAACCACTTTCCAAATTGAAATTGTAAAATGGACTATTATATAGTCCTCATACCAATATTTAAGAGAACCTATTCATACAAAACAAAATTGACAGATTACTCTAGATAAATCCAATTGATACTAGTGTGAAACAAAATTCATTGACCAATTGAAAATTATTATAAGGACCAATATTCAATGAAGACATAATTAGATTATCTACTTCAACCTCATGCACCCTAAACCATATAAGTTTCACAATTGATTCTCAAAAAAAAAAAAAAAAAAAAAAAAAAAAAAAAAAAAACAATCATACATTTTAGTACAACCAATATAAACTTAAAAATTCATTTTTTTTTCTTTATCAAGGAAAAAAAGGGTTACATTTCCTAATTTCCTTTTCATTTAAAGTATGATCTATATTTGCTCCCATGGAAATAAAAGAAAACATTGAATATGCGCGCCTTACCTTTTCGTCTTGTCATTATGGTTGTGTGCAATTTCCTGCTACTGCTTGTTCTTTTTTCTTCTTGTCATTATGGTTGTGTGCAATTTCTTGCTACTGCTTATTCTTTTTTTCTGCAAAGCTGTACTAGCTCCTGTACCACTCCAATTTCTTCATCTCCCCTGTTTCTTATATTATCCTTCAATTCTTTTTGCCTTCCTCCTTACCGTCTCAACATTTGTGTCCACAACAACCTCTCTGATCATCTTTGCCACCTCTTCTCTTTCAAGCCTCCCATTCAAGTCTCTCTTCACTTCTACACCCACACCTACCCCCTCCACCAGCCTAGCATTCACTGGTTGATCAAGGTGCATGGGTATGGCTATAATTGGAACCCCAAACTTCACGCTCTCCATCACATAACTGCATCCATAATGACTCACAAACCCACCAATGCTAGAATACTTTAGTATCTTCATTTGTGGTGCCCATCCGGCCATTCCCCCACAGCCATTCCCCTATCTCCAACCCTTTCAAGAAAACCTTTTTGAAGTACCATTTGAATATTGACTAAAAGGAACATTAATTGTGCTTGATTTTTTTCTAATAAAGAGATCCTCATAACCAAAATCCTTTTTATAGGGCATTAACATGGAGCCATGTGCATCTAAAGCACCTTTTACTAAGATCAATGTAGTTGTATGTAAATATTTAAAGTATCTCAATGTACAGAAAATACAAAGAATATAAAGAGATACTATGACAAAATCTTCTCATTACTAACAAATTATTAAGAAAGAAACCCCGTTTATTCCACCATTTTATAAAATACCATAATCATGAAAACTAATAAGGCAAATTCATACGGTTCACCATCATTATTTGATAATCAGTAGGATGACGACCAGAATTGGTGCCTAATCATGCAGACCATAAGAATTTGTTGACAAAGAAGCCAAAGAAGAATTTAACGTGGAGACTTAAGTGACAATTAATAAAGTGCAGAACCTTATTCCAATTGCAATGCATAGCAGAAAAAACTGGTTGTATGTTTTTCAGAATCAACGCTTTTTGTTTGGACAATAAATAGTATCAAACTATGCAAACAAAGCAATTTCAGCTAAAAGCAGGATCTGATGTAACTAAAGCAACTATGAAATGATGAGCAAAGAATTACAAGGATAGTAACCCTATGCTCTTTTTAGTTGCAGAGATACACTGTTATTGGCAAGCAAACAGGGAAGGATGTCATACTAATAATAAAGGAACATCGTCAAAGAAAGGCATGTTCTCCTGGTGTAGCTCTTGATAATCCTCTGATCTAGAATTCTTTGGATCAAAAGGCTCACGATTAGGAAGAACTAAACCTTGTTTTATGCGACCTATTCTCCTAGCACGCAGAACTTGCTTGGAAACAACTGGAAGCAGAGTGGTCTGATATTCTCTTAGAGCTGATTGTAAATTTTCTGCTCCACTCTTTGCAAGGCAATTGCCTAAAACTGCTGCATCCAACATTGACATGTTCGTGCTTCTTAGACCATGAGGAGTTGTGGGGTGAGCTGCGTCTCCAACTAATACCACGTTGTCCCAAAAGATTTGTTCCAAGGGATCAATATCACATATCAAATTCATAAAGGGATCCTTTGTTTCTTGAATGACTCACGAACTTAGGAACCCAAACCTTCTCTGCTTCTTGATGCATCTTCTGAATCATCTCTCTGCTCACTTTCATTGTTACTGAGTTTCCCTAAATATATTTTAATTAATATATCAGCTCCAGTTGACAGCACCAAAAAGTCTCAAAGCAAAAGGAATTTACCACTGTGATTTCAAATATCTTTTTATTTTTTATTTTTTTGAATGGTTCTATTATGGGTCACGACCAAAAGCTATCAAGCTGCTATGTCATGGGATGAACAGCATGTTAACAACTATTTAAACCAAGTGTCCTACATGTGCCTAAATGAATGCTTGCCCTTACCCACAAATATAAGCCTTGCTAATTCAGCTTGTATGCCCCTATGCTTATAAAGCCACTAAACCATACAATGAATCTTCTATCACTAAATACCAAAGAAAATTTATAATTAATATAGAATTGGATGTAACAAATTGGATGAAAGTAAGCAATCACCTTGAGTTCAGGCTTGGGTTGGTTGACATACCAAATCCAATTAAGCCTTCTGTTAATTAGAAGCTCGTAAAACACACTGTGGGTGACAGAACCTAAGTCGAAGTACAAACACTTTCCCAGTTCAAGATATGCCCTGTGGATGCCCTCAATGGTTTCTGAATTTTCATTTCCTGAAAAATCAAAAACCCCTCTCCATGCACAATAACCTGAATACCTTCAAAGGAATATTTTCATGGCCAACTTCAAATCATAAGCAAGAAATCAAGAAAAAAAAATTAAATAAGCAAATTTTCATTAGTTTTTAGTTAGAAACCTCAATATAAGGCCAGGAAGAAAACTCTGGCGGATAGAAGAGAGGCTCCCATCTGCTGCAACAAGTATATTACACACTATTTCAATTTCCTCATCAGTTTGTAGAACTTTAGCCTTAATTTTGACAGACGTCCTATCATCAGAAATGCAGAAAGAGAGGAAAAGGTGACCCCATAAAAGTATGTTCGGGGGCAACACATTGTGAAGAAGGCCATGGAGATCAGCCCAATGTGCTCCTCTAAAATTGAAGTTAATATCTCTTGTCAGTGTCCAACTGATCATCTTCTCACTATCTTTTGCTTGGTTCTGTTTTCAAACAAAAATCCCTAAGGTGGCATGAAAAATAACTGTATTTTGGTTTTGAAGTCCTTTATTTGTCTGTAATTTTTCAGGTGAGAACATTCTTGAACCAAAACTTACATGGTTTATTCTAAAGATAAAGAATCAAAAGGTGGCAGGAGAATTAAGTAACTGCTTGTGGTTGGCATTGCAGAGTTTCTTTTACCTGCTTTTTAACTATTTAACTAATGACATCCTAACTATAGTTACCGTTGATGAATTTTATGACTTGCGATCACAATTCCTTGAATGAACACTGGCAATGAAAGTTTACAAAATTTTATTTATTTATTTATTAGTAAACCTGATGTAAAAACAATGAGCTCTCATACCAAAATTGATGCAAAACAAGAAGCTCAAATACCAAAATTTGATGCAAGACAAAACCAAGAACAGAAATTTAAAAGAAAATTGGCATGATTGCATCACCTGAGATTGCCTGATCCTAGACAATCAAGAGAAAAATAAAAGAAGAAAAAATTTACAAAGAATCAGCACTTAGGGGTTGCCTAGAATTAACACCAAGGAAGAAAACTTAGGCATCAACACCTAAGTTCTTTTTTTTTTTTTTCTTTTTTTTTTTCGATAATAAACCATAACTCAATACTTCATACAAATTTTTTTTTTTTTTTTTTTTTTTTTTTTTTGGTTTGTTCAGCTTGCATGTCAAGTATTTACAGAATTGCTGACAAAAAAATAAAGCAATTTTAAGTATAAACGGCAAAGTAAAGTACCAGTACCATGTCAATAGTGAGTGGCAAAGTGGAATGGTGGAGAAGCTCTGGCTGACCAAGCCAGGATTGAACGAGTCTCTGAGCCAGAGGGTTGAGCCCAAGTCCAGCTCCGATGGGGCTTCCCTTAATGGGTCCGCAAGTTTTGTCAACCACAACAACATCCCACCCAGCTAAGATTAGTGCGTGTACACATGAGATGACACTCCTGCTATGCTTCCTCCCACCACTACTGCTTTAGGCTTCATATCTCTCTCTCTCTGCAGTCTACTCTTATTATTTTGAGGAAATGAATTGGAAAGGATATACTTTTGTTAATTTGTGGACAGAGAGAAAGAGGAGTTCAAAGTCAAAAGACAACATCTAATGTTTGATTCACCAACTTCAAGAAGGCCGAAACCCTTTGCCGCATATCCTATCCTACAAATAATAAGAGACTTTCATCCAAATTTCTTCTTCTTATTTTACTAAAATTAAGAAAATTTCGAGGAGAAGGGATTCCAGATTTTTTAAATTAAGGGTATACTTAGTTAATTTGTGGACAAAGTTAAATAATGTGGAGATGAGAGGTATAAATCCTTGTTCATTTACAAAGTGTAAAAAATCTTTTTACCATTTTGATTATAAAATATGAAAAGTGTTATGTTTAAATTATTTTCACAACATTTTCACAACAAATTTCAATGGTAAGTTATTATTAATTCTAATTTGAATTCACTAATGAGACCACCTTTTGACATTTGTTAATGCACAATTTTTAAAAAGTTTTAACACAACTTTCATGAGAAATATAAATAGTTGTAAGAAAAGACAACAATTTTTTTCTCTCGTAAAAAATTTCTAAAAATATTTTATAAATCAATGTCCTTAGGGCAACAGTTTACTTTTTTCCTATTTTCAACATGTGAAATTTCTTAATCAATTCTTAAAAAAAAAAAAAAAAGAGAGATAAACAATTATGTGGTTCTTGTATGCCAAAAAAATAAAAATATTTTAGTGCCCATGTAATTTTTCCTTGTGTGTGACTTACAACTTTCGTACGTATCTCATGTGTTGATGTCCACCCACTAGGGTCTAGGCCACTACCGTCGTCAGTTCACTCTTTGTGTCTTCAAGTCCATATTTGATGTATATTATCTATTTCCCATATCATCTTTTCTCTTTTAGGAATGAGCAGACTTGGCCAAACCCGACCCGAATATTTTAGAGACTCTAACAATAGCAAGTAGCAAGGTTTTTCCAGGACCCAAAAGCTAGCTGGGTTGTATTGAAGATGAATTTGTGATCTGGGCTCGTAAGGCCTCAAAACCTCTTAAGGCCATGTCACTGCTATCCTTCTATTCTTCCTTGGCTTGTCCTAAGATCTCAGAGAAGAAGTCTTGACTGTTGGTCTTGCTATTCAAAATGCAATGATTGTTGTAAGTGGATATTTTGTACCAATTTGATGAGAAACATATGAAAGGGTTTTAGAAAGTGTAACAGTGGCGGCTCCAGGATTTTTTTCTTGGGCGTCAATAAAAAGATGTAATTTGAGTAAGAGATGAATCTAGTACTTTATGAAGATTTTTTATTATAAATTTGTTATGTACTAGCAAAAGAATAAAAGATAAACTATAAATTCATTTGACACAATTTTTTTTTTTAATACAATGAACATATTAATTATTTTCATTAAGTGAACTTTAATTATCACTACTTATAATACTTTTATCTATGTTGGTTCCAGTTAATTCAATTGGTAAAGTATCTGATGGTTGAATAAGAGATCTAGGATTTAATCTTCAGTTACACCAAAAACCGATTAGTGTCTTGATCTGATGATAAAGAACTATCATTAGGGGTGAACGCCATAAGTTAATGTTTACATTGTACTATCAATGTAAGATTTATATTGTAAACTAAAAAAATGTGTACTTAAGATCTAAATAGGCTTTTTTTTTAGGTTTAAGATGAACAAATTTTTTCTTTTGTTGTTGGGTTTTTGTTTTTTGTTTTGGTGTGTCTAAAAAGATCAAGATATTGCTAAAAAGATCATATTTAACCTTATTTCAACTGAACTTTAGGGTGTTCAAATTTTCAGTTTAGGAAGACAAATCAAAAATAAAATATAAAAAATATTATACAAATCAAAAATAAAATATAAAAAATATTATATATTATATATTATAAAAATACATTCCAGCTCAGGGGGTTCATTTGAACCCCCTGAACTCTACCTAACGCCGCCCATGAAGTGTAAAAGATCGTTGAAGGTTTATTCCAAGAATTTGATTTTTTTTTTAATATATATTAATTTGTTTTATTTGCTGTAAAAAATAGGAAGGGAATATATTAATTTGTTTTTAATATTAATATATGCTTGCATATTTTCTGGTCCTCTTAATGGACCACACGACACAACTCTTTTGAAACTAACCCAACTTTTCGGCCTTTGTCCCCCGTAAAAAAAGGTAAAAGAGACCACAGTAGAAGAAATACTAATACTAGGGCAACTATATATATATATATATATATATATATTAGTTCAGGACGTGTTAACAGGTTCGGAAATTCAATTCCGCGTGCATAAAACGTTTGCCAGTCGAAAGAAAGAAAGCCAGCGTAACCTCAACCTCTGATCTGATCTGCGGCCATGGACTTGATGATGCCACGCTCTTCCAAAACCAAACGCACATACACAAGGAAGACCAATCTGGACGATCTTCCTGACCATCTATTGCTTGAAATTCTGTGTCGTGTACCAAACCCACATACAGGTGTGTTGAAGTGGAAGTGTAGCTTTGTGTCACGGCGCTGGTACTCTTTAATGTCTTCATCTTACTTTTTTGATCGCGTAATTGACAACATGCTTGACACCATCCTTAAACCCCGACTTGAAAATTATGATGAAAGTCATGATCAGTTTGAAGGCCTTGATCCTCTTTAATCTCTCTACATCTTATTACTTGATAGAGTTTCAATGATGCCGCCCTCTACTTATTTGCTACTTCTCAATGTCGTGTAATTGATGTTTTTAACATTTGTGCCAACTGTTAAGCCAATTTCAGTAGTACTTTTATTAATTGAATTTCGATTAAACTATTAATCCTTTGGATTCAAATATTTTTATTCTACTTTTCGATTAAATTGCGTGTCTTTTTGCTTATAGAATGTCACTTCGATCACTTAATTATATGTGTTGCTTGCTTAAGTCTCTCTCTTTGATTTGTGTATTACAATTACCCAATGTTTATTTTTATATTGTTGTTGTTATCAATAAACACTCATTTATGTAGATTTTTTATTTATCTTTACATTATTAGGTGTATATATGAGGGACAAAACTTAAATATAGTACCTTAAACATCGTTTTTTAAGTTCTCCTCTTAAATTTCCATTATATGTAATACATATAAAATAAACAACTGTTGTGGACTTTTTGTGTTGTTGTGATTGAATTTCTCCTGCTGCATCGTGGCCCATGATTTTGGGGTAGGAGAGTTGGGGTTGGCCTAAGTGAAACACACCTCAGGCCAGCTTGTGTACAAGTTGAGCCATCCTAATATAAACGCCCCTTGGCAAAAATCATGGATGTACAGCCTGCTCATGGCAGGAATAATTGTTACAAATATTATAGTAGGAACACAATACGGCAAAATAACTAAAACATTTTACGAATATCACTAATGCCTAAATAACACAACAAAGGAAAATAACAAAGGTCGTGGTAGAATAATACAACTATGAATTGTAAGATTACGGTAAACAATTTAGCAATAAGGAAACAAATTAATCATTCATCAACTGAAGAGTAGAGCTCGTCTACCCAAAGAAATGGGCTTAGTTTTCAGCAAACACAAGTCCAACAAGGGGGCTGATCTCCAACATGGGTAACCTTAGAGAAGACTCCTGCCATAGAGATTATACACTTTGGGAAAAGGACTTAGATGGCTTAAACTCTAGATCTTAACTTATCAAAGAGTGGGTCTGTCAAGAAGGAGAGAAATGGGTAGCCTATTAATGCATGCCTCTATTCCTATCACTCATGCTTTTCTCTGATTTTTGTGTTTTTCTTTTCTCTCTTTCTTCTCCCTTACTCTATCTCTATTTCTTGCCGTCGTTGTTCCTCCCCCCTTTTCACTATTCCCAGCTATGGCCTTTCATACTGTCTGTCATGACAAGATTTACCATTTTTACCCCTCAACTGCTTTTGGCTCATTGTGGGTGTCCTTCCAAGACTGCCTTTTGGCTTACCAACTACTTAGCCACTACTTTTATACTATGTTGGCTGTGCCACGCCTCATTCCCAGACAAAAATGGCTTGTTTTGTCTCTTACTATGCTCATCCGAATAAGGGCTAATCCTCTCCTTCACCTATCTCTATGCCATGCCATCCCAATAGGATATTTCTCCTCAAAGAAGTTTGAGCGAGAACCCTAAAATAGACTCCCTTTTTCTTCTCACTGCCCGACCACACCCTCTCATACACTTGACCCGTGGCCCACCTCCCATGTATTAGCTAGGTACAAGTAGGTGGTGCCTAGGCCCTGTGTGTATTCTCTACTTCCGCCTGAATCCATTACTTTTTTGGCGTTCATGCTTTGCTATTGCCTCCATGTTTGTCTGATTCTACTGTACATTCTAGTAAGCGTTTAATTCTTGTGGTGTGAAAGGCAAATGGGCCTTTGGGTTCACGTTTTCTGCCTTCCATCTCTTCTTTGGACTGGGTATTGCTTGGGTGTAGGCCCTCTCCTTCTTGCCTAGCCCAACTTCCTTCCTTTGTTCGTGGGCCTCTTAGCTGGGGATCCTGCCATGACGTTGCATTGTTCTTGCCATATCATTAGCTCTCTTTTATTCATTTGTTACCTGTGGGCTTTTGTGTTGATGCTGTTGCCAGTTCACTCTCTACATCTTTACCTTTTTTGGGCTTTTCTGGCCAACAGTCCTACCGTGCTAGCCCACTTTCTGCATTCTTACCTCTTTTGGGCTTTATTGGCCAACATTTCTGCTGTGCCAATCCATTTCCCATATCCTCACCTCTTTTGGGCTTTATTGGCTAAAATTCCTGCTATGCCAACCCATTTCATTCCTCGAGCTTCCTCGGTTCATTTGCTTCTTTTTCACCTCTTTTACTCTCATTGGCTTTTACTAAATCTTTTGGGCTTCCTTTGCCCCATTACCACATCTTTACCTCTCATTACTTTTCGGGCTTATTGGCTTTTAAGCCAACTCAATGAATTTACTAATTTATTTCTTGGGCTTACCCGACCCATTCACCTCCTCTTTACCTCTTATTATTCTCATGGGTTTACTACTTCATTCCTTAGGCTTTCTTGACCTATTTGCTTCTTCTTTGCCACTCAGTATTCTTGTGGGTCTGCTAACCATTATTCCTACCATTCCAGCCTGCTGGACTTTACTTTACTATTTTCTCTTCCCAAATTCTTCATATTATTGGGCTTCTTCTACCAATGGGCCTTTTATCAAAAGTGGGCATCAACAACAACTTAGCAAACAAGTGTTAAAAGTTAAGCACCATCTTGATGAGCTTAACTACATACGATTAGAAACAATTTTGATTGGTCTTGTTAATTTGTAGTCAATTTAAATTGATGACTTGTCATAATCTCACTGGTTCAAGGCTAAAATTAAAGGTAATGTTGCACATAATTGATCATTCCAATAATCAAACATTAACAATTCCTTGGTTTAGTTTTAATTGATTGTGTTTATTATTAATTTTTTGAAATTAAGGATGATTAATTTCATGCTAGGCGTTAATTAGGTGAAAGCATTCATAAAAAAAAAAATTAGGTGAAAGCGGGAAAAAAAATTGGATTAATTAATTGCAAATCTAAGCTAGAAAGTAAACTTATGGGCTATCACTAGGTCCAAGTGTTGATTGCCAATGTGCCAAAAATTGGAGATGACGTCAAATTAAGTGGTGGTTGATCTCAATGTGTTTAGTGTGCCCATGGGAAACATCATTATAGGCAACTAGCTAGCTGATATTCCGCGCGATGTGCGGTGCCTTTTGAAAATTTTTGTAAGAAATTATCATATGACCTATTGGGTTCAACAATACTACTATTGTTAGTCATGGCTAATCTATGAAATAGGAACTACTTTATCAATAATTATAAAATTTAAATATAGAAAGGACTATACAAAGAATTAAATTTAAGCACATAGATTCTGGATGATTTCAAATTCAAATTTAAATCTAAATACATTTCTCAAATATTAGCGGTTGCAAGGAAAAAAACATTATTAAAATTTGGTTATTCTAGCTACACCATATGAATGAAAGTTGGAAGGTAAAATAAAGACTAATAGTAATATTGGTGACATAATGCTATACGCTATAACCTTTCTATATATGATTGTAGCTATTTTTCCCAAAAAGCAAAAATAAAAAAGAACTTTGGTTTCTTATTGGAATTAAAATTTGGTTATTCTAGCTACACCATATGAATGAAAGTTGGAAGGTAAGATAAAGACTAATAGTAATATTGGTGACATAATGCTATACGCTATAACCTTTCTATATATGATTGTAGCTATTTTTCCCAAAAAGCAAAAATAAAAAAGAATTTTGGTTTCTTACTGAAATTAAAATATCATCCCAAAGAAGAAAAAATAAATAAAGATGAGCAACAAAATTGAAAAAAGAAAAGAAAAAAAAGATGCAATGCAGGATTAATGGCTTCATTTTTCTGCATAAAATTACCCTAAATATCTATTAAAGCCTTTATTTTTTTTCTTTAAAAGTAGTTTTATTGTGTAAGCATTGCCATTATAGCAATCCAACCCATTACCCAACATGTTTATAATAAATAAATACATCAAAATTCCTTCTCTCTCTACACAATTTGCAATCCAACCCATTACCCAACATGTTTACAATAAATAAATACATCAAAATTTCCTTTTCTCTCTACACAATTCAATTTAGTTAATAAAACATACAACATGTCAAAATTGAAAACTTTAACTTTAGATTAATAACAACACAATTAAATCCTAACCCTCTATTGTTTTTGTTTGTTTTGTTCTTTTTTTTTTTTTAACCAACTCATCTACTAGTTATAATAAATAAAATTTAGTTCATGTTTGTTAAAGCATTGTATTTGTGTTTTCTCTTACTTACTTAAAAATGCAATGATATTTCAGATAAGGGGAAAAAGAATAAAATTATAAGCCTTACTCATCATGTTTGAACTTTGTAGAGTCTAGAATGCAAAACCAAGATTTTTCCTTATGATCTATCATTTGAAACACAATCCGACCCATAACACATGCAAGATCTTGAGTTCAAAAACTAAGTGATTAAAAACGTTTTAGAAATACTACAATGGTATGCGCATGATTATGTTTGCAAAGCTAGCAATGGCATTGACAAACTTAGAATTTTAGGAAGGGAAAAGAAAAAAAGAAAAAAAAAAAAAGGAAAAGAAGAAATCAACATAAAAAGGAGAAAGGTAAAAAGGAAAGAAGAGAAGTTATGGCAAAAGCTTACCAAAACATGTACGGGTTTCTAGGCTTAGCCTAATTTCAGTGGCTTACCTATAAAGTGAGAGAGTGGAGGTAGATTAAGGTCTACCTATAGCTGCGTTTTTAAAAGGCGGCTATAGGTTATTTCTATAGCCGCGTTAAAAAAACGTAGCTATAGGTCTAGTCGAATATTTTTTTTTTAGAAGGACCTATAGCTGCAATTTAAAATGCGGCTATAGGTTAATCAATAGTTACGTTAAAAAAAACGCAACTATAGGCCCAGTCGAATAAATTTTTTTTAAGGGTGACCTATAGCTGCGTTTTTTGAAAAACGCAGCTACAAGTCCAGCCGAATAAATTTTTTTTTTTTAAAGGTGACCTATAGCTGCGTTTTTTAAAAATGCGGCTATAGCTTACCTATAGCTGTGTTTTTATAACGCAACTATATGTAAAACCAAAAAAAAAAAAAAAATTTCTTTCTTTTCACACGTACCCCCACTTTCATCTTTTTTTTTTTTTTTTTTTTTTTTTTTTTTTTTTTTTTCATTCACTCCAGGGCAACTCTTCAGTGGTTCTTCTTTCTTTCCTTCTTTTTCTTGTTCTTGTTCTTCTTTTTTCTTTTTTTCTTCCTTCTTCTTCACTCCAACATAACTCTTTTTTTTTTCTTTGTTTTCTTTGGAGTTGTCGCTTCTTTTTTTCTTTTTTCTTTCTTTCTTTTTTTCTTCTTTTTTTGTTCCTTTCTTCTGCAAGTCACGCTAGGTTCTTCTTTCTTTCTTTCTTCTTTTTTTTTCCCCCCTTTTTCTTTCTTCCTTCTTAACTCTAGCACAATTCTTTTTTTTTTCTTTGTTTCTTTGCAGCTACTCCTTTTTTTTTTTCTTCCTTTTTTTCTTCATCTCAAGCATACTGATTTGTCTATAGAACTTTTGTTTTTTTTTTTTTTTGATGTTTAGTTAGTAAGAAAATGGAGGAAATGCTAAAAATTTTGAATGAAGTGGATATTCTAGTAATATTTGTGTCTATGTCTTGATTTGGATTTGAGTTTTGATTTTAAATTTTTTGGATCTGTACTTGAATTTGTGCTATTTTGTTGCTGATATTGTGCTTATGTTTAAATGGGTTTGTGTTCTTGACCTTGTTCTTTTGTGTCTCTAAGCTTGTGCTTTTGTGTTTCTTGAATAGATTTAGTGTTAGATTTGGGTTGGTTTTGTTAAATGAGAGGATATTCGTGGGTTTGTGTTCTTATATTTTGGAGCACGTTGTGTTTGTATTGTCAGTATATTGTGTTTGATTTTGAATTTTTTGGAGGGAAAAAAAAAAGCGTGGCTATAGACCCCGCAGGGGGCTATTGTCACAAAGTAAAAGCCATGTTTGTAAACGCGGTTATAGCCTATAGCTACGTTTTTAAGGTCTATAGCTGTGTTTTTGAAACGCGGCTAAAGCCTACATTTTTTGTAGTGAATCTAAAGAAACCAGTATTAGTATACCTACCCTAATTTAAGTGTAGACTTATTCTTCTTGCATGATTGTAGACTTGTAGTTGCTAAGCTTTGAAGAAAACAGGTAGAGAGATATAGAGAGAAAGAGGATATTGTAAAAGCTAATTAGTGTAGTCTAGAAGTATGTTAAAAAAATATTGAAAGAAATTGTAGAGGGCAGGCAATTGAAGGTTCTGTAATCTGAATAGTAGTTGGAATTTTTGGGGAAGTGAAAGAGTCAAGAGAGAGAGAAAGAGGAGGAGGCTAAATTAAAGGGAGACTTTAAAATTTAAATTGGGAGACATTTTTTTACTCAATTGGAGAGATAGAGTTAAAAGATAAGGTGGAAATTTAAAAGAAAAAAGAAAAAGAAAAAGAAAAAAAACCCTTATAGGCTTAACCAAGGTGCCACTTGGCAGAACGTCATGCTCTCCTACATGAGGTCTCTATTTTTATATATATCTATACTACCATTTAAAGAACTTCCTCTATTTGGACCGTATTTTTTTTTTGGTTCCAAAATTCCCTTATAGCCTATGTTTAAGTAGGGACAAAACTTGGTAAAAATACTTCTTTAACTCAAGTAAAACAATATCTACAAAATAGGAACATGCTCCCAGTACAATCACGTTCTCTCCCCCTCACCACCCACAATCCCAAAATTTTTGAAACCCACGTATAATTCATAGCACACAGGTTGATGTCTTTCTTAATTAAAAAAAAAAAAAAACTCGTACTACTACAAAATATTGCACTGGATTTTTGTGTGATTTTAAAATAACCTCACAAAATCTTATCCACGTTTCTCTCAACACTTCGCCTAACATCTTGCACTTTTCCCACTTCTCCATGCTCCAAACTCAAATTAAAATGGTTCATCATCTCATCAATTATCATCCTTACCCAAATTCAAAAACCATAAGCAACCACCTTATTAGTTATCATCCTCACCCAATTTGAAAAACCATATCCAAACTCTCTTATCATCATTTTCTCAAGAATCCGTTCACACGTTGATACTTCTGCAATCCACAATTCTTCAAGCCTATGTTTTACGATTTCCCATGGCTACGCAGTACAGATGGTACTCCTCTCCCCACTCCCCCCTCTCTCTTTCTCTCTCTCTCTCTCTCTCTCACACACACACACACACACACACACACACAAATTTCTATATTTCTTGAATTGGGTATTGATTCTAATTTTTATTTTAGTGAAAGCGTTTGCAAAATCGCAACAGAACCCTTAAATTCAAAACCTATTGAGAAATCAACATTAGTGAAGCTATCATTGAAATCAATGCCAGTTGCTTAGCATCATCGTTGGCCAGTGTGCCAAGACAGTGTAGCTTCATTTGAGAAATAGTAGAAGAGAGCGACCATGGATGTAGAGAGCGTGAGATATCGGATTTGGACTTGCCAAGGTATAAATTTATGTATTAATAGCAAACTCAAGCTGTTACTACATAATCGTTTCTCCATTTCTATTTTGCTACAATTTGTGGTTCCAAAAATTAAATTAAAACAAAAAATAAAGGTAACCAGTTTGGGTAGGTCATTCTATATCCTGGGTCTATTTTCTTTATTTTCATTTTTCTAAAAAGATTTCGATTATGATTGTTCATTTTTGTTAATGTGTAATAGGTTGTGGGCTTTAGGCCCACATTATTTGCTTGTATAGCACACATACTTGTACTACACACTCTGCCTCCTATATAAAGGCACTCATATATATTTTATTATCTGAGAAATACAATTATATATTCATTCAATATTTCTAACATGGTATTAGAGTCACTACTCTAATTCTCTAGTGTGCCACTCTTAAGCAGTCTTGTCTTCGTACGTGTCATCCACTATAGTCGTCGTTGTCAGCATCACCACTGCCTCCACTATGACTACAGTACATCAAAGACCACTGTCTTGCCACTGCCACCACTTCCGCTTCTCCGATCAGACCACAGGTTGCACCACCAGAAAGGACTTTCTCCGATCTGCTCACTTGTGAAAAATCGCCTTCAACGGACTAGTCACATGCCCTCATGCGCCATTAGAAGTCTCGGCGGTATCATCACATGCTCTCATGTGCCACCACTCTCCTTCACGCGCCAGAAATCATCTGATGACGTCATCTATGCCACATCAGCCCTAGTTGACGTCATCACCGCCATGTCATCAAGCTGACATCATCACTGCCACATCAGCTGCTAATGTTAGCATTAGTCAACTGCTTGGGTCATCTTGCTGATGTCATCACCGTTGACTTCGTTGACTACGCCGTTGACTTTTTCCATTGTTGACTTTTTACAGTCCAGGTGCTCTTTATCCAAATTTTCACGTAGATTTCATTTTTGTAGTCCATTTTTGCATATTTTGCTTCTAAATGAAGAATAATGACAGGTCTGTCTCCATTTCTGCTGCTATTGTTGCCAACACTAAGAGTATCCAACCAATGGCTCCCATCTCCACAAAGTCCAAGTCTTTTGGATCCACTATCACCATTTCCACTGTTGACCTTCAAAACATCATCACTAATACCATTCGTATGGTTGGTAATGCATCTTATTCCTCTTCTCTCTTAGTTTTATCTGGTATGTCTCATTCCTCTTGGCTTATAGATTCTTCTTGTTGCAACCACATGACACCTCACTCATCCTTATTTTCTCAACTTGAACCTGCACCACACCTTATTAATATTCGCATAGCTAATGGTTCCACAATGTTTAGTCATAATATAGGTTCTATCTTGACCTCTAACCTTTTGGTTCCTAGGGTCTTTAATGTTCCCAACCTTTCTTACAATTTATTTCTTGTAGGACAATTAGCTAAGTTGGGTTATCGCATTACCTTTGATTATTCTGGGCGTATTATGCAGGATCCGTAGATGAGACAGGAGCTTGGGACTAGTCCTAGAGTTGGGTGTATGTTTCTCATGGACAACCATTATCTTTCACCTATTGCTCATGTTTTTGTTGCTGCTTTTGTTTCTTCTATTCTTTCCTTTGTACTTTGGCATGCTCGACTTGATCATGCATCTTCCTCTCAGGTACAGCACTTAGCTTCTAGAGGTTTGTTAGATTCAGTTTCCACTGAAATTTTTGATTATGTTTCATGTCAGTTTGGAAAACAACAAGTTTTGCCTTTCAATATTAGTGAATCAATGTCCACTGATATCTTTGACCTAATTCATTCTGATGTTTGAGGGCCTTCCTATCTTTGATATTGGTGAATCTCGATATTTTGTTGCCTTTGTTGATGATTATTCCCGTTGTAGCTAGATTTTTCATATGAAACATCGTTCTGAATTATTGAAAGTATATTCTAATTTTGCAAAAATGGTTGAAACTCAATTTTCCAAACAAATCAAATTTTTTCGATCTGATAATGCTCTTAAATACTCTCAATATGCTTTCCAAGCTAGTTTGCATTCCATGGCACTATTTATCAACTAACTTGTCTAGGTACCTCTCAAAAAAATGGTAGAGCCGAACAAAAACTTCATCATATTCTTGACACTATTCGTGTTCTCCTTCTCTCTGCCAAAGTCTGCTCCTTTTTGGGGCGAAGCTGCTGTTCATGCTATTAATCACATTCCCAGTCTTGTCATCCAAAATCAAACTCCATATGAGCATCTTTATGAGTCACCTCCAGATTATCACCACCTTCGCTCATTCAGATCTGCCTATTTCGTTCTTCTTTAGCCACATGAGCATAACAAACTTGATCCTCGGTCTAGACTTTGTTGTTTTCTTGGCTATGGCGAAACTCAAAAGGGGTACTGATGTTATGATCCTGTCTCTCATCATCTTCGTATCTCCTGCAATGTTGTCTTTTGGGAACATCACTCCTTTGTTGAGTTCTCTCACTTCCATGCCTCCCTATCTACCTCTTCTGTCATATATCTTTTTCCAAATGAGACACATATTCTTCTATAGTTGCTCCTGATCCTTCTATAGACTTCTCTATCTAACCACCAGATATTTTAGATGTCTCTCCTAGATTACTTTCTAATGAACAGGTGGAAGAGAAATAGGTCGAAGATGAGCCACTCAACCCTGAGCTTGGGTCCTTTGTTCCTGCTCCGCTCGAAGATCTTGCACAAGACATTCCACCTCGTCACTCAACTTGGGTAAGATCCATTCCTGCACATTTACTTGACTATCACTTTTACACTTCCCTTGCTACACTACATAAGCCTCACACCTATTGTGAGGCCTCCACTAACCCTTTATGGTAGATTGCAATGAAAGAGGAACTTGATACATTATCTAGGAAATCTGTGATTGGTTGTAAGTGGATCTATAAGATCAAGACTCGCTCTGATGGGTCCATTGAACGATATAAAACTCACCTTGTTGCAAAAGGTTTTACACAAGAGAAGAGGATTGATTATGAAGAGACCTTGCTCCAGTTGCTTGAATCTCATCTGTTCGTGCCCTCTTAGCTGTTGCTGTTGCCAGTAAATGAGACTTTTTTCAGATGGATGTCAAAAATGTCTTCCTTAATGGGAATTTAAGTGAAGAAGTTTATATGCAACCTCTTTTGGTCTTTCTATTGAATCAAACAAGATTTGTCACCTTCAACGTGCACTTTATGGCCTTAAACAAGCTCATTGAGCTTAGTTTGCCATGTTCAGCTCTACCATCTCTTGCATGGGTTATATTGCTAGTCATTATGATTCTGCCTTATTTCTTCATCGCACTGACAAAGGCACTATTGTGCTTCTTATATATGAGGATGATATGATCATAACTAGTGATGACCTCAATGGCATTCAAGAACTCAATGATTTTCTCAGTTAGCAGTTTGAATTGAAAGATCTTGAACATCTCAGCTACTTCTTGGGTCTTGAAATCACTCATTCTATAGATGGACTTTATATTACTTAAGCTAAGTATACTTATGAACTTTTGTCTCGAGCTGGACTCACTTATAGCAAGACTGTTGACACTCTAGTTGAAATTAATGCGCATTTGACTTTCTTAGGGGGGAAACCATTGTCCAATCCCTCTCTATACAAATGCTTAGTTGGCAACCTAGTTTATCTCACTGTCACTCATCCAAACATTTCCTATGCTATTCACCAGATGAGCCAGTATCTGTCTGCTCCACGATCGACTCATTATGCTGTCATTCTGCACATTCTTTGATATATGAAGGGCATTTTTTTCCACGACATTTTCTGCCCTACTCAATCTCCTCTTGTTCTCCGTGTATTCTTTGATACTGATTGGGTAGGAGATTCCACTGATCGCAGGTCCACCATTGGTTATTGCTTTCTTTTTAGCTCTTCTCTAATTTCTTGGCGAAGTAAGAAACAAACCCTTGAGGCCTACTCCAGTACTGAAGTAGAATATCGTGCCCTTGTTGATACCACATCTGAGCTCCTTTGGCTACGATGACTTCTTAAGGACTTAGGTATGTCCACATCCTCTGCTACTCCTCTTTATTGTGACAACTAGAGTGTCATTCATATTGCTCACAATTATGTCTTCCATGAATGGACTAAACACATAGATTGATTATCATTTTATCCGTTATTATCTTATCCATGGTGCTCTCAAGTTGTTCTCGGTCTCCTCTAAAGATCAACTTGCAGATATCTTCACCAAGTCACATCCTAAAGGATGCCTTCGTGCTTTGGTTGACAACCTCAAGTTTGTCTCACACCTTGAGTTTGAGGAGGGCTATTAATGTGTAATAGGTTGTGGGCTTTAGGCTCAACTTGTTTACCTGTATAGCACACATACTTGTACCACACACTCTGCCTCTTGTATAAAGGCACTCATATATATTTTATTATTTGAGAAACACAATTATAAGTTATATATATTTGTATGAAAGTATTAATTCACTGCCCTAAATCCATAGTTAAATTGTAGCCTAAAGATTCTTCCAATAGGCTATATATGATTTGTGGAAATGTACTTACTTAAGATGTGCATATATGAAAGACTTTATCGGGTATGTATGTTTAATGAACTTATTCATTTAAATATTTATTTCTCTAATGCTATATCTGACATTTTCCCCCCCTTAGGTAACGTTATATCTAATTTGGTAACCCTGTTATGTTTTGTTTTCTCCAACATTATGGTGGTGAGGGAGTTTTAAATTTAATGCCAACAAAAAAATTTATGCAAGTTCATCCATAAAGAATTTGGGGCATAGAATGATTACACTAAAACAATGATGCATGTGTTATGGGAATGTCCAATGGCATGAAATCTAGGAATACTAGAGACATGATCTACTAACTCCCTGTTATGTTTTGTTTTCCCCAACATTATGGTGGTGATGTTAATTTTTTTATTGGGTGGTAATTATGTGTTTAAAATTTTAAAATTTTCATTCTGACACTAATTGGCATGAGTTGGGCTTTTTGGTAATGCTTGTCTTGCTTTCTTTCTCTCCCACAATCCTGTAAATAATATTTTACCTATTTTAATTTTTTCTAATATTTTTGCTTGTGATTGATTTATCTAGGTTTCATTTTCCAAGAGGGTTATAAATTCCAGTCTCACTGAGTGAGGGTTTGAGACTTCTATTGCAATTCTTGTCTTGTTTATCATTTTGTGCTTAGCTTTAGCTAGTTTGAATTCTTTATAATACTTGCGTATATGATTGGTTTTCTGATGCTACCCTTTCCAGGTGGATCATAAATTCCTGTCTCATTTGGTATGGGTTTGAAATTAACATTGCGATTCTTGTCCTAGTCATAGTTAGTGGGTGGGTAGATACTATTAATGTCCAACTAATTCTTTTTTAGTATGAAATTTTTGCCATTTAGAACTCATATTTAGGTCGGTTTGGATACCACTTATTTTATTGAAATTGAAAACTTATTGTTGAAAGTACTATAGATAAAGGTAAAAATTAGTTGAAATAGTAAAGTAGAGTCTATGAATAGTACCAAAAGTAAGTGTAGTGAGGCCCATAAATAGTAGCAAAAATAAGCTAAATAGTAAAATAATTTTAATTTTTCATTTAATCCATACGCATGCTTAGTACGAAGTTTTTGCTATTTAGAACATTTGAGAAGTGTTGTTTGCAATATGGTTTTGTGATTCTCAAGCTTGGGATGTGTTGACTACAACAATAAGAAAATGCTCATATTGTCTTTGTTAGAATTACGTCAATACCTATCTCCTCCACTTTACCTCTCATTTAGAATCTTATGTGTTGGGTTTCACCTATTAAAACGGGGTTTAAGCCCACACATGAGGGGAAGTGTTAGAAGTATTTTGTTAAATGATTAGATTTACTACAACTCATCAGCTTAAGCTTTTGGGAGAATTAATAATTTAACATTCTTGATTTCATTTTTTTTTTCATATAATTCTTTCAATTAAAAATTTCCTCATATGTGATACTATACCATTCCTTGTTCAATTTATTTTGTAGATCCTGGTCCTCGGTAGCTCTTTTAAGGTGTTTGTTGCCATGAACTTGAAATTTCTAGACCGATATGGTTCTCTTTTATAAGAGCACAATCCCTATTTTTAGTTGGCTGGTATGAGTTTAAAATTTTAAAATTCACTTCTTAAATAAAAATTGGTGCCTGGATTGTGTGTATTTTTGGCTCCATTTGTTTGGTTTTAACTAATCCTAGCACTTGTTTGTCCCGGTTGCTTTTTTTCTACTTCCATCTGCTTGTAATTGTCACAATTTTTCAGAATATAAGATTATCAATTTTGTCATTTGGCTGCCATAAAAAAGAAGAGTTGTATGCTTTAAAAATCATTGCTCTTAATGAAAGGAAAGTATTGTTCTAAATACTTGAAATTTCCAGAGTGATATGGTTCTCTTCTATAGGAGCGATCAATCCCTATTTTTAGTCGTCTGGCATGGGTTTAAAATTTTAAAATTCACTTATTAAATAAAAATTGGTTCTTGGATTATGTGTATTTCTAGCTCCATTTGTTTGGTTTTAATTAATTCTAGCACTTGTTTGTCCTAGTTGCTTTTTTTCTACTTCCATCTGCTTGTACTTATCACAATTTTTCAGAATATAAGATCATCAATTTTGTCATTTGGCTGCCATAAAAGAGACGAGTTATATGCTTTAAACATCATTGTTTTGTAACTTATGAAATTCTGGGTGCATGTTAAAATCTCAATAATGGCATGTTGAAGGAGCTTGAATTTTCTTTTGGGTGCTTGGCTGTGCAAGTAGATTTATCCTTATTTTAATTCTTTCCATTACTTGCACTGTGTTTGTTGACTTGCTCTTCAAAGGCTTCATTTCCTTAAGTATTATGAATTCCAGTTTCTCGCAGTGAGGATATGAAACTTTCATTCCAATTCTTTTCCCTTTTCCCTTTTTCCTGTTGTTTTGTTTAACTTTAAATCATTTTGTGTTGGCAATATCATATCTAATTTGAATATAATGCCTCTTATTGGTTTGAGGCAGTGAGATTAGAATAGATACATGGTTGCCAAAAGAAGAATAAGACTAATGTTTACTTTATCCTGTCATGATTGGCATTTAGCATGAGTTGGGCTTTTTGGGAATTAAATTGCTTTAACTTATTTCTTTTGGATTTGCATCATAATTCTTTATCTCGAAATATGCTCGGTTATTTGCAAGTCATCCTTATTTGCAAGCAAAATATGCCAAATACTATGTTTTTAGAAAAATAGTACACGAAAGAAGTTATTTAGTTAGTTAGATTGTTTTTGAAAGTCGAGTTTGGCAAACTCGAGTTTTGGCTGGAAGTCGAGTTTGTCAAACTATATTTCCAAGCAGGAATGTATCAATAATATTGCTTGGAAGTCAAGTTTGTCAAACTTGAGTTTGCCAAACTCGACTTACAAAAACAGTCCAACGAACTAAAAAACTTCAAACATATGCTATTTACCCAATTTTTTTTTTTCTAAAAAAGTACTATTAAGCAAATTTTGCCTTATTTGCAAGTGAGTAAACACCTTGTCCAAGCATGACATCTTTATAAACTTTTGTGGAGAATTCTTGAACCTGCAGCATTTAGGAAACTCTCTTATTTTTATCAAACTTTTTCTTATAAGTTTCTTTCAATATATTGTTCCTTCCAACATGTCCAACACCTTGTTTGATTTATTTTATAATTTTTGGTTGAAGTCATTTTCTGGATTAATTTGGTTCTCATCTACTGGAGAGCTATAAATTCTTGTTGGTTGGCTGGTAATTATGGGTTTAAAACTTTTAAACTTTCAAATCAATGTTTATATTTCTGGCTCCATATGTGTGGTTTTAACTAATTCCATCACTATTAGTAAGCATGTTTGTCCTGCTTCCTCTCTATACTACTATCTATTGCACTTATCACAACTTTTAAGAACTTAACCTATTTTGATTTTTTGAGCTTTGTCAATGTTGTGATTTATCATCTTTGGACAGATGCTTAAGATAAGAGTTGCATACTTTAAACATGGTTGCTCAAATGTCAGTAAAGTATAGGATTTCTCTCGTAGAGAAGAGTTCTTTTATGCGTTGTTTTGCAACTTTTGAGTGCATGTTGAGAATCTCAATCCTGATTTGTGTACATGAAGTATAGTATAGGATTTCTCTCGTAGAGAAGAGTTCTTTTATGCGTTGTTTTGCAACTTTTGAGTGCATGTTGAGAATCTCAATCCTGATTTGTGTACATGAAGTATTATTATTATTATTATTATTATTATTATTATTATTTTTTTTTTTTTTGGGTTCTTGGCAGCTTAAGCAGCAAAGTTTGATCTAGTGATGTGCTCTATTTCATTTCCTCATGTTTTCACTGTATTGTCTTACAATCAAAAGAACTATAAATATAAAGAATTTGAAATAAGTGATTTGGCTATTGATATTGTGAAAATCTAGCAACATTTCACCTTATTTTAATGGCATAAATTCAATAAAGTTTAACATTTAGTTTGCTTGGCGAAATAATAGAGTTTAATTGGTATGTGCACGGCGCAAACCAATAGCATTCAACTTTTGGTGCACTAGCATCATGCATCAATAGCATTTTTCATGGGTAAGCGTAATAAACATTAATGGGACTACGCATCATGTGGTATTTATATTATTAAAAAAAAAAAAAAGATGCTACAACTCCTACGAATTTACTATATATATAAACTTTAAAATCTAACAAGTCACCAATTACAACAAAAACAAAAAAATAAACCTTAAACATTTATTTATTCCATTGTTAAGTGTCAGCAATCATATATTCTTGACATGCTAGTTTGTAAGTTTTTTGTACTAAAATTTGTCATAACTAATAAGTAACTATGAAATATATTTATCGACCATACTTTACCTTCCAGGCTTTCAATAACGTCTATATCACATCAAACTAATCCATTGTATAAGATATGATAGACCAAAGAAATACACTTTAGTTCTTCTTCTTCTTTATTTTTTTATTTCTAAATGAATGGATAGACGTTCATTTACTTGCTATATGAGCTTTTCATTGAGGAATAGAAATCATCCGTTTCCAATTTTTTACTTTGTCAATTGCAATATGTTAATTATTCTCAAGAAAAAAAAAATTTTGTATTACACAAAAATTGGGATTGTTACTGATTTTTTTTTTTTTTTTTTTTTTTTTGTATTTCATTAAAAAAGAAAAAAGAAAAAAAGAGTGGTGATTGCTATTGTATAAAATAATTAGCATGGTAGCACACAAAAATTGGGATAGACGAATTTTAGTACTTAGGCATGTTTTAACCGTTCCATAACATATATAATAACTGAACTTTTTCTTTTCTTTTCTATATAAGGAATATATATATATATATATATATATATATAATTATACTCTAGTCTAATCTAAGTGTATCTTGTTTGGTTTAACTGATCACTCTAACTCAGTTTCTATTACTCTATTCTTATAACTTAAAATTCAAAACTCATATCTCATATCGTAGTTCTATTTTCACCTTAACTTAGTCTACAATTTGTTTGGATAAAATTTTTTCATCACAAAAACTAAACTCTAAATCCAACATGTGGAGCCCACAAGCCACAAGGTTAGATTTTTTTCAACTGCTTTTTTTTTTCCTTACCCGCGTGACTCTACTTGGAGAAGATAAAGCCCACACCCAAACCCAGCTCCATCACTACCACCAATGGCAAACCCAGAATTGACCACCATAAACACCACCAATAGCCACACAAAATCCAACCCACCAATGCACAAATGCACAAAAAATCCAAACCCACCAATGCACAAATGCACAAAAAACCCAAACCCACAAACATAGTAAACCCAACTCAAATCTGAGCCTTCACCGGTGGAATTCAAAGCTGCAGTCATTGGAGTCGCTAAAGTTTGTTGTGAAGAGTGGTCGGGATTCGGATCGGGAGGAGTGAAATTATCAGAGACGTCAATGAATTCCTCCTTTTCTTCTTCGTCATTGTCAAAGATTTCAAGTGGTAGAAGAAAAAAAAAAATGAAGAAGGAAGAGATCTGGAAAGGGAGACATTAGGATGGAGTAGTTAAGGAGAATAGAAAGAAAGAAAACTAAAAAGAAAGAAAAGAGAGTTTGAGAGAGAGATCCGTTGGGCGCAAGGCTGGCGTGACAAGACAAGACAAAGTTGTGGGTCCTATAAGTTGAATGAAATTACCATATTTCCATGATAACTCATATTTCATAACTCAGAAACACTTAAAATGTGTTTTCATTTTTAGTAACTCATCACTCATTTTGGTGAGTTATGAGCGATGAAATTGAAACTGTAAACAAATCCAAACAAGCACACTAGGCGTGGAACCTACCATATTTGAGTGATAGGTGATAAAAATTGAGTAATGAGTGAGTGAAAACATGAAATCCAAACACCCCCTAAGTGTCTGAAGCTCATTCCTAGATATTTGAATATCGGCCCTTGCCCCCCAAACCTCACAAACTCTTATTCATGTGGAGTAATCTTAATTGAGATTAAATGAATGATGATAGGATCAAGACAATTTTTTTTAGCATAAAGTAATCTTATATGAATGATGAAAGGATCAAGATAAACGTTTTTAGCATAAAGTAATCTTAATTGAGAAAAGAAATGAATAAAAAAAGTGGATGCCGTTTTTTTTATTTCTAAAATAATAAGTTGCATTAATGCTTTGGGAAACTAGATTATAACACTGGTTTTGAGCCACTGGTTGATTGTAATTTCCAACTAGTCCCTATTCTTTTTCATACAAAGTTGCACAAGTTCTTGCACCATCCCATCAATCTCTTCATCTCCCTTGCTTCTTATGTTTTCATTAAATTCACTTGCTTTCCTCCTTAGAGCATCCACAGCAGTAGAGCTAAATTTTTAGCAATTTAGCTCCACCAAAAGTTACTTTATCTATTTTACCTACACATGTGCTGCAGTAGTGGATCTATTTTAGCTTTCAACACAATAAAATAATATAAATATCACAATAAAATAATACATTCCCTACAATAAAATAATATATCTCACTACCCAAAAAAATCCACAACACCAACCACAACCACCTTTACCATCAGCCACAGCCACAAACACACCCACCACCACCGCCACTGCCACCACCATCGCCAGTCCACAGCAAAAGAGAAAAAAAAAAAAAAACCCACGATGAAGATCTGTGAGATGGAGGACGACTATGGGTTGGCGGCGTGGGACGGGGAGGTGGGATGGCGATGAAGATGAAGATCGGTGATGTGGGACGGCGGACGAAATATGGTAACGTGGGACGGCGATGTAGAACCCAGAGTAGAGAGTAGATGAGGGAGAGAAAAAAAAAAAAAGAAAAAAGAAAAAAGAAGAAGTTGCTAGAACCCAGAGCAAAGAGTAGACCAGGGAGAGAAAAAAAAAAAAAAAAAGCCGGAGAGAGAGAATAAAAGAAAGGAAAAAATGAAGTAAGGAAAGAATATTTTAATAAGCGAGGAATAAAAAATTATTTTTTTGTTTTAGATGTTAGCTACAGTGCACATCTATAGATAGATGTGCATTGTAGCACTTTAGCTAAAAATTTTAAAGATGGCTCCACTGCTGCAGCCTCTTTTTGCTATATTAGTGGAGCAAAAATAGCAATATAACTATTTAACTCCACTGCTGCAAGTGCTCTTATTCCTTCTTCAGTAATTTTCTCCACAACCACCTTTCTGATCACCTTTGCCAACCCTTCTCCTTCAAGCCTCCCATTCATGTCTCTCTTGACTTCTACACCCACACCTAACTCTTCCACCGGCCTTGCATTCACTGGCTGATCAAGATGCATGGGCATAGCTATAATTGGAACCCCAAACTTCATGCTCTCCATCACAGAACTCCATCCATAATGACTCAGAAACCCACTAATGCTATAATGCTATAGTATCTTCATTTGTGGTGCCCATCCCTCCACAACCATTCCCCTATCTCCAACCCTTTCAAGAAAACCTTTTGGAAGAACCATTTGAAGATTGACTTTGTCACCTCGAGGGAATCTCCCTACCCATATGAAACTCACCATGCTAAGTTCATGACCATGAGCAATCTCTTGTAATTCCTCTCTGGATAAAAAGTACTCACTGCCAAATAAAACAAACACAGATGATGATGGTTCCTTGTTATCAGGCCACTATGATTTCCATTTTCTCATTTTCATGGACAGGGTCTTGAACAAGTGGATCGGTACAATCTTCTTCTTCCCTAAAACTGAGAGACAATCAATATACTTTGCCTCAATCTCTCTAAAAGTTTTGATCAAAACGATTTCAGAAGAAATTTCAAAGCATTCTTGTACTCGATCCTTGTCTTTGATGTCATTCACTGAAGATTCAAGCAAATTGGTGAACTTACTAATCTCGTAGTCTCGAAGATAAATTTTAGGAAAAGGAAATTCAACTCCTGGGTTGTTGGTAACGTGCAGGACAAAAGATTGCATTGTGGCACTCATAGTTAAGAACTGGATGGCTAGAATATTTTGTGTCATAGCTATTAAATCAAGCTTCGATTTTTTCAAGATAGTAGAGAATTTTGGGCTAGCCATGTCGAAGGCCTTTTTGAGAGCGGGCATGAGATGGGGTGGTAAGCCATTTGTTGTGTGGTAGTGTGGAGGAAGATCAGGCAAAGATGGAAGATGGAGTTCCACAAGTTGAATAGAAATTGAATGCTTTTCAAAGAGTTTTTGTTTGATGGGTGATGGGGTACCACGTAAATGTCTCATAAGAGTCTTATTGTTGCCCCAACCTTTGAGAGTCCTAATCTTTTCTACTAGTTATCTTATCTTTATTTGAGTAGTCCTAATTATCTAAGCATCTTATCTCTATTTAAATATTTGAATAATTATCTAGTAATTATATCTAATTATCTTAGGAGATTGTTGCTCTTTAAATAAACGTGTATGGCATTAGGCCAATTGTTGAGGAATTTGCTATTGAACTGGGATTTGTCTTCCACTCAAAGGAAATCATTTATCAATTTCATCTATGTTGCTATCAATTGGTATCAGAGCATGGCCACCAACAAGGACAGGATTGAGAAATTAGAGAGTGAAATGCAAGAGCTGAAAGAGAGCATGCAAAAGATGACCATAGAATTCCAATCTCTCGGTTCATTTGTGCGTGAAATTAAAGAGTTGCTGTCCAAATCCCGTGACAAATCAGATTTTCTCTCAACCCCAAAATTAGATGAGTAGGGGACCTCATCACACACTGGAGAGAAATTAGAGCAGTCAACTAGGTTCAAAACTACAACACACAATCAACCACGACCCACCAAGTTGGATTTTCCAAAGTACTCGGGTAATGATCCAGTGGTTTGGCTTGACTGTGTAATGCAATATTTTAACTACCAAGGGGCATTTGAAGATCGTAAAGTCATGTTGGCAGCCTTTTATTTGGAAGGGGAAGCGAACCAATGGTGGCAATGGATGAAGAAGGTGTATCGAGAGGAGAAAATTGAAATCACTTGAGAAAAATTTAAAAAGGAGTTGCTAGTCCGATTTGGGCCAACTGAGGCTAAGGATTTTGACGAGGATTTGTCTCAAATATGTCAAAATGGGACACTTAGGGAGTACTGGCAGGAGTTTGAGAGACTTGCTAATCGGGTTGATGGTTGGCCTCAAAAGGCATTGGTGGGAACATTCATGGGTGGACTAAAGGATAACATTGCTTCAGAAATTCAGATGTTCAAACCAAAACACTCTCAGAAGCTATTGAGTTAGCTAGAATTAGGGACGAGAGTGTGGATAGACAACGACGACAAAAGAAGGCAAATCAACCACAAACAAATAAGGTAGCCTTGTCAGAGCAGAGTGTCAATCCAACCAACACACCTGGACCAATGAGTCAAACAAACGGAACTGTAAGTACAAAAAAAATCTCTTGAAAGGAAATGTAAAGGCGAAGGGAGAAAGGGCTATGCTTCAATTCCAATGAAAAGTTTACACCAGCACATTGCTGTGCAACTTCACAAGCCTTTGTCATTGAAGTTTGTCCACATCAAGAATTCTTAGAAGGTGGTGGAGATTCAGCTTGGGATGTCGAACCTTGTGGACAAGGTTCAACTTCAAGGGGGGGCGAATGATGGGGTACTACGTAAATGTCTCATGAGAGTCCTACTGTTGCCTAACCTTGGAGAGTCCTTATCTTTTCTGCTAGTTATCTTATCTTTATTTGAGTAGTCCTAGTTATCTAGGTATCTTATCTCTATTTGAATATTTGAATAATTATTTAGTAATTATATCTAGTTTTCTTAGGAGATTGTTGCTCTATAAATAAACGTGTATGGCATTAGGCCAATTGTTGAAGAATTTGCTATTGAACTGTGGTTTGTCTTCCACCCAAAGGAAGTCATTTATCAATTCCATCTTTGTTGCTTTTTTTTGACTGACCATCTTTGTTGCTATCAATGGGGCCAAGGTTTATAGGTGTAGAACAAAAATAAATGTGAAAGTTTCTAGTTGTGAGCTTCTTGGCTAGCTCTAGGAATGGTGATATATAACCATGAGCTAACCATGGGAACATTAGGACACTGATACCACTTTGTCTAGAATCCATTCTCAATTTTCTTCTGGTGCTTGGTTTATTTTGGGGGATAGATATATAGAGAAAGAGATGAGAGATAGAGCCAAAAGCATTAGGAATGTAAATGCTTAAATGAGCGACACATTTATTTAGAAGGAAAAATCTTGGTTCTTTTTTCCTTTTTTTTTTTTTTTAATGAGAAAAGTCTTGTTTCGGTAATTTAAAAAGAAAATAATTTATCTTCTCTATGGCACATATTGTTACAAAGTTTTCCCTTAACATCCTTTTGGTTGGGCAACTTTATGAACTTGTTCTGTTTGAGCTTTCTTCTTTGTAGGTTCCCTTATATTTGTCTTCCTTTTCTATTGTTACTACAATCTCACTGATTTGTGACATGTATGTGTATTTCATGCGTCTCTATTGAGTGCATAGACCTTTTGAATAAAAATAGACTAATTGTTGTGAAATACCTCGTAGCATGTAGGGTCACTCTACGCTATTTTATTGTTGTAGCTTTACTTATTGGTAGCAAGTATCCTGGAACTGAAACTTACGTATAGCATTATACTATCAAAATTCAGCTTTTGTCTTGATGGTCATCTCATCGCCGCACCGATTCATTAGCCAATTGAATAATGCTATTCATTTCTTCTTTGGACTTCTACAGACTTTGAAGGCCCCATATATATGTGTTATTGGAAAGGCTATAGGATGTACTTTTGATAGATGAAAAGCCTCAGCTGGCTTATTGTAGAATGTGGTTGACCACTTAAATAATAAAGATTCACATATTATCTCCCACAAAATTTCTGTATTCCTCCTTGCTCTTTCTTTTAATTTATAACACGTTATCAGCACGACGTTCTTGCCAAACTCAGAAAGAAGTTGCCATCATTTTGCTTCTTGAAGTGAAAGGCTATTTTTTTTTGACACTTTAACTTAATTCACATGTGTTACATAATCTATATAGGATAAGCTTACATATAGATTATATAGAGAAAATATTGAACGGGTTAATTAAATTTTGCATGTTATAAATATTTATCTATTGCAATTATTAATATTGTTACATTCCTGTCATACCAATAGATCATGTCAAAATTGGCAAAACTTAAATTCAATGCTCTTGACATGTTGGGAAAAAATTATTTATCATGGGTCCTAGACGTAGAGATCCACTTGGAAGCAATGGCCCTCACAGAGACCATTAAAGATGGCAACAGAGCTTCCTTGCAAAATAAGGCAAAGGCCATTATTTATTCACCATCATCTCCATGAGGTACTAAAAACTGAGTACCTCACAGAAAAGGATCACATAGTCCTGTGGAATAAATTAAAGGAGATATATGAACACTATACGAGTGTAATCCTCCCAAATGCTCATTATGAGTAGATCCACATTAGGCTGCAAGATTTCGAAAGTGTAAGTGAATACAACTCAGCACTATTTAAAATCACTTCTCAATTGAAATTATGTGGTGAAAAAGTCACTAAAGGAGATATGTTATAGAAAAATTTTACTACATTTCATGCCTCGAATATGCTCTTGCAGCAACAATATCACGAGCGCAAGTTCTAGAATATTATGAACTTATATCACGTCTTCTAGTGGCTGAACAAAATAATGAGCTTCTATTGAAAAATCACCAATATCGTCCAACTGGCTCCACACCGTTCCTTGAAGTGAATGGAGTATCATTTAAAAGAAATGGAGGAAATAAAAGTAGAGGGCTTGGGCGTGGACGTGGATGCGGTAAGAACTATCAAAACAGAGGGAGATATACTCAATCTTCCAAAGGGGCATAACACACCTTATAACAGAAAGTTGTCAAAACAAGAAAGTGGCAAAGGCTTGCAAAATAAGCCTTCAAAAGGCCACGAAAATATATGTTTTAGGTGTGGAATGAAAGGGCATTGGTCACACACATGTCGTACTCCTAAACATTTGGTGGACTTGTACCAAGCCTCCTTGAAAGAAAAGGGAAAAGGAGTTGAAATGAATCTTGCCGAGCCTAATAATCCTAAAGATCCAATGAATTACCTTAGTAGCTCAAATGAAGTAAATATGACTCATCTTGAAGCTTTTGACCTCTTTGAGGATATAGATAGAGAGGTTGAGGATATAATTGGTAACCTTAATGTTAATGCCAATTAAGTAGTTCCTCTCATTGTATTATATATTAAACTATGTAAATTATGTGTGTTTAAATTAATGAAGTTCATATACAATCTTATTTAATAATTAGTCTATAAAGACCCTATGATTCAGGAAATCACATGAATCACTTAGACACACTCAGAAACCTATTCATTGTTCACATGAATGGCTTATCAGTCATACACCCAATACACTAATAGGGGGCAGAAATTTGAAAGCAATATCCTAATGGATTCTTTGCTTTAGATTTAAGGGATTTTGTCTCACAAGTGGTAAGCTCTCAGCTACCAAAGCCTCTCCCCCTTTCTCTCTATATATACATGTGCAAACATCAATTATCAAACACAAAAAAAAAAAAACCAGAAAAGAAGGCAGAGATATATACGTGGTATCATCAATATGCTTTTGTTATTTTTCCTTTATGTTCTTCTTTTGATCTTTGTGTATCTATACATGTTAGCCATACAACACCATTATTCTGCTTTGTACTCTGATTATAATCTATAATGGATTTAAACTTCGTTCATTATGTATTATTTCATTTCAAAGTATTAAAACTCAATGAACACATTTTGCATATTTTGAAGAGACATGAATCCTACTAATGGATTTAATTCCAAGACATTTAGGGAAGATCTTTGTCTAGTAGACAGTGCAACAACGCATACAATCCTTAAAGATAAGAAACACTTTCAGAATTTAACATTGTTCAAAGCTAAAGTCAATACCATATCCGGTTCATCAAACATGGTTGAGGGCTCTAGAAGAGCAAACATCATGTTACCAAATGGCACAAAATTTGGTACTAAAGATGCTTTGTATTCTTCTAAATCCAGAAGAAATTTACTAAGCTTTAAGGATATACGTGATAATGGCTATCATATTGAAACCAACAATGAAGGCAATCAAGAATATCTTTATATTACTTCAATGGTTTCAGACCAAAAGCTCATATTAAAGAAACTACTTATTTTCTCTTCTAGTTTATATTGTACTACCATGAAAACAATTGAAGCCAATGTTGCAATACACCAGAAGTGCCCTAACCCAAAGATCTTTATGCTTTAGCATAATCGTCTTGGACATCCGAGGTCAATAATGATGCGCAGAATCATTGAAAACTCTCAAGGACACCCCTTACTGAACCAGAAAATTCTTTCATCAAGTGACTATTCTTGCTGTGCTTGTTCTCAAGGAAAATTAATTGTTAAACCATCACCAACGACAATTGTTCTTGAATCTCCATCTTTCTTAGAAAGAATTCAAGGTGATATTTGTGGACATATACATCCCCCTTTAGGTCCATTTAGATATTTTATGGTCCTAGTAGATGCATCAACAAGATGGTCACATGTTTGCCTACTTTCTACTAGAAATGTAGCATTTGCTAGACTCCTTGCTCAAATCATAAGGTTGAGGGTACAATTTCCTGATTATCCAATTAAAAAAATCCGCTTAGATAATGCAAGTGAATTTACATCTCAAGCATTTAATGACTACTATATGTCAATTGAAATTGATGTAGAACATCCTGTTGCACACACACTCAAAATGGTCTAGCTAAAGCACTGATCAAGAAAATTCAATTGATTGCTCGTCCTTTACTTATGAAAACAAAATTAACTGCTTCTGCTTGGGGACATGCTATATTATATGCTGCATCATTAGTTCAGATTAGACCAATTGCTTATCATAAACACTCTCCAATGCAACTTGTTTGTGGTCAACAACCAATTTTTTTCACTTTCAAACTTTTGGTTGTGCTGTGTATGTTCCAATTGCACCTCCACAACGTATTAAAATGGGTCCCCAATGTAGGCTTGGAATTTATGTTGGCTTTGATTCTCCATCTATTATTAGATATATTTTGAACCATTTACTGATGATGTATTTACTGCAAGCTTTAATAATTGTCATTTTGATGAATCAGTTTTCCCACCATTAAGGGGAGAGAAGTCATTACCTGAACCACGACGAGAGAAAACTTGGAATGATTTAGTATTATCTCATCTTGATCCTTATATAAATAAATGTGAACTTGAAGTTCAAAAGATCATTCATTTGCAAGGTATTGCAAATCAATTACCGGATGTATTCATTGACAAAAAGAAAACTGTAAAATCTCACATTCCAGATGCTTATACTCCAGCAAGGATTAAAATCCCTAAGGAACAAAAATTTGATATAGTAGCGAATGAATCAAAACCACGCTTGAAGCATGGGAGGTTTATTGGTGCTAAAGATAAAATTCCTCGTAGGAGAAAATTACAAGAAAATCAAGTTGCAGTCCTTGGAGAGACTATACCCACTAAACTGGAAATAAAAAGTATTGATCTATCTCAAATTCATGAACAAAAATCTCCTGAAAGTGAACCTTCTAAGAAGGACCCTTCTAAAGAGAAGTCTCCTAAAGGATTTTCCTTTGAAGAGGGCCAACTACCTAAAAATAATGAGATCTCAATACATTATGTGAATATAGGAGATATATGGGATAGAAATAAAATCGTTATCGACAACATATTTTCATTTAAAGTTGCCCTTGACATTAGTGGAAGTGATGATCATGAAATAGAACCACGATCTGTCGAAGAATGTCAACGTAGAAATGATTGGCCAAAGTGGTTAGAGGCAATTCAGGTAGAATTAAATTCACTAGTAAAATGTGAAGTTTTTGGGCTTGTAGTACAAACACCTATGGCTGTAATGCCTGTAGGATATAAATGGGTATTTGTGCAAAAACGTAATGAGAAAAATGAAATTACGAGGTACTAAGCACAACTTGTAGCACAAGTTTTCTCACAAAGACCTAGCATTAATTATGATGAAATATATGCTCTAGTAATGGATGCAATTACATTTAAGAATCTTGATCAGCTTGGTGGTTAGAGAAAATTTAGATATGCCTTTAATGGATGTGGTCACAGCATATCTATATGGATCATTAGATAATGATATATAAATGAAAATCCCTGAAGGGTACAAAATGCCTGAAGCATATAACTCCACATCCCGAAACATGTATTCTATCAAGCTGCAAAGATCTCTATATGGGTTGAAGAAATCCAGACGCATGTGGTACAATTGCCTTAGTGAATAACCAAATTTGTCCATGTGCTTTCATTAAAAGATCGGAATCTAGATTTGCTGTTATTGTAGTATATGTTGATGATTTAAATTTTGTAGGGACTCCAGAAGAGCTCATAAAAAACAGCAAATTACTTAAAGAATGAGTTTGAGATGAAAGAACTTGGAAAGACAAAATTTTTTCTTGGACTACAAATTGAACACCTTTCAAATGGAATTCTTGTTCATTAGTCAACATATACAAAAAATATCTTGAAGTAATTTCTCATGGACAAAGCTCACTCTTTGAGCACTCCAATGGTGAATAGGTCTCTTGATGTTGAAAAGGGCCATTTTTATCCTTAAGAAGATGATGATGAAGAAATTCTTAGTCCTCAAATGCCTTATCTTAGTGCAATTGGTGCTTTAATGTACCTTGCAAATTGCATAAGACCCAACATAGCATTTTCAGTCAATTTATCAGCAAGATATAGTTTTGCACCTACTCAAAGACATTGGAATGGAATCAAACATATATTACGCTACCTCTGTGGAACAATTGACTTGGGATTATTTTACCCAAAAGGATCAAAACTATAGTTGATTGGATATGCAAATGTAGGTTATCTTTTGGACCCACATAAAAGTCGATCACAAACAGGATATTTATTCACTTCCGGCAACATTGCCATATCATGGAGATTTGTCAAACAAACATTATCTGCTACTTGCTCAAATTATTGGAATCCATAAAGCAAGCCATGAGTGCGTTTGGTTAAGATCAGTAATACAACATATTTGAGAAAAATGTGGGTTGTCATCAATCAAAGATAGTCCCACAATCTTATATGAAGACAATGCAACTTGCATCACCTAGATCAGGGGAGGCTATAATCAAAGGTGACAGAACTAAACACATTTCACTAAAATTCTTTTACACACACGAGCTTCAAAAGAAAGAAGAAATTGATATCAAGCAAATATGATTAAGTGACAATTTGGCAGACATATTCACCAAATCATCACCAACTACAACATTTAAAAAGTTAGTGCATGGCATTGGCATGCGACGACTCAAAGATCTTCCATGTGCTCACGAGGGGGAGTAAAAGCTCAACATAACACGTGCTGATTGTACTCTTTTTCCTTCGCTTAGGTTTTTTCCCACTGGGTTTTCCTTTGCAAGGTTTTAATGAAGTAATCCTAAGGCACTTAAAGGGTCACAAGAATATTGTACTCTTTTGCCTTCGCCACTGCTTTTTTCCCACTAGGTTTTTCCTTGGGAAGGTTTTAACAAGGCATATTCTTAGTAAGTGGTCATCCAAATGGGAGTGTTGTGAAATATCTCCTAGCATGTAGGGACACTCTACACTATTTGATTGTTGTAGCTTTACCTATTAGCAACAAGTATCCTAGAATTGAAACTTACGTATAGCGTTATACTATCAAAATTCAGCTTTTGTCTTGATAATCATCTCATCACCTCATCGATTCAATAGCCAATTAAATAATGCTATTCATTTCTTCTTTGGTCTTCTACAGACTTTGAAGGCCCTATATATATATATATGTGTGTGTGTGTGTGTGTGTGTGTGTGTGTGTGTGTGTGTGTGTGTGTGTGTGTGTGTGTGTGTTTATTGGAAAGGTTGTAAGATGTTCTTTTGATAGATGAAAAGTTTCAACTGGCTTATTGTAGGATGAGGCTGACCACTTAAATAATAAAGATTCACATATTATCTCCCACAAACTTCTGTATTCCTCCTTACTCTTTCTTTTAATTTAATTATAACACTAGTTTTATTTTTCATTTTTGGTTGTTAGTTATTCATGATACAAGTGGATAGACCTTTTGAAGTATTGTTTTACACTTACTCACATTTTTCAGATTTTTCACAAAAATAACTCAAATTAATTTCTCTCATACCTTCATCATTCAATTGAAGTATTCTTTTATAATCTCGAGTTCTAGTTGAAAATATATAGCCTGTTTAAAATAAAACACTATCTCTCTCCTCCGTCTCTCACTCTCATCTCAGTACCGCTGTCTCTCACATTCGTCACTTCCATCTCTCACTCTCATCAGCTCTCCTTTGTTTCTCACTCTCATCAGTAACATCATGTTGTTTCTCATTGTTAGTACTAAAGGGTCTCTCGCTCTCCTCCCTCACTATCTCTCATCTATCTCAGTGTCTCCCATCTTCGCCTCTCACTTTCGCTCTGCCGCCGTGAATTTGTCACTTTCGCAAGGCAAGGTATTCTACCTTACATATTGGTGAATTTATGTTAGGGTTTTGTTTTAAATGTGTTTTGGGTTCTAAATAATTTCTTTAAATTTGTTTAGGTTTTTAGAGGAACTGCTTTAAAACTGTTTAGGATGTAATTGATTGGATGTTTATGTTGATGATGTTAGAATTATGTGCCCTCAAAAACAATACTATGCATTTTTATTTAATAATAAAATTTTATTTTCACATTCATATTTTTACAAGTGTATTTCATTGTTTAAATGTGGCATGCGATGTCACCTCTGTAGAAAAATCATGTTAATGGTTAAGGAACCAAAGACAGTGAGTAATGATTTTTCATAGATTATTATATTGTTCTAGGCTATGGATACTAATTGAATATTATCACTGAAGCCTACACTTGTTGTGCTGCTATATGATAGGATGATTTACTCCATCATTGAGGTAGTGACTTTAAGTAGACAAGTGGGTGTAATGTAAAAAGTACATACACTGAATTGGATCTGATCAAGAACACCTTATGGAGTGATCACTATTAATTAAAAGGTTTTTTTTATCACAATTTTTCTATTATCCTTAAAAATGAGAGGTTTGTGTATATTTATTTATTATGCACATAACTTTGACAATGTCAACTGGTGATGCTAATTTTAAAGGCTATATACAGACACGTTGGATTAGGTGTGTAATGAGTAAAATAGGTAAATGCTCAACAATGAATCCACCAGTCTCTAAAAAAGATAGTATATTCAGTTGATTTTCATATTGAAGTTGGACTCAAAACAAAACCGGCTGATAACATTTTTCAAAAATGTTTTTCATATATATAATATTGTGTGTGTATATATATATATATATATATTTAAAGAGTTTTTCAAAGATATTTTGGAGTCCAATAGAAATTATGAAATCAAGAAATTAAGGATTACATAAACTAGGGACATAACAGTGATATTAATCCAGTCCTAGTGGCTGGTGGGAATATAGTGTGGTGGAAGGACATAGATATAAAATTGTAAGTATGGGGACCTCATTTGTAATTCTCTAATCTTCAGGGGTCAATTGCAATGCGTTGATGGACATTATTGCAATCTGTAGAAATTCAAATATTTTCTTGATATGGTTGAGAAAATTAAGGAATAATTTTGAAAGAGTTTCAAGATAAGTCAATAACATTCAAAAAGTTATTGATTAATCCTACAGCTGAAGATTAGGATTCCTAAGGATCCTATGTTCAATCTCTCTCTTGGTTTTTAGAAGTCTATTTAAAAAAAAAAAAGATTTTAAAATATTACATTAGTTGTTGGCCATCAAAACTACTGAGTAATACTGCAATCTTCTGAAAACCCAAAAGGAAACAGAGAGAGATACGTGAATACCTTGAGAGACAACACGCTTGCGTTGCTAAGAGAGGTACACAATTTTGTTCTATTTAAAATCTATGGTTGTGTGGTACAACGATCTTTAAATTAAAATATAATTTTTTTTTTTTTTATATTGCTTCCACAAAAACTATCAGATGAAGAGGTAAAAGAGAGATTATTTTAAATGTGTTTTGGGTTCTGGATGGTTTCTTTTAATTTGTTTAGGTTTTTAGAGGAATTTCTCTAAATTTGTTTACGATGTAATAGATTGGATGTTTATGTAGAGGAAGAGGTAAAAGAGAGATTGTTTTAAATGTGTTTTGGGTTGATAATAGTTTCCTTTAATTTGTTTAGGTGTTTAGAAGAATTGCTTTAAATTTGTTTACGATGTAATTGATTGGACGTTTATGTAGATGAAGAGGTAAAAGAGAGATTGTTTTAAATGTGTTTTGGGTTCTTAATAATTTCTTTAAATTGGTTTTGGTTTTGGTTTTTAGAGGAATTGCTTTAAATTTGTTTAGGATGTAATTAATTGATTGGATGTTTAGGTTTTAAGAGGAATTGTTTTGGGTTCTGAATAATTTTTTTAAATTTTTTTAGCATGTAATTGACTAGATGTTTATGTAGAGGAAGAGGCAAAAGAGAGATATTGATAAAAAGAGAGTCATCGCTAAAGAGGCTAAAAGGCAAATTTTTTCCTTAGAGTTTAGAAAGAATACAATTGAAGAGGCAACCAATTGTTTCCAGGTATGATTTCTTATTGTTGAAAACAAAGAATTAAAAAGGTCATGATATTTTATCATGGAATCAGTTAGTGGTGTTAGATTGTTTAAAAGGGTAGTTTCGGTCCTAGAATTTGTTTACCGAAAGTTTGTATTCTAAACAATAGTCATGGTTACAAAGCTTAAGTCATATACATATATGGCCTCACTTTTTCGTTGATACGTATATATTGACCAATGCAAGGGAACATTTTTTTGATAGTATATTGGTGATTTGATCATCTTATTGTCTTAGACTACAATCTATGAATTGCATGTTCGTACATTTTTCAGGAGTGGCTTGGAATAATTTTTTTCACTCATTTATCATGATAGATGTGTAAGTTGGCTGAACTTTAGAATTTATGTTCAAAGTATCACTTCTTTTTTTTTTTTTTTTTTTTTTTTATTTTTTTTTTATTTTTAATTCACATCAGATTGCCGCGCGAGAGTCATACTACTTAGAATTCAAGTTTGACGGACTCGAGGTTGCCAAAAACTCGAGTTCTTAAAGTGTTCTATTCTTCAAAAAATTTTCTTAAAAATGCTATTTGGCAAATCTTGCAAATAACCACACAACAACCTTCACGGATAGATATAGCCTTGAAAATTAGTAAGCAGAGAGATATATTCAATTTAATGGAAAAGTAGAATAAAAGTTTTTGAATCCAAAGGATTAATTTAATCGAAATTCAATGAATGAAGTACTACAAAACTAGAAAGTAAACATAGCATATGATCTTCCTATTTAATATTTATATCACAGCCATGATAAGTAGCAAAGTAGAGGGCGGCGCTTTCAAGGTGTAGAGATTCAAGAGGATCAGTATCAGTTCGTCAAAAAATAAAAAAGAGGATCAGCATAAGATGGCCAAGTAGTAAAAAGATCTAGATATTCAAGAGCATCAGCATCAGCACCTAAGTTGTGAAGTAGGCGTATAAAAAAGTAAGATGAAGAGATTATAGAGTACCAGCGCCGTGACACAGAGTTATAGTTCCACTTCAACACACATGTTGCTGGTACACGACACAGAATTTCAAGCAATAGATGGTGTCAAGGATGTTGTCAATTACGATGTCTATCAAGTAATAAGATGTAGAGAGATTAAAGAGGATCAAGGCCTTCAAACTGATCATGACTTTCATCATAATTTTCAAGTCGGGGTATACGGATGGTGTCAAGGATGTTGTCAATTACGCTTTTAAAAAAGTTGGGCTAGTTTCAAAAGAGTTGTGTCATGCTCTATTATCTGTTGGGCCTTAAGGAGGTTCATTTGGGTGAGAACTCTCTTTCTCTCTCTCTCTCTTTCTCTGCGGATCTTGTTGGGATCATGTGTTCCTAAAAATATCACATGAAATTAGGAGCATAATAAATTTTTTTTAATGATGTTATATGCAATGTTATGAAATTTTTGTGCTTTTTTGTTGTGTCTATGCACTATACTCTATAGCATTATCTCTCATCTAAATATTAAGAAGATTCACAAAGTTAATTATCCTTTTATTACAATGTCTAAAATACCCCTAAAATTTATTAAGTACTACCCTAAACAAAAAATAATTGAGTGTATAAAAAGTAATTTATTTTGAAACAGTATAAAAAGTAATTTGAACTACATATATTTAATATTTAATAAACCGCGAGCTTTTTGAATATACACCACTATTAGTTTCTTTTGTGCTAAAAATAAGAAACTACTTTCCAATTTGAAATTGTAAAATGGACTATTATATGGTCCTCATACCAATATTTAAGAAAGTTTATTCATACAAAACAAATTTGACAGATCACCCTAGATAAATCCAATTGACACTGGTGTAAAACAAAACTCATTGACCAATTGAAAATAATTATAAGGATCAATATTCAATGAGATTATCTACTTCAACCTCATGCACCCTAAGCCATATACGTTTCACAATTGATTCTCAAAATATAAAAAATAAAAACAAAACAATCATACATTTTACAACCAGTATAAATTTAAAAATTCATGTTTTCTTTATTAAGGAAAAAAAAAAAAGGTTACATTTCCTAATTTCTTTTTCTTTTATAGTATGATCTATATTTGCTCCCATGGAAATGAAAGAAAACATTGAATATGCCCACGGCCCACCTTACCTTTTCTTCTTTTCATTATAGTTATGTGCGATTTCCTGCTACTGCATATTTTTTTTTCTGCAAAGCTGTACTAGCTCCTGCACCACTCCAATTTCTTCATCTCCCTTGTTTCTTATGTTCTCCTTCAATTCTTTTGCCTTCCTCCTTACCCTCTCTCCATTTGTCTCCACAACAACTTCTCTGATCACCTTTGTCACCTCTTCTCTTTCAAGCCTCCCATTCAAGTCTCTCTTCACTTCTACACCCACGCCTAACCCCTCCACCAGCCAATGACTCACAAACCCACCAATGCTAGAATACTTTAGTATCTTCATTTGTGGTGCCCATCCCTCCATAACCATTCCCCTATCTCCGACCCTTTCAAGAAAACCTTTTGGAAGTACCATTTGAATTGTCTAAAATCAAGGAACATTAATTGTACTTTATTCTTTTCTAATAACTAGATCCTCATAACTTAACCTTTATATATACACAGACCATCCCAAGAAAGACTATAACTAAAATCCTTTTTATCGGGCATTAACATGGAGCCATGTGTATCTAAAGCACCTTTTACTAAGATCAATGTAGTTGTATGTAAATATTTATAGTATCTCAATGTACAGAAAATACAAAAAATATAAATAGATTCTACTACAAAATCATGTCATTGCTAACGCATTATCAAGAAAGAAACCCAGTTTATTCCACCATTTTATAAAATACCATAATCATATCCACTACTTGGGCCATTTCATACGGTTCACCACCATTATTCAATAATCAGCAGGATGACAACCAGAATTGGTGCCAAATCATGCCGACCATAAGAATTTGTTGACAAAGAAGACAACGAAGAATTTACATGGAGACTTTAGTGACTATTGATAATAGTGGAGAACCATACTCCAATTGCAATGCATAGCAGAAAAAACTGATTGTATATTCTTTAGAATTAAGGCTTTTTGTTTAGTCAATTAATAGTATAAAACTATACAAACAAAGCAATTACAACTAAAAGCTGGATCTAATGTAACTAAAGCAACTATGAAATGATGAGGTTACAAGGATAGTAACCCTATGCTCTTTTTAGTTGCAGAGATACGCTGTTATTGGCAAGAAAACAGAGAAGGATGTCATACTAATAATAAAGGAACATCGTCAAAGAAAGGCATGTTCTTCTGCTCTAGCTCTTGATAAACCTCTGACCTAGAATTCTTTGGATCAAAAGGCTCATGATCAGGAAGAACTAAACCTTGTTTTATGCGACCCATTCTCCTAGCACGCAGAACTTGCTAGGAAACAACTGGAAGAAGAGTGGTCTGATATTCTTTTAGAGCTGATAGTAAATTTTCTGCTCCACTCTTTGCAAGGCATTTGCCTAAAACTCTTTGCAAGGCATTTGCAAGGCATTTTCTGCTCCATTCTTTTAGAACTAAACCTTCCCTGCTTCTTGATGCATCTTCTGAATCATCTCACTGCTCACTTTCATGGTTACTGAGTTTCTCTAAATATATTGTAATTAATATATCAGCTCTAGTTGACAGCACCAAAAAGTCTCAAAGCAAAAGAAATTTACCACTCTGATTTCATATATCTATTTTGATTTTTTTTGAATGGTTCTATTATGGGTCAAGACCAAAAGCTATCAAGCTGCTATGTCAAGGGATGAACATCATCTTAACAACAATTTAAACCAAGTGTCCTACATGTGCCTAAATGAATGCTTGCCCTTACCCATGAATATAAGCCTTGCTAATTCAGCTTGTATGCCCCTATTCTTATAAAGCCACTAAACCATACAATGAATCTTCTATCACTAAATACCAAAGAAAATTTATAATTAATATAGAATTGGATGTAACAAATTGGATGAAAGTAAGCAATCACCTTGAGTACATGCTCGGGTTGGTTGACATACCAAATCCAATTAAGCCTTTTGTTTAGAAGCTTGTAAAACACACTGTGGATGCCAGAACCTAAGTCAAAGTACAAACACTTTCCCAGTTCAAGATATGCCCTATGGATGACCTCAATAGTTTCTAAATTTTCATTTCCTGAAAAATCAAAAAGCCTTCTCCATGCACAATAATCTGAATACCTTCAAAGGAATATTTTCATGACCAACTTCAAATCATAAGCAAGAAATCAAGAAAAAAAAACTAAATAAGCAAATTTTCATTAGTTTTTAGTCAGAAACCTCAATTTAAGGCCAGGAAGAAAACTCTGGCCGATAGAAGAAAGGTTCCCATCTGCTGCAACTAGTACATTACACACTATTTCAATTTCCTCATCAGTTTGTAGAACTTTAGCCTTAATCTTGACAGATGTCCTGTCATCAGAAATGTAGAAAGAGAGGAAAAGGCGACCCCATAGAAGTATGTTTGGGGCAACGCATTATGAAGAAGGCCATGGAGATCAGCCCAATGTGCTCCTCTAAAATTGAAGTTATTATCTCTTGTCAGTGTCCAACTGATCTTCTTCTCACTATCTGTTGCTTGGTTCTGTTGCTTGGTTCTATTTTCATCAAAATTATCCATTAGAAAAAATTTATTGTAAAAAATTTATTTATTATATCCAACTTAAGATTCAATTAAGATAGATAAATAGATAGATAGATAGATATTTTCTAGTAGATATTATTAAAAATAAATATTTACAAATTAAAAAACACTATCGTTATACAATTGAAATATGATAAGAATAAAATAATTTTAAAAGTGTAGATTAATCGAGTCTAAAGATCTTCAAATTCCACCTACCCCTTACAACCATCGAATTATCAACAAAAAAAAAAAAAAAAAAAATCACCCAATGATTATAGTTCCAAAGTGTTCGGAATGACTTTATTCCTATAATTATCACGACAATTTAAAACATATATATATGCTTGCGATTTTTGGATTGAGATAAGTATTGTACCTAGTGCAATAGCTTTCAATAGCTGAGATTGAGAGCTAAAAAAAGAAACTTTCAATCTTAACCATTGAATAAAATAAAGTTAGACAAAGTTAAAATGTTAAAGAGAAAAATGTTGTGAAAGGTAATTAAACAATCGCACTAGCTTCAATACATATCTCAATCTGTGACTTTTAGCTCGCCTCTATAAATAATTCTTTCTAATGAAAGCAAAATTCCTCCCAACTCCCACCATAAATTCAACATAGTTAGGTGTGGCCTTGAAATTTGAGGTTTAAACAAAAAGTATTGAATCCAAGTAAAAGTGTTTCTCTTTTTTTTTTTTCCCCCTAGAATATCTTAAGAAAACACGTCTTCTATCGACACACATTTATTCACATCATATCACTTAGACACAAGCCCACCACTAATATTTACTAAAAAGAAAATCTATTTTTCCCTTGTCATGTATCTAAATTATGTCAAAGTGTGTGGGTCCCAGATTTTTTGCTTAAGAAAATCTTAATCATTTTAAGGCATAGATTATTATTATTATTATTATTAACCAAAGTGGAAACAATATTAATGAGTGGATTACTAATTTTAGGAGAATATTTTTCACAACTCCACGCCTACCCAAAGTTAAAGCTCCCATGCAAGAACTATATGCTTACTATCCTTAAAGATTGCAATGTTAGATTCTAAAGATTTATGATTAAATGTTTAGAGTCATAATTTGTATATGGTGGCAAACTGAGAACAAAAACATGTCTAGAATAAGTGTTAGACATTGCTCAAAATGCTTCAAGTCAAGTCTCAAGAATATTCAAGCTGTAAGAAAAAGAATTAAATTTCAATGAAGCTCAATCAATCAAACATCAAGCTTAACCAATCGAAAATCACAAAAAAATAATTTCTGCAGAATTTAAATCAAACCCAAGCCGCGAAGACGTTTAGGGTTTCAATCTAACATTCCTAAGTATAAAAGGAAAAACCTAACTATGTTTTGAAGACTCTTGAAAGACTTGTGAGTTACTCCCATGAGACCTGAGAGGTTCTATACCTTCTAACTCTACAAGTGTCTATCGGAACAGGATCTACAATCAAGTACTGGTGGAATCTAGTTGCTGCAAGATCGACAAGTGGTGATCTAAAACTTTTGAATGGGATCTCAAAGTCATAAACGTGGGAGCTTGTGTGCTACAAATCCAAAAGAGAAAGAGTTCGTGGATTCAAAGCTTGCACGTGATCGTGTCAGTATGTTACTACTGGAAGTAGTAATAGATTTAGTGTTAAATCTTATTGTAAAAACTTCAATTCTCTGTTAGTTGATTTGTTTACCTTAAGAATACCTAGGTCGAATCTTCCCTAGGTTTTTGCCTTGAAACAGTTTGTTTCATTGGTTTTTCTGGGTGATCATATCTATGTGTCATTTACTTTTCCGTTGTTTGCATGATATGATCTTTCACTATTTAACTTGGATCTCATAATTAACCTAAGTAATCACTTGGCTAATATATTAGGTTAAACAATCTATTTTAAAGGGTCTAAACAAACAAACATGCAAGATTCTAGCATTGTTGTGCAAAGTGGAAGGAGAGAAAGCAAAATTAGAACTCAAGAAGGTTGTATTTTTGAACACCCAAGACAAGGGAAATGAAGAGAGGAAGGGGTACTTCTCATAAATTATCAATTTGCTCTCGTCCTGTATGTCAATAAAATTAGATCTGGCGTTAAAACGAATCAAAGGCATGGTAGCAGAGACAGAACTAAGGAGCATGAAGGCATCGATATCAAGCAATTGGGTAAACAAGCAGCATGTAAAACTACTTATTTTGAAAAGATTAAACACGTAGAAGCTTACATAAAAAACTAAGCTTCATAACACAGAAGCCAAATTTTTTGCATGCGCACCTCAGTATTAATAACATGCATGCTGTGCTTTATTTATTTTCCTTTGCCTTCTGTTAGTTTTAACTCTTAATACATTTCTCATGTTTAATGTTGAATATATGTGGGTTTCGGCCTATAGTTTTTGGTGTTGTACGTGACATTGTTTTGGTAAAAGGCTTCCAACTTGCACACGAGTCCATGATCATCAATAAATGAATAAATAAATAAAATTGTTAGTAAAATTTACACAAAATTGGTGTCATATATGTACTTAATGGTGGCAGTAGTTAACAGAAGGAATGCATGTACTGATCACATTTGTAAACATGGGGAACAAATTGATAATATTAAAATTTTAAGTACCAAATTAAATTAACCACTCAGGAAGATTTTGAAGGACGAAATTGCATTTTAACATAAAAATGTGGGACATTAATTAATTACTTCAGCTGAATTAGAAATAGAGATCCGTGGAATTTTCATTCACAACCAAAAGAATATGAGGTGTCCTGATGTTAGCGTATTGTTAGGGTTGGAAACAAGGAATGGTTAAGATTCTCCATGGAAATTGTAAAGGCAGCAGATGCAGAGCAAGGTGCAGTGCAGAAGACAAAGGCAACCTAGGCAACCTAGGGTTGACCGAAAGTCAAACAAGGTCAAAATCCTCACAAAAAAAATATTTTTCGTGGTTTTATATCAAACCCGAGCTCCTCAGAGATTTTTAGCAACTTTGACCAAGTTTGATCTGGAGTTAACTCCCGATGGCCCTAGAAACCCTAACCTTAATCCAGTAGTCAAAAAAGGTTGAGACCAATGCCATTGCAAAGATAATCAAATTCTCATCACAACGACTATTCATGGGTCGAAATCGGAGTTAAAACAGTTGAAATATCGAGAAAACTATGAAAAGCGCATCAGCATGATTACCAAGGCCATAACCTTTGATCCAACCATTGGAATTTTAATTTATTTAGTGTTCTAAAAACTAGACATCTAGAGCTTGACAGAGACACCAAGATCGCCTCAATCCAGGTTCGAGAAGACATCAAAATATGCATCCGAAGTTGGAAACAAAAAGTGCAACAGGATGAATTTGCTGATGTGATGATGACATTAGCCTGGCGCACCTTGTTGGGTCACTAGGCCCAACCGGCGCACCTACAAGGTGTGCCATGCCTTGAAAAATGTGCTGAGGGCTATAAATAACCGCTGGCACCACAGATTGGAAAAGGACTGAAAAATTGGGTTTTTGGGAGCTGTTTGGGCGATTTCAGAGCTTTTCCCCCTCTCCCAAACACAAAAAACACATCAAAGCCCCTTGATTCTTCCTTCTTCACCAAAAATGCAAGGTATTATTCTTATACCCAATCTTCTTTTCCTTGGTTCTACACCTTGGATTTGGGGTTTAGGGGTGTGGATGTAGCTTTTTAGCTACTATCCACACCCTAAACCTTCTAAATCTTTTTCTAGCATTTATCTTGCTCTTTTTTCCTTAATAACATTTTTTTTTTTTGCTTTATCTTGCTCCTAGCATGTTCTTGGTTTAGATCCATGTTCTTCCATGCTTGTTTATATGTTATTTGTCTTGATCAACATGTTTTATGCTTTAGATGCTTAGATCTTTTTTTTCCCATGTATTGTTTGTTTAGATCTACATGCCCACATGCTTGATATCATGTCTATGGTTATGCCTTGCTTAGATCTACATGTTTGTATGCATGTCCTATGTTTCTTTGCCTATATCCATGCTTGGATTTGTGTTCTTCCATGCTTTTTTGCTGACATCCACATGCTTAGATGTACATTCACATGCCTATATGCATATTTCCATGCTTATATGTGTAGATCGGTATATTTACATACTTAGATCGATGTTCTCTACATGCTTTATGCTATCTTCCATGTGCTTATGCGCTCCATGCCATGTTTGTATGCCTAGACCTAGGCTGTGTTTGTCATGTCATGTGCTATTGTAGCCCTTTTGTCAATTTTGTCTCTCTTTCTTGTGTTTTAGCCTAATGGTTAGGACCCGATCTATACCCTGTGGTCTTTATTATCATCCATACACCAAGGCCCATATCAAAAGGGTTTAAATCATTCCTATTTGCAAGTCTATGCTTGCTTGCTTCTATGCTTTATGCTTGTGTTAGACTTTCTAGTTCTAGGATTTGCAATGTTTGGCGCCCTCCGCGGGCTTGACCTTGTGTGGTTATATCTGACGCTCATGAGGTCTTGTTTAGATGTAACCATTTGTGAGGCATCTCCGGATGTTAGGTTGCTCTGTGCACACCCTTCCCGTTTCTGCTCCGTGCAATGCTATGCTTACCATGCTTGTTTGTGCCACCTGTTGGCTTAGTATGCATTTTTACACGCTTGTTCACATGTCCATGCATGAGTCTTGCTTGCTAGTTTGTTGTCCATGCTTCAACACAATGAAATTATGGACATTCGATCTAAACCTACATTTCTCCCTCGTGGACACTACCTTTTGTTTGCTTTCTTGCTTGTTTGCCTTTTTGCTTGTTTGGTTGTTTTCTTATTTCTTTGCTCGCCGTGTCTATCATGCTTATCTACTTTATGCCTCTTTCGTATGCTCTTCACATCTTTTCCTTCCATTGCTTGTTTGCTGGTCTCTTGTCTTTGCCTTTGCATGTACACATATGGAGCAAGGACGTATGGAGCTAGGGCACGGTCTCCCAGGTGCAAGCAAAAAAGGTGTAGATGCAAGCATGTAGATATAAGCCAAGTGGTCAAGTTCAGTAGGTTTAGAGGTTTAGCCTCTCCCATTTGGTTATGCACTCTTTTAAACCCCCTTCCTTCCTCCCCCCTTTCTTTCTTAGATGGGTTGTATTAGGTATATCATGTCATATATCATTCGTCCTCATCTCTAGAGTATGGCAACCCCTGTTTACTTTCCTGCACCTATATTTTGGGCCATGCTCTAGGGATGTAGGCATTTACTTTCCTGCTCTGTGTGCTTGCATTGTGCATGATGTGTGTGTGTGTGTGTGTGTGTATACCTACACCCCTTCCAATGTGATTGTCACAGTCCATGTCACCTAAGGCAAAGCGATGCCTAATTCCCGCCACGAAAGTAAGGTGACATGTCGCCGGATTTTCGTTGTGAAATCACCTAAAATTTGGCCAAGATTCCTGCCACAACTCCAAAGGTAGACAAACACCTTCCTCCATTGAAAGAGAGAGAGCACCCGAAGCTCCGCAAGAACCACACGCCAATCATCGAAAGGGGCCTCCAACGGGCCCTGCACACGTGAGTGCGTCGCCACAGCGGGTGGTCGAATGAAGGCCCAACGGTTTTCTCCGTTTCGGGCTGGGCGTCAAAACTAGGCTTGCACCCACTCCACAATTCCTTAGGTGTATTGGGAACTTATTTTGATGGAACTAAATTTAAAATATGCATTGCAATTTTTAGTGCATATCCCCAAAAGGAAATTGGTAAAGTTAAATAACTCATCATGGACCTAATCATTTCTTCAAAAGTCATATTCCTTCTCTCTTCTACACCATTTTTTTGAGGAGTTCCAAGTGCAGTCAATTGGGATACAATCTTATTTTGAGTTAAGTAATCCTTGAAATTCCCAAGAAGGTATTGTTGGAGTTTATGCCCTGAAATCCAATTTTTGGCATATCATAAATAATTAAATAGTTTAATTATATGAGATTATCTATAAATGAACTAATGGGACATTATCTTAGTCTACGAGATGCATCGTATGCGATTTATGTGAAAAGTCACAGAAGATATAAATCACAAGTTCTTTGTGAACTCAGAATTTTAGTTCATAGTCGATGATGAAATTGGGCATTTTATCTGCAAAGACTATAACATATCAACTAAGATGATTTGTCTTGATTATGGAAGTGGAGACTTCTAGTTGATATGTTGATATGTTTTAAGAGTTAGGAATACCATTTTTTTTTTCTATTTTTAATACTGCAATTTCCCTTATAAATATGTAACTTTGATGGTCAATACAAATTCCATATTTATAACAAATTTGTCATTTATGATTTATAGAAAATTATTTGCAAGCCCAAAAAAAAAAAAAAAAATCAACATCACATTTTTATAAGATCTTTAACATTCAAAGTAGCTACTCTAGGCAATGCTAGATAATTGAAAGCACTTGGTATGAATGGCAATCTCCTATACATCAATAGTTCACATTGGCGACTAAAATGTAGCAAGAGATCCGTATTTTGAAGCCTCAAAGATTAAGCCATACAAGGACAAGGGTCAGGGATAATTGTCAAATTTTTAATTATTTATTTGTTTATTGAGAATCAGATAGTTGTCAAATTTGATTGCATGAAACCAAAACCTAAAAATAAGAAACTACTTTCCAATTTGAAATTGTAAAATGGACTACTATATGGTCCTCATACCAATATTTAAGAGAGCTTATACAAAACAAAATTGACAGATTACCCTAGATAAATCCAATTGATACAGGTGTGAAACAAAATTCATTGACCAATTGAAAATAATTATAAGGATCAATATTCAGTGAGATTATCTCCTTCAACCTCATGCACCCTAAACCATATACGTTTCCACAATTGATTCTCAAAAAATAAAAAATAAAAACAAAACAATCATACATTTTACAACCAGTATAAACTTAAAAATTCATGTTTTCTTTATTAAGAAAAAAAAAAGGTTACATTTCCTAATTTCTTTTTCATTTATAGTACAATCTATATTTTCTCCCACGAAAATGAAAGAAAACATTGAATATGCCCACGGCCCACCTTACCTTTTCTTCTTGTCACTGTAGTTGTGTGCGATTTCCTGCTACTGCATATTCTTTTTTTCTGCAAAGCTGTACTAGCTCCTGCACCACTCCAATTTCTTCGTCTCCCTTGTTTCTTATGTTCTCCTTCAATTCTTTTGCCTTCCTGCTTACCCTCTCTCCATTTGTCTCCACAAATTCTCTGATCACCTTTGCCACCTCTTCTCTTTCAAGCCTCCCAATCAAGTCTCTCTTCACTTCTACACCCACGCCTAATTCCTCCACCAGCCTAGCATTCACTAGTTGATCAAGCTGCATGGGTATGGCTATAATTGGAACCCCAAACTTCACGCTCTCCATCATAGAACTCCATCCATAATGACTCACAAACTCACCAATGCTAGAATACTTTAGTATCTTCATTTGTGGTGCCCATCCCATCATAACCATCCCCCTATCTCTGACCCTTACAAGAAAACCTTTTGGAAGTACCATTTGAATATTGTCTAAAATCAAGGAACATTAATTGTACTTAATTCTTTTCTAATAAATAGATCCTCATAACTTAACCTTTATATATACACAGACCATCTCAAGAAAGACTAAAACCAAAATCCTTTTTATCGGGCATTAACATAGAGCCATGTGCATCTAAAGCACCTTTTACTATGATCAATGTAGTTGTATGTAATTATTTATAGTATGTCAATGTACAGAAAATACAAAGAATATAAATAGATTCTACTACAAAATCATGTCATTGCTAACGCATTATAAAGAAAGAAACCCAGTTTGTTCCACCATTTTATAAAATACCATAATCATATCAACTACTTGGGCCATTTAATACGGTTCACCACCATTATTCAATAATCAGCCGGATGACAACCAGAATTGGTGCCTAATCATGCCGACCATAAGAATTTGTTGACAAAGAAGCCAACGAAGAAATTACATGGAGATTTTAGTGACTACTGATAATAGTGGAGAACCTTTCTCCAATTGCAATGCATAGCAGAAAAAACTGATTTTATATTCTTTAGAATTAAGGCTTTTTGTTTAGTCAATAAATAGTATCAAACTATACAAACAAAGCAATTCCAGCTAAAAGCTGGATCTGATGTAACTAAAGCAACTATGAAATGATGAGCAAAGAATTACAAGGATAGTAACCCTATGCTCTTTTTAGTTGCAGAGATACGCTGTTATTGGCAAGCAAACAGAGAAGGATGTCATGCTAATAATAAAGGAACATCGTCAAAGAAAGGCATGTTCTTCTGCTGTAGCTCTTGATAAACCTCTGATCTAGAATTCTTTGGATCAGGAAGAACTAAACCTTGTTTTATGCGACCCATTCTCCTAACACACAGAACTTGCTTGGAAACAACTGGAAGCAGAGTGGTCTGATATTCTCTTAGAGCTGATTGTAAATTTTCTGCTCCACTCTTTGCAAGGCATTTGCCTAAAGCTGTTGCATCCAACATTGACATGTTCATGCTTCTTAGACCATGAGGAGTTGTGGGGGGAGCTGCGTCTCCAACTAATACCACGTTGTCCCATAAGATTTGTTCCAAGGGATCAGTATCATATATCAAATTCAAAAAGGGATCCTTTGTTTCTTGAATGACTCACGAACTCAGGAACCCAAACTTTCTCTGCTTCTAGATGCATCTTCTGCATCATCTCACTGCTCACTTTCATGGTTACTGAGTTTCCCTAAATATATTTTAATTAATATATCAGCTCCAGTTGACAGCACCAAAAAGTCTCAAAGCAAAAGAAATTTACCATTGTGATTTCATATATCTATTTTGATTTTTTTTGAATGATTCTATTTTGGGTCAAGACCAAAAGCTATCAAGCTGCTATGTCATGGGATGAACAGCATCTTAACAACTATTTAAACCAAGTGTCCTACATGTGCCTAAATGAATGCTTGCCCTTACCCATGAATATAGGCCTTGCTAATTCAGCTTGTATGCCCCTATTCTTATAAAGCCACTAAACCATACAATGAATCTTTTATCACTAAATACCAAAGAAAATTTATAATTAATATAGAATTGGATGTAACAAATTGGATGAAAGTAAGCAATCACCTTGAGTACAGGCTCGGGTTGGTTGACATACCAAATCCAATTAAGCCTTTTGTTTAGAAGCTCGTAAAACACACTGTGGGTGACAGAACCTAAGTCAAAGTACAAACACTTTCCCAGTTCAAGATATGCCCTATGGATGCCCTCAATAGTTTCTAAATTTTCATTTCCTGAAAAATCAAAAACCCCTCTCCATGCACAATAACCTGAATACCTTCAAAGGAATATTTTCATGACCAACTTCAAATCATAAGCAAGAAATCAAGAAAAAAAATTAAATAAGCAAACTTTCATTAGTTTTTAGTTAGAAAACCTCAATTTAAGGCCAGGAAGAAAACTCTGGCGGATAGAAGAGAGAGAGGTTCCCATCTGCTGCTGGCGGATAGAAGAGAGGTTCCCATCTGCTGCAACAAGTATATTACACACTATTTCAATTTCCTCATCAGTTTGTAGAACTATAGCCTTAATCTTGACAGATGTCCTGTCATCAAAAATGTAGAAAGAGAGGAAAAGGTGACCCCATAAAAGTATGTTCGGGGGCAACGCATTGTGAAGAAGGCCATGGAGATCAGCCCAATGTGCTCCTCTAAAATTGAAGTTGTTATCTCTTGTCAGTGTCCAACTGATCTTCTTCTCACTATCTATTGGTTGGTTCTGTTTTCAAACAAAAATCCATAAGGTGGCATGAAAACTAACTGTATTTTGATTTTTAAGTCCTTTATTTGTCTGTAATTTTTCAGGCGAGAACATTCTTGAATCAAAACATACATGGTTTATTCTAAAGATAAAGAATCAAAAGATGGCAGGAGAATTAAGTAACTGCTTGTGGTTGGCATTGCAGAGTTTCTTTTACCTGCTTTTTAACTATTTAACTAATGACATCCTAACTATAGTTGCAGTTGATTAATTTTATGACTTATGATCACAATTCCTTGAATGAACACTGGCAATGAAAGTTCACAAAATTTTATTTATTTATTTATTAGTAAACCTGATGTAAAAACAATGAGTTCTCATACCAAAATTAATGCAAAACAAAAAGCTCTAATACCAAAATTTGATGCAAGACAAAACCAAGAACAGAAATTTAAAAGAAAAATAGCACGATTGCATCACCTGAGATTGCCTGATCCTAGACAATCAAGAGAAAAATAAAAGAAGAAAAAATTTACAAAGAATCAAACAACATGGGATTAAAACTTTAATTGCCATGCCAACAGGTATACAACATGGGATTAAAATCCAAAATGGAAGGAAAAAGGCACATGAGAACTGATTGATCAAACAACCCTAAGGCACTACCAACATTCCTAAAGCTTTGAGATTTGCATTGATCTCTCACAGATTTAAAGAACCAATTGAGGTTTCCACATCTTCACTACTAATATACATGAAAAGAAACTCCTTATAGATTGACTAGCAAAGCATTAACTTATGAAACCAAGTACCTACCTGATGTTGAAAGACTAAAAGCCTTCATACAAGTTGTTCTATATGTTGAAAAACTAATCCCTTGCATATGCTAAATAACCATGCAACTATTTATCCTAACTAACTTCCCAAATGGACCAAATTATCCCTATACATGAGAACCCAATTCCAGCCATCAAAACAGTGTTCCCAATTTGCCAACATATATTAGCAACTATCAAGAAGGTGTTGTAGGAATACAGAGCTTAACAGAACAAGATAGGCTGATCGGCACACAGCACTTTAGGTCAAAGCTTTTGTGTCGAATTGTCATTAGTGTCGTTTGGCACTGATATCCTGTACCAAAGTGTTGTTCAGCACTCTTGGTCAGGAACCCAATTTTCCAGTCCCGCCTACATTCATCAAGTCAGTTTGAGTTTTGGGTTGAGTTCCTTTCAAACTCCATAGAGACTAAAGTTCTCCTTCATGGCTCTTTCATCCAATAATTCCTTATGAGAATCTACCATGATGTACCCAATGATAGTTAAGTTTATTATTAGAGCCAAATCTTCAATTGCTTCTACTTGGAAACTCCAATGACACCCAAACCAAGTCATTCCTAAAAGTATATACCTTCGCCATAAATGAAGTTTCGAATGATTTACTTGAGGGCAACGACTTGAGCCTGGATTAACGACAAACTCATCCAACCCAAATAATTTGAGAGAATCTTGTTCCGTTAAAAATCCCAAACAAAAACAGAGTTTTGAAGGAAAGTTAACCTGAGCATTTGTCTTTCTATTTTAGCTAGAGAAAAGTTAAAAATATTTTTTAATCATAAATTATTATAGATATATTTTCAAATGTTTGGATATATTAATTAATTATTATGAAAATCAGTGTCACCTGCAAAATTCTAAGCAACAAAAGAATTTGTAAAATCCAACTACCTATAACTACAAACAAGCAGCACATTATATAATAGAAAAATGTTAACAATATAGCAAAAGAATACCAATGATAGGAAGGGTGGTCCCAAACTCTCCCAATTTCAGCTTGTACAAAATGGTAGTCTTGCCCACTGCATGAAGACCCACCATTAGAATACGCATCTCCTTGGAAAAAGGCCAGCTGAAAAGCTTGGAGAAAGAGAACCCCATCTTTTATCTCAAGCTGAATTCCCAAAATCACAAGTCAAAGACCAAATCAACCTAACAAGAAAACACTCATATACATAATAATTATCTCATTATAATGATTTTGTAGTAGCCTACAGCACGACTTTTATAAACCTTGTTGTAAATTTCACAAGACCTATGGGATTATCTATATTATACTTTTTTTTTTATAAGTAAGAATGATATATATACGAAGGGCTACTCTATGCATGAAAAGCACAGGGCAAACCAAGAGAATACAAGAAGACAAAACAAAGCGAAGGAAAAGGAACTAGAGGACAAAAGAAATTACAAAAGAGAAAGGGAACAAAAAAAAGAAGGGAGAGAATCACTAGTCGTGAGTCCCCAAGCCCAAGACCAATCAAAGAGAGTCCCACTAAAAGAAGCAAGAATCTATATTATACTTGACCAAACATGACATCACTAAGTTAACCTTGTGTATTTCAAAAATATTGGTTTTCTTTAAGCATAACATCTCTAACTAAAACAAAGAAACCTAACCTAAGTTAGCTAGGAAATCACAATCTACATACAATAAAATGAAATTACGAAAGCTCCAAAAGAATCAGCTCTCTGTGTCCATGAGATGTAATCAATGACTAACAAATGAACTATTCTTCAGCTATATGATCGCAAGTTGGGAGTTTCCAACTCAATTCATTTACTTTAAATTGTAAATGTCAAAATGATTATACCATGAAGTTAATTTTGAATTACACTACAACCTAAGTTGCTTATCTCTTAGACAATTCAAGGAGAAGCACATACAAAATTATCAGCTAACTCCTTGAGTTGATAAACCAACCAAGCTAGACTAACAAAATTTGACTCAAGTCCATTGCACAAAAGCACCACAAGGCTTATAAGAGGGGGAAAAAAGGGAAGGGGGGAGGGGGGGGGACTCAGTCTGCATAAATGCAACTCCAAAACTTAATTTCATTGGAGGGAACATTTATTATCATTAATACCACTAGCTAAGGGACGTATAACCACACAAAAAATGCCAGATTTTAGAGCAACAATATTTAGCATTAACCTTAAATAAGAAAAAATTTTGAAACAACTATCCAGGAATATAGTTCCAACTTCCAAGCAACAATATGAGTGCACAATGAAATCACAACAAAAGATGGAACAGTTAAAGGTACAAACAATCATGCACATAAATGAAATAGAAAATCATCTTTAGAAACTATAAAATTGACCTGAAATGATACACATCTTTAAAGATTGACATGTGATGGATAAAATATGAAACTTGTCCTTGATGTTGAGAAACTAAAAAACCTTCACACAAGCTTTTGGAGAAATTCTTGAATGTTCTTATCTACTTGATTAGATGACAACAAGTCGAATAACATGCTTGCAACTGTCGCATTTGCTGAAAAACCCTTGTCAACCATTATTTCAAGATATTTAATTGCCTTTGATGTCTCATTGTGTTGCAATAACCCTTGGATTATTGTGTTATATGTGTGATCATTATATGAACAACCGCTCCTAGCCATTTTCTCAAATATCTCACTTGCTTCTTCTATCAATCCCTCTTTGCAAAGCCCTTTGAGCATTATGTTGTAAGTTCGAACATTGGGTTGCAATCCTTTCGTAGGTAGACTATAAAAGAGTTCTCTTGCAACTGTAAGATTTCTGACTATATGTAAGCTCTTTCGTAGGTAGACTATATGTGACTGTGTTAGGCCTGATTCCTCTTTCAATCATCACATCAAAAACTTCTGTTGCCTCTGTCAGCATTCCCTCTTTGCAAAGTGTGTCCACCAATATGTTGAAGGTCCTCACACTTGGCACGATCTTCCTCTGTGCCATCTTGTTCAACAAAGCAGTAGCCTCCCTCCACCTGCCGAAATTGCATAGGCCTTGAATTAAGGAATTGTAAGTGATAAGGTCCGGCTGAATGCCTTTACTCATCATTTCAGTCAAAAGGTTCAAGGCCTCAGTTACCAATCTATCCTTACATAAACTGTCAATGATTGTGTTATACGCTGTCAGATCAAGCTCAAAATTCCCTTCTTCCATCTTCCTAAGCAACCTAACAGCAATACTAGTGTGTCCAATCTTACATAGACAATTTAGTATTGTTCCACAAGTAATTGCATTAGGCTTATACCCATCCTTCCCCATTTCTTCTACCAACCTCACAGCTCCAGCAATATTACCTTGAAGACAGAGCCCCTTGACAAGGGTGTTTAGAGTAACAGAGTCTGGGTGATAACCAAGTTTCAAAATTGTTGCTAAGACAGAAAACCCAAAATCTAGACGGTTCAAATGGTAGAAGCAGTTAACCAAAGTATTAAGAGTATAAACATCAGGAGAGATACCGAATGATTCGATTCGTTTAATTAGAGAAATGACTACTGGGTAATGCCCCATTCTTGCAATGCCACCCAACACGTGATTAAAATTAGCAATGGAAGGCAAAGGGCGCATGTGAAGCATTGTATCAAACAGGTCTAAGGCATGATCAACATTCCTAAAGCCTCTAGATCTGCACTGGTCTCTAACAGATTTCAAGAATTGATCTTGATTGTGATTGTGATTCGAGTTTTTTTTTAGCACTAGCAATACTAGTAGCAGCAGCAGCAGCAGCAGCAAGAGTAGAATAACAATAAGAACGAAAACAAGAGTGGGAAGTACGAAGCAGCGTACCCATTTTCTTGAAGATCCAGCAAACTATACGGCAGCCGAAATTAGAACGAAACGATAGAGTTATCTCATGGTGAAAATTGAGAGATAGAGAATCGGTTCGGGTCGGGTCGGTCGGTTTTGAGGGCAGTTTACTTGAACTAAGCTACTGATAAAGTTATCTCATGGTGAGAGAGAGAGAAAGCATAAAAAAAATTATCTCATGGTGTGGTACTATTGATTGGGTTTTGGTGGGGGTAGTTTTGGAATTTTGTGTGCCTATTTTTTTTTTTTTTTGATAAATTTTGTGTACCTATTTAATAAGCCTGTGTCACGTATTATTATTTTGTCTCTGTCGATGACCAGGAAAAAAAAAAGTGGTTTTTGTTTGCTTGGACTATAAAAATGTAATGGTTTTTATGTATTTGCGACTATTAATTAATGATCCACTGTTGCATAAGTGTAATTAATTATTATTTGCACCTATATATACTCTATAATTAATTGGGAGTAACTGAGATCGCAAGTTTATTAATTTACTTATTATACGACCAAAATTAGATTTTTTGTATTTGTCTGGTAGTGGGGTTGAGCAGGCCAGCTTAACTAGTCTCGGGATTTACTGTTCTTAGGCCTTTCCACCTTTGTTTTTCTTAAACACAAATTATCAGATACTTTTCTGAAATGTCTGCCACAAGCTGAATAGCTTTTCCTTAAATAGACAAGGAAAAACTAAATCAGAAATTAGCAAAGGGCGCATGTGAAGCATTGTATCAAATAGGTCTAAGGCATGATCAACATTCCTAAAGCTTCTAGATCTGCACTGGTCTCTAACAGATTTCAAGAATTGATCTTGATTGTGATTGTAATTGTGATTGTGATACGGGTTTTTTTTAGCACTAGCAATACTAGTAGCAGCAGCAGTAAGAGTAGAATAACAATAAGAACGAAAACAAGTGTGGAAAGTACGAAGCAGCGTACCCATTTTCCTGAAGATCTAGCAAACAATTCGGCAGCCGAAATCAGAACGAAACGATGGGTTTGAGAATTGAGAAAGAGAGAGATAGAAATAGAGAATCGGTTCGGGTCGGGCGGTCGGTTTTGTGGGCAGTTTACTTGAACTAAGCTACTGATAATGTTATCTCATGCTGAGAGAGAGAGCATAAAAAAAATTATCTCATGGTGTGGTATTATTGATTGGGTTTTGGTGGGGGTAGTTTTGGAATTTTGTGTACCTATTTTTTTTTTTTTTTGATAAATTTTGTGTACCTATTTAATAAGCCTATGTCAAGTATTATTATTTTGCCTCTGTCAGTGACCAGAAAAAAAAAATTTTACTTTTTTTTTTTTTTTTGGGTTTTTGGGTGAAGGTTTTTGGTTGCTTGGACTATAAAAATGTAATGGTTTTTATGTATCTGCGACTATTAATTAATGATCCACTGTTGCATAACTGTAATTAATTATTATTTGCACCTATATTTGCTCTATAATTAATTGGGGGTAACTGAGATTATAAGTTTATTAATTTACTTATCATATGACAGAAATTAGATTTTTTGTTTTTGTCTGGTAGTGGGGTTGAGTAGACCAGCTTAACTAGTCTCGGGATTTACTGTTCTTAGGCCTTTCCGCCTTTGTTTTTCTTAAATTAGTGTTCTGGAAGAGTTTAATGATATAAAGTTTAATTAAAGAAGTACATCTTGGAATTCCTTGAGTTGACTGCATATTTAGGATGGATCGTCTTGATAAGGGGAATTCTAATATCGTTTACTGGTTCTATTTTGTAGCACAAAAAAAAAATGAAAACACCATTTTAGTCTCTACATTTTGGCGTTATAGTCAATTTGATCCCCGTTATTTTCAACTTGCATTTAATTTAGTTCTTACCGTTAACTCACTAATGAAAAATGCTTATGTGACAAACGGTTTGCACAGTTGACATGCTTAATATTAAAATATTAAATAAAATGTTGATGTGTCTAAATTGTAGTAACTGAAGATTGCCACATTAGTGCTTAAATGACAAAAAATTAACCACATTAGCTTTTAAATATATATTTCCTTTTTTACCAATTTATATTTTTTAATTTAAACTTTGAATTTTTTTTTTTTACAGTAAAACGATAGAAGTATATTAAAGAATAAAGAAGAAAAGAATACAAAGATTTAACACCTGAAGGTTGCACAAGTAGAAAAAACCAACTCAATGGCTATTAACTTCATGGAAAATTGAAAAAACCTAAAGAATAAAGAAGAAAAGTTAAAAAGAAAAAACAAAACTACAAATGTATAAAAAAGAGGATGAGTTCCATAATAGAGCTCATCGTTTGTGAAAGGCCGTAGTAAGTCTCTTGTACTCTTGAACTCTTTACTTTTTCGTATTTTTAACTTTTTTTTCTCCCACGTTAAAATATAAAAATGCATATGGGGGAATATGCTATTAAAGTAGTTGAACACAATTGGAGACAAATTTTCTTATTAAACGAACACCTCTTAGTCTCTCTTAGTCTCCAAATTCAATGGCTACGGTAGCAACACCTCCATTCTTCGCCTATTTTTCTTCGTTCTCCACCAACTCCATATCTCCTAATAAACACTCTTTAATAGTATCTTCTTTCTCCGGCCACCACTACTTTCTGTGTCGGCCGCCGCAACCTCCGTTGTGAACTCGACCATGCCCCACAATCCTCCACTCCCTCCAAAACCTTGCTGTTTCGGAGGCTCACTCCAATGGGGTTCACCAAACCCAGATTCTCCACAACCCAAGCATCCAGCACACCCACCACGGTGTCCGATTCATGGCCACAACTCAACCGTGTGATCCGGAAATTAAAAGAGAGGTGGAGATGAAGATAAGTGGTTTGGTAGATCTGGGTAAGGTTTGGGGTTTAGTTTAAATTTGGGATTTGGGTTCTTTGGCCATGAATAAGAGATAACAAAAGATGAGATAGAGATAAAGAAAGAGATAAAGATAGAGAAATGAAGTCATAAGGGCTGTTTGGATTTGCTGTTTCCATAACTCATAACTCTGATTCTATCACTCATAACTCAAACTGTGGGTCCCACGAAAAAAATTCTGTTTGGTTTTTGTTTCCAGTTTTTGTTTTTATCATTCAATTCTCCAATTTTTAAGTGATGAATTATGAAAACTGAAAACATAGGTGTTTTCATTTTCCAAAACTTAGTTTTCAATGGCATTTTTGTAATTAAATATACATGCATGGACCCACCATTAGTGCCTTGTTAAGTCCAGCTCTCCCTTTCACATCCCCACCAACAACTTTTTCCTTCACGCCAAAAACCCAGCCCACAGAAACTCTTCTCCATTCCCAAATCCAAAGCATACCTCTTCACACTTCATCCCCTTTTCACAACCACGCCGATTGAGCCTTCACCTCATCCAACCCACGGTGGCCACAGCTTAGACCAACGAACACGATGGCTAAGTTCTGGGCTTGGGTTCACTTCTTTCTTTCTTTCTTTCTTTCTTTCTTTTCTTTTTTTTCACATTGGGTTTCTAGGTTTGGTTGCATTTTTTTTTTTCCATTCCTTTTCACTAGGTTTCTGTTCTTCGCAAGGGATTGCAGTCCATCCCAACGGTGAGTCGTTTGCGAGAGAATCGTCGGTGTGACTTCCAGAGAGTCTTGCGGCAACAGAGATGGATGACTCGACTCGCCAACGGGGTTCGAGTGGGACTTTCGGTGACGGGGTTCGAGTGGGATTTCCGGCGACGGAGATATGATTGTGAATTCCAAGGCGCAACCTTTATCAGGCTCAGAACAATCACACCAGGCGCAACCTTGGGGTTTTTGAGTAAAAAAATAAAAAAGACATTAATTTGACAATATACTCACATGGGTCTTGTTGAGTTTGTGTTTTGATTATAACAGTATATGAGAATTGTAGGAAGAGTGTGAGTGTGATTGTGTGAGAGATCAGAGATGGGTCTTGCTATTTCTAGACAGTTTGTTTGTTTGTTTGTTTTCTGATTTGGTGGTGTATCATAAATAAGTATGAATGGAGTTTTGAATTTGGGGTGATGAGCTGCTTCTTCTATTTTGATGGTTTCGGGTTTGTGTTTTGGGAGAGTAACAGGGGTGAAGGGGAAATGAGAAAAGAGAAAATGGTGGAGAATGAGTTCCACGAGTAGGCATAACAGAAGGGTCTGACCACTTTATAGGTATGGGTCCCACAAAAAAGTAGAAAATTTGAGTGGTGAAAAGTTAAGTGATGGTGCCAAATAGACTTCGTGTAGGGAGTTGGGGTATTTTAAGTGATGAGTGACAAAAATTGAGTGAGGAGTGGTGAGTGATAAAAAAAATCCAAACAGGGCCTTAGAGATGAGCTAAAGGAAAACTAAGAAAAATGGATTTAGATGCGTTCTTGTGATACCGTGGATTTCTAAAAGAAAAAGATAAAAGTGAAAAACTAGAGAAAAGGAAAAAAAAAATCGGTAAAAAAGAAATTATATTTTTAAACGCTGATATGGCTAATTTTTTTTTTCATTTAAGCACTGATATGGCAACATCAGCAACTAATATTTAGACACATCAGCATTGTATTTAATAATTTAATATTAAGCATGTCAACTGTGCAAACCGTTTGTGCTATAAGTATTTTCTATTAGTGAGTTAATGGTAGGGACTAAATTAAATGAAAGTTGAAAATAACATGGATCAAATTAATTGCTACCAAAATATAGGGACCAAATTAATTGTGACACCAAAATGTAGGAACTAAAATGGTATTTTCGCAAAAAAAAAACTGTGTTTTTATTTTAGGCGAAAATGCACTTTTGGTCCGTATATTTTGAGCCGATTCTCGATTTGATCCCTAAATTGATTTCACTCCTAGGTCAGTCCCTGATTTTAGAAAATCGTTTTTATTTTGGTCCTTGCTGTCAACCTAGTAACAGAAAAATCTAAGGTGGCAAACGGAGTGTCCTATTTGTTGACATGGCACTGATGTGGCCATTAAAATATTATTTTAAAAAAATTATTTGTAATTTTTTAAATGCCACGTCAGATTTAAATTAATAAAATTTAAAAAACAAACTATTTAGTCTCTCAAACCGTACAAGGCCCCTGGCTCCGATGGCCTGCATGTGGAATTCTTCCAAAGAATTTACTTCTTGCCTAATGTAGCTGCTGAGATAAGGGAGGAATTATGCAGTGTTGTTGAGTTTCGATCCACCCCAAATTTGGGAAAGTACATGGGATTTCTACTAAAACTCCCAGCTTCCACTAGTCAGGACTTTAACTTTGTGATTGAGAGGGTACAAAGTAAGTTGGCTAGATGGAAGGGCCATTTGCTGTCCTTTGCAGGTTGAGTGGTGTTAACTAAGTCAGTTTTAGGTGCTGTCCCAAGTTATGTCATGCAGGTGTGATGCTACTTGGTAGGGTGCTTAATTCTGTGGACCGGGTTTGCGGAAACTTCATTTGGAGGTCCACAGAAGAAAAAAGGAAGCTGCATATGGTTGGGTGGGATAAAATCACCCGACCAAAAGGAGAAGGGGGTCTGGGAGTCCCTGCAGCTCGGCCTAGGAACTTAGCACTTGCAGCAAAGCCTGGATGGAGGCTGAAGAATGAGAAAGAAAAGAGTTGGGCAAAGATTTTGACCATGAGTATCAAAATCCCAACAGATCGTGCTCTAAAACTTGACATAAAGAAGGGACAGGCCATCTATTAGAAAGGGGCGAAGTGGTTGATTGGGCATAATAGTTCCCTGAGTCTTTGGATTGATAGGTGGCTGGATGCTGGTCCTCTTTGTGAATTAATCCAAGGGCCCCTAAATAGAGATGAAGAACAGCTTCTAGTTAGGGATGCTGTCTCAAATGGGAGTTAGAATCTTCATGAATGCTTTTTTTTTTTTCACACTAATCTAGTCCGAAAAATTAGAGCTATTCCTATTCCAATGTTCTCTAATATCAGCGATAGTTTATCCTGGGTCTCATCTTCATCTGGTAGGTTTGATACAAGAAATGCTTACACTGTGGCCTGTGACAACCCCATCATGCAAAACCCCTTTGGTGGAACTTGGATTTGGAAGGTGGACACTTTGCCGAAGAACCAAATGTTCATCTGGAAGAGCTTTCTCAATAGCATACTGGTGAAGGATGTGCTGCCGAGAAGGCGTATTGAATTGGATGCTAGTTGTGTTTGCTGTGGTGAAGGGCCTAAGACCATTGCACATGTGTTGAGAGATTGAAGATTTGCTAAGAAGCTCTGGGATGAAGCTGGGGCCACTAACCACTTCCCAAAGTTTTGTAACATGGAGCTTTATGTTTGGCTTAAAACTAACAGCACCGGTAGTAAGGATTCTGGTATGGACACGCTGCCATGGAGGATCCTCTTTACTTTTGGCATTTGAAACCTGTGGCTCATGAGGAATAAGGCGGTGTTTAGAGAGTTAGCTCTGGGTCATAACACCCTAGGCAACAAGGTATATGGCAGCAGAGTTTTACTTTTGTGCGGGGAAGATTAAAACCATCCAACCAAGGCAAGAAGCAGCGTATTGTTAGGAAAAACCGGATATCAATTGGTTTAAAATCAACACGGATGGCTCAGCCACAGGAAACAAGGGCAAGGCTGGAAGAGGGGGGGGTTAATCCGGGATCGCAAAGGTGTTTGGATTTATGGGTTTGCGCGGGGCATTGGGTGACCACAATTTTGGAGGCAGAACAGTGGGCCCTTCGGAATGGACTTCAAAGATGCAAGGAGTTAAACATCCAGGCAGTTGAAGTAGAATTAGATGCTATGATTGTGGTTGATTGGGTTGGTGGCTCAAACTATCCTAACAATTCTCACCTTTCTCTTATTGCGAACTGCAGGTACCTCCTCAATCAGCTATCCCAAGTGAAGATCAAACACTGCTTTAGAGAAGCAAATCATTGTGCAGATGCGCTTGCCAAGTATGGTGCTCTTAATGTGGTAGGTGGTTTTCAAGAATTGAAGAGTATAGCATTTTTTTTGCAGATTTATTTTTTATTTTTTATTTTTGGACTAGAGAATAGTAGGTGGTTTTCATGATTTGAATGCAAGTACCATGTTGTGTTTGAGAATTTACTAAGCACTAATTTTTGAATCAAATTGCATGGTAGCTCTACCAAATTGTTGAGAATTGAATTAAGCATTGTGGATATTTTTTACATTTACTATTGGTGAATTTCCTCTCTTGTTGTCTTCCTCATCATGATCATCTTCTTCTTCATCTTCATTCTCACTGCCCTTATTATCTCCTACATCCTTGAATTCGTCCTCCAGTACAGAGGGTCATATCAGAAAACAATTCTAATAGATTCTTAGAATTCAGATGACTAGGACATCTACTCATAAGTCATACCCCCTTCCCATTCTTAATAACCTTTAGAGAGTACTGACAATTACATAATATATCACAACTCAATGCTTTAAATAACTCTTGCAAACCTCATTTTGTTTTACATGGCATGTAAGGCATCCAACTTCCTGCTATGTCACCACAATTTATATATTCTAGGAAACATTTATAATTTTCAACATGTATATACAATCCTTTTCATTTGTAATGACAACAATTCGGAAGTAATGCAATATAGGATAAACCAACTCCTAAAATTTTTTGGCATACAAGAACCACTTAATTTTTTTTTACACAGTTTTTTAAATTTATCATGAAAATGGTATTAAAACCTTTTAAAAAAATATTGTACATTAACAAATGCCTAAAAGCATCCACTAACAAGACCCTTGAAAATATTCCACCAAAAATGGTGGTCATAGTACACAGTTTAATGTTTTACCATAGGTGTGATTCCCTAATCATACCTATATGTTACTTGATCCCCATCAATTGTATGAATAGTAACACCTATGTTAGTTATGTACCATAGATTTAAATGCACATGTATATAAGTGCATACTATATTTAGGTGATAATGTACCATATGGCATGGAACAATAACTATACAAGTGAGCCTTTTTTTTTTTTTCTTAAAAAAAAAGTATAGCCCTGTGGCTACGTACTATTTAAGTGACAATGTACCATGTGGCATGGAACAATGCCTACACCTGTGAGCTTTTTTTTTTTTTTCCTTAAAAAAAAGTATGATTTATAGAAAATTATACAACTTTGAGGACCAATACAAAATTCCATGTTGATAACACCTGAATTTGGCATTAATGATTTATAGAAAATTATTTGCAAGCCCAAAATAAAGAAAAAAACAATCAACATCATATTTTTATTAGATCTTTAATGTTCAAAGTAGCTAATCAAGGAAATGCTAGATAATTGAAAGCACTTGATATGAATGGCATCCTCCTATACATCAACAGTTCACATTGGTGACTAAAATGTTGCAAGAAATTCGTATTTTGGAACTTCTAAGATTGTATAGAGAAAATTGTGAACCTATGTTTCATTAAGCCAAACAAGGACAAGGGTTAGGGATAGTTGTCAAATTTTTAATTATTTATTTGTTTATTGAGAATCAGATAGCTGTCAAATTTGATTGCATGAAACCAAAACCTAAAAATAAGAAACCACTTTCCAAATTGAAATTGTAAAATGGACTATTATATAGTCCTCATACCAATATTTAAGAGAACCTATTTATACACAACAAAATTGACAGATTACCCTAGATAAATCCAATTGATACTGGTGTGAAACAAAATTCATTGACCAATTGAAAATTATTATAAGGACCAATATTCAATGAAGACATAATTAGATTGTCTACTTCAACCTCATGCACCCTAAACCATATAAGTTTCACATTGATTCTCAGAAAAAAAAAAAAAAAAAAAAAAAAAAAAAAAAAAAAAACAACAACAACAACAAAAATAAAAACAAAAACAAAAATAAAACAATCATACATTTTAGTACAACCAATATAAACTTAAAAATTCATTTTTTTTCTTTATCAAGGAAAAAAAGGGTTACATTTCCTAATTTCCTTTTCATTTATAGTATGATCTATGATCTATATTTGCTCCCGTGGAAATAAAAGAAAACATTGAATATACCCACCTTACCTTTTCGTCTTGTCATTATGGTTGTGTGCAATTTCCTGCTACTGATTATTCTTTTTTCTTCTTGTCATTATGGTTGTGTGCAATTTCTTGCTACTGCTTATTCTTTTTTTCTGCAAAGCTGTACTAACTCCAGTACCACTCCAATTTCTTCATCTCCCCTGTTTCTTATATTCTCCTTCAATTCTTTTTTCCTTCCTACTCACCCTCTCAACATTTGTGTCCACAACAACCTCTCTGATCATCTTTGCCACCTCTTCTCTTACAAGCCTCCCATTCAAGTCTCTCTTCACTTCTACACCCACACCTAACCCCCCCACCAGCCTAGCATTCACTGGTTGATCAAGGGGCATGGGTATGGCTATAATTGGAACCCCAAACCTCATGCTCTCCATCACATAACTGCAACCATAATGACTCACAAACCCACCAATGCTAGAATACTTTTGTATCTTCATTTATGGTGCCCATTCCTCCATAACCATTCCCCTATCTCCGACCCTTACAAGAAAACCTTTTGGAAGTACCATTTGAATATTGTCTAAAATCAAGGAACATTAATTGTACTTAATTCTTTTCTAATAAACAGATCCTCATAACTTAACCTTTATATATACACAGACCATCTCAAGAAAGACTAAAACCAAAATCCTTTTTATCGGGCATTAACATGGAGCCATGTGCATCTAAAGCACCTTTTACTAAGATCAATGTAGTTGTATGTAAATATTTATAGTATCTCAACGTACAGAAAATACAAAGAATATAAATAGATTCTACTACAAAATCATGTCATTACTGAGGCATTATCAAGAAAGAAACCCAGTTTATTCCACCATTTTATAAAATACCATAATCATATCAATTACTTGGGCCATTTCATATGGTTCACCACCATTATTCAGTAATCACCAGGATGACAACCAGAATTGGTGCCTAATCATGCAGACCATAAGAATTTGTTGACAAAGAAGCCAACGAAGAATTTACATGGAAACTTTAGTGACTACTGATAATAGTGGAGAACCATACTCCAATTGCAATGCATAGCAGAAAAAACTGATTTTATATTCTTTAGAATTAAGGCTTTTTGTTTAGTCAATTAATAGTATAAAACTATACAAACAAAGCAATTCCAGCTAAAAGCTGGATCTGATGTAACTAAAGCAACTATGAAATGATGAGCAAAGAATTACAAGGATAGTAACCCTATGATCTTTTTAGTTGCAGAGATACGCTGTTATTGGCAAGAAAACAGAGAAGGATGTCATACTAATAACAAAGGAACATTGTCAAAGAAAGGCATGTTCTTCTGCTCTAGCTCTTCATAAACCTCTGATCTAGAATTCTTTGGATCAAAAGGCTCACGATCAGGAAGAACTAAACCTTGTTTTATGCGACCCATTCTCCTAGCACACAGAACTTGCTTGGAAACAACTGGAAGCAAAGTGGTCTGATATTCTTTTAGAGCTGATTGTAAATTTTCTGCTCCACTCTTTGCAAGGCATTTGCCTAAAACTGTTGCATCCAACATTGACACGTTCGTGCTTCTTAGACCATGAGGAGTTGTGGGGTGAGCTGCATCACCAACAAATGCCACGTTGTCCCAAAAGATTTGTTCCAAGGGATCAGTATCATATATCAAATTCAAAAAGGGATCCTTTGTTTCTTGAATGACTCACGAACTCAGGAACCCAAACCTTCTCTGCTTCTTGATGCATCTTCTGAATCATCTCACTGCTCACTTTCATGGTTACTGAGTTTCTCTAAATATATTTTAATTAATATATCAGCTCCAGTTGATAGCACCAAAAAGTCTCAAAGCAAAAGAAATTTACCACTGTGATTTCATATATCTATTTTGATTTTTTTTGAATGGTTCTATTATGGGTCAAGACCAAAAGCTATCAAGCTGCTATGTCATGGGATGAACAGCATCTTAACAACAATTTAAACCAAGTGTCCTACATGTGTCTAAATGAATGCTTGCCCTTACCCATGAATATAAGCCTTGCTAATTCAGCTTCTATCACCAAATACCAAAGAAAATTTATAATTAATATAGAATTGGATGTAACAAATTGTATGAAAGTAAGCAATCACCTTGAGTACAGGCTCGGGTTGGTTGACATACCAAATCCAATTAAGCCTTTTGTTTAGAAGCTCGTAAAACACACCGTGGATGCCAGAACCTAAGTCAAAGTACAAACACTTTCCCAGTTCAAGATATGCCCTATGGATGCCCTCAATAGTTTCTAATTCTAAATTTTCATTTCCTGAAAAATCAAAAACCCCTCTCCATGCACAATAACCTGAATACCTTCAAAGGAATATTTTCATGACCAACTTCAAATCATAAGCAAGAAATCAAGAAAAAAAATTAAATAAGCAAATTTTCATTAGTTTTTAGTTAGAAACCTCAATTTAAGGCCAGGAAGAAAACTCTGGGCAAATAGAAGAAAGGTTCCCATCTGCTGCAACAAGTATATTACACACTATTTTAATTTCCTCATCAGTTTGTAGAACTTTAGCCTTAATCTTGACAGATGTCCTGTCATCAGAAATGCAGAAATAAAGGAAAAGGTGACCCCATAAAAGTATGTTCGGGGGCAACGCATTGTGAAGAAGGCCATGGAGATCAGCCCAATGTGCTCCTCTAAAATTGAAGTTATTATCTCTTGTCAGTGTCCAACTGATCTTCTTCTCACTATCTGTTGCTTGGTTCTATTTTCAAACAAAAATCCATAAGGTGGCATGAAAACTAACTGTATTTTGATTTTGAAGTCCTTTATTTGTCTGTAATTTTTCAGGTGAGAACATTCTTGAATCAAAACTTACATGATTTATTCTAAAGATAAAGAATCTAAAGGTGGCAGGAGAATTAAGTAACTGCATGTGGTTGGCATTGCAGAGTTTCCTTTACCTGCCTTTTAACTATTTAACTAATGACATCCTAACTATAGTTACAGTTGATTAATTTTATGACTTATGATCACAATTCCATGAATGAACACTGGCAATGAAAGTTTACAAAAATTTATTTATTTATTTATTAGTAAATCTGATGTAAAAACAATGAGCTCTCATACCAAAATTGATGCAAAACAACAAGCTCTAATACCAAAATTTGATGCAAGACAAAACCAAGAACAGAAATTTAAAAGAAAAATAGCATGATTGCATCACCTGAGATTGCCTGATCCTAGACAATCAATAGAAAAATAAGAGAAGAAAAAATTTACAAAGAATCAACCAACATTGGATTAAAACGTTAATTGCCATGCCAACGGGTATACAGCATGGGATTACAATCCAAAACGGAAGGAAAAAGTCACATGAGAACTGATTGATCAAACAACCCAAAGGCACTACCGACATTCCTAAAGCTTTGAGATCTGCATTGATCTCTCACAAATTTAAAGAACCAATTGAGGTTTTCCACATCTTCACTACTAATATACATGAAAAGAAACTCCTTATAGATTGACTAGCAAAGCATTAACTTATGAAACCGAGTACCTACCTGATGTTGAATGACTAAAAGCCTTCATACAGGTTGTTCTATGTGTAAAAAAACTAATCCCTTGCATATGCTAAATAACCATGAAACTATTTATCCTAACTAACTTCCCAAATGGACCAAATTATCCCTATACATGAGAACCCAATTCCAGCCATCAAAAACAGTGTTCCCAACTTGCCAACACATATTAGCAACTATCAAGGAGGTGTTGTAGGAATACAGAGTTTAACAAAACAAGATAGGCTGATCGGCACACAGCACTTTAGGTCAAAGGTTCTGTGTCGAATTGTCATTAGTGTCGTTCGTTTCTGATATCCTGGACCAAAGTGTTGTTCAGTACTCTTGGTCAGGAACCCAATTTTCCAGTCCCACCTTCATTCATCAAATCAGTTTGAGTTTTGGGTTGAGTTCCTTTCAAACTCCATAGAGACTAAAGTTCTCCTTCCTCTCCTCCAATAATTCCTTATGAGGATCTACCATGAGGTACACAACGATAGTTAAGTTTATTTTTAGAGCCAAATATTCAATTGCTTCTACTTGGAAATGTTGGGTAATATACATGTTTGCATCGCATACAAAACATACGCAGCGAAAAATAAACGGATCTACTTCATTCGCAATTGATAACATGCACTATGTAAGTTTCAGAATATAAGAACAAGAGAGTGTACCTTGATGCAGTGAAATTCAAAATCAAATGAAGAAGTTCTCGGGAACACTTTCAATCTTCACTCCAATTCCACTTGATGCCCAAGATGTGTGGTCTCTCAATCAGTTCTATGTTTTCTAGAGAGAATATGAAAGAGTGTCTCTCTTCCTTATTTCATGTTATTTATATTAAACATACAAACCATTTTATTCTATATAAAATTTTGTATGTTTCTCTCCACATAACTGATTATCTAATTGGGCTAGCCTTTTGGGCCTTCCCAATTGGGCTTTAATGTGTGGCTTGGAGTGGGACCAAAAGGGAACAAATAAGACACTAGCTCCAATGGGCCTTGGGCTTTTCTGTCAACTCTTGACAAGTCCAAAGTTACCATTAATTATATTTATTACCACTATATAAATATAATTGCACTCTAGGCCTCATTGATAAATTATATCCCAAGACTTTATTATACATGCAACCCCTTCATAAAATATTCGTAGTAATACAAAGTCATGAATATAGACTGCCACTTTGTGGATTACTACATCTTAATCCTTGAGTACCCGGTTTAATCCTTTTTAAGTTATTCATCATATATTTATGAAATCCAATTTCATAAATATATACTTTTGTCTTACTAAAGTGGTTAGGCCTAACTCTCTGAATAACTGAACCCATTAAACTTATCTCAAGAGAATATTTTATATCTCCGTTAAGAGACTATGAATTCCATCTTGAGAATATATGTTCCATCAACACTAAATGTGGCTGCCCAACATACTGAGGTTTTGACCGTTACTTTAGATCTCACTCCTGATATATCAAAGCAACCTACATTTCATGATCAGGTCCATTATTTTCTCAGAATTAAGAGTTTATGTGAATACAAGTCGTGAGATTTATTATTCAATTGACAGTCGTTAGGAGAATAATAAATCTCACAGCGGTCCAGTTCAATATGTCTTAAGTCTTAAAACATATCAACATATTAACTAGAAATCACCATTTTCATGATCAAGACAAATCATCGTAGTTAATATGTTATAGTCTTCGCAGATGAAATGCCCAATTTTATCACCGACTACGAACCAAAATTCTGAGTTTACAAAGAACTTGTGATCTATATCTTCTGTGACTAAATCACATAAATCACATACTATGCATCTCATGGACTATTTGATAATGTCCGAATATTCATGTTACCATTATTTTAGATAAGAATAAAACAACTTTATTAAACACAATATTAAGTCATACATCATTTCTCACATAATGTCATACATAATATCATACATAGCATCATACAATAGGATTTAAGGGCGCATATCCTAACAGGAAACTCCAATGACACCCAAACCAAGTCATTCCTAGAAGTATAAACCTTCGCCATAAATGAAGTTCCAAATGATTTACTTGAGGGCAACGACTTGAGCCTGGATTAACGACAAACTCATCCAACCCAAATAATTTGAGAGAATCTTGTTCTATTAAAAATCCCAAACAAAAACAAAGTTTTGAAGGAAAGTTAACCTGAGCATTTGTCTTTCTATTTTAGCTAGAGAAAAGTTAAAAATATTTTTTAATCATAAATTATTATAGATATATTTTCAAATATTTGGATATATTAATTAATATATATATATATATATATATATAAAACCGAAACCTCTGAAACTCCCACAATTTTCCACATCATCATTTTTATTTATAATTTTTTTTTAATTTTTAAAACTAAATAATGAGAGAGTCCTAACAGGAGTCTCTTTCTCTCTCTTTTTTCCTCATAATTTTAATTTATAAAAAATTTTGATTTTTTAAACTAAATAGTGAGAGAGTCCTAATAAGAGTCTCTCTCTCTTTTTTCCTTAATCCTAATAGGGATTTCTTTTTTTTTTTTTACGTGAGTCTTTTTTTTTTTAACCTAAAGCGAGCCCTTAAAAAAAAAAATCTAACGTGAGGTCTAATTAAAAAAAATTATTTTTTTAATCCTAATTCTAACGTAAGTTTTTCAAAAAGTTAAAATTTTCGATTTTTCATTATATATAGATAATAATAATAATGATATGGTAAGCTGTAAGAATATGAGAATGCAATTTGTAGATCTACTATCAAGATAACATAGATTAGATTGGTAGTAGATAGTAGATTTAATTGCAGTTAAGTATTATGTGAAGTTATCACCATAGAATAGCCCACATCGGAATGTGTTATGTGAAACCAATGATATGAAAGAAAAATAATTTTCCTAAATCATTATATTGAAGAAATTAGTTATTTTCATTCATTGTCAAATTATACATTTTTAAAATTTAAGTCATATACCTTTAAGTAAAATAAGTACTTTTGATTTTTATTTAACTATCCCATGCATCGCACGGGTTAGCGACTAGTTATTATGAAAATCAATGTCACTTGCAAAATTCTAAGCAACAAAAGAATTTGTAAAATCCAACTACCTATAACTACAAACAAGCAGCAAATTATATACTAGAGCAATGTTAACATTATAGCAAAAGAATACCAATGGTAGGAAGGGTGGTCCCAATCTCTCTCAATTTCAGCTTGAACAAAATGGTAGTCTTATCCGCTGCATGAAGACCCACCATTAGAATACGCATCTCCTCGGCAAAAGGCCAGCTGAAAAGCTTGGTGAAAGAGAACCCCATCGTTTATCTGAACCTAAATTCCCAAAATCACAAGTCAAAGACCAAATCATCCTAACAAGAAAACACTCATACATAATAATTATCTCATTATAATGATTTTGCGGTAACCTACAGCACGACTTTTATAAACATTGTTGTATATTTCACAAGACCTATGGGATTGTCTATATTATACTTGACCAAACATGTCATCACTAAGTTAGCCTTGTGTATTTCAAAAAGATTGGTTTTCTTTAAGCATAACATCGCTAACTAAAACTAAGAAACCTAACCTAAGTTAGGCTAGGAAATCACAATCTACATACAATAAAATGAAATTACAAAAGCTCCAAAAGAATAAGCTCTTTGTGTGCATGAAATGTAATCAATCACTAACAAATGAACTATTCTTCAGCTATATGATTGCAAGTTGGGAGTTTCCAACTCAATTCATTTACTTTAAATCGTAAATGTCAAAATGATTATACCATGAAGTTAATTTTGAATTGCACTACAACCTAAGTTGCTTCTCTCTTAGACAATCCAAGGAGAAGCACATACAAAATTATCAGCTAACTCCTTGAGTTGACCAACCAACCAAGCTAGACTAACAAAATAGGACTCGAGTACACCGCACAAAAGCACCACAAGATTTATAAGAGGGGGAAAAAAGGGAAGGGGCAGGGGGGTGGGGACTCAATCTGCATAAATGCAACTCCAAAGCTTAATTTCATTGGAGGGAACATTTATTATCATTAATTCCACTGGCTAAGGGACGTATAACCACACAAAAAATGCCAGATTTTAGAACAACAATATTTAGCATTAACCTTAAATAAGAAAAAATTTTGAAACAACCATCCAGGAATATAGGTTCCAACTTCCAAGCAAAATTATGAGTGCACAATGAAATCACTACAAAAGATAGAACAGTTAAAGGTACAAATAATAATGCACATAAATGAAATAGTAAATCATCTTTAGAAACTATAAAATTTACCTAAAATGATACACATCTTTTAAAGATTGACATGTGAAACTAAAAAACCTTCACACAAGCTTCAGGAGAAATTCTTGAATGTTCTTATCTACTTGATTAGATGACAGCAAGTTGAGTAACATACTTGCAACTGTCGCATTTGCTGAAAAACCCTTGTCAACCATTATTTCAAGATATTTAATTGCCTTTGATGTCTCATTGTGTTGCAGTAACCCTTGGATTATCGTGTTATATGTGCGATCGTTAGGTGAACAACCGCTCCCATCCATTTTCTCAAATATCTCATTTGCTTCTTCTATCAGTCCCTCTTTGCAAAGCCCTTTGAGCATTATGGTGTAAGTTCAAACATTGGGTTGCAATCCTTTCGCAGGTTGACTATAAAAGAGTTCTCTTGCAACTGTAAGATTCCCGTCATTACACAAACCGTCAATCAAAATGTTGTAAATCACAATATCGTTGCCCAACGTTTTGTCTTCCATCTCAAGAAACACTTTTACTGCCTCAACAACTTATCCATTCTTACACAGGCCGTCCAACAAGACAGCATAAGTTTGGGGATCTGGAAGTTGGCCACAAGCCTGCATTTTATGGAATAGCTCTAGAGCAGCCTTGTGTCTCTCCACTCGACAAAACCCACCTATAAGAGTGTTGTAAGTCACAACATCAGGAGTTACTCCCTTGTTGGACATTTCATTAAAGTGATTCATTGCCTCATAAATTTTTTTATTTTTACAAAACCCATTAATCAATGTGTTATAGCTAAAAACATCGGGTGAACAACCCCTCTCAACCATCACGTTCAATGCTTCGATGGCATCGTTCAATTTATTTTGCAAACAGTATCCACCAATTAAAGAATTATAAGAGACTATGTCAGGCTCAATACCTCTTTGAATCATCTTATCAAAAACTTTTTTTGCCTCTATCAACATCCCCTCTTTGCAAAATGCATCCACCAATATGTTGAAAGTCCTCACACTTGGCACGATCTTCCTCTGTGCCATCTCGTTCAACAACGTAGTAGCCTCTCTCCACCTGCCGCAATTACATAGGCCTCGAATTAAGGAATTGTAAGTGATAAGGTTCGGCTGAATGCCTTTACTCATCATTTCAGTCAAAAAGTTCAAGGCCTCAGTTACCAACCTATCCTTACATAAACTGTCAATATTGTGTTATACACTGTCAGATCAAGCTCAAAATTCCCTTCTTCCATCTTCCTAAACAACCTAATAGCCATACTAGTGTGTCCAATCTTACACAGACCATTTAGTATTGTTCCACAAGTAATTACATTAGGCTTATACCCATTCTTCTCCACTTCTTCTACCAACTTCACAGCTCCAGCAATGTTACCTTGAAGACAGAGCCCCTTGACAAGGGTGTTTAGAGTAATAAAGTCTGGGTGATAACCAAGTTTCAAAATTGTTGCCAAGACAGAAAACCCAAAATCTAGACGGTTCAAATGGCAGAAGCAGTTAACCAAAGAATTAAGAGTATAAACATCAGGAGAGATACCAAATGATTCGATTCGTTTAATTAGAGAAATGACTACTGGGTAATGCTTCAATCTTGCAATGGCACCCAACATGTGATTAAAATCGTCAATGGAAGGCAAAGGGCGCATGTGAAGCATTGTATCAAACAGGTCTAAGGCATGATCAACATTCCTAAAGCTTCTAGATCTGCACTGGTCTCTAACAGATTTCAAGAATTGTTCTTGATTGTGATTGTGAGTGTGATTCGGGTTTTTTTTAGCACTAGCAATACTAGTAGCAGCAGCAGCAGTAAGACTAGAACACCAATAAGAACGAAAACAAGTGTGGGAAGTATGAAGCAGCGTACCCATTTTCCTGAAGATCCAGCAAACTATTCGGCAGTCGAAATCAGAACGAAACGATAGGGTTTGGGAATTGAGAAAGAGAGAGATAGAAATAGAGAATCGGTTCGGGTCGGGTCGGGTCGGGTCGGTGGGGTTTGAGGGCAGTTTATTTAAACTAAGCTACTGATAAAGTTCTCTCATGGTGAGAGAGAGAGAGAGCATAAAAAAAATTATCTCATGGTGTGGTATTTCATTGGGTTTTGGAATTTTGTGCACCTATGTTTTTTTTTTTGGATAAATTTTGTGTACCTATTTAATAAGCCTGGTTTTTATGTATTCGCGACTATTAATTAATGATCCACTGTTGCCAGGGGGGGGGGGGCGAGGGGGGCAGGCGCGCCCTTGAACTTTCAAATTTTTTGACTAATAATGTGAAATACCTTATTTTCCCCCCTTGACACACACACACACACACACACACACAAATACTCTGAACACAAAAACAATTCATGTTACCTTTGCTTTCCTTGTAGTAGTAGACTTCTACTTTTAGTACAATTCTATATATAAAACCCTGGGTCCTACTTGGTAATGATTAAAAAAATAAAAAATAACAACTTTGCTACACCTACCCAGAACAAAAATTAGTACTAGCATAGAACTCTGAAAAAAAGGGTACATATAATGCAAACAAAGCACGCCTCCCATAAAAAGGAAAAAAAATTTCCTTTCATACCGGTCTCTTTCTTTGGATCTCAGAGTTTCTGTAGAGTTCTTAAAAGCATTCAGTAGATAAATGATTGCTTAGTCACATATATTGAGAAAGATATATTCAAGATTATTAAGTGTGAAGAAATCATATAGCGGTTTCAAAATATGAAAAATCGTTGAGGGCAATTAAGTAAAATAAGCTAAGTGTGAAAAAATAAATTAAAGTTTACATTTTATGTTAGATTCTGTATGACAATTACATTATCATATAGTTGTTTATTTATTTTGTTATTAATATTGATTAATTTTTTACTTCCAATCTTGTCTTTTAATCTTGCCCCTCCTGACCTAAATTCCTAGCTTCGCCACTGACTGTTGCATAAGTGTAATTAATTATTATTTGCACCTATATATGCTCTATAATTAATTGGGGGTAACTGAGATTGTAAGTTTATTAATTTACTTATTATATGACAGAAATTAGATTTTTTGTTTTTTGTTTGGTAGTAGGGTTGAGCAGGCCAGCTCAACTACTCTCGGGATTTACTGTTCTTAGGCCTTTCCGCCTTTGTTTTTCTTAAATTAGTGTTCTGGAAGAGTTTAATGATATAAATTTTAATTAAAGAAGTAAATACTGGAATTCCTTGAGTTGACCGCAAATTTAGGATGGATCGTCTTGATAAGGGGAATTCTAATATCGTTTACAAGTTCTATTTTGTAGCAAAAAAAAAAGGGTGAAAACACCATTTTAGTCCCTACATTTTGGCGTTATAGTCAATTTGATCCCTGTTATTTTTAACTTGCATTTAATTTAGTCCCTACCATTAACTCACTAACGAAAAATGCTTATGTGACAAACGGTTTGCACAGTTGACATGCTTAATATTAAAATATTAAATAAAATGCTGATGTGTCTAAATTGTAGTGGCTGAAGATTGCCACATTAGTGCTTCAATGAGAAAAAATTAACCACATTAGCTTTTAAAAATATATTTCCTTTTTTACCAATTTTTTTTTTAAATTTAAACTTTGAACTTTTTTTTTTTTTTTTACAGTAAAACGATAGAAGTATATTAAAGAATAAAGAAGAAAAGAATACAAAGATTTAACACCTGAAGGTTGCACAAGTAGAAAAAACCAACTCAGTGGCTATTAACCTCATGGAGAATTGAAAAAACCTAAAGAATAAAGAAGAAAAGTTAAAAAGAAAAAACAAAACTAAAAATGTATAAAAAAGAGGATGAGTTCCATAATAGAGCTCATCGTTTGTGAAAGGCCGTAGTAAGTCTCTTGTACTCTTGAACTCCTTACTTTTTCTTTTTTTCTCTCACGTTAAAATATGAAAATGCATCTAGGGGAATATGCGATTAAAGTAGTTGAACACAATTGGAGACAAATTTTCTTATTAAATGAACACCTCTTAGTCTCTCTTTGTCTCCAAATTCAATGGCTATGGCAGCAACACCTCCACTCTTCGCCTCTTTTTCTTCATTCTCCACCAACTCCATATCTCCTAATAAACACTCTTTAATAGTATCTTCTTTCTCCGACCACCACTACTTCTTTCTGTGTTGGCCGTTCGCAACCTCCGTTGCAAACTCGGCCATGCCCCACAATCCTCCACTCCCTCCAAAACCTTGCTGTTTCGGAGGCTCACTCCAATGGGATTCACCAAACCCAGATTCTCCACAACCCAACCATTTAGCACACCCACCACGGTGTCCGATTCATGGCCACAACTCAACCGTGTGATCCGGAAATTAAAAGAGAGGTGGAGATAAAGATAAGTGGTTTGGTAGATCTGGGTAAGGTTTGGGGTTTAGTTTAAATTTGGGATTTGGGTTCTTTGGCCATGAATAAGAGATAACAAAAGATGAGATAGAGAAATGAAGTCATAGGGGCTGTTTGGATTTGCTGTTCCCATAACTCATAACTCTGATTCTATTACTCATACCTCAAAATGTGGGTCCCACGAAAAAAATTCTGTTTGGTTTTTGTTTCCAGTTTTTGTTTTTATCACTCAATTATCTAATTTTTGAGTGATAAATTATGGAAACTGAAAACACATTTTAGGTGTTTTCATTTTCCAAAACTCAGTTTTTAATGGCATTTTCGTAATTAAATACACATGCATGGACCCACCATTAATGCCTTGTTAAGTCTGGCTCTCCCTTTCACGTCCCCACCAACAACTTTTTCCTTCACACCAAAAACCTAACCCACAGAAACTCTTCTCCATTCCCAAATCCAAAGCATACCTCTCCACACTTCATCCCCTTTTCCCAACCACGCCGATTGAGCCCTCACCTCATCCAACCCGCGGCGGCCATAGCTTAGACTAGCGAACACGATGGCTAAGTTCTGGGCTTAGGTTCTTTTCTTTCTTTCTTTCTTTCTTTTTCTTTTTCTTTTTTTTCACACTAGGTTTCTGGGTTTGGTTGCATTTTTTTTTTTCCATTCCTTTTCACCAGGTTTCTGTTCTTCGCCTGGGATCAGAGTCCATCTCCGACGGCTAGTCGTTTCTGCGAGAGCATCGTCGGTGTGACTTCTAGAGAGTCTTGCGGCGACAGAGATGGATGACTCGATTGGCAAACGGGCTTCGAGTGGGACTTTCGGCGACGGGGTTTGAGTGGGATTTCCGACGACAGAGATATGATTGTGAATTCCCAAGCGCAACCTTTATCAAGCTTAGAACAATCACACCAGGCACAACCTTGGGGTTTTTGAGTAAAAAAATAATAAAGTCATTAATTTGACAATATACTCACATGGGTCTTGTTGAGTTTGTGTTTTGATTATAACAGTATATGAGAATTGTAGGAAGAGTGTGAGTGTGATTGTGTGAGAGATCAAAGATGGGTCTTGCTATTTCTAGACAGTTTGTTTGTTTGTTTGTTTTTTTGATTTGGTGGTGTATCATAAATAAATATGAATGGAGTTTTGAATTTGGGGTGATGAACTGCTTCTTCTATTTTGATGGTTTCGGGTTTGTGTTTTGGGAGAGTAACAGGGGTGAAGGGGAAATGAGAAAAGAGAAAATGGTGGAGAATGAGTTTCGCGAGTAGGCATAATAGAAGGGTCTGACCACATTATAGGTATGGGTCCCACAAAAAAGTAGAAAATTTAAGTGATGACAAGTTAAGTGATAGTGCCAAATAGACTTCGTGTAGGGAGTTGGGGTATTTTAAGTGATGAGTGTCGAAAATTGAGTGAGGAGTGGTGAGTGATGAAAAAAAATCCAAACAGGGCCTTAGAGATGAGCTAAAGGAAAACTAAGAAAAATGGATTTAGGTGTGTTCTTGTGATACTGTAGATTTCTAAAAGAAAAAGATAAAAGTGAAAAACTAGAGAAAAGGAAAAAAAAAATCAGTAAAAAAGAAAATATATTTTTAAACACTAATATGGCTAATTTTTTTGCCATTTAAGTACTGATATGGATACATCAGCCACTAATATTTAGACACATCAACATTGTATTTAATATTTTAATATTAAGCATGTCAACCGTGCAAACCGCTTGTGCCGTAAACATTTTCCATTAGTGAGTTAATGATAGGGACTAAATTAAATGAAAGTTGAAAATAACATGGACCAAATTAATTGCTACCAAAATATAGGGACCAAATTAATTTTGAAACCAAAATGTAGGAACTAAAATGGTATTTTCGCCAAAAAAAAAAAAACCTGTGTTTTTATTTTAGGCAAAAATGCACTTTTGGTTCGTATATTTTGAGCCGATTCTTGATTTGGTACCTAAATTGATTTCGCTCTTAGGCCAGTCTCTGATTTTAGAAAATCGTTTTTATTTTAGTCCTTTGCCGTCAACCTAGTAACAAAAAAATCTGAGGTGGCAAACGAAGTGTCCTGTTTGCTAACATGGCACTGATATGGCCATTAAAATATTATTAAAAAAAATTATTTGGCATTTTTTAAATGCCAAGTCAGATTTAAATTAATAAAATTTAAAAAACAAACTATTTATTCTCTCAAACCATACAAGGCCCCTGGCTCCGATGGCCTGCATGTGGAATTCTTCCAAAGAATTTACTTCTTACCTAATGTAGCTGCTGAGAGGAGGAAGGAATTATGCAATGTTGTTGAGTTTCAATCCACCCCAAATTTGGGAATGTACATGGGATTTCTACTAAAACTCCCAGGTTCCACTAGTCAGGACTTTAACTTTGTGATTGAGAGGGTACAAAGTAAGTTGGCTGGATGGAAGGGCCATTTTCTGTCCTTTGCGGGTTGAGTGTTGTTAACTAAGTCAGTTTAGGTGCTATCCCAAGTTATGTCATGCAAGGTGTGATGCTACTTGGTAGGATGCTTAAGGTGTTGTTTGGTTGGAGTGTTTTCATCATCCAACACTCAGTTTTCATCATCCAATATCCAAATTTAGTAGGCCCCACAACAAGATGCATTGTTTGGCTTAGTTTTGAGTTTTGGTTTTCATCATCTAATCACTCAAAAAAATGGATGTGAGTTACCAAAACTAAAAATAGTTTTAAGCTGTTTTCAGTTTTGGAAATTGATACTCAGTGGCAAAACATGTAAATAAGGTAAGATTGTGGGCCTTGGCGTCAGTTGAATGTCACGTCTTCTTCTTCTTCTTCTTCTTCTTCTATTTTTCTTTTCTTTTCTTTTCTCTCCTTCTCACTTTCTGGTTTTGGTTCTTTCTTGTTCTTTTCTTTTTTTCTTCTTTTCTTTTCTTTTCACGTTCCTTTTTGGGTTTGGTTTTTGGGCTTCGGTTTTTTTTTTTTTTTTTCTTCTTTCCTTTTCTTTTCACTTTCTGGGTTTGGTTTTTTTTTTTTTTTCTTTTCTTTTCTATTTTTCTTCTTTTCTTTTCTTTTCACGTTGATTTCTGGGCTTGGTTTTTTTTTTTTTTTCCTTCTTTTCTTTCCTTTTCACTGGGTTTCCATTCCTTTTTTTTTTTTTTTTTCCTTCTTGAGTTCATCGAGGTTGTAGCACAAACGAAGAGAAAAACAGGGGAAAACGCAGAGAAAAATGAAGGGGAGAGGCAGGGGAAAAAGAAAAAGAAAAAAAAAAAAGAGAGAGAGAAAAGTCAAATGACATTAGGTCAGTGTGTGGGTCTCATAAACAGTTAAAAAATATTGAGTGATGATAAGTGAGTGATGGGGCCAAATGGAATGAGGTGTAGGGAGTTGGGTATTTTAAGTGATGAGTAATGAGTGATGAGTGATGGGTGACGAAAATTGAGTGATGAATGACTATTTTTTAAAACCAAACAAGGTTAATTCCGGGTTTGCGAAAACTTCATTTGGAGGTCCACAGAAGAAAAAAGGAAGCTGCATGTGCTTGGGTGGGATAAAAGCACCCGACCAAAAGGAGAAGGGGGTCTGGGAGTCCCTGCAGCTTAGCCTAGGAACTTAGCACTTGCAGCAAAACTTGGATGGAGGCTGAAGAATGAGAAAGAAAAGAGTTGGGCAAAGATTTTGACCATGAGTATCAAAATCCCAACAGATCGTGCTCTAAAACTTGACATAAAGAAGGGATAGGCCATCTATTAGAAAGGGGCGAAGTGGTTGATTAGGCATAATAGTTCCCTGAGTCTTGGGATTGATAGGTGGCTGGATGTTGGTCCTCTGTGTGAATTAATCCAAGGGCCCCTAAATAGGGATGAAGAACAGCTTCTACTTAGGGATGTTGTCTCAAATGGGAGTTAGAATCTTCGTGAATGCTCTTTTTTTTTTCTTTTTTTTTTCACACTAATCTGGTCCGAAAAATTAGAGCTATTCCTATTCCCATGTTCTCTAATGTCAGCGATAGTTTATCCTGGGTCTCATCTTCATCTGGTAGGTTTGATACAAGAAATGCTTACACTTTGGCCTGTGACAACCCCATCATGCAAAACCCCTTTGGTGGAATTTGGATTTGGAAGGTGGACACTTTGCCGAAGATCCAAACGTTCATCTGGAAGTGCTTTCTCAATAGCATACCAGTGAAGGATGTGCTGCCGAGAAGGGGTATTGAATTGGATGCAGCAGTTGTGTTTGCTATAGTGAAGGGCCTGAGACCATTACACATGTGTGAGAGATTGACGATTTGCTAAGAAGCTTTGGGATGAAGCTGGGGCCACTAACCAGTTCCCAAAGTTTTGTAACATGGAGCTTTATGTTTGGCTTAAAACTAACAGCACCGGTAGTAAGGATTCTGGTATGGACACACTGCCATGGAGGATCCTCTTTACTTTTGGCATTTGAAACTTGTGGCTCATGAGGAATAAGGCGGTGTTTAGAGAGTTAGCTCCTGCTCATGACACCCTAGGCAACAACGTATATGGCAGCAGAGTTTTACTTTTGTGCAGGGAAGATTAAAACCATCCAACCAAGGCAAGAAGCAGCGTATTGTTGGGAAAAACCGGATATCAATTGGTTTAAAATCAACACGGATGGCTCAGCCATAGGAAACAAGGCCAAGGCTGGAAGGGGGGGGGGGGGGTGTTTAATCCGGGATCACAGAGGAGTTTGGATTTCTGGGTTCGCGTGGGGCATTGGGTGACCACAATTTTGGAGGCAGAACTGTGGGCCCTTCAGGATGGACTTCAAAGATGCAAGGAGTTGAACATCCAGGTGGTTGAAGTAGAATTAGATGCTATGATTGTGGTTGATTGGGTTGGTGGCTCAAACTGTCCTAACAATTCTCACCTTTCTCTTATTGCGGACTGCAGGTACCTCCTCAATCATCTATCCCAAGTGAAGATCAAACACTGCTTTAGAGAAGCAAATCAGTGTGCAGACGCGCTTGCCAAGTATGGTGCTCTTAATGTGGTAGGTGGTTTTCAAGATTTGAAGAGTATAGCATATTTTTTTGCAGATTTTTTTTTTTTTTTTTGGACTAGAGAATAGCAGGTGGTTTTCATGATTTGAATGCAAGTACCATGTTGTGTTTGAGAATTTACTAAGCACTAATTTTTGAATCAAATTGCATGGTATTGGTGAATTTGCTCTACCAAATTGTTGAGGATTGAATTACGCATTGCGGATATTTTTTACATTTACTATTGGTGAATTTCCTCTCGTGTTGTCTTCCTCATCATGATCTCTTCTTCTTCATCTTCATTCTCACTGTCCTCATTATCTCCTACATCCTTGAATTCGTCCTCCAGTACAGAGGGTCATATCAGAAAACAATTCTAATAGATTCTTAGAATTCAGATGACTAGGACATCTACTTATAAGTCATACCCCCTTCCCATTCTTAAAACCCTTTAGAGAGTACTGACAATTACATAATATATCACAACTCAAAGCTTTAAATAACTCTTGCAAACCTCATTTTGTTTTAAATGGCATGTAAGGCATCCACCTTCCTTCGATGTCAACACAATTTATATATTCTAGGAAACATTTATAATTTTCAACAGGTATATACAATCCTTTTCATTTGTAATGACTACAATTCGGAAGTAATGCAATATAGGATAAACCAACTCTTAAAATTTTTTGGCATACAAGAACCACTTAATTTTTTTTTATACAGTTTTTTAAATTTATCATGAAAATGGTATTAAAACCTTTTAAAAAAAATTGTACATCAACAAATGCCTAAAAGCATTCATTAACAAGACCCTTGAAAATATTCCACCAAAAATGGTGGTCATAGTACACAGTTTAATGTTTTACCATAGGTGTGATTCCCTAATCATACCTATATGTTACTTGATCCCCATCAATTGTATGAATAGTAACACCTATGTTAGTTATGTACCATAGATTTAAATGCACATGTATATAAGTGCATACTATATTTAGGTGATAATATACCATATAGCATGGAATAATAACTACACAGGTGAGCCTTTTTTTTTTTTGTTAAAAAAAAATATATAGCCCTGTGGCTACATACTATTTAAGTGACAATGAACCATGTGACATGGAATAATGACTACACATGTGAGCTTTTTTTTCTTAAAAAAAAAGTATGATTTATAGAAAATTATGCAACTTTGAGGATCAATACAAAATTCCATGTTGATAACACCTGAATTTGGCATTAATGATTTATAGAAAATTATTTGCAAGCCCAAAATAAAGAAAAAAAAAATCAACATCATATATTTATTAGATCTTTAACGTTCAAAGTAGCTAATCGAGGCAATGCTAGATAATTGAAAGCACTTGATATGAATGGCATCCTCCTATACATCAACAGTTCACATTGGTGACTAAAATGTTGCAAGAAATTCGTATTTTGGAACTTCTAAGATTGTATAGAGAAAATTGTGAACCTATGTTTCATTAAGCCAAACAAGGACAAGGGTCAGGGATAGTTGTCAAATTTTTAATTATTTATTTGTTTATTGAGAATCAGATAGTTGTCAAATTTGATTGCATGAAACCAAAACCTAAAAAAAAGAAACCACTTTCCAAATTTAAATTGTAAAATGGACTATTATATAGTCCTCATACCAATATTTAAGAGAACCTATTCATACAAAACAAAATTGACAGATTACCCTAGATAAATCCAATTGATACTGGTGTGAAACAAATTAGATTATCTACTTCAACCTCATGCACCCTAAACCATAGAAGTTTCACAATTGATTCTCAGAGAAAAAAAAAAAAAATCAACAACAACAACAAATAAAACAATCATACATTTTAGTACAACCAATATAAACTTAAAAATTCATTTTTTTCTTTATCAAGGAAAAAAAGGGTTACATTTCCTAATTTCCTTTTCATTTATAGTATGATCTATATTTGCTCCCATGGAAAAAAAAGAAAACATTGAATATGCCCACCTTACCTTTTCGTCTTGTCATTATGGTTGTGCGCAATTTCCTGCTACTGCTTATTCTTTTTTTCTTCTTGTCATTATGGTTGAGTGCAATTTCTTGCTACCGCTTATTCTCTTTTTTCTGCAAAGACCACTCCAATTTCTTCATCTCCCCTGTTTCTTATATTCTCCTTCAATTCTTTTTGCCTTCCTCCTTACCCTCTCAACATTTGTGTCCACAACAACCTCTCTGATCATCTTGCCACCTCTTCTCTTTCAAGCCTCCCATTCAAGTCTCTCTTCACTTCTACACCCACACCTAACCCCTCCACCAGTCTAGCATTCACTGGTTGATCAAGGGGCATGGGTATGGCTATAATTGGAACCCCAAACTTCATGCTCTACATCACATAACTGCATCCATAATGACTCACAAACCCACCAATGCTAGAATACTTTAGTATCTTCATTTGTGGTGCCCATCCCTCCATAACCATTCCCCTATCTCCGACCCTTACAAGAAAACCTTTTGGAAGTACCATTTGAATATTGTCTAAAATCAAGGAACATTAATTGTACTTAATTCTTTTCTAATAAATAGATCCTCATAACTTAACCTTTATATATACACAGACCATCTCAAGAAAGACTAAAACCAAAATCCTTTTTATCGGGCATTAACATGGAGCCATGTGCATCTAAAGCACCTTTTACTAAGATCAATGTAGTTGTATGTAAATATTTATAGTATCTCAATGTACAGAAAATACAAAGAATATAACTAGATTCTACTACAAAATCATGTCATTACTAACGCATTATCAAGAAAGAAACCCAGTTTATTCCACCATTTTATAAAATACCATAATCATATCAACTACTTGGGCCATTTCATATGGTTCACCACCATTATTCAATAATCACCAGGATGACAACCAGAATTGGTGCCTAATCATGCAGACCATAAGAATTTGTTGACAAAGAAGCCATTGAAGAATTAACATGGAGACTTTAGTGACTACTGATAATAGTGGAGAACCTTACTCCAATTGCAATGCATAGCAGAAAAAACTGATTGTATATTCTTTAGAATCAAGGCTTTTTGTTTAGTCAATAAGTAGTATCAAACTATACAAACAAAGCAATTCCAGCTAAAAGCTGTATCTGATGTAACTAAAGCAACTATGAAATGATGAGCAAAGAATTACAAGGATAGTAACCCTATGATCTTTTTAGTTGCAGAGATAGCTGTTATTGGCAAGCAAACAGAGAAGGATGTCATACTAATAATAAAGGAACATCGTCAAAGAAAGGCATGTTCTCCTGCTGTAGCTCTTGATAAACCTCTGATCTAGAATTCTTTGGATCAAAAGGCTCACAATCAGGAAGAACTAAACCTTGTTTTATGCGACCCATTCTCCTAGCATGCAGAACTTGCTTTGAAACAACTGGAAGCAGAGTGGTCTGATATTCTCTTAGAGCTGATTGTAAATTTTCTGCTCCACTCTTTGCAAGGCATTTGCCTAAAACTGTTGCATCCAACCAACATTGACATGTTCGTGCTTCTTAGACCATGAGGAGTTGTGGGGTGAGCTGCATCTCCAACTAATACCATGTTGTCCCAAAAGATTTGTTCCAAGGGATCAGTATCATATATCAAATTCAACAAGGGATCCTTTGTTTCTTGAATGACTCACGAACTCAAGAACCCAAACCTTCTCTGCTTCTTGATGCATCTTCTGAATCATCTCACTGCTCACTTTCACGGTTACTGAGTTTCCCTAAATATATTTTAATTAATATATCAGCTCTAGTTGACAGCACCAAAAAGCCTCAAAGCAAAGAAATTTACCACTGTGATTTCATATATCTATTTTGATTTTTTTTTTTTTTTAATGGTTCTATTATGGGTCAAGACCAAAGCCTATCAAGCTGCTATGTCATGGGATGAACAGCATGTTAACAACTATTTAAACTAAGTGTGCTACATGTGCCTAAATGAATGCTTGCCCTAACCCATGAATATAAGCCGTGCTAATTCAGCTTGTATGCCCCTAATCTTATAAAGCCACTAAACCACACAATGAATCTTCTATCACTAAATACCAAAGAAAATTTATAATTAATATAGAATTGGATGTAACAAATTGGATGAAAGTAAGCAATCACCTTGAGTACAGGCTCGGGTTGGTTGACATACCAAATCCAATTAAGCCTTTTGTTTAATTAGAAGCTCGTAAAACACACTGTGGGTGCCAGAACCTAAATCGAAGTACAAACACTTTCCCAGTTCAAGATATGCGCTATGGATGCCCTCAATAGTTTCTGAATTTTCATTTCCTGAAAAATCAAAAACCCCTCTCAATGCACAATAACCTGAATACCTTCAAAGGAATATTTTCATGACCAACTTCAAATCATAAGCAAGAAATCAAGAAAAAAAAAATTTAAATAAGCAAATTTTCATTAGTTTTTAGTTAGAAACCTCAATATAAGGCCAGGAAGAAAACTCTGGCGGATAGAAGAGAGGCTCCCATCTGCTGCAACAAGTATATTACACACTATTTCAATTTCCTCATCAGTTTGTAGAACTTTAGCCTTAATCTTGACAGATGTCCTGCCATCAGAAATGCAGAAAGAGAGGAAAAGGTGACCCCATAAAAGTACGTTCGGGGGCAACACATTGTGAAGAAGGCCATGGAGATCAGCCCAATGTGCTCCTCTAAAATTGAAGTTAATATCTCTTGTCAGTGTCCAACTGATCATCTTCTCAATATCTGTTGCTTGGTTCTGTTTTCAAACAAAAATCATTAAGGTGGCATGAAAACTGACTGTATTTTGATTTTGAAGTCCATTATTTGTCTGTAATTTTTCAGGTGAGAACATTCTCGAATCAAACTTACATGGTTTATTCTAAAGATAAAGAATCAAAAGGTGGCAGGAGAATTAAGTAAATGCTTGTGGTTGGCATTGCGGAGTTTCTTTTACCTGCTTTTTAACTATTTAACTAATGACATCCTAACTGTAGTTACTGTTGATTAAATTTATGACTTGTGATCACAATTCCTTGAATGAACACTGGCAATGAAAGTTTACAAAATTTTAGTTATTTATTTATTAGTAAACCTGATGTACAAACAATGAGCTCCCATACCAAAATTGATGCAAAACAACAAGCTCTAATACCAAAATTTGATGCAAGACAAAACCAAGAACAGAAATTTAAAAGACAAATAGCATGATTGCATCACCTGAGATTGCCTGATCCTAGACAATCAAGAGAAAAATAAAAGAAGAAAAAATTTACAAAGAATCAGCACTTAGGGGTTGCCTAGAATTAACACCAAGGAAGAAAACTTAGGCATCAGCACTTAAGTTTTTTTTTTTTTTCGATAATAAACCATAACTCAATACTTCATACAAAAGATTTTTTTTTTGGTTTGTTCAGCTTGCATGTCTAGTATTTACAGAATTGCTGACAAAAAAATAAAGCAATTTTAAGTATAGACGGCAAAGTAAAGTACCAGTACCATGTCAATAGTGAGTGGCAAAGTGGAATGGTGGAGAAGCTCTGGCTGACCAAGCCAGGATTGAACGAGTCTCTGAGCCAGAAGGTCGAGCCTGAGTCCTGCTCCGGTGGGGCTGCCCTTAATGGGTCCGCAAGTTTTGTCAACCACAACAACATCCCACCCAGCTAAGATTAGTGCGTGTACACATGAGATGACACTCCTGCTATGCTTCCTCCCACCACTATTGCTTTAGGCTTCATATCTCTCTCTCTCTCTCTCTCTCTCTCTGCAGTCTACTCGTATTATTTTGAGGAAATGAATTGGAAAGGATATACTTTTGTTAATCTGTGGACAGAGAGAAAGAGGAGTTCAAAATCAAAAGACAACATCTAATGTTTGATTCACCAACTTCAAGAAGGCCGAAACCCTTTGCCACATATCCTATCCTACAAATAATAAGAGACTTTCATCCAAATTTCTTCTTCTTATTTTACTAAAATTAAGAAAATTTCGAGGAGAAGGTTTTCCAGATTTTTTAAATTAAGGGTATACTTAGTTAATTTGTGGACAAAGTTAAATAATGTGGAGATGAGAAGTACAAATCCTTGTTCATTTACAAAGCGTAAAAATTCTTTACCATTTTGATTATAAAATATGAGAAGTGTTACATTCAAATTATTTTCACAATTAACAACAATTTTCAATGGTAAGTTATTATTAATTCTAATTTAAATTCACTAATGAAATTACTTTTTATCCACAGTAACAACCTACTACTTTGTTGTGAAAGTATTCTAAAAATGTTGTAAACATAACATTTTTCGTAAAATATATAAATCAGCATTTCCTTCCAAAGGGTAAAGAATACTCTACCATTTGAACTATAACATTTTCAAAACAAATTCTAAGTAATCCTCAGTTAGAAAACTTTAGGTTAGAGCTTTTGCTTCAAATTGTCATTAGTGTCGTTCGGCACTGATATCCTGGACCAAAGTGTTGTTCAGCACTCTTGGTCAGGAACCCAACTTTCTAGTCCCGCCTTCATTCATCAAGTCAGTTTGAGTTTTGGGTTGAGTTCCTTTCAAACTCCATAGAGTCTAAAGTTCTCCTTCATGGCTCTCTCTTCTAATAATTTCTTATGAGGATCTACCATGATGTACTCAACGATAGTTAAGTTTATTTTTAGAGCCAAATCTTCAATTGCTTCTACTTGGAAACTCCAATGACACCCAAACTAAGTCATTCCTAGAAGTATATACCTTCTCTATAAATGAAGTTCCGAATGATTTACTTGAGGGCAATGACTAGAGCCAGGATTAACGACAAACTCATCCAACCCAAATAATTTGAGAGAATCTTGCTCTATTAAAAATCCCACACAAAAACAAAGTTTTGAAGGAAATTTAACCTGAGTATTTGTCTTTCTATTTTAGCCAGAGAAAAGTTAAAAATATTTTTTAATCATAAATAATTATAAATATATTTTCAAATGTTTGGATATATTAATTAATTATTATGAAAATCAGTGTCACCTGCAAAATTCTAAGCAACAAAAGAATTTGTAAAATCCCACTACCTATAACTACAAACAAGCAGCACATTATATAATAGAACTATGTTAACAATATAGCAAAAGAATTCCAATGGTAGGAAGGGTGGTCCCAATCTCTCCCAATTTCAGCTTGTACAAAATGGTAGTCTTGCCCGCTGCATGAAGACCCACCATTAGAATACGCATCTCCTTGGCAAAAGGCCAGCTGAAAAGCTTGGTGAAAGAGAACCCCATCTTTTAACTCAAGCTGAATTCCCAAAATCACAAGTCAAAGACCAAATCAACCTAACAAGAAAACACTCATACATAATAATTATCTCATTATAATGATTTTGCAGTAACCTACAGCACGACTTTTATAAACATTGTTGTATATTTCACAAGACCTATGGGATTGTCTATATTATACTTGACCAAACATGTCATCACTAAGTTAGCCTTGTGTATTTCAAAAAGATTGGTTTTCTTTAAGCATAACATCGCTAACTAAAACTAAGAAACCTAACCTAAGTTAGGCTAGGAAATCACAATCTACATACAATAAAATGAAATTACAAAAGCTCCAAAAGAATAAGCTCTTTGTGTGCATGAAATGTAATCAATCACTAACAAATGAACTATTCTTCAGCTATATGATTGCAAGTTGGGAGTTTCCAACTCAATTCATTTACTTTAAATCGTAAATGTCAAAATGATTATACCATGAAGTTAATTTTGAATTGCACTACAACCTAAGTTGCTTCTCTCTTAGACAATTCAAGGAGAAGCACATACAAAATTATCAGCTAACTCCTTGAGTTGATAAACCAACCAAGCTAGACTAACAAAATTTGACTCGAGCCCACTGCACAAAAGCACCACAAGGCTTATAAAAGGGGGAAAAAAGGGAAGGAGTTGGGGGGGGGGGGGGGGGAGGGGGGGGGGACTCAGTTTCCATAAGTGCAGCTCCAAAACTTAATTTCATTGGAGGGAACATTTATTATCATTAATTCCACTGGCTAAGGGATGTATAACCACACAAAAAATGCCAGATTTTAGAGCAACAATATTTAGCATTAACCTTAAATAATAAAAAATTTTGAAACAACTATCAAGAAAAATAGGTTCCAACTTCCAAGCAACAACATGAGTGCACAATGAAATCACAACAAAAGATAGAACAGTTAAAAGTACAAACAATCATGCATACATAAATGAAATAGAAAATCATCTTTAGAAACTATAAAATTTACCTGAAATGATACACATCTTTTAAAGATTGACATGTGATGGATAAAATATGAAACTTATCCTTGATGCTGAGAAACTAAAAAACCTTCACACAAGCTTCTGGAGAAATTCTTGAATGTTCTTATCTACTAGATTAGATGACAGCAAGTCCAATAACATGCTTGCAACTGTCACATTTGCTGAAAAACCCTTGTCAACCATTATTTCAAGATATTTAATTGCCTTTGATGTCTCATTATGTTGCAGTAACCCTTGGATTATTGTGTTATATGTGCGATCGTTAGGTGAACAACCGCTCCCATCCATTTTCTCAAATATCTCACTTGCTTCTTCTAGCAGTCCCTCTTTGCAAAGCCCTTTGAGCATTATGGTGTAAGTTCGAACATTGGGTTGCAATCCTTTTGCAGGTAGACTATAAAAGAATTCTCTTGCAACTTTAAGATTCCCGACATTACACAAACCGTCAATCAAAATGTTGTAAATCACAATATAGTTGCCCAACGTTTTGTCTTCCATCTCAAGAAACACTTTTGTTGCCTCAACAACTTGTCCATTCTTACACAGGCCGTCCAACAAGACAGCATAAGTTTGGGGATCTGGATGTTGGCCACAAGCCTGCATTTTATGGAAAAGCTTTAGAGCAGCTTTGTGTCTCTTCACTCGACAAAACCCACCTATAAGAATGTTGTAAGTCACAACATTAGGAGTTACTCCCTTGTTGGACATTTCATTAAAGTGATTCATTGCCACATAAATTTTTTTATTTTTACAAAACCCATTAATCAATGTGTTATAGCTAAAAACATCAGGTGAACAACCCCTCTCAACCATCACGTTCAATGCTTCGATGGCATCGTTCAATTTATTTTGCAAACAATATCCATCAATTAAAGAATTATAAGAGACTATGTCAGGCTCAATACCTCTTTGAATCATCTTATCAAAAACTTTTTTTGCCTCTATCAACATCCCCTCTTTGCAAAATGCATCCACCAATATGTTGAAGGTCCTCACACTTGGCACGATCTTCCTCTGTGCCATCTCATTCAACAAAGTAGTAGCCTCTCTCCACCTGCCGCAATTGCATAGGCCTTGAATTAAGGTATTGTAAGTGATAAGGTCCGGCTGAATGCCTTTACTCATCATTTCAGTCAAAAAGTTCAATGCCTCAGTTACCAACCTATCCTTACATAAACTGTCAATGATTGTGTTATACGCCCCTAATTTAAGCTCAAAATCTCCTTCTTCCAATTTCCTAAGCAACCCAAGAGCCATATCAGTCTTACCAATCTTACACAGAGCATTTAGCATCGTTCCACAAGTAAATGCATCAGGTTGATACCCTTTCTTCTCCATTTCTTCTACCAACTTCACAGCCCCAGCAATGTTACCTTGAAGACAGAGCCCCTTGACAAGGGTGTTTAGAGTAATAAAGTCTGGGTGATAACCAAGTTTCAAAATTGTTGCCAAGACAGAAAACCCAAAATCTAGACGGTTCAAATGGCAGAAGCAATTAATCAAAACATTGAGAGTATAAACATCGGGAGAGATTCCGAATGATTCGATTCGTTTAATTAGAGAAATGACTACTGGGTAATGCTTCATTCTTGCAATGCCACCCAACACGTGATTAAAATTGGCAATGGAAGGCAAAGGGCGCATGTGAAGCATTTTATCAAACAGGTCTAAGGCATGATCAACATTCCGCAAGCTTCTAGATCTGCACTGATCTCTAACAGATTTCAAGAATTGATCTTGATTGTGATTGTGATTCGGGTTCTTTTTAGCACTAGCAATACTAGTAGCAGCAACAGTAAGAGTAGAATAACAATAAGAGCGAAAACAAGTGTGGGAAGTACGAAGCAGCGTACCCATTTTCCTGAAGATCCAGCAAACAATTCGGCAGCCGAAATCAGAACGAAACGATAGAGTTTGAGAATTGAGAAAGAGAGAGCTAGAAATAGAGAATCGGTTCGGGTCGGGTCGGTCGGTTTTGAGTGCAGTTTACTTGAACTAAGCTACTGATCAGTTATCTCATGACAGATTTACAAGAAATATCTTAAGTAGATGACACACCCGAAGGAACAAGGCAGAGGACTTATGGCATGACAAAGAATAGCTCCTTGACCCTGGTCTCTTTCTTTGTCCAGCATTGGGGCCTTTTGCGGAACCGTGTTATTTCCTAGCCCATTTGTCAACTCAAATGGGCCTCGTCTAGTCCATTTTGGACTTGAGGTTTCAAGCCCATTTGCAGTTGGGGGAAAAAAAAAAATGAAAAAAGTATTGAACAACAATTATTATCAGCAAAATTTTCGAGTGATACATGGGTTTTGAAAAGAATCTAATATTTTTACATAATCAAGTTAATTAATGTATTATTTCCTCAAAAAAAAAATTAATGCATTAACTATGGGTATATTATTATGATTATTTTCATTGTTATCTTTTTGTTGTATTATATTATAATCTTCTAACTCTTTTTTAATTAATGTTTTGTATATTTGTGATATTTTCATCAAAATTATCCGTTATAAAAAAATTTGTTGTAAAAAATTTATTTATTAGATCCAACTTAAGATTCAATTAAGATAGATAAATAGATAGATAGATATTTTCTAGTAGATATTATTAAAAATAAATATTTACAAATTAAAAAACAATATCGTTATAAAATTGAAATATGATAAGAATAAAATAATTTTAAAAGTGTAGATTAATCGAGTCTAAAGATCTTCAAATTCCACCTACCCCTTACAACTACGAATTATCAACAACAAAAAAATCACCCAATGATTATAGTTCCAAAGTGTTCGGAATGACTTTATTCCTATAATTATCACGACAATTTAAAACATCTATATGCTTGTGATTTTTGGATTGAGATAAGTATTGTACCTAGTGCAATAGCTTTCAATAGCTGAGATTGAGAGCTAAAAAAAGAAACTTTCAATCTTAACCATTGAATAAAATAAAGTTAGACAAAGTTAAAATGTTAAAGAGAAAAATGTTGTGAAAGGTAATTAAACAATCGCACTAGCTTCAATACATATCTCAATCTGTGATTTTTAGCTCGCCTCTATAAATAATTCTTTCTAATGAATGCAAAATTCCTCCCAACTCCCACCATAAATTCAACATAGTTAGGCGTGGCCTTGAAATTTGAGGTTTAAACAAAAAGTATTGAATCCAAGTAAAAGTGTTTTTACTTTATTTTTTTCCCTAGAATATCTTAAGAAAACACCTCTTCTATCGACATGTATTTATTCACACTTTAACGATTTACACATTTGTAAATGTGTGATTGGATCATATCACTTAGACACAAGCCCACCACTAATATTTACTAAAAGAAAATCTATTTTTCCCTTGTCATGTATCTAAGTTATGTCAAAGTGTGTGGGTCCCAGATTTTTTGCTTAAGAAAATCTTAATCATTTTAAGGCATAGATTATTATTATTATTATTATTATTATTATTATTATTATTATTATTATTAACCAAAGTGGAAATATTAATGAGTGGATTACTAATTTTAGGAGAATATTTTTCACAACTCCACGCCTACCCAAAGTTAAAGCTCCCATGCAAGAACTATACGCTTACTATCCTTAAAGATTGCAATGTTAGATTCTAAAGATTTATGATTAAATGTTTAGAGTCATAATTTGTATATGGTGGCAAACCGAGAACAAAATCATGTCTAGAATAAGTGTTAGACATTGCTCAAAATGCTTCAAGTCAAGTCTCAAGAATATTCAAGCTGTAAGAAAAAGAATTAAATTTCAGTGAAGCTCAATCGATCAAACATCAAGCTTGACCAATCGAAAATCACAGAAAAATAATTTCTGCAGAATTTAAATCAAACCCAAGCCGCGAAGATGTTTAGGGTTTCAATCTAACATTCCTAAGTATAAAAGGAAAACCCTAACTATGTTTTGAAGACACTTGAAAGACTTGTGAGTTACTCCCATGAGACCTGAGAGGTTCTATACCTTCTAACTCTACAAGTGTCTATTGAACAAGATCTACAATCAAGTACTGGTGGAATCTAGCTGCTGCAAGATCGACAAGTGGTGATCTAAAACTTTTGAATGGGATCTCAAAGTCATAAGCATGGGAGCTTGTGTGCTGCAAATCCAAAAGAGAAAGAGTTCGTGAATTCAAAGCTTGCATGTGGTCATGTCAGTATGTTACTACTGGAAGTAGTAATAGATTTAGTGCTAAATCTTATTGTAAAAATGTCAATTCTCTTTTAGTTGATTTGTTTACCTTAAGAATACCTAGGTCAAATCCTTCCTAGGTTTTTGCCTTGAAACGATTCATTTCATTGATTTTTCTGGGTGATCATATCTATGTGTCATTTACTTTTTTGCTGTTTGCATGATATGATCTTTCACTATTTAACTTGGATCTCATAATTAACCTAAGTAATCACTTGGCTAATATAGTAGATTAAACAATATGTTTTAAAGGGTCTAAACAAACAAACATGCAAGATTCTAGCATTGTTGTGCAAAGTGGAAGGAGAGAAAGCAAAATTAGAACTCAAGAAGGTTGTATTTTTGAACACCCAAGACAAGGGAAATGAAGAGAGGAAGGGGTACTTCTCATAAATTATCAATTTGCTCTCGTCTCGTATGTCAATAAAATTAGATCTAGCGTCAAAATGAATCAAAGGCATGGGAGCAGAGACAGAACTAAGGAGAATGAAGGCATCGATATCAAGCAATTGGGTAAACAAGCAGCATGTAAAACTTATTTTGAAAAGATTAAACACGTAGAAGCTTACATAAAAAACTAAGCTTCATAACACAGAAGCCAAATTTTTTGCATGCGCACCTTAGTATTAATAACATGCATGCTGTGCTTTATTTATTTTCCTTTGCCTTCTGTTAGTTTTAACTCTTAATACATTTCTCATGTTTAATGTTGGATATATGTGGGTTTCGGCCTATAGTTTTTGGTGTTGTACGTGACATTGTTTTGGTAAAAGGCTTCCAACTTGCACATGAGTCCATGATCATCAATAAATAAATAAAATTGTTCGTAAAATTTACACAAAAATGGTGTCATATATGTACTTAATGGTGGCAGTAGTTAACAGAAGGAATGCATGTACTGATCACATTTGTACCAAATTAAATTTTAAGTACCAAATTAAATTAACCACTCAAGAATATTTTGAAGGACTAAATTGTATTTTAACATAAAAATGTGGGACATTAATTAATTACTTCAGCTAAATTAGAAATAGAGATCCGTGGAATTTTCATTCACAACCAAAAGAATATGTGGTGTCCTGATGTTAGCGTATTGTTAGGGTTGGAATCAATGAATGGTTAAGATTCTCCATGGAAATTGTAAAGGCAGCAGATGTAGAGCAAGGTGCAGTGCAGAAGACAAAGGCTCATGAGCTGCATCGACATGTAGTTCAGTAGCACGGTTGTAAAACTACCTGTAGATTTGTGTCAGTGATTAAGAGCTGAGTTAGTTATAGTAAATGGACACATGTACAGTCAAGATTAGATCATCTATTAGTTTGTTAATCCTACTGAAATTATGCAGGTTAGTTAGGATAGATTAGCTAACAAAGTATATATGTATTGGGATATTATAATGTATTGATTAGTGTGTGATAATACTAATCTCAATTCTTTTGGATTCTCTCAATTCTCTCTAAGAATCAAGGTTTTCTTTCATGGTATCATAGCCATCAATGGTGTCCTCTGCAATTCAACTTCTTTTGCTTCGAGTTCAAGCACAAGTACACACTCTTCAATTTCTATTCATGGAGTTAATCCTTCGTTGCTACTTTTGTCTAACATGGCGAGTATGATGATAGTAAAGCTTGATTACAACAACTATTTGGTCTGGAGACACCAAATTGAGGTGATTTTGGAAGCTTACTCAATGATCAACTTCAATGAAGACTAGGGGCATAGCCAGGAATTTTAGTTTGGAGGGGTCGAATTACATATTCATACATGAGAGCAAAACTTAGGAACAGTACTTGGGTGCTATTCTTTAGGTTCTCATTTTAAAATTCTATCATATGGATTTTTTCTTATGAGATGAAAGTGTATTTTTAAATTAAGTAGCCACATGGCTAAATCTTATGAAGGGAACCTATGGAGCAGCACCTAAGGTACTGTACCTAAGTTTTGTCCAATACATAAATACATTTGCATAGCTACATTTTTACCCCCCAACATAAAATTATCCTCTATTTTTTTTCATTCAACATTTTGTCTAAATAAAGCACTGAAAAACAATTGGAAACTTAACAAGAGAAAATTGATTTTTAAGTATTGTCACTCCCTAACATCACATATCCTCAGTGTATTTTTTTTTTTTTTTCATTTAATGTTTTGTGACTAACTAATTAAGCATTGAATAACAATTTGAAACTTAACAAAAACAACAAAAAGACTGAGTCCCAAATAAAACAAGATAACTTTAAGAGAAAATTTATTTTATTAAAAACTTACTTTTTGAACTCAACAACCAAAACTACCGATTAATTAACTGAGAAAAAAACTAAAAATTTGAAATAAACAACTATTTTTGTTACAAGGTGGATAGTTTGTTGTTTTTATCAACTATTTTTTGGAATCCAACAATTAGTTGCTCAATTCTTTTTTACAGGGGCTAGCTAGCCCAGCTCTTATTTTTTAGAGGGGCCAAATATTGATTTTAAGGTCTAACATTTTAAACAATTGCAAACTAGCATACATTATTATGAAGTTTTTTAAAATTTTGGGGGGGGGGGGGGGGGGGGGGGGCATGGGCCCCCCATTGCTAAGTGTAGATGAAGACAATCTTGAAGCTCCAAATCCTCTTCTCAAGGATAGCTCAGGGAATTATACCACTGAAGCTAATTCGGAGTATATTCAATGGAGGAATCGTGAACAGGCACTATTCACTTTCATCAATTCTACTCTCTCTCCATCAATCTTGGCTCTCACAGTAGATTAGAAATCTAGTAGAGGAGTCTGGAAGATCTTGGAGAAGCGTTTCGCTTCTGTTTCTCTATCTCACATTCTTTGCTTAAGAAATGAATTGATGAGCCTCAAGAAAGGTTCAGAGAACATGAACTCTTTCTTCCAAAGAATCAAAGAAATTCATGATAAGCTTGGAGCAGTGGCAGTTAAGCTTGGAGCAGTGGCAGTTTGTTTTGATGAGGAAGAGCTTATTCATTTAGCTCTTGAAGCTTTGCCACCAATATATGATGCATTTTTCTTTGCTATGCGAACTAGAAGTGATGTGGTTACACTTGAAGAGTTGAATACTCTACTCAATGCTGAAGAAAGATCCATCAAGAAAACGTCTGATCTTTGAGATTCATCTTCTTTTGCTATGGCAGTTAATCAATTCAATCGATCTTTCAATAGAAGAAGGGGAAAGAATTCCAACAATAATGGTCGTGGCAATGGAAGAGGTAATAGCAATGGTCAATTCTCTGGTGGTCAATCTAATCAGTTTACTACTGGTCAGTCTCAATTCCTTGGCCAATCCTACAATGGTCAAGGTTAGTTTTCCCCTTCCCAGCCACAATGCAAGTCTAACTTTCCAGAAGGTCAGAGGCCAGTGTGTCATATCTGTGGTAAGAATGGCCATACTGCTCTGGATTGCTATTATAGGATGAACTTTGCCTATCAAGTGTTTTGCTACTGCATCTACTCAGGCTTTGCTTTGGCACCAAAGACTTAGGCATCCTTGTTCCAAGATTTTACATTCCGCCTTAAATGATGTACCTTCTATTACCATTTCTTCTTCTAGTGACATTTGCTCACAATGTGTTTCTTGTATAAGTGCTAAGATGCACATATCTTCTTTTCCAAAACATGTATCTAATATTACTTTCCTTTGGAATTAATTTACTCTGATGTTTGGGGTCCTACTCCTTCTGTTTCCGTGCTTGATCACAGGTTTAATGTGATATTTGTTGATGATTTTACTTGTTTTACATGGTTGTTTTTGCTTAAACAGAAATCTAATGCCTTTAGTGTGTGTTTGTTCATTTTAAGTCTCTTGTTGAGAAACAGTTTAATACCAAAATCAAAACTTCAAGGATTGATGGTGGTCGTGAATATGTTAAATGAGCAATTTAACAAATGAGTAATTTTGATCTGTTTTACTTGTTTTACAGATTTAAGCCAAGCATGAGAGCCAAGATGGAAAAGTTTCCTGCACGATTAGTAGCTCCAAGAATGTTGGAGCTGATGAAAGTCACTGGTGCGCTGTGTCATGTAATCAAGACATTTCTTGTAAATATTTACGGAACAAGGACTTGGTTTAACAAGTAGGAAAGGTCTTCTTGGTCATGCTCATGAGTCATGCCTATCAGTTTTGTGGTTTCATCCTCTTGGTTCTGTTAGGCTTTATGGAGCCTAGTTGTGTTTGATCCGATTGACGACCTGACCTGACCCGAATAATATTGCATGGTTTTTAATGGGAGATATTCTGAGGCTTAGTTCATGGAGTGAAGGCTTGGGCCGACAGGTTCGATCACTATCACACGCTTAGGATTTGAGATGTTTCCATGGAGAATCTTAATTATTACAAACATCAAGACACGCCAATTTTTTTTTTTTTTGGTTGTGAATGAAAATTCCACAAGTGTCTATTTCTCATTCAACTAACGTATTCCCACACGCTTAGGGCTTGTTTGGTTCATGTGTTTAAACACATGTTTTTAGTTTTTAAAAAACATTACACGTATTTCTATACACTTTTTCACCTACACGTATTTCCAAAAAATACAAACAACGTTACCAAATGACCCCTTAGGATTTGAGATGTTTATTTTTACTGATGGTCATGTGCAAGATTTTTTTAGAGATAGTTTCAACCGAGGACGGAGTCAGGACCCGAAGTTAGGAGGGCGACTTTGATGCTAACTGTGTGCGGCAGCTCTGGCCTCTAACTCTACTGCTTAATCATTGAGAATTTTTTTTGGTGTCTTTGTTGTGTGCATGCTAGATATGGAAAAAATTATTTTGTTTAAAACTTTGTAGAGGGCCAGGTTGTTTGTTTTGTGTAAAATAGGTTGATGGGGCTTTTAAAAAAAATTATTATTATTATTATTGGTAATTTTTGTTGTTGAGCTAATTTTTTTGGAATTATATATTTTATTTTAAATTTAAACTATTAATTTTTTATGGCCTTTAAAAGGTGGAAAATACTAAAGTTACAAAATTTTGAGGGGGAAAACATAGACCAATAGATTAAGAAAGATTGGCTAAATCAACCTAAAGTACAAAAACAAATTGTGGTGGAACATATCTTCGATGAATCAAATTAATTCAAATAATGAAAATCTTCATATAGAGGCAGCTCTAAATTTCTTAGGCATCTAAAGACTAAGCCTTTTTATTGAAACCACAGAGAGAAAATACATCAGATCTTTATGCCAAGCCAGAAATATGATTGCTAAATTAACAAAAATAGTACATTAAAGACATGATTTTTGAATTACACAAATTATTTGCTCCAATATAATATATCATAAACTTGACAAACTATGCTGGCTACCTTCATAAAAAGTCATCAACCTTATGCACCTATGGTAAAGGAAGATAAATTTCAATGAATTAGAATAATAAAAAGCTTTGAATTTCTAAAAATGACGTTGTAGTGACTTGTGACTAAGCTGTTCCCCTACAATTTAAAAGATATTCATTAAGCCATTACCTGCAAGGCTACAATTTAATTGGTAAATTAAGTATCAATTTTTTTTTTTACACCTTTAAGAAAATTTAAAATGCAAGAAAGTTAATTTGTGGAATTATGAAATCCAAACTCATTTAATATTTACTAAATTACACCAACCTTCCTTAAATTTTTATGAAATGACACTCCCCTTCTTATGTTTTATGAAATGACATATGACACTCATTCCTTAAGTTTTATATAAATAAATGTAATAGTTAATACATATCTCAAGGGAGGGGAGTGTTATTTTTTCCATGTTTGAATAAGAATATATTTTTAAAATGAAATATTCTATTAGTGAAATCATAGTTTGAGAGGCATGGACTTAGCTGTTGCATTTATATAAATCTCAAGTGAGGAGTGTCATTACAATAAATGTCAATGGAGGGTGGTGTACTTTACCCTTTAATATTTATGGAATTAGCAATCCATTTACTTAGAAGATATCATCCATATCCATCATAATAAATACCTAATACTAAAATATATAGTTCTACATACAAACACAATCTAGATTTTCTTACAAGAACTTAATATTAGTTCAAATGTAAATTTCAATGAATTCTTTAAAAAAATTTGTTAATACCTTTTGTTGAAAAATGTAAATGTGAAATAAATTTATTGCATCACAATAACAAAAATTAATTTAATGAATCAATCAAGAATGAACTATTTGCATACTCTTACCAAGTAACATCCTTGCAAGGCATTTTGGAAAAATTACACTTTACCTCCTGTTGAGGCTCATTTCTTAAAGCCCAGCAAGGGGAGTAAGCCCATAACATCAGGAAGAAATAATCAAAGAATAAATGAAAAAGCCCATTTAACCTAAGCAGCAGGAACAATAGAGTATAGGTCTGTAAAGCAAGTAAATGGGTCTTGAAGAAGGAAATGGGCTTGAAAGAGCCCGGAAAGATAGAAATGGCAAACCATGGGCCACAGACGTAGAAAAGTAAGGATGGGCCACACCCATTGTGGCAGGCCCAAGGTAAAGCAAGTATATAGAGCCATAGGAAATCTATGAGCTCTAAAGGAAATGAGGAATAGTTGGGCCAAGGAAGCCCGACGAGGTAGTAAAGGCCCATGGAAAGCACAAGGTTGCAGGGGGCCGAGGACGCCCCAAAAGAAAGATAAATGGGACACGGGAGCCCGCAGGCGTATATGGCAGGAAAAGCCCATGAGCTTACTAAGCCATTGAAAGAAAAGGGAAAGAAAGCAACGGACTTGAAGAGGCCCGATATTGTTAAATGGCACAACAAGGAGTGATGCGAAAACTGTGAGAAGCAAAAGACGAGCAAGAAGGCCAAAGCCCGTAACCAAGGGCAAGCCCAAAATCACAAACAGAAAGGGAGTAATCACGCCACAAGAAGTTAAAACAACAAACGGCAGGCAAGCGTCCAGGTCGCGGCAAACGCATGACTAGCAGGTAGATTTTGAATGGACATGAGAATAGGGCACGCACAAGGCCTAGGCCTCACCAGCCTGTACCCAGCCAATACGGGTGAAGGTGAGCCATGGGTCAGAGGTAAAGGGGGTGTGGTTTGGCGGAGGGGAGAGGGAAGAACCCATTTCGAGGCTTCCACTCAGGCCAATTTCGGATGAGTGTCCTGCTGGGACGACATAGCACCCGAAAATGGCAAAGCTGAGTTGGAACCTTTTGATGCATGCCATGAGGGAGAGAGAGTACTCTGCCGTGACAGGTGAGAATGCCACGACAAGCTAACAGACAAAATACCCTTGTCTTTGTTTGGAGATGTAGTGCGACGCGGCCAGCGTAGGAACGTGGCGCTGGCCGGGTGCCTGACCTACCAGTAATGGTCAGGCGAGTACACGCATCAGACAAAGACGGTTACGGGGGTAAAAAAGTAAAAGTAATGCACCGGAAAACACTATATAAGAGTGCTCCCTGTGCATGAAAGAGGGAGGAGGCCAAGTAAGGAAGAATTGAGGAAAAGAAAGAAAAACATAGTGAAAAGAAAGAAAAATAAAGTAAAAGGAAGAGAAAAACATGGAGAGTGAGAAGACGAAAAAGGAAAAAGAGGGAAAAATAATCTAGAAAAGAGAGGGAAATAAGAAACGAATAGGAAGAAAAAAAAAAAAAGAAAACGGGCATGCATCAAAGTGGGTTGTTGATTCCTCTCTCCCTCTCGAGAAACCACATTCTCTATTTACTCATGTTCGGAACAAAGGTCATCTAGGACCATTTCTTCAAAGCCATTAATTTCCCCTTAGAGAAATTAGTCGCATTGAGGGAGTGTTGCCTCCTTTTTGGCTTATATTCCTCTAACACATTACGGCAAACTAAGAGTCTCACCAGCTTGCTGACATTTCTTACTCTTTTCCTTCCTTGTACTTATTCCTTTTAAGTTTATCTGTATTGCTACCTTTATGTGCTCATCCCGATATCCATTTATTTAAAGTGTGGCAAACATGTTTTTCTTATATTCATAATGTACTTGTCTGCGGCAAGTGTTTAGAAAGGATTTGCCTGCCACAACTACATGGCATAAATTGTGTTAGGCTAAGGCATAGCTTGCGCACAAGCCGGGCCAGGGTGAGATACAACTGGACCGGTCCTGACTCTCCAATCCAGAACATATCGGGCTTAGTACGGCAGGATGAGATAATCCAACCCAATACCAATGAAACCAGCCCAAACACCATTACACCCCCTAAATTATATCTCCTTTTACAAACAGACTTATGATGCAACTCTATTCAGGTGTGTTGATGTAGCAAAGGCAAACCACCTAATGCAAGAGCTACATGAAGGACTAGTAGGAGCTTACAACAATGGACCTGCCTTAACGAGAGGGATTATAAGAGCATGATACTATTGGATGATCGTGGAAAGCGACTGCATCAAGCATGTGCGGACTTGCCATAGATGAAAGGTTTACCAAGAGAGAAAGAACGCACCACCATAACCCCTGCATTCCTTGGCCACACCTTGACCTTTCTCAACATAGGGTAAAGATTTCATTGGAGCCATCTCACCAAAAGTTGCAAATGGACATGAATATATCTTGGTAGCAATAGACTACTTCACCAAATGGTTGGAAGCTACGTCTTACAAAAACATTACCCAGGCGGTAGTAGCTCGATTCATCAAGCAAAACATCATATATTGTTATAGTATCCCAGAAGAGATCATAACTAAAAACGACGCCAACTTGAATAGAAGGGAGATCCAACAACTCTATCAGCAACACAAGATAGAGCACAAGAACTCCTCCCTATACTGTCCTCAGATGAATGGAGCGATGGAAGTTGCCAACAAGAATGTGAAGAAGATACTGGTTAAAATGACTAGTACCTACAAAGATTGGCATAAGCTACTGCCTTTTGCACTCTGTGCCTATCTCATTTCTGTCAAAACATCCACCGATGCAACCTCATTTTCTTTGGTATACGAGATGGAAGCTGTGTTGCTAGTTGAAGTCGAAGTGCCATCTCTCAGGATATTGGCTCAAACTAAGCTTGAAGAAGCTGAGTAGGTCCAAGCCTATTAAGAGTAACTAAACATGATTGATGATAAGCGTAAAACTGCCATTTGCCACGGACAACTATACCGGTGAAGGGTAGCCCATGAATTTGACAAGAAAATTCATGCTCGACACTTCTAAAAGGGTGACTTGGTGTTGAAGAAGAGGAATACCGCTTTGCCGAAGCCAAGAAGGAAATTTGCCCCCACCTATGAAGGGCCATATGTTGTCAAGAAAGCTTTTTTAGGAGAAGCCTTGATTCTGGCTGACATGAATGGAGAAAAATTTCAAATGCCCGTGAACTTAGATAATGTAATTCACTACTATGCATGAAAAAAAATGGTAGATGGAAAACCCGAAAGGTGGTCAACGCAAAAGGAAAGCTAAAAAATTCAGAGTGAGGGAGCCTGCTAGACTTAAACCTAAAAGGGCGGTCTAGGCAAAATTAAGGCAAAACAAAAGTAGACACAATGTCTTGAACTACGTAATGACTTAATCCTTCTAAAAAGGAGGTACGTAGGTAGCCACATCAGCCCAGTTATAACAAAAACAAAAAATATACATACCTTGGAGGAATAAGGTGAGGCAAAGGGGTAAAGATCTTGTTATGGTCAAATTTTCTATGTAATTGACTAATCCTTTGACAAAACGCACTTTACATATAATTGGGTAGATCTAAGTCGGGTTTAATATATCAAGAGAAGTAAGTTGTTCAAATATATCAAGTGGTATCTTTAAAGAAAATGACAGGCCAAAAACGTATTAACCCATTGTGATGAATTAATTGATTAATTAGCCAAATTTATTAATTAATCAAATTAACATGCAAAACGCATGGTAGCACAAACAAATCACCAAATAACTAAATGCAGCAGAAATTAAATTTGACATGGGTGATTTATTTACGAATGGGGAAAACCACCGAGGCAAAACCCCACCAGGTGATTTTAAGATCATCACTCCCGAGAATCCACTATTATCACAACAAGCGGTTACAAGTAAAGGAATCCCAGTACCTTATACCGACCTACAATTGAACATTTACCCTAATACCCAATTGGACATGTTCTGTAGTGACAATCTCTCCTTTTGATGCACGGCTTCTAGTACGTGACTAACCAATCTGATTAGATTCTAGTACACGGCTTACTCTTTTGCACGAATCTCAGTACGTGACTAACTCCACAGCAACCCTTTAATTGTTGTAGTTGATTTGCAGCAGCTTCACATAGAAACATCAATAAGATCTTCAATGTTGGTACAAGAGACTTTGCTTGGTTACAGAACCCAAATGTGTACAAGAAACGCAGCAAGAACTCTTTCTTCTGTAGGAGGAGGCTAGGGTTTCAAAAAGAAAACCTTATGAAGCTATCTAGGGTTATGTTTTTCTTTTTCCACCTCCTTTAAATAGGAGCTTAATGGGCTCTCTTATTCCAAATATGTTTACACAAACCTTGAGCTTTCCTAATCCAATAAAAATTATACAAACCCATAAACAAATAGCCTTTTAGAATAAAAACGTTGCTGGCTATAGTCCAAATCCTGTAAGCTCAATAGATCAAGACATGTGTTGAGCTTTAATGAATCTTGACAGATCGAGCTTCTGTCGAAAAGGTATTGAGACCTGCAGATTGCACTTTTCTTGAGCAATTCTTGAGTAATCTTCATGTCTTCAATTTAACCACTTGTAATGATCATATTGAACCTACTTAAATTTACTCAAAAACAAGTAAAGTATGTTTTGTCAAAAGATATGCCAATTACATAAAAATATGGCCCTATTAGACAAGAAAATTGATTCAAGAAACAAGTGAAGAAAAGCTGATTCATTAAGTCTCGATAGAAGCTCGATAGATACTGCTATTAATGAAGAAGCTTGACACAAGCTTGACACAAGCTTAACACAAGCTCGATCTATCGAGATCTATGATTTCACAATTTCAAGATCTAAAATTTGCCTGTGATGACTTATTTGATTAGGGTTTATTTTGATTTAGGGTTACATTTTTGGTCCAGCACCCCAATCACTTCTCTTCAACGGTGTATTCGAAATGTACGCATGATTTTTTTGGAACTTCGCACCTACGCTTTTTATATATATGTTTCCTTAAATTTTAAGTTAATTAGTTTATTTAGTCCAACTCAAGTATGGAATAACTTTTTATTTAATTATTTATTGTTACTATTACAAGAATAGATTTTGTAGCTATCTGACTCCTGGGCTGTACATGACCACTAACAAATGCAGAATCAAGGTTTGATTTGTTTTGGTCCAAACCTTCATTTTTTTAGTTTTAAATTTTCACTAAACTACTGCATTACTTTTTACACAATTCAACCCATATTTTCAATGTTTTTTTTAGGCTTCATTTGCAGTATTTCTTTCATCTTTCTTTGCTGCAATTTAAAATTGCTATGCTTTTTTTTTTTTTTTTTTTTTTTTTGAGCAATTAGAAATAATGGCTGCAATTATATGGATTGTCCTCTTTGCAATTTCACTAAGAATAGTTAGGTATACAATAGTGCTTACCACAACCAAGAAAGAAAACCAAAAATACATAAACTGATTCCAAAACAGTAGTGAAAGTGTTAAACTTGAAACAAAAATCTTATGAATAGTGGAGCTAAGGAAGATGTTTTGCATAGACCGTGCACCTGTAGAGCAATAAAAGATAGAGCACACCAGTAACACATCACACACATGAGAGCAGTAAAAGATAGAGCACACCAGTTACACATCACACGCATGATACAATGCACTTGAAATTCCACTAGACATGAATTGGATCTTACCTTTTTTTGTAGGACTTTAAAAGTAGGAAGTAAGGCTATAGTATTTGATGCAACAAGAAAAATAGTTTGCAATATCTGCTTTAATGGTTAAGAGATGTCATTTTTTGGTTTCACATGCTATGCAAACCAAAAACCAGGTCAGTTAGATGATTTCATTATTTGGTTTCAACTGAAATCTTTGAACAATGGAAGGACATTCTTAAGTAAGTAAAAAAAAAATTGTTCCAATAAATCATTGAGGATGATTTTGAGATGAGAAAAGTTGCATAGATCACTATTATCCATAGAAACATCATTCGAAGTTAAATTAAATTAAAGGGATTAGATATATCATAGTCTCTAAAGAGAATAATTGCACAAACCACTATTACCCACAGAAATCCTTGACATGTTAAATCAAATTAAAAGGACGAGAAATATCATAAAACCAAAAAGAACCCCTTCCAACAAAAAGATGACTCAATTTTACATTTCTCTGGAGAATGTGAGAAGGGCTACAGTATTTCTAATTGAGTTTGGTATTGATTCATATTTTTTAATGTTTCATTCATATAAAACTGCCATGTTTTCTAGAATTTTTGATAATTATAATTAATTATATGACATAGAATCACATGTTTTATAGGATCTCAATTTCTAGCACCTCATTTATATTGACTCTTTTCAGGAATTCTGTATTTATAATGACATATTTTCCCTCACATGTTAATTCAGATCAGTCATCCCTGACATATAAGACTTTTGGCTACTATTCGAGAAGAACTATTGAATTAAATTGAAAGATTAGGAAAGCCTAATTTTCCTTTGTAGCTATTATTTAGTTTATAACTCTTTGTCCTTTGTTAATGCTTGATTAAAAAAAAAGTAAAACTGAAATAGTTTTAAAGATTATGATATATGGAATCTTTGATTCTAGAAATAAATGCTAAAACTTATTTCTTTCTTTTACCATGATATGATAGCAAAAAAAAGAAGAAGGAAAAAGCAAGAGAAGCACACCTGGTGGCTGAAGGAGATGTTCATATGGTGGCTGAAGATTTGGGGTACAATTAGTTAAGTCATTACTCGTTCAAAAGGCCAAAGGAAATTCACATCTTATGGGGAATATAGGGATGAAGCCAAAGAAGTCCCACCACTTCCCCATGTCAGTTACCGAGTTGTACTCTCTCTGTTAAATAAGGGCTTAATCACTCCAATCGTCCCTAAGCTGGTCACCAATCTTCCAGAAGGTTACGACCCCTTAAAGACTTGTAAGTTTCACTATAATGCTCCAGGGCATTTGACAGAAGAATGTTGCCTATTAAGGCATAAGATCCAAAGCCTGATTGATAGCGGTACCTTAATATTCGAGGGTGCTACGCTGTCCAAAGTTGCCACTACCACGACCTTTGATGCTCAGGGTGAGGAAGTGAATGCAATAGTAAGAGAGGAGGATGACCGTCCTGATCTAGAAGATCTGCATGGGTACCTGGATAACCTTTTTGTGGCTCTAATGGATCTAGGATACATACACCCAAAGGAATTGAAAGAGCAAGGAAGTACGGGTGAGACTTGTAAATACCATTCAGGAGCATAGAGACACTCATTAGGAGATTGTGACGAGTTCAACAAAGAGGTCCAAAGCCTAATTGACTGAGGAATTATTCAGTGGGGAAAATCAGAAGAAGTTGAGTGTTATATGGCCTCTAACGAGCAGCTTATACTTGCCGGGTTGAATGCAAGGATTGAGCATTTGGAAAATCAGCATGATAGACTTCTTCACCTTGTGCATCGACTAATTGACCTTCGCATTGACACCTTAACGAGTGATTTGACTTGTGGAATCGATGTTATGGATGCGCTAGCATCTATAGGACATGCCAATGAAAGATCATATATCGAAAAGAGATTTGAGGGATCTCGAGGGCAAAAAAGTCACATGGCTCCCACAATCCAAACTCCTTAAGGAATAAGCCAACCAAGGCAAAGCCAATCCAAGAAAAATGATGTCACTCCTGCGAGGCAAATGGTACCAGCACAACAAGTCCATGAGGCATTGGAAAAGTTTCCTCCCCTTCCTATGTTGATTTTGTAATTATATCATATATTGTTGAAAGAACGCCTAGTGGCCCCAATTTTGCCGAGATGTATAATCGATTCCCCTTCAGGTGAGTCTGGCCTGTTCAAGACATGTGAGCACCACTTTGGTAGCCCAGGACATAGCCTAGAAGAGTACAAGCCCCTTAGGGGGACGATCCAAGGCCTGATCGACAATAACATCATTCAATTTGAAAATGCCACAATCACCGATTCATCTCCAACGAGCTATAAGGGTCAGGTTAATGTGTTGATCATGAACAAAGGTCAGGGGGGCTCATTCATTACAGGCCTCCCTACAGCTCCATATCCCATGGAGTACTGTATCCTTCTCTATTACTGAACAAAGGCAATCTAGGGAGCGACATTTCCCAATCAAGTGGCACAACTCCCTTAGACCTTTTGTCAGACCCGTTATCCATGCTATTGCCAATATTATTAAAGGCGAAGTTCGTAGAATTGATGGCATCTGAGATCCAACCAAAACTTTCATTAGAGACTTATAATTCTGAAAATCATTGCGACTATCATGGGGCAATGATTGGCCACTCCATTGACATGTGCAAGCTACTCAAGCAGATGGTTCAATGTCTTATCAAAGGCGGCTAGTTAGAGCCTGAAGTGCATATGTCCACATCAACCAGAGAACTAGATATTCAGACGGTCCGTATAAGGAAATCGAGATCCAGAATTGCTCCTCGAAAGCTTGAGCTTATACGCCCGAGTAGTTGGACAATCGAGCCATATTTCTCAAGAGGACACCCGACTTGAGGCAACGCCAAGTTGGCCATATGCTGTGGAAGAAGTCCCCAAAACCAAACATCATCTCACTATCTTTATGTTTTTGTTATTCTTGCATTTCCTATTTCCTTTATGTCATTATGTTTGAGCATGAGACAATTTAAATTCAGTTTGTAATTAAGCTTTGAGACTCTTCCTGAGCCCTAAGCACACTACCTGAGAGCCATGTGCGATGATGATCCTTTTTATTAGTATAATATTTTGTCGTGCTGGGGTTTGTTTTTCTTGGATGGTTTCTAACCTCCCCTCTTTTTTTTCCATGGTTGACTTAATAGGGTAAAATATGGGAAGTCCCAACATCTCTACGCAAGCATCACCAAAATCTTAAGGACATGCTCCAAATTTAATTCCAAGCACAAAATAATGAACGGACAATAGCTTCAAGATTCCGATCTTGGTGGGAGACACATGAATTTAGTTGTTCTTATTATGATACTGGGGTAGATTTTTAGTGGTCTCATTCCCATAAGACCACTAAAAATCCATCTTGTGCACCCCTACATTATCCATGAAGACTAGCTATTGCAAGTCTAGGAGCAGAATTCAATGAGAAGTTGGATTAGATCTAGACAGCTTGCAAGCTCTTCTGTCAAAGCATCTCAAATGGGCAAAAAGAACCCAACATCTCTCAAGCAAGATCAGCCAGCTCAAACTTGGTTTTTTTTCAACTTGCCTTAGTAGGCTTTTCCTTTAGGTCTTCAAAAAATCTTCTTTTGCCTTTGGGTAGTCTAGGTGTTTCCTTCGGGTTTCTCCCAAACAAATATTCCTTCAGGTCTTCCTTAGAAAAAATATTATTTCACCTTTGGGCCTTTCTATACAAAATCCTTTCTTTCTCCAAGTATCATGAGATGTCTTTGGATTTCTTGATATGTGAATCCTTACACTCTTCAATTAAAAGTCTCACCAACTTGTGAAAGTGATTGAGCTTTAGCAAGCGCCACAGCTGCAATTTCTTTGCAACGTCATCAGATTGTCTTGTAACTTGCCTAAAGCATTCCTTGGAAGCCTGACTTCCGCATTGACAATAGAAGAAGGCAAACTAAGCCTATATTCAAGGAGAATCGTGAACTATCTCCAGTTTTATCTGATCTTGCCATAAGCAAAGCCTTCATCGAACCTAGACCACTTCCATCACAGGAACATTCATACAGTATTGAAACCACCTTAGTCGTGGTGATTCAATTGACAAATCTCAGATCCATGATAAATCAACTTCAGCAATTCAATGTTAGAACTTGCTTGTAATGGGTGCCTACATGAGAACAATGGAGGAAGAGTAAAAGGATTAAATTTGGTCAAATGAGAGCCAAAATACTTCCAATTTTATCGGGCTTGGCATAATCTTGATATGTCACTAACTCCATTCAATCAATTTCCTTTCCAAGAACATGCTTTAATCAAGCCAACGAGATGTCATTTACATCGCATTCTTTAAAGGCATCATTCCTTTTAGTCATTAATGCAACGAAGGTAGCATTAAGGGATTTTTCGAACTTACAATGTTGAAGAAACTCTTCAAAAACCACTAAGACGTCTTTCTCCACTATCCTCCAACAAAACCCATCCGGACCTGGAGCTTAGTCCCCTTCCAAGTCACTTACAACTTGAAGTATCTTCTCTCACTCAAACTTCCTTTCAAGCCAAACCCTCTCCATATTCCCAATACGATCAAACTCCAAACCCTCCACAAAAGGCTTCCACCCCTCAGCCTCCTTGTACAATTTTTTTTTTATAGGTAATAACAAACTTTATTGATAATAAAAGTACAAAGAATTTACGGTAGTAAACTCACAACACTGAAAAGAATACAAACCAATCAAAAATAAAGACTAACAGAATTAAGGAATTCAAGAAAAGAATGACAATGCGTAAACCCCCAAATGCGAGACCACTCAAACAAAGTCCTAAGTAGCAAAGACTTCACACAGTCTACCAGTCTCTCAGTTTCCTCAAAAGTTTGAGCATTATGCTCTTTCCAAACTAACCACATAAGACACGCTGGAACCATATTCCACACATTTGAAGTGTGACACCCCAACCAATTCCACCATGCGGAGAGAAGAGAAACAACATTCTTTGGCATCACCCACGGAACCCCAAACAAATGAAGGACTTCACTCCACAAGGTATGAGCATACTTACAATGGATCAATAAGTGATCCACAGTTTCCTCTTCACATCGACAAAAGGCAGCACCAATTAACAAGAGGTAAATTCTTCTTAACGAAGTTGTCTATAGTAAGAATCCCACCCCTAGCAGTTGTCCATAAGAAGAAAGCCACCCTTTTAGGTACCTTAACACACCAAATACTCTTCCAAGGAAAAGGCACCAGCGGGGCTGCTAGCAATGAAAAATAGAAAGAGTGCACATCAAAAACACCTCTACAATTCAATTGCGATATCATGGTATCATCAACCCCTCTAGGTAACTTGGATGAGATATGAGCCAAAAAATCATAAAAGATCCCTATCTCCCAATCTTGAAAAGCACAACAAAAGCGTAAGTTCCAACTTTTGCCACCCCCATCCAATGCAAACTCAACCATATCAGAAATCATAGCTGCCTTATCCACAACAACAGCAAATAGGGCTAGATATAAATCTTTCAAGGCAATAGGCTACTCCAAGGGTCATACCAGAATCTAATACGAAAACCCTCACCCGCCGCATACAACACATGACCAAAGAAGCTCTCAGCCCCCTTCCTAATGTTCTTCCACAAACCACATCCATGCGTCCCTCTAACAACTCTAGTATACCATCCCCCACTGGCTTGTTACCGAGTGGGGCATTAAAGTGGTTGAATTTATGTGTGACTTTCCAAGGTAGCCATGAGTTTAATGGGCTAACTCCATCCTACATGGGTGGGTAGCAATTACAAATTACAAATAATTGAGTTTCAATCCCCATTCTACATGGGTGGGTAGCAATTATAAATTACAAATAATTGAGTTTCAGCCTCCTTGTACAAATTGTTATAAAATTGTACTACTTAATGAGTTACCTCGGAATCCTCCTCAAAAACCACCCCATCCACCTCCAAGGTCCTCAGATGATTAAACCTTCTATGGGAGTTAGCCATTATTATCCCCTTCCTTGATACATAACATCCTAGATTTTTGTCTCCAGGAAATTTCTTCCAAGGAAAGAAGATGCTCCACCTGGGACCTCAAGTCTACCTAATGACATTTCTCCCCATCAAAGAGACCAAAATCCCCTTAGTGTTTAATGTTTTCAACTCCTCCAGTAATTGCTTCTTTTGACGCACTATATTACCAGACTCTCTGCGATTCCATTGCACAATATCCTCTTTCAGAGCCTTTAGTTTTTTTGCAAGCACGAAACTAGGTGTACCTACAAAGGAATGCCGATTCCACCAGGTTTGAACTCTATCCACAAATCCCTCCGTCTTCAACCACATATTTTTAAATCTAAACAGACTTTTCCCCTTTGCCATTCCCCCTGCCTCCAAGAGAATTGGACTGTGATTTGGGATAGGACGGGGTAAAATCCTTTGAAAAACATCAGGGAAATGGTTCTCCCAATCTGGAGTTACCAAAGCTCTGTCAATCCTAGACATCGCTAGTTGATCAAAACCACTTGACCATGTATAGCTACCTCCTTCCAAAGGCAAATCAACCAAGTTAAGATCCTCAACAAATTTAGAGAATTTTTCCATAGCCAGGGTCAAACGGGTCTCACCCCTACGCTCACTAGGAAAAGGAACAATATTAAAGTCCCCAAAGCAACACCACGATATCCTCCAATACAGCTGAATACCCCCCAACTCAGCCCACATGTGGCCTCTCTTGTCATTCTCATTTGGGCCATAAACGCCTGAGCAAGCCCATATAAACCCGTCCCCCACCCCTTGCCACTTTACTAACATTGAGAAAGTACCAACCATAACCTCCACCTTATCGAAAACCCTTTTATCCCACATAAGCAAAATACCACCAGCAGTCCGATTAGCCTCCAAAATAGCCCAATCCACATATAGACAACTCCACAAACTACAAACCAGCTGTCTATTCATGCTAGCAATTTTTGTCTCTTGTAAGCAAACAACATCATATTTCCACTCCCGCAACAAATTCTTCACCACAAGACATTTCTGAGGATTATTTAAACCTCTAACATTCCACGAAATCATTTTTATCTTCATAAACACTAAAATATCCCCAACTACTAACACCAACACAAGACCACCCTCTATCTCCTGTCATAGTTCACCAAAGAGATCAAGTTTTGCAGCTCTCTACGTCCCTTGTTTTTGGACTTAGCCACATTTTTGCTATCCGCTGCTTTCCTGTGTAACATATTGCCTGCCTCCATCACTGATTCTAGCCTCTGTAAGAGAGCAATGCACAACTTCTCATGTCGAGTCATTGACAACCCAACCAATTTACTGAAACCAGGAATTCTGTGTTTCACCCACTTAGAAATATCTAACTTAGTCTCAATAATCAATACCTCATTGACCTCCTCCAACTCTGCCAAATTTGTCGATGCATTCGGAGCAATGATTTATAGAGGAAAGCCAACTAACAAATTTGTTTCACCAAAACCCACAGAAAAATCAGCTGCTTCCTCCACAAGCATGACCTCCCTAGGAAGGCTTAAGAGTTCCTTACTATAGGAGGAATTAACCTCCTGACCCAATACCCTAAAACCCACTGATCTAGCTCGCACCAACTCTAAGAAGAGATCGGGAAAAGAAGGTCCAACCAGCCGCAGCACTAATTCAAGAGTCACCGTCCTCTTAACTTCAGAAATCAACCCACCCGACAACAAATTGGAGCCCAAAATACTGTTCCGGTCAGAGCTAAGCCTGGGTCCCAAAACCTCCCCCCCACCCAAGCCTTATGGCTTAGGGAAGTACCAACTCGCCCAACATGCCAGTGCATCATGCGTGCTAACAGTAGCGTTACATAAAACAAATAACTAGACATAATCAAGATTCATAAAAATCAATCACTTGCATAACATATTTTGGTAATTCAACAAAATCCCCTCTAGCTAATCACTATGATAGAAAATGAATGTAATCTAAAGAGGAAATGATATAGCATACAACATTCTGTAAATTCTCCAATCAAAAGATGTGTTGGAGACAAACTGATGTATTATAAAGAAGATTTTGTCATACAAGAATCAAATTAACGGTTTGGATGTTTAGAAAATATCCCAGTGAAAATCTGAAAAGAAAAAAGGTATCATTTATCAAACAACAACTAAATGACTCAATAAATAAGTATTTCAAAGCAAATCGGTACCTTCTGGGACCAACCACCACAGATCACCAAAGGTTGATTTGCCATCAAACCCACCAATTAATAGATGACGTGAACCAATAGACGTCATAGAGTGGTATGCCCGAGCAGTAGGGTACTCATTGCCAGTCAGTAAGCGCTTCCATTGTGCAGACACTAATTGCCAAAAAGAAACACAATTTTTTCAATAAACAACTACATATGAAACAGTAATTTCTATAGCTTGTTTCACCCATGCTAGCAAAATTTCACTGATGAAATGCTGAAACTGGTTTTACAGGTGTTGCTGTTATTATTATTATCATTTCTTTATAGAAAAAAAGAAGTAAAAATCAGCATGTGAAAGTTGCAAGCATATCATATATCTGATACTATCCATCATAGTATCAACTTTTCAATTCCGCTGGTAACAAAAGGACCATAAAAAATACAGTCATACACCATGTTTCTTCATCAAAGAAGTCTGTAAGTTACGCTGTGTGTGTTGCTTATTTCTAAAACAAGTTATGAGAAATCTTTGTTACAACCAATGTTATTGATTCCGTTCCGTTCCGTCCGGAACGGCCGGAATTTCTCGTACCGGATTGCAAACCGGAATGGAAACACCTATTGTTCCACCTCGGATGAAATTCCGGCCAATTCCAGTCTGTTTTGGGCGTTCCGGTCTATTTCGGGTAATTTCGGCTGGTATGAATTTTGGCTTCCTTTTCCGTTTCTGAACCTACCCATTTTGTCTTCTTGCTGCGTCTAAACTCAAAGCCACACTATTTCTCCTTCAGCTGGGTCTAAACTCTAAACTTAAAGCCACCGTCTCTCCTTTAGCTTTATCCTTGTCTCTGAAAGTTTCTAGAAAGGAGATTAGCTCAATCATTTTTTGAAGAGAATTCTGCACAAGTAAAGGCACTCATTGGAGCTGACTATAACGGAAGAGGAGAGGGAGATAGAGACCAGTAGCGAATTACCATCAGGAAGAAGAGAGAAGTCTAGACTGTTTAGAGAACTAAAGTCATAAAGGCTAAAAAGAAGAAGAGAACTTCAAAGAAAATTTTGAATACACATCTGGGATGGGATTTGGGAATTGGGATGTGGGAATATTGGGATTTGGTAGAGATAGGACTTAAGAGAAAAAGGAAGATAAGGGAATACGTAAGAATGAGAAGATAGAGAAACACATAAGAGAATTGGTAGGCGGGGCCAGTTTTAGAGTGGAATGACTAAAGAGAGAATAATATATATATATATATATATATATATGATGATGATGATGATGATGAGGAGGAGGAGGAGGAGAAGGGGTAACACTCTGCTAAGTCTTATAAACCTTATTATGAATAATGATTTGTTATAAATCTTTTTTTGTAATGACTAAATACTTTGTATTATTTGATATTTATTTATTTGAATTGATAATTTTATGTTGTATAAGAATATATATATATATATATATATATTATTAATTTTTTTAGAAATTCCGAATCACCTTGAAACGGTACGCCGAAATAGGCCGGTACTGAAATATTCCATTCCACTGGACAAACCGAAACGGGTTCCGAAACGGTATCCATAACACTGGTTACAACATTGGGGCTTTTCCATGAAACCAAACAATGCATGCATTATTGTCAGATAATCAAAACCATTTTTGGCTACAACACATTTGAACAGCCCCCACTAGGTATCTTGTGAGATGCATGTCCATGGAGAAACCATGTAGAAAAAAGAGAAATGTTGCCACTAATGTCCTTTAATCTATAGTTCTGAAAATGACCTCTCTCACACCGATATATATATATATATATATATATATTTTTTTTTTTTTTTTTTTGAATTTAAAAGGTGCAATGTAATTTCACATGTAAATCTCACACTTCGAAGAAAACTGTTTAAAAAATAAAAATAAACAACTTCATACAGGTAATAGTCTGAATATCTATAGCATAAACAATATAGAAGGTTTATTAACATCATGATAACACATCCAGCACATATCTGCTAGGAATCCAACCAGCAAAGTTGTAAAGCACTCACCCCGATCTAAAACAATGCTGTCATTGTAATAAATGTCATAACGACTCAACCAACCACCAGTCCCATGACCTCCAAATAACAACAGCTGCAAAGAAAAAATTTTAGCAGTAACATATAAGGAACTATAAGGGAAAAAGTTTCAGCATTGACAACACATGAACAGAAATCAACAAGGAGAATATAAAGGCTGCTGAAGATGTCATTACATAGTGCCCTCCAGAGGTCACAGTATGACCACAGCGAGGAGAAGGAGCTTGACCTGGAAGCTTCAACTGGGTCCATCCAGGTGTTTCATTCTCTTCCTTCCACAACAAAGAAATGACATAAATTCAACTTAGTTTACAAAATAACTTCTAATAGAACTATTTTTATTATTCTCTAACACTCAAGAACTGACTGAGAAATATCAATTCAAAAAAAGCATATGCAGGCAAGGATTTCTTATCAGTACTTATTAAAAGACAGAAATACACCTCATTGTCAAATAAACGTGGACTTCTCCACAAATTAAATTCAGAGAACAGTTTCTTAATATTATTTATCAGAAACAAATTTACATGATACATCCATTAATCTATAGAAGAGATTCATTCATTTTACACATCTTTTGGCAGATGGCTTTGTACACTGAGATTCCAACCACTGCTTTCAACATATTTATTCTTCAAGAATATTTCCAAATTAGGGCCACATTGGATTTCTTGTGTGTATATATCACTTATCAGTGTTATCATGTTCCATGTAGCATTGGCAGGTAAAATCCATCACATAGATTGGGATCTATATCTACTACATGAATGGAAGTCTAACACCAGAACTGTGTATGACATTACTTTTAGGAATTCATGATCTGCCATATCATTATGTAATTATAACTGCAATCCATTGCAATCATTCTATTCACAATAATGGATTGGTACCTTAGAGTATATGCATCAGCTCGGCTAAAGACTTGCAAAATAGAAAAAGGGGCAGTTTTTACACATTTTGGCCCAAAATACACCCACGCCAGATCGTGCAAAGTTGTGCATTTTTGCACATTTGCTACAGTAACCGTGCATATATGCACGGTTACTGTAGCGCTTGCATTCCTTATTTTACTAATTTTTCATTCGCACCATTTTTTCTCTCTCTTTTTCGTTCACAACTGCCTCAGCCTCTTCCTCTTCTTTCACCTCAGATTCACACAAACACACCCACACACAGACTCATCCAAACAAATCATCACAGAAACACACCCACACACAAACCAACACAGACAAAGCCGAGGGAGGTTGGATCGGCCGGTGAAGGATCTGGGTCGAGAAGGATCGGCCGGTGAAGAAGGATCGGCCAGTGAGGAAGATCTGGATCGTGGATCGGCCGGTGAAGAATGATCGTGGCCGGTGAAGAAGATTTGGATCGTGGATCGGTGAAGAGGTCTGGGTCGAGAAGGATCGGTCGGTGAAGAGGGTCTGGATCGTGGATCGGTGAAGAGGTCTGACGTGGCCAGTGAAGAAGGCTCTGGATCGTGGCCGGTGAAGAAGGCTCGGCCGGTGAAGAGGTCGATCGTGGCCGGTGAAGAAGGATCGGCCGGTGAAGGGTCTAGATCGTGGCCGGTGAAGAAGGATTGGCCGGTGAAGTGGTCTGATCGTGGCTGGTCTGGGTAGGGAGATGGGTTTTGGAGTTTCTGAGAAAAAATGAGAGTTTGGAGTTTCAGAGAAAAATGAGAGTAGCAGAACAGAGAGAGAGAGAGGCGAGATAAAAAGAGAGAGAGATAGAGAGAGATGGGAGATAATAAATCAGAACAGACGGGGTAGAGAGAAATAGGGTGCGCGCGGGTTGTTAAGGAAAATAATAAAAAATTAAATAGAATTAATATTTTATTAAATAAATGTGTAGAATAGATTAACTGACGTGGGTGTCTTGTAAAAATGAGCGTGTAAAATAGAAAAAGTAGGTTTTAGACTTGTAAAATGCAAAAAATTTTACACGGACTGATGCATATGCTCTTAGTCACGGTATCTTTTCAAGATAGGTGATCTTCCACATGTTTTGTAAAGGAACTAAGAATATAATGTTGATATAACTTGATCTGGAACTTGTGGAATAATATATTAAGAACAAAGAAATATGTAACCCAAATGAAATTATGAAATCAAGAAAAAGAGATTTGCCAAGCATAATGCAAAGCAAAGCTATATGATATATGCCACAACACCACTCACATCAATTTACTTGATGAAAATTTTAGAATACATTCAGATTACTAAAGAGGATTAGAAAAAAAGGGAAGGAAAAAAAATAAGAAGAAAACAAAAGTAACTATTAACCTTCTTCAATAAGACCCTTCAAGCCCCATAAATCACCCATAATTGGCCCACCACCTCCTATTTAAGTCAAGAAAAAGCAGCCGTGTCAGCAACAAACATCTTAAATGAACACAAGCAAGTAAATAACCTACTATATAAGTATAGTTCTGACAGCAGACCAAAAAAAATTGAAATGTAATTAATTTAAACATTCTTTATAATAATTCACAGCATAGATGCCTTTAGTAACAGAGATATGAGAAGTATCTGAAATGACGAAGTTGATAACAATAAATGTACATCTCTGTGCACCCTCACAAAAAATGGCAACTTTTGAATTCAATTTTTTTTTTTTTTTTTTGATAGGTAAAGAAAGAAGTAAGAAACAAAGAGAATACAAAATTTTAATCAAGATGAAAATTTTAAATTCAATAATGACTCATCACCAAACATTGTTTCTAAGCAATTATAAAACCTAATCCTTATATGAGCAGACAGATTGCTACTTCACCTCTGCCACCATAGACAAGCAACCTTTTCTCCACCATGGTAGCTGTGTGGCCACATCTAGGTGGTGGTAATGATCCAGATACCGACAGCTCCATCCATTCTAGTGATACTGTTTCACAGAGCAAATCACATACAATCTAATTTTAGTTTCCACCATTATAAAACATTCTCTCCTTAAATTTTTCAGGAAGAGAACATAAAATAAATCTGAAAAGACATGAAAAGAGGTTACTTGTGTCCAAGACATACACATCTGATAACCACCTTTTACCATCCCAGCCACCATACCTGCACTCAATCACATCTTGCTTTATATAAAGTTGTGGAGAAAATCATTCTGCTTTTTTGATTATTGATAAGTCAAATACCTAAGATCTACACCAGTTATTTGATAAATAATGCCACAGAGAGAAATATTGACACTCACATAACAATTTTCCGGTTCCCAATGGCTGAAGCTGCAGCAAAATCTCGTGGCGAAGGTAAGTCACCAAAACTGGTGAGCTCAGACCACTGCCATATATCTGGAATAAACATAACTTCCATAAATCTCCATAAGTCGTAAAACAAGCACTAGTATATGAATTTTGTGACACATCAATCATTACTATCTATATAAGATTCTTACCTGTATCTAGAACCCAAAAGTCACCCAACCTGAAAATCCATCCTCAGCATTAATAACAAGACTGAATTTAGAGCTACAAAGCACAAAACCCATGGACAGCAAACATAAAGTAGAGCATGTGCACAAACCTTTTGCTACCATAACGCCCACCAAAGATGAACATGTGACAATCAATTGCAACAGCAATGTGAAATGCCCGTGGGCTTGGACCTACCTGGTCCTCAGACCCACTTCCAGTGCACTCTGGCTGAAACCAAAGTTTGTTATCTGAAAATCAAAAACCAAGGATTGAGAATCTGGAATCACATTCAAACCAACCCCCCCCCACCCCCCTTCTCCCAAAAAAAAGTCAGGGCAAAAAAGTCAAGCAGCACTAAATTAATGTATGCTAGTGTATCCTCTGTCTCTTTCTCTGAAACACACATGCACTCTCCCCAAATACAGTCACTATATTAACATATTGTAGCTAGGGTGAATAAAAATTCATGAAAGAGACCCACAGGCTACAGATTGTCTTCAATTTGGAACCATAACTAATTCTCTCCCGGGAGCAATAATACCCTAGGGGCCAGGGTGCCCCAGAAGAGCAATACAATCAAGAAGCCCAAAATTAATGCATGTCTATATCCACTTTGTCTGTCTGAAATTCACATTAGGGCTAGTCAAGCCCACCCAAGCACGAGTTGCATGACCAATGCCACCTGACCCAAACCAATCCAAAGGCTTGTGGTGTACTTGGAGGGCTAGGGCAAGCAAGCATTAGGGGGTAGCTTTTAATTTCTTTGGGGTTTCAGGCATGTCTCGTGTGAGGTAATTGAAAACCTAAGGACCCCAATCTAAGCGAAAAATTTATATATTTAAGATTGATGAACCCAATCCTTCTCTCCCTCTTTCTCTCTCTCTCTCTCTCTCTCTCTCTCTCTCTCTCTATGTAGTGACAAACATGTAGATGGTCTTCCTCTACTTTCCCCTTTTTTTTATTGCTAAGTTTTTGCACACACCAAGTGGGGTTTTGAACCCTGGCACTTACCCTCCACCCTTTTTTAGGCTCTACCAATTTGTTCTCAATTCTTACCCAGTTTCTCCCTATCTTCTTAACTTACCCTCCACCCCATTTTCCTTAATCTATTTGGCTTGTGAGAAAATGGGTAAAAAATGAGAGAAAATATCAGATTCCTTACAACCCGAGATTCAACTAATAACCAACCATCCTATTAACACTTGTTCACATGTGGTTACACTCATCTTGTCAGTCAAACAATAGGTGGAGGCATCCTTCAAATGAAAGGATTCAGTAAACCTGTGATTTGACAACACCCCCCCCCCCCCTTCCCTCCCCTCTCTGAAATCCAAGCCCTAACAATCTGTGATCTCCCTTAACTCACATACACACCAAATAGAAAAAAGGACAATCTTTACATTTGTCTGGCTTGGGTCATCCATTTAGGAGCATCATATGAGAGTTTTTTTTATTGGCATGCACCCGGTGGGTCTTGAACCCACAATCTTATCCTCCACCTAGCACTTTCAAGGGGAGGAGGTGCCAATTGAGCTAAAGTTGCCTACTTCCCCCCCACCCAAAAGTTTCCAAAATCTCTCTAGTTATAATGCTATCATCTATGAGATTAAAAATTTCATGACTTTTGGCCCCTCCATTTTTTTTATATGCAAATTTTGGCACCAAGAAGAGAGGAAACAAGTGAATCAAACTAGTCCCTCTGCTTCATGTGGCATAGTCCCAAACTAATTGTGCTACCCCAGCCCCTCCAATCAAAAATTACAATTTTTTTTACATGTACAAGCATATTTTAGGAAAACCTAAAGTACAAACCTATCATAACAAGTCTTCAACGAGCCTATTATTAATTTATTACTCGTATAGGCTTGCCATTACTAACATGACAAGTTTGCCACATCCATAATAAAAGTGGGAAACAACAACAACCAAATTTCTCTCCTCGTGCTTTGCTTCCCATCGTTGCCCTTGACTCCACAGTTATACTAGTACTCAAATCTGGAAAATCGGATAAAAAGCTGAGTTCTTTTTTTTTTTTTTTTTTTTTTTTAATCATCGTTTTATTTTCAATGTGATTTTGTTTTTAAGTTTGGCTTCATTTTTGTTGCACTAATTTTTGTGTTTTGTTTATCTTCTTAAAAACACAACCCATGATCACCTATAAGATAAAATAAAGAAAAGCAAAAAAAAAAAAAAAAAGAGTGAACAATACAGTAATATTAGAAATACCCAGAAAGCTAAATCCAAAAAATTTGAAAGAATGATAAGGAAAACACAGATTAAGAACAAAGTGAAGATCAGAAAAAATAAATAAATAAAAAAATAGTACCAACATCGTAGACCACGATATCGCTGAGAAACTTCTTGTCAACAAGTCCACCGAACACGACCACCTTCGATTTGCCGATGTTGACCGCGGTGTGACCACTGAGAATATCCCAAAAAAGTCAATCAAGAAGCAATCTTGGAAAATAATACAAAAATGTCAAAAACAGAGAGAGAGAGAGAGAGAGAGTTTGTGTGAGTGCCTGCGAGGTTGGGGAGGAGTGCCACCGAAATCAGCAGAAGAAGCTCGAACCCAGTAATGCATTTTTTGTCTTCTCTCTTTGAGTGTGTGTTCGATGGCTTTTTGTGTGTCTTCACTGATTGGTCCAAAGAATGAAGAAGCAGTTATCAATCCAATTTTTTCCCAAATTTGCCTTTCAGGGCTGAATGTGATCATCACACTCCAATGCTCTATTGCACCAATTAAATTCAACAATTGAGTTGTGAAAATAAATTATATTTCACAATTCAATTAAATTTTTTTTTTTTTTGGACTAATTTTTCATTTTTTAGTTTAGTGTCATCATTTTTTTTATAAATATTTATATCTACTAAGAAAAGATAAATTCTCAAAATATTTTTATAATTATTAAGGTTTCAATTTTTTTATAGTTCAAAATAAAATAATAAGATATGAGTTTGGGACCAAATTTTTTTTTTTTTTTGGTTGAAAATTCCCCCAATTCAGGGATAATTTATTCAACAGGCAAATATTTGGATACAAAATTCAGTACATTTGGAGGAACGTCCTTTATCCAAATACGTAAAAGAAAAGACATTCTAGCCTTCCTAGCTAAAAATGGGCTGCACTATTACTCTGCCGCCTTACATGAGAGATAGAATAAGTTTGAAACAAAACCGCTATAGACTTAAAATCTTTTACTAGGTGCCCCACAAAAGCATTGGAGCTATCTTCCTCTCTGATGCTTCTCACCACCCCCTCAGCGTCACCTTCAAAACATACATTTGTAAACCCCAACTCATTGGCGAAGATAGCAGCTCTCCTGGCAACCAGCATCTCAAGTACCTCCACCAACAACTGAGTTGATACAACATAGTCTACATAGTTGCCTAGCACTTGTCCATACTGATACAACATAGTCTACATAATCGCTTAGCACTTGTCCATACTGAAGATAACCACAACTCCCACGTTAAATGCAATTTCAAAATCGAGTCTCTGCTCGCATAACAAACATTAAAATCCACTTGTTAGTTCCCAAATGCGAAGAACAAAAAGCAAATGAAATTCTGGGCATATTATATAAAAACAGCAATAGTACTTGCCTAGTTTGTAGCACTACTGTTTGTCGAAGCCCCACGAGAACCGCTTGTCAAAGCTCCACAGGAATTGGGACATCTTCTATAGTTATGCTCCTCTTCATGAAACACTCTGCATCGTTGTCTCAGTTAAATCTCCCTCAAGTCCTAATCTTCCCTCGAGCTTCCCTGTTCTTGTCGTATCCCATCCATTTCATTCCTTTTTCTTGACTTCACAAAACGACTTTTGGCCTGCAACAGCTGTAGGTCAGGCACCCACCATGGTTCGTAAACGTCCCTCCACAATGACTCTAACTTTGGCACCACAAATTGATGTGCATATGTATGAATGGCGTTGTCCAAACTATAACATGGGTCAATATAGCTGGTCGCATCGAGGTGCAAATGCTAAAGAACTTTAATTGCTTGTGAATGAGGGATCTTAATGTTTTGCCACTTTTTATAATCACATGTTCTAGCAAATACGTGTACTTCATGACTGTAGTTTCCTCCTCCACCTCTATGGTCGTTGTATGGGGTAACCATTTGATATACACCAGTTTCATGATTAAATGCCCTCAGTGTGTCCTGGAGTTTTCTGCACATTTTTGGTATAGATCTCCATTGCATAATCACTCCACACCTTACCTCGAGAGTGATTAGAAGTAATTTCTTTATGTCGATTGAGGAAATATGCAACAAGTTTGCACAAAGTGAACTCAACCATTGCAGCAATGGGCAAACCGCGGGCACCTTTAAGTACCCTATTAAAGCATTTAGAGATATTGGTTGTCATTGCCCCGTAACGTCTTCCACCATCATGTGACTGGGTCCATTTGTCCAAATCCTCACTTATTAGATATATGTATGGCATATAGCGTTCAAGTTTGTCATCATCAGGGTCTATCCTCCTAAGGGCATTAATCTCGACATTCCTTAATGGTTTGCATTATGAACTCAAATTTAGCTTTATGATTCGCATATCTAGCTTCCAAGGCCAATGCCTTTAAAGTCAAGTCATTAAAGCGTGTGTTGAAGTTACTAGCAACATGTCGAAGGCAATATCAGTAAAATACCCGTAAGCTTCAGTCATCACCTCTAGGCCACTCTGCAATAGCGCATTTGATACCTTTATGTCGGTCAAAAATAATGCAAATGCCCTCGTCAGGTATCACATTCTCTATTGAAATCTTGAGACACTCTAAAAACCACCCCCAACTAGGCCCTGACTCCTTGTCCACAACAGCAAAGGCGAGAGGTAAAACCTTTTGATTAGCATGGGTTATCATTGCAATCATCAACACCCCTCGATATTTATCATACAAATGAGTCCTATCAATATTGATCACTAGCCTGCAATATCTGAATGCAGCAATGCATGGAGCGAATGCCCAAAATACATAGTGCAGTAACGTAGTACCAAGTACACCCCTAGGTATGGTGTTATAGTTGTTCTAGGTACCCGAATCCTGATCCAAGTATGCCAACAACAACTTTCGCAACCTTTGGTAAGACTCCTTCCAATTCCCAAATATCTTAACAATTGCCTTTTGTTTCGCATCTCATACCTTATAGTAAGAAAACTTATGCTCATACTTAATATATATGATGTCCCAGAGCTGATCAATACGAGCAGTATGATCTTGTCGCAATTTTCCCATAATTTCTAATGCAAAAAAATTAAAATCCATCATTTTACCGTCTCTTCGCAGGCCAAAGGGTATACAACTGTGTTGACCCACATAAGACGTGACCATCCATAGACCATTAAGTTTAGCCTTCATAAATGCCCCAACATACCACTTGCAGTCTGTGTTAATGCATGCAGCACACAATTTAGTTTTGGTTGACCTTCGGATTGTAAAATTTCTATTCTCCTTTGTTGTGTATATTATCAATGCACGATTCACCGCCTTTTTATTTGCAAAAGTTAACCCTTTACTAAAATGCATCCCACCTTCCCAAGTAGAAACAAATGGTATCTAAAGACGTGAAGGATTAACTATATATTTCCCAAGTATTTGCATAGAATGACTCGGCAAGAGGTGTGTAGGCAGTGGTCGTATTTGTATCATGCTAGACATCAATGTCACGTCTGCATCACCTTCATCATGGTACTCCATATTTTCCTCTGTAAAATTGGGAACAAGTTCATGGTCATTCACATTCCTGTCAAAGTCGCCTCGCTCAATCCTATCTTCGTACTTATCCATATCATCAAGATTTTCACCATCATTTGCAACATGATCTTCATCTTTGTCTTCCTCCCTTAAATGTGTCTCTTAAGGTTAGAGTGTTTCACCAGTATTAGCAGCATGATCTTGAGATGAGAGTATATAATCTCCCATTGTAGTGCATCCATCATCTAAGGCTGTAAAATTGTAAAGATGTAGTTGTTTGTTCCACCTCCTCGGCATCAATTTCTGCAAGCGGCTCTAAACTTATGTACAACTCAGCTGCATTTACTTGAGGCATTTTATGGATCCTATTAAACATGATCTTTACATGTTTGTCTTCTTTGATCGCCATATACCCGTAATTTATCCGTTCATGAAGGACTTCTTGTGGGTAACGATAAATAATCTTTATGTCATAACAAGCAGGGTTCAAATTCAATTCTTTTATTGTTTTCATCTTCAAATCATATAACGTTTCAACTTACGACGTATCATTATGTAATAACATTCGATACTTGGCCTTTTAAATGGGAATCCATCAATCTCATCAGGATTGAGAAGGGATCCACCGTAGTACACATTTATATCAATATTCCTCAAAGATTGTGAACCTATTAGAGTCAAGTGTAATATGTTAGTGACATATTTTATCTCTTTCATTTATCATCAATTACAAAACCATTTTATCTACTCAAAGTACAAAAATTACAACTTCTTACATCATATGCATATACAAACACACCCCATATTTGCATGTACTCACCCCACATCACATACAAACACACTCAATCATTATCATTTTGTACTCAAACAAATAAAAAAACTAAAGACAAAACTCACCCCCATTACAAAATTTCAACTCATTCTAACAAAAAAATAAAGAAAAATATTAAACCAAACAACAACAAAAATAGTCATGATAAAAAGCCTAACAATACAAATATATATCTACAATATTTTTTACTTTTTATAAAATTCTAGCAAATATATTCACTAACTTGTTACATCATATGCATATACAAACCCCACATTTGCATATACTCACCCTATCACATACAAACACGCTCAATTAGTATCATTTGTTTCTAAAATAAATAAAAAAAATCATTAATCATACTAAAAAAAAAAAAAAAAAACTAAACACATAACTCACCCCATTACAAACCTTCAAATCATTCTATCAAAAATATAAAGAACAATATCAAACCAAAAAAAAAAAAATAGTCATGATATACATACCTATAAAAAAACCTAACAATACGTATATATGTAATGAACAACTAGAGAAAGTGAGAAACCTTACCTGACATGAGGATGTGAAAATATGGAAGGTGAGTTTGATTTGAAGTTTTGTAATGGGGGTGAGTTTTGTATGTGAGAGAGAGAGAGAGAGAGAGAGAGCTGCTAGGTTTTTTGGAGGAAAAAACAGAGAGACCCCAGACCCACATTATGAGGACTAAGGTCAGTAGTTGCCCTAACCACGTGGACGCTTGTGGACCAAAGATTGAAAATCGAGTCTCTAAGACTCGATTACTCTTTTTCAAAATCGAGTCTCTAAGGCTCGATATTCAACTGGAATCCACGTGGGATGCAGTTATGAACATAAATTGAGCATTTAAGGGTCAAGATAGAAATTGAGTCTCTAGAACTCGATTTCTAGGTAGACGCCACGTGGAAAAGGGCCAGCTCAGATCTAATCAAAACATGAAAACCGAGTCTTTGAGACTCGATTTATAGATCCAAAATCGAGTCTTTTAGACTCAAGATGTTAGTATGAAATATAGTTTGAAAATAGTGCCAACTAATTTTATTGTTTGGTAAACAATGTTAATTTCAAATTTTGGCTGAAGGTCAAATCATATGCTATGTTTACTTTCAACTCTTGTCATGTAGTAATTGATGTTTTAAACATTCTTGCCAACTTCAGTAATACTTCATTAATTGTATTTGTTAATCCTTTGGATTCAAAATCTTTTATTCTACTTTTCCATTAAATTGCATGTCTTTTTGTTTATTAATTTTCAAGGTTATTCTACCTATGAAATTTGTTGTGTGATTGTGTGTGATAATTAAATGATTAGCGGAAGCATAAAAGAGAACACACAGGTTTAAGTGATTCGGCATCATATTAAGTACTTGTATTACAATGATTTTATTTATTAGAGAATACTTGACTAGCCCTAACCTAAGGTTAATATGCTTGTTCTAAAAGTACATGAATCTACAATTGGTTTGGGCCACTTGAGTCATAAATATCTAACACTATCACTTGGTTCTTTTGTATTCCATTCTTATTCCCCTTGTTTAGGATTTGGAATTGAATCATAGCAGTCTACTTAGCAAAAGAAATTTACAGTACTGATTGCCAACAAAAGCCAAAAAATAAAATAAAATAAAATAAAATAAAATAAAAGAAAAAAGAACTCAAAAACCCCCAATTTCCCACATTTTTTCAGCATCCAAACACTGATTAAAAATTACATCAAACTAAACACTAACCTCATAGCAAGAATTGCAACTTGGTGTACTTGCCAGTTTTGAGGAACCTAGGTGGAATTAGATGCCTTAGGCTTATTAAACACTTTTATAATTACATTAATCCCCTATAGTTTAAGATGATTTTTTAATCTGAGAATTGTATTCTGGATTATCTGTTTGATCGCAAGGATCTAACAAAATGCAATTTAGCCATCAATGGATAGCAAAATGAATATGGAAACCTTAGCCCCTTTACCATCACTCATACACATTCAGTACAACATGCTATCAATATAATTAGATTTTAAAAAGATTGTGAAAAATGAAAATGAAAAAAGAAAATCCGTGAATCAAATAAATTGTGGAATTGGATTCAGCTCCAGGGGGCCGACTCAATACATTGCTTGGCTTAAGGCAAAAATGTTATGTGGGGCCTCTTCTCATATTATAATATTTAACTGATAAATTTTTATTTAACTTTTTATATTAATTTAAAAAAAATATTTTTCTTGTTTTTTAAGATACAAAGTTATTGAAAAAAATTTTGTATTCAAGTTTCCTTAATATTTTCTTCAATATAACTAATCCATTTTTTTTTTTGTGCGTCATAATTGATTAGTTATACATTTTTTTATTCTCAAAATTAATTAAACAATTCGAATATTATAATAAGAAAACTAAATATATATATATATATATATATAAATATATACATAGAAACAAAGAAGAAAGTGGAAAGGGAAGCTGTTGTCAAAGGCTGGTAAGGAAATACTGATTAAAGCAGTTGCTCAGTCTATTCCTACTTACACCATGAGTGTATTCCAACTCCCTTTGAAACTTTGTGATGAGCTAGATGAAATATGTGCTAAGTTTTGGTGGGGACAGGTGGGGAGTGAAAGAAAAATTCATTGGCAAAGGTGAGAAAAATTAACACTATCAAAGAGGGAAGGAGGAATGGGCTTTAGGGATCTAAGAGCCTTTAATTTAGCGTTGCTAGCTAAACAAGGATGGAGGTTGCTGCATGATAATAATTCTTTGGTGTTTCAATGCCTCAAAGCTAGATATTTTCCAAGAACTTCTCTCTTTGCTGCTAAGGAGTCACCAAATTGCTCGTTTGTTTGGAAGAGTATTGTGTCTGCTTTTCCTATCTTGAAGTCAGGATGTTGTTGGAGAGTTGGAAATGGCCACTCAATTCGGGTTCTAGGTGATAAATGGATACCAAATTATCCAACTAATGCACCTCTAAACCTAGTAAAGGATGAAGTTCGTGAGGCGACTGTTGCTGAATTAATTGACCAAGACTTGCATGCATGGAGGGCTGATTTTATCATGAATATGTTTGAACAAGAAGATGCCAAAGCTATTTGTAGAATACAACTTTGCCGAAGACATGTGGAGGATTGTATGATCTGGATGCACCAAAAGAAAGGGATTTTTACTGTTAAGTCCACTTACAAGGTGGCTAGGAATGTGTTGAGAGAAGGAAAGGTAGCTGAGAGTTCTCGAGGTTGTGCTGGAAAGGAGATTTGGTCTGCAATTTGGAAGCTCAGAATTCCTAACAAAATAAAGGCGTTTGGGTGGAGAGCTTGTAATGAAATTTTACCAACAAAATTGAATCTGTCTAAGAGAAAAATTATTACAGATGCAATGTGCCCAATTTGCTTGAGATTTCCGGAATCAGTTGTCCATGCGCTTTGGGAGTGTGGTGCGGCTAGGGATGTGTGGGCAGGTAGCTTAAAAATTTTGCAGAAAGGTGAGTCAGGTATGGTGGATATGCTTCAGTTAATGGAATACTTAATGAAGCGGGTAGAGTCTCATGATATGGAGGTTGTGCTTGTTCAAGCATGGTTGATTTGGAATCAAAGAAATCGGGTTGTGCATGGAGGTAAGTTTCATGATCCAGGCTGGTTGAATAATCGGGCAACAGAATTTCTGGAGGAGTTTCGGACTGCATCAGCACTGATGGGAACAGCGCATGGAGGGCAATCTTCTCGGAACTCCTGGCAACCCCCTCCTCCTTATATATTCAAGCTTAACTTTGATGCAGCTCTATTTTCAGCTATGAACAGGTCAGGTTTTGGTGCTGTGATTCAGAATGAAAAAGGTGAGGTTATGGCAGCCATGGCAGTAAAGGGTCCTGAGGTATCTTGTAGTAAGGAGGCTGAGCTCCTTGCATGACGAAAAGCTATTGAATTTGCCGTTGATGCTGGCTTTTCTGAACTTGTCATTGAAGGGGATAATTCTTCGATCATGAAAGCTGTTTCGACTTTGCAGGATGATTTTTCTTTGCTTGGGAATGTTATTGGGGATATTCATCACTTGGTTAGGAATTTACGATGGGTTAGGATCGAATGTACTAGGCGAGGGGGGAATAGAGTTGCTCATGAGTTAGCTCAATTTGCTAAAACCATTAGTCAAGATTTGTTTTGGATGGAAGATGTTCCTCCAATAGCTAGGGTCGCTTTGTATCAAGATGCTATTTTTCAGATTAATTGAATGATATGTTTCTTCAAAAAAAAAAAGAAGAAGAAATTGAACATATAATTTTATTAAAAAAATAAAAACCTTTTTTTGAATAAAATAATAAAAGCCTAAGAGATAAGTTTGTAGTGTTGAGTGGTTGGAGATTATTATGCTACCATATGTCCCCAGGACCTAAGCCCAACCCAATTTGTAAATCGGTAAAATTTGACATACCTATGTTGTGTCAAAAGGTTAAAGTTTCATAATGAAGCAAGTATCAAACAACCAAGTAAAACACACAGAGAAAATTTGACACGCTTATGTAGGGCTATCCATGGGTCGGGCTAGGTCGGGTTTATGCCCAATTTGGACTTGACCTGAATGTATTGGGTGGGGAAAAGTTTAACCCGCAACCGACCTTGTTCAAGTTTCGGGTCTGCCAGTTTGGGTAGTATCGGTTTCGAGTCCATATCGGTCAGTTTCGGGTTCACCGAAGTGGAGCGAAATCTGGCCAGATTTTGGCCTAAATATAGCCGGATCTCGTCAAATCTAGTCGGATCTAATAAGATCTAGTCGATATTTCCCTAAATCTATAAAGATTGGGCCAAGATCTTGATAGGTTTGGCCGAAATCTACCTATATCGTCGGACTTAAGGGTTTGGACTTATCGATTTTTGGCTGAGTTTATGATTTTCGATGAGAGAAGAGCAGCTCATCGGGTGGGTCGGGTTCATCGGTTTCTTAGACAGCCAACCCGCAACTTGAACCGATGGCCTCGGGTGCTTGCTTCAGCTCCCTGCGTCCGACCGTAACTAGGCTTTGATCGGACGGTTTCGGGTGAAGATGGTCGGGTTTCAAGCGGTTTCTAGGGTCCAGGCGGGTCGTGGACAGCCCTACTCCTATGCACATTCATTATTATTTTTTTTTTCTATTTTTTTATATAAAAAATTAGTAATACTTTCTACTTTTTGGTTAATATTTGGGGCTTAATTGATACTTTCATCGGTAAAGAAATATCTCTATTACTTAAATTTGGAGCTTTCTTTTACTTTTATTGGTTAACATTTGAGGTATAATTAATCTCTCAATGGCAAAGAAATATTTTTATTGCTCAAATTTAGGGGCTTTTTTTAACTTGGGGGCCTTAGGCGGTTGCTTCAATTGCATCATGCATTGAACTAGCTCTGTTCAACTCAATGCCATAATTTGCAATCCAATTGCAACAAAACTACATTGAAGGAATGACAAATTCTTTGCATCAATCTGTAACATCTTCAAAATTGATTCATATGTGAGTAATTACTTTTAGGTGGGGGTCACTGAGCAAGAGAGTAGAGAGTTTATTGAAGTATGCAAAAATTAAATTAAATTTATGAAATTATAATAACATTTTAAAACAAATATTCAATTGCATGACATTTATGCAAAAAATTACTAATTACATTAAGTTTGTAATCCGTGCTAATTATATTTATTTTTTAAAAATATATTTAATAATAATATATTATTATTAATAATATTTGTATATGGAATATAATATTAAATTTGGTGTTCTAGGGCGTGAAGTGAACATTTGGCGCTAGAATGAGTAATAAAAGAATAAATTGGTCCAATAATTTCTTATATTAAATAGAGACAGGTGCATGTAATCATTTTGCTTAATTACAATTAGGTATGTCCAAAACATTCATATAAAAAATATATGAATAGAAACAACATAAAAAAAATATGTTTGTTAGTTTAGAGAAAAAATTACAATAAAGATCTAAAAAATCTAAGTTGTATGGAAAACTAACAAATGTAGAAAATGATAAATGAAAATTATCTAAGATGTCAAGATTTAGGCTTGAATATATGGTACGTATATACCACCTGCTCATCACAACCTTGGCATCAACGCCACCAACTGAAAAAACTTACCAAATAATAATATGTAAAAAAACTAAAAATTTAAAAGAAGAGAAAAAGGAGATAGTGAATAAATATGTACCACAGTTGATATCTTGAATAAAGGAATTATAAGTGACTTAAGCCCATTGGCCTTTATAAAATCTACTCAAAGAATTTAATTCATGAACATTTTATAAGAAATAAAAGAGAATAATTTTGTATTGACAAAACAGTTCCATGAGAGATTATCATGTTTCAACAATTTTTTAAAAAGAAATTGCAAAATTTTCTTTGGCCATCCCTTTTTATTCAAACCAAAAACATAGATCATCACTATTAAAAGAACTAAAATAATGTCAACAACCATTTCCAATAGCTACACTTCAAACATCCATTTTATATATACAACATTTGATATAGCTTTAAATTCACCACAAACATGACATGCCTCAGAGAATCAAAATGGGAAAAGGCTAATTAAAAATAATTCAACTAAAGAAGAATTATGGTTTTTCTTTTTTAATTTTTTGACTATAGTAGCACTAAAGCAGGCATTTCTAGTACATGCAGCATTGAACAATGTTTAAAAAAAAAAAAAATCTTAATCCATAGATTTAAGATGAGAAGTGAAATCATTCAATTTGTACATCTAGGAATAAGCGGGATGCTCATTAATACGTACACGAAGCATAATGTAAGGACTAAGGTGAAAACGTTAAACTGTTGGGCTTCATAGATTTAATCATAAGAACCAAAGTATTTATTATCATATTACTACTGGATGCTAGCAATATGCTTGCATAAGACTGATTCGTGGAAGGTGCTTATGGGTGTATTTGCTATATATTGGATTTTGGAGGAAAAAAAAAAAAAAAAAGGAATATATGGGGCTTAAGTGATATATAAAATGATATATATTCCCCCCACCAAAACAAATCGTGTTTTAAAAATGAATCCAATAAAAGGGAACTCAATTTGTTTTGCTTCCTCATTTGTTAGACTTACTAAGTTTTGAGCTTCGCTAGACAAGTTATTGTTTGAAACTTGACTTTATATGCAGGCAAAAATGGGGGATTTTTTTTTTTTGGGGGGGGGGGGGGGGGGGGGTGTGGTTTACAGTTAATGTTATGGCAGTATTTGATGGTCATATTGGTAAGGGAGCTACAGAGTTGGCTTCAAAACTTCTGCTGGATTACTTTTACATGCATGCTTTTATTCAATACATCTGAGATAATGGCACGGTATGAGCAAGAACTTGTAACTGAGGATGAAATAACACATTTGGAAATATTAAAAGACGCATTGTTGAGGAAATTCATGACATTGTTTTCAAATTTTCTCAGGCAAACAGAATCCATTCACTTTTACTACTTCTAACTGGTTTTCTTCGCATATTGATCTATATGTTCTGCTATATGGGAGTGAAACGCTCCTCACAATGAACTTATTTCCTATGCTCATTTTGCAGAGGCAACATGATGAGCCAGAGGCTTTTTCCTTCTTTCTTTCTTTGAAGAGAGAGCGGCAATGGAAGCTAAATACCAGCAGAAGCTTTATGAATCACTTGTTTACTGGTGAATGAATTCAATTAGGAGATAATGAGGACAGTGAGAATGAAGATGAAGATGATGATGAGGAGGAAGACAATGAGAGCAGGGAGGATGATAACAACACAAGAGAGGAAATTCACCAATAGTAAATGTAAAAAATATCGGCAATGATTAATTCAATCCACAACAATTTGGTATAGCAAATTCATCAATACTATGCAATTTGATTCAAAAATTAGTGCTTAGTAAATTCTCAAACACAACATGGTACTTGCATTCAAATCATGAAAACCACCTACTATTCTCTTAGTCCAAAAAAAAAAAAAAAGAGCTGGAAAAAAATATGCTATACTCTTGTCCATTCAAATCATGAAAACCACCTACCACTCCTTTCATTCATCCAATTGGGCCATAGCACTTGTTCCAGCCACATCACTTTTACTATTTCCAGCCTTCAATGTCGCTAAAATGTCAGATGCTCGATCGTGACTATCTTGAGCAAACTCTTGCAGTTGTGCCTAGCATTCCCAAAGACCAAAGCGGGTAAGAAGTAAATTAAAACATTAAAGAAAGTAGAATTTAAGAGAATTAACACTAATGACTTACCCTCATGAAAATGCTCAAAATAGGCGCTATAATGACTCCGTGGTCATGGATAGATCTGATCTTGAGTTTCTCTATGCTATTCTTAATACCCTGCACAGTCGACATTAATATTGCACCAATTTTATAAACCTACAACAAACAAAAGATAATGATTAACAAACATTAATTAATTAGTAAACAAACAAAACACAAATTTAGACCGATTCATAACATACCTTTAGTCTCAAGTCATTAATATGTTCAGTGACTATCTCTGTAACATCATTATCTGTCTTTGCATCCATCAATTGGGTCTTTATGATTTTCAACATCAACGCCCTCTCATCCCTAACCTCCATCTCAGACAAGATTGACATGTAAGTTTTGGCATTATAACCAGAGTTCTGTTCTCTTCTCAGATTTTCTTCATGACAGACGTTTCGTATATCAGTCCAAGCCTTTAAACTGTTGCCATACTCTCTTTTTTTATCATATCTTTCCTTCAAATCAGAACATTCTTGGGTGAATATCTCGCCAATATCTTTCTTTTGAGATTCACGAACCATCTTGAAAACTGTCCAAGCGCTCAGTTGCTTTTCCATCACCGGAGAGTCCAAAAGCAACTCTACTATATATGGTTCATCCAAAATTAGAGTTGAATCCTCCATCGTAATCTTGGAATTGGAGTTGGAAGAAAGGTGAAATTGCACGGTATCTGCAAAATACACACTGGTCCTCATCTTCAACAGAAACGAATCTATGGCAGCCTCTGTTCCCAAATCTTGTGCTTCATCCAAAAACTTGTCAACTTTTTCCAACTGCTCAGTTTCTAAAAAGCTTGACAAAAGTATACTCTCTAACTGCTCAGTTACCAACAATTTGGGTAAATTTGATAACCAATTATTCACCCCACTAAAATGGTCGCGGCTGATGTGGGCCAACCAAGTTTCTTCATTATCGAACCTAACAGAGCAGAGAATGCATCCAAAGGAAATGATATTTCCTTCTTCCAAAAGATCGTTCAATACTTGTTGGACCAAATCATTGTTCTTAAAGTATTTTTCAACTGAAGAAATTGGAATCTCTGAAAACTTTTTCTTTTGATCTTCCTTCAATCTTTCCCAGTAGGTATAAAATCGTGTCACTGTGTTAGAATCATATTTCACCCTTTTGCTCTTTCTTTCTTCTGGTGCATTGAGAAAATTGATCCAATTCTCTAAAAACTTCAAAGAAAAGAGACGCTTTTGAATTTCATTCTTGCGAAGTAAAGAAACTGCCTTGGTGATGAACGAGTTGAGTTCATCATCAGTTTTCAGATAAAATGAAGGGGTTGTCATGATGATCAAGGAAAGTGGTGGTGTTTCAAAATGTTGGAAGCTGTTTTCTTTTTTCCTCTACAAAATTGAGCAAGGAAAGTGGTGGTGTTGTGTTTCAAAATGTTGGAAGCGGTTTTCTTTTTTCCTCTACAAAATTGAGTTGTGGCAAGAGAATATATGCTAAATCCACCCGCTACCCACTACCTGCTAGGCCCCACCCCTAACCCTCTAGGCCCTAGCCCCCTAGGCCCTAACCGCCTACTCCCACCTTGATTAATGTTGTTATAAAAGCTAGACTACAATTTTTTTCCTTTAAGGTTTTGTGAAAAAATAAAATAAAAAATCCTAGTGTCAATTTTATTTCCATCAAACTCAATATCACCCGGTTTCAATTTTAAGAATAATGTGATTTTCAAAAGAACTGCTTTACAAATAGAATGGTTCAACATGCTGCTAATATATATATTTTATCAATTTATCTATCGGAAATCAAAGGGTTAATTTAAGTGAAGCATGATTAATAAAATTTTAGTAGAGTCTAATTTAATGGTAAAGTGGGCAAGAGTGATATTGTGTCATTTTTAACAATATCACTCTTGCCCACTTTACCATTAAATTTTATTTTTTCTTCTACAAGACGCGTGCTCAGAAACTTTTCTATTTTTTAGGTAAATTTTAATCATTTGCATCTATTATTATTTGAGATTATTACATTTTTCAATCACAACAAAACATAGGGGTTTGATGATAAAATTATTTCACCCATAAATGCATAATACTCATCACACCTCTAGAAATCTTTTGTGATTGAAATATGTTGTAATCCTAAATTATAATAGATGCAAATTATTAAAATTTACCCAAAAAATGGAAAAGCCTCTGAGCACGCGCATGCTAGTTTATTTTACAAAACAAAGAATTACTAAGGAGTTGTGCATGATTGTATGCAAGTAGTGTTTCAACGTGGGTAGGAATTTATTTAGGAGAAAATTCACTAATTTAACCCCATTTCGATTGGTTTAGATTAATTAAATTAGGAATATTTTTGATAGTAAAAAAAAAAAATAATAACTAACTAACTTTGTGAATCTTCTAAATATATACAGATTAACATTTACAACATACGAATTCATTGGCCAAATAGTAACTTAACTTTTTTTTTTTTATAATTTTTAAATTATACCAATGTCAACAATAATAAGAAAACTATTATTCCCTAATCTTGCTTGATTTCACTTTTTTTTTATAAATAAAATCAAGGCATTTTACCTAGCGGAGTGGAATATATGAGAAAAAATTCCAATGGATTTCAAATATGATTTTTGATTTAGTACATGATGAAGAGAAATGCTAAAAAACCGTCCTGCAATTAATGCTTAGCTTGGTGCACGTTTTCATAGTTTCGGCGTGGAGCCCACGCATTTATAATTAATCATTGTCAAACTTTGGATCATAACTAACAAACTCTCTTTGCTCACCAAAAAAAAAAAAAAAAAAAAAAAAAAAAACAAACTCTCACTTTTAAACTCAACCCTCAGTGGGATCAAAGACTTGAGCGGAGACTCAAACAAGTCCACTCTTGCTTTGCCGAGTTACCAGCAACTCAGCATACGTTGCCCCCAAGTAAACTACTCAACTCCGTAATCACCCTGATTATTATGGATAGATAGAGATAGAAACTTCTTCTCACCTCACACCCAATAAATAATCACAAATAACCAACCATTATAATTAACTAACCTCATTACAACCCATCCAAAAAAAAAAAAACTTAATCTCGTTACAAGCACTTTGCCCATACTATGACTCTTTTTCTTCATATTTTTGGGTTTAGTGTTACAATTTTTTTTATTTATCTCAATTTGAGGTTTTTTTTTTTTTTTTTTTTTTTAAGGCATGCAAAACCAAAATCATTCATTCATTGAATTGCAGCTATCAAAGTACTTCCAACCACACCAGTTCCCATCTAATTGTCTAGCAAACTTAGCCAATGAAAGTGCCACCGAGTTGGCACTCCTCCTAACACAAAGAACAGAAAAGGATCTAAACTCCCTTTCCATACATCGAATATCTTCATATACATATCCCAACCTAGCTTCATCAGACCTTGGACTCAAAATGGACTTAATGACATTAACATTATCACCCTCTAAAATGATCTCTCTAAGCCCAGCTTCCATTGCAAATCCACGGTTCGCTGTCTTGTACTTGAGGTCCTTTCCCCCGCTAAAGCCGCCATTACTTCTCCCTTCTCATTACAAACCACTGTTGAATAAATCAGTAGCAGCACGTTAGAATGTGTTGATTTGGTTTGTCCTAGTCTTTAGGAGTTCAGTAGTTTGTTTTTGTTTGTTGCCTAGTTTGTAGGAGCTATTTAGCATGATGTTAGTGGTGCCTATTTTTGTGTTTGTAACCGTTTGTTTTTAGCCTATATTATGGCCATTTCATTATCAAATGCAGTAGTAGAGTTTCAGTCCAACTTTATTTCCTTTTGTTTTATTTTATCACTATCTTCTTTCATTTTACATCAGTGGTATCAGAGCAAGGTTAGAGTTCCACAATGACTTCTGAAACTTTTGTGCAGCCAGCCATCCCATGCTTTGATGGTCACTATGACCGTTAGAGCATGCTCATGGAGAATTTTTTGAGGTCCAAAGAATATTGGACAGTTGTTGTTTCTGGAGTAGCAGAACCAGTAGCAGGTGCTGTGCTGACAGATGCACAGAAGGTGGAGCTTGAAGGGAAGAAGTTGAAGGATCTCAAAGCAAAGAATTATCTCTTCCAAGAAATTGATCGTTCCATCTTGGAAACCATTCTTTGTAAAGAAACTTCCAAGCGGATCTAGGACTCTATAAAGAAGAAGTATGAGGGGACAACAAAGGCAAAGAGGGCACATCTTCAAGCACTTCGAGGCGATTTTGAAACTTTACACATGAAGTCTGGAGAATCGGTGTCAAATTACTTCTCCAGGACAATGGCAATCACAAATAAGATGAGAATCCATGGCGATAAAATGGCAGATGTCACTATCATTGAGAAAATTCTTCGTTCGATGACAACGAAATTCAATTATGTTGTTTGTTCGATTGAGGAATCTAAAGACACTGACAGTATGTCCATTGATGAATTGCAGAGTTCTTTGTTGGTTCATGTGTAGAAAATGAATCGGCAAGACAAAGAGGGGCAAGCATTAAAAGCCTTAGCATCAAAAGGAGGAGGTCAAGGATGAGGAAGAGGTAGAGGCAGAGGCGGCAATGATGGTAGACACTTAAATCAGAAATCTGAAGATTTTGATTCTCAAGGGAGAGGAAAAGGCCATGACAACAACTACAATTGTTCAACGCCTTCCAAGTTAAATTCAGTAGACAAATCAAGAGTTAAATGCTATAGGTGTCACAAGTATGGCCACTACAAATTAGAGTGCCGTACTAATCTAAGGAGAGATAGTGGAAAGTAGTCCAATTTTGCTAAGAAGGAAGAAGAAGTGTCTTTGTTAATGGCTTGTCACTGCAAGGAGGAAACCCACAAGAAATTCTTGTGGTACTTAGACACTCGCTGCAGCAACCATATGTGTGGAGAGAAGTCTGTATTCTCTGAATTGGATGAAGCTTTTTCTGATGTTGTGAAGTTCGGTGATGGCTTTACAGTCTTTGTTATGGGAAAGGGAAAGGTAGCAATTCAAACCAATAGAAATTCTATTCAAACTATTTCTAACGTTCTCTTTGTTCCAGATTTGAGAACAAATTTACTTAGTGTAACAGCCCAGCCCAAAATTAAAAAGAAAAAGAAAAAGAAAAAAAAAGAGGGATCAAACTTAATGGGCACACGCGCCCCACCTACCCATTTGTTCCCCACCACACACCACACACCCACAAATATCTCTTCTCTTATCAGCCGGCCACCTACCTTTCTCATTTGTTTTGTTTCTTTTTCACACACACACACACACACACACACACACACACACTCCTCTTTTTAGTCCCTCACACTCCCACGGTACCCGCTCCACACCACCACATCCACCATCATTTTTCTGGCAAGGATCACCGAAAAACTTTATAGGAAAAGGTAAGGCTCACTCACCTCTACTATTTGAAGTAAAAATTTTTAATCTTTTTGTGGGTTTATATGCTTTGCTAGAGACTTTTTTTTTTTTTTTTTTAATCTAAGCTTTAATAATAATATCCATATGATTTATGAGCATTAGAAGTGATATTTATGTGTTTTTATGTATGAGTTTTGGTCTTGGTGGATGTATTTGATGAGTGGGTTTATGATTTTTACAATGGTGGTTAGCCAAGCGGTGAAAGGAGTTTTGGCTTTTTAATGTGAAATAAATGGTGAATATAATTTTTATTGATTATTTGGAGCTAGTTAACTATTCAAATCATTTGTCTTGGAGGATATTATGATATTTGGTATCATGGGTCTCTTGTTAATGTGGTGTAAACCTTGTGGGAAGTACTTAGAAGGTGTTGAGGTTTTGATGTTAGAGATAATACCTTGAATAGGTTAATTTTATAAATTGGAGTCTATGCCTTGTGAATGAACTGGTTGAAAAACTTTGGAAGTGGAAAATATTTTTGTGAGGCTAAATACTAGGCTTGCCTAATCAAAGTGCCTATTTGACAATTTTTAATTTGTAACTAGATGCAATTTCAAGCTTTATGCTTATTGTGATAGGTTTACTTGATATGGTTTAGGTTCTAGTTAATCTCCTTTGGAGCTTGGAGAGTTAAGCTTTTTGAGGGTTGCAAGGTAAGTAGCTTTTAATGGGACTTTTTGGAAAACAATCATGTTGCATAAATGCCATTTTTGGGTCAAACACATTTTGAAAAATTATTTGTGAAACTATGTTTTCTTAAAAAGGTATTGTGTTGTAACCCTATTATATATGATTATATATGTAAAATGCATCATGTTTAATATCGCATATGGGGAAATGCATGAATTGTTAGTATGAAAGAGATAATCATCTTTTATAAAATTCTTAGGAATGGATTTTATGAATTTATTTGCATTATTTGCAAATTCTAACGATGTTTTATCTTAGCTTGTATTATTGGGAAAATTTAAGCAAAATATTTATGACAAGAAATAGTTTAAAGGACTTAAAGAATATTGTGGCTATTTGGTTATTGAAATATTTTATGAAACTACTTGGAAATGAACTGTATATTTCAAATACATTAACTTGTGAGCTTTTGACATGGTTTTGTCATTGTGCCATGATATTGGTGATTATCTCGTCTGTGTGACAATCTTGTCATGTGGCCTTGGGTAAGGTTTCTGGATTTGAAATGGTATTGGATATTTTATGGTTCACAATGAATAATATGTGGTTTCATAGTTACTTTGAGAAGCTTGGTGCTACAATATGTCTATCATTCTTGTCATGATGTCGAAGAAATTTATTTTGCAAAAATTCAAATGGAAATTCCCAAATTTTAGCATGTTTGTAAAATTTTCATTATCATGAAACTTACATTTCCCTCACCTCCATTAATTATGCTACTTACTGGGCTCTGTCTCATCCCATTATTTTATAAACTTTTTAGAGTAGGCAATAATCTTTTGAGACAACTTTTGGGTGGCTAACAGTAGTTAAACTAACTACTGATGGAGGCTGAACTTTTGTAATTGAGATATTAGATGATGTACATATTAGAATAGGCTTGACTTGTTCTTTTTTATATTATAGTGATTGTGACTTTATTCCCACTGATGGGACAAGTTGATGATATGTAATTATTTATTCAGACCTCTATTCTTTTGTGGCAGATGGTCCTTGTAATTAATGCTTAGAGCTCTGACTTACTTAGAAAGTATATTCAATGGAATTATTATGATAATTCTTGATGTAGGTACTTGTTATGATTTATGTGGATTGAATTGTCAAAAAGGAAAAATCTACAGGTACTTTGAGATATTTTCCTCATGCTTTGTACCCTTTCGGGTTTAGGGCGTGACACTTGGTGTTGGTCAGCTACAAGAAAAAGGATATGGAATCTCTATCAAAAATGGAGTCTGCAGAATTGAAAATGAGAAGTTGGGCTTGATAGCTCAAGTCAACATGACAGCCAACAAAATGTTTCCATTGTATATCTATGACACCGCTCACTCATGTCTTTCTGCAAGAATGGGAGAGAAGGAATGGCTATGGCATTTTCGCTATGGGCATCTTAGCTTTGGCGGGTTGAAAACTTTACAATAGAAGAATATGGTGACTGGTCTTCCTCAAATTACAGCTCCTTCTGAAGTTTGTGAAGAATATGTTGTTAGCAAACAACATCATAATCAATTCCCACAAGGGAAATCATGGAAGGCGAAGGCTACATTGGTGCTTGTTCATTCCGACATTTGCAAGCCAATAACTCCATGCTCTAATGGAGGTAAGAGATATATACTTACCTTCATTGATGATTTTAGTCGCAAAAGCTGGGTTTATTTTTTTCAGGAGAAGTCTGAAGGCTTTTTGGCCTTTAAAAGTTATAAAGCGCTAGTTGAGAAAGAAGTTGGCAATCCCATAAAAATTCTTTGCACAAATTGTGGTGGAGAATATAACTCATATGAATTTGTAAGTTTTTGTGAGACTCATGGAATAAAGAGGCAGTTTACAGCAGCTTATATGCCCCATCAGAATGGCGTTTGTGAAAGGAAGAATCGCACTAATTTAAATATGGTGCGAAGTCTTCTAACAAGGAGCTGTATTCCAAAGAGTTTTTGGCCTGAAGCAGTTAATTGGAGCATTCATATATTGAATAGAAGTCCCACACTTGCTGTTAAAAATATGACACCAGAGGAAGCATAAAGCAGATGGAAACTAGCTGTTTATCACTTCAGAATTTTTGGGTGTGTTGCATATGCCCATATTCCATATCAGAAGAGGAAGAAGCTAGATGACAAGGGAGAAAAATGTATTTTTCTTGGTGTTAGTGATCAGTCTAAAGCTTATAAGCTTTACAATCCTAACACTAACAAAATACTTATCAATCAAGACGTTGTTTTTTATGAAAATCAAATCTGGGAATGGAGCAAAAATGTAGTTGGAGAGCCAATTCCAACAAGTTTTGATGGCCAAAATGGCAATGAAGTAAACCAGCCGCAGCAACACCTTGCTCCAGCAATTGATGCATTTGAGAATCCTCAAAATGAAACTCCTATAGCCTCTGAAGTCACTCCAACAACACCAGAAGCAGCAGTTGAATCACATTCTCATCGTGTTCGAAGGAGGCCAACATGGATGTCAGATTATGAGGTAACCGGAATTGATCAATCTGAAGACCCACTCACTCATTTTGCTTTATTTTCAGATTGTGATCCTATAGTGTTTGAAAGTGCTGTCAAAGAATCATAATGGCGAAAGGCTATGGATGCTAAATTGCAGCCATCGAAAAGAATGACACTTGGGAGTTATCTAATCTTCTAGAAGGGCACAAAACAATTGGTGTGAAGTGGGTTTACAACACAAAGGTGAAGGAAAATGGTGAAGTCGACAAGTACAAGGCACGCTTGGTGGCCAAGGGCTATAAGCAAGAGTTCGGTGTTGATTTTAAATAACTTTTTACTCTAGTTGCAAGGCATGACACAATCAGATTGGTAATCGCATTAGCAACTCAGAATTCATGGCCTATCTTCCAGCTAGACATGAAGTTGGCGTTCCTCCATGGAGATTTGAAGGAACTGGTATTTATCGATCAACCTCCTGGTTATGTGAAATCTGGAAATGAGTATAAAGTGTGTAGACTAAGGAAGGCTCTATATGGATCCAAACAAGCCCCACGGGCTTGGTATAATCGTATAGAAACTTAGTTTTTGAAGGAAGGATTTCAAAAATGTCCTTATGAACATACACTTTTCATAAAAGTTGAGGATGGAGGGAAAATGCTCATTTTTTGCTTATATGTGGATGATCTAATCTATATAGGAAGTAATACAACCATGTTTGAAAGCTTTAAGAAATCCATGATGGCTGAATTTGAAATGTCTGATCTTGGCATGATGCATTACTTTTTTTTCATAGAAGTGTTGCAGTCCTTTATTGGCATTCTTATTTCTCAAAAGAAGTATGTGGGAGAAATCTTGGACAGGTTTCAGATGAAGGATTGTAATCCTGTGAATACACCATCTGATTTTGGTTTGAAGCTAAACAATGATGATAGAGGAAAGAAGGTTCACAATACTCTTTACAAGCAGATTATGGGGAGCTTAATGTATTTGACTGCAATAAGGCATGATATAATGCATGCTGTAAGTGTCATTAGTAGATACATGGAGTGTCCAACAGAGATTCATCTTTTGGCTGCAAAAAGAATTTTTAGGTACTTGCAAGGTACTAAGGAGTTTGGGCTGTTCTTCAAAAAGGGAGAAAAGTAAGATTTGTTTGGCTTTACAGATAGTGATTATGCAGGAGATTCTGATGATCGAAAAAGCACATCTGGGTATGTTTTCATGTTGGGAACAGGAGCTGTTTCATGGTCATCAAAGAAGCAGCCAATAGTCACATTGTCAACCATGGAAGCTGAATTTGTTGTAGCAACAACTTGTTCTTGTCAAGCTATTTGGCTGAAGAAGATTCTTGAAGAGCTGTAGTTCAAAGAAGATGGGCCTACTCTTATTTACTGTGACAACAATTCAGCAATAAAGCTCTCAAAGAATCCCATTCTACATGGTCGAAGCAAGCATATAGATGTGAAGTATTATTTCTTGAGGGATCACACGAATGATGGAGTTATTAATCTAGTTTACTGCAGAAGTGAAGATCAAATTGCTGATATTCTAACAAAGCCTTTCAAATTTCTAGCATTTCAGAAGCTCAGGGAGCTACTTGGTGTTTGCAGTTCAAAGGATTTTATTTGAGGAATGGCGATTCAAAGTTTGAGTCTTATTAAACTGATATTATATGTGGAACATCAGTTTAGGGGAGGGATTGTTGAATAAATCCGTAGCAGCACGTTAGAATGTGTTGATTTGGTTTGTCCTAGTCTTTAGAAGTTCAATAGTTTTTTTTTTTTTTTTTTTTTTTGTTACCTAGTTTGTAGGAGCTGTTTAGCATGATGTTAGTGGTGCCTATTTTTGTATTTGTAACCGTTTGTTTTTAGCCTATTTTATGGCCATTTCATTATCAAATGCAGTAGTAGAGTTTCAGTCCAACTTTGTTTCCTTTTGTTTTAGTTTATCACTTTCTTCTTTCATTTTACATCAACCACAATGCCAAATCTTGATGCATCCATCCCGGTGAACACTATTGCATCCACATTGAGCTTGTAGGCCGAACCTAAAGGTGACTTCCATGGCATTTGCTACTACACTGAACCAATAGTGGATTGAACATGGAGGTTATTTTGGGCCTCCCGAAACTCTTGCAACAAGACCTTTGCGTGCTGCACCAACCGAGCAGGGTCTTGAATGCTGCGTCCATGTATTACTGAGTTTCTCTGATTCCAGAGAACCCAGCACTAAATGAAAAAGAGCTCCAGGTCCTCCACGGTAAGCTGGTTCATTAGTACCTCGACTAGTTGAAGGAAGTCATCTTTGTTCATCATACATTTCTGCAAACATACCTTGCCACCAGCCCATATGTTTTGTGCAACTCCACATTCCCACAACACATGAAGCACTAATTCATTGCCCTGCTTGCACAACTCACAGACTCGATCCTCCACAATTTTTTGGCAAAACAAATTCTCCCTTGTTGGTAGAATGTCTTGACAAACCCTCCAACAAAACACTTTTATTTTATTCGGCAAATGACACCTCCATAGTTTCAACCAAACCAAACCTTTTCCAATCCCCCCTAAGCTCTGCACTAATCCACACCTCTCCTTAGCTATTACTCTAGCTATATGATATCCTGGCAGCACTGAATAATTCCCCTTTTTGTTATGAGGCCACATTAACACATCAGGCACATTTTGTCTACTCAATGGGATCCGAATCATAGCTTTCAAGTCCTCATGATGGAATTTTGCAGCAATGACACTACGTTCCAGCCATGAACATTCCAGGAAATAAGATCCGATACACGACATTCCCAATCCTCACGACACACCATGAATCTACCCGTCACCTTCTACCTTAGCTAGTAGAGATGAGAAGCCCTCTGCAATTTGAGGTTTATACGTTTGTACATTAATATTATGTGTAGTACTAATTGACAAATATGTAGACCTCAAATTGCGATAAATGAAAAAGTATAACACCAAACCCAAAAAAAAAAAAACATTATCACATGTGCTATAAGGCTAATATATAGTAATATTAATAGAAAAGTAATGAAAAATCTAGGGGTGTGATGAGATGTAGATGTGGAAAAACTGGTAAGTTGGGTCAGGTTTGGGTAAAAAAATTGTTCATTTTAAGCACTTTGTAAACAGGTCGGGTCGATCAGGTTGCAGGTCAAGTTGTCCAGCCTTTTTCACATTATTTTTTTTCTTTTTTCAAAAACACGTATTTTTCATTTGGTAAGTCATGTAGCAAATTACTTAGTGGGCATTTGATTCGTCGTAATGTAACGTTGATGTGATGCACACTACTAATGTCACACTAATGTGTTTGGTTCATTTGAATTTTTCTAAGATTACAAAATATATCACATCACCTTTTTAAATCTGTGTAATCTTACATTACTTATTGGCGGGGATATAATAATTTATGGAATTGACAAAATTGCCCACACTAATAAATTTTATTTTACTCATGAAAATGACTAAAATACCAAAAAAAAAAACCTCTAAAATGAACAAAATACTCTTGGAACCACTAAAATGACTAAAATACCCTAAAACCTTCAAAATGACCAAAATACCATTGGAATTACCAAATTAACCAAAATGCCCCCAAAACCTCCAAAAATGACCACAATACTCTCAAAACCTTCAAAATGACCAAAATAACCTTGAAACATCTTAAATAATCAAAATACTTCAAAAACTTCTAAAATGAGCAAAAATACATTGAAACTTCTAAAATGACAAAAATAACCCAAAACCTCTAAAATAACGAAAATACTCCCAAAAAAACTAAAATGACCAAAATATTCCTAAACCTAAAAATTACTAAAATAACCTAAAAACTTTTTAAAATGACCAAAATACTTCGAAGAGTAATGAAAAACCTAGAAGTGGGATGAGATGTAGACATCACAACACGTGCAAGTTGGATTGGGTTCGGCTAAAAAAAAAAAAAATGGTCATTTTAAGCAAGTTGTAAACACATTTCAACCTATTCAGGCAATAATGAATACAAGTTGAATTGCTCTTATAAATTTTTTTTAAAGAAATGAGCCAAAAACCTCACCTTTTTGGTCTAATAAACACATTTCAGTACGGATTAGAACTATTAACTTGTTCTCAATTTGTTTTGTCCTCAAGTGTTTTCGTGATTTAAAACGCTGCTCATTTGTTTATCCCTTCATTTTATTTCATTTTTGCTAATGTAATGGCAGTTTCAAAGTTAATAACACCTGCACATCCTTCATCAACCAGAACCATATGATTAAAATTAAAACTGAGCACAGTGATTAGGAATGTTAATCTCGTAATTAAATAATTAAAAAAAATCATGGCCACTTTTCATAGTGGGGTGGAACGTGTGAGAAAATCCAATAGTTTTCAAATTTGAAGTTTGATGAAAATAAAAAAGACGTCCTCCAATTAATGCTTTGGTTCGTACACGTGTAAATAGAAAAAAAAAATTTCTCACTTTTTCTAAGTGGAATTATTCTAGTTTTTTTTCACAGTTTGGGCATGGAACCCACTTATTCATAATGTCAAAATAACCAACAACCTATAGTCATGAAATGAAAGCGAAAATGCACTTTTAGTTCCTACATTTTGGGCCAAGATTAACAACGATTAGATCAAACTAGGCCAACTCACCCACAACTCAGCATACGGGCTCCCAAGTAAACTTCTCAAACTCACAAACATGAAACAGCCAGATACCATATTATTTTCCAATTGAGAAATGCAGAATTTGAGACCAATAAAATACCCACCATGTATTCATTTTGCATCCAAAATTTACAACTTCCTACCATATTTTTCAAAGATACATAATTTTGCCATTGTGTAAAAAAAAAGTTAATATGTTGTAGTGTAAAAAAAAAAAATGTATTATTTGAATGTAGTATATTGCAAAATGAAAAATGTGATGTAGAGCATATTGTAAGATTGATACATAAAATAAATAAAAACAAAAACAAAAAGAGGGCTTTTGATGATGCAAATTTTATATTATTTTATTTTTTTGCATAAGCTGATGAAAGTGCTCTAACTAGTAATTGTTGATTGGCATGAAGGAGAGTATTTATTTTTGAATTGGTTAGATTATGAGTCATATAACAATGCACACTTGTTTTTGTTATCCTCATTGATCGACATTATCACATCAATTTATATACATGGTTCTTTAATTTCTATGGATTACTTTTTTTTTCGGATGAAAAAATCATGGCTTAGGCTTGTTGCATTATTATTGACCAAAACTAAATCACATTGTTCACATCAACATTCAACTGTTAATTGTAAAAGTTAAACCAAATTATTTAGCAATCTTAACATTTTCACCTAGGAGGGCTACGCTACACATTTGTTTTATTATACCTCATTTGAAAAGTACATTCAAAAAACTTTTTTTTTTCTTTTTTTGATGAAGAACATTCAAAAAACTTTTTTTTTTTTGGTAAGCAACATTCAAAAAACTTGGAAATGCTTTTTGGTATGAATAAATAATCATATTATATGAAATGAGAGATGCATGTATAGTACCTATTCTCTCCGTCCCAATTTGTTTGTTTTCTATTCCATTTTGAGATGTCCCAAAATATTGGCCTGTTTCTAAAAATAAAAATAATTAATTTATAAATGTTTTTATTTTACCCCGACTTTATTTTCAAACTATTTGGGAAAAAAAAAACTAACAAATATTTTTTAAAAAATCAATCTAATTGGGGCACCTTTTTAATTGCCTCATTAAGAATAACTCTTAAAAAAAAATTGATAAATTTATTTAAGGGTAGTTTTATAAACTTATATATTTTTATAAGGTAAACAAGACAATAAATTATGTTTTCTTAAAAATTTTGACTTTGCAAACAGGACAAACAAATTGGGACGGAGGGAATATATAATACATTTATTATTAAAAAAAATTGCCATTTAAAATACGGAAACATTTGTCATAGATCAATACTACATCCACAATATTTTCACAATAATTTTACAATAAATCCTAAATGACAAACTATTAGTGATATTAATGGTGGCTCAAATTAGAACTATTAATAGCTTATCACTTAGAATTTGTTATGAAACTCTGTGGACGAAGCATTACTCTATCATACACTTTCTTTTTTAAATTTTTTTATGAAAATATAATTCTTTTTAAATAAATACAATAATTTTTATATTGCATAAGATTCTCACCAATTTAATTTTAAATAATCACTATAATATAAAAACTATTTTTTTTTTTGAGAAATAAACCCACACACAAGGGATTCAATAGACGTTAATAGCAACATTATTAAGTAATTAATATTCATTCAAAAGCTAATAATTGAATTATTAGCTATAATTTATTGCAATTTTTTAGGAATTGTTTAAGAGAGGTGCTAATCTATAACATTTTTACAACAAATCATAGGTGGTTAGTTGTTATTTATTGGTTCAAATTTGAATCTAACATTAAGATTACTTTTTTGCCCTCAACAATAATAACCAGTAACAACCTGACATTTAAGATTTGTTGTAAAAATGTTGTGGACATATCATTTCTCATTGTTTAAGAGAGGTGCTATGTCGACAACATTTTTACAAAAAATTATTGGTAGTTAATTATTATTGGTTCAAATTTGAACCTAACATTAAGATTACTTTTTTGTCCCCAATAATAACAACCAATAACAACTTGCCACTTAAGATTTGTTGTAAAAATATTGTGGATATATAATTTCTCATTGTTTAAGAGAGGTGCTATGTCGACAACATTTTTAGAAATTGTAACAAAGGATACGTGTTTCACTCTTTTAAGGCTATTTCTTAGGAGTTGTTTAATCATTTATTGTTGTAGTAGACTTCAACTTTATCTCTTCAGTATTTTATAGCTCGTATGTTTTTGCAGTTTATAACTTTTGTGCATTACAAACGGGAATGAAACTCTCATTCCAAAATAACGCATAATTTACCATACACTTGGAAACAAATCGGCAAACGGGAGTAAATTTATTAATTGTTACGTACGTACGTGTATTTTATGTGTAACATATGCGAAATTACCAACTAGGTTTTTTACTAAATCTCTTTTAAAAAATACTTACATCAAATTATATATTATAAAAGTTTTTATTTTTTTAATATAGATATATCATAAAAGTTATTTCAATAAAATATTCATTCCTCATTTACATAACCACTTTTTTAAAACATCCATATTACTTTCTTTCTCATACACACCAACTAAAAAGGTAAATTGAGAAATTAATAAAATATGTTTTTTTATATATGAATAGTAGCTGCTTTAATTTACACTGGAATAGTATTTGTGGACAAGATATACAAAATTTTAGAAAAACCAATGTGGGTAATTTTTTTTATTGGTCAAAATTTTCTATTTATGTCATTTTACATTAATTGATGCAAATGCTCTTATTTGACATACGAGTGATTTTACAGTCACAAACTATTTTATATTATTTTTACAAATTGTTGATATGACAAATTTTTATTGATCCTCTAGGCTAAGCCCACCACTAACATAATTTTTTTTTTTTTTTTTTACTTATGGTACATAACTAACATAGGTGTTACTATCCATATAATTGATGGGGGTCAAGTAACATATAAGTGTGATTAAGGAATCACACCTATGGTAAAACATGGAATTGTGGATTGTGACCACCTTTTGACATTTGTTAATGCACAATTTTTAAAAAGTTTTAACACAACTTTCATGAGAAATATAAATAGTTGTAAGAAAAGACAACAATTTTTTTTTTCTCATAAAAAATTTTTAAAAATATTTCATAAATCAATGTCCTTAGGGCAACCGTTTACTTTTTTCCTATTTTCAACATGTGAAATTTCTTAATCAATTCTTAAAAAAAAAAAAAAGAGAGAGATAATCAATTATGTGGTTCTTGTATGCCAAAAAAATAAAAATATTTTAGTGCCCATGTAATTTTTCCTTGTGTGTGACTTACAACTTTCGTACGTATCTCATGTGTTGATGTCCACCCACTAGGGTCTAGGCCACTACCGTCGTCAGTTCACTCTTTGTGTCTTCAAGTCCATATTTGATGTATATTATCTATTTCCCATATCATCTTTTCTCTTTTAGGAATGAGCAGACTTGGCCAAACCCGACCCGAATATTTTAGAGACTCTAACAATAGCAAGTAGCAAGGTTTTTCCAGGACCCAAAAGCTAGCTGGGTTATATTGAAGATGAATTTGTGATCTGGGCTCGTAAGGCCTCAAAACCTCTTAAGGCCATGTCACTGCTATCCTTCTATTCTTCCTTGGCTTGTCCTAAGATCTCAGAGAAGAAGTCTTGACTGTTGGTCTTGCTATTCAAAATGCAATGATTGTTATAAGTGGATATTTTGTACCAATTTGATGAGAAACATATGAAAGGGTTTTAGAAAGTGTAACAGTGGCGGCTCCAGGATTTTTTTCTTGGGGGTCAATAAAAAGATGTAATTTGGGTAAGAGATGAATCTAGTACTTTATGAAGATTTTTTAATTATTACAAATTTGTTATGTACTAGCAAAAGAATAAAAGATAAACTATAAATTCCTTTGACACAATTTTTTTTTTAATACAATGAACATATTAATTATTTTCATTAAGTGAACTTTAATTATCACTACTCATAATACTTTTATCTATGTGGGTTCCAGTTAATTCAATTGGTAAAGTATCTGATGGTTGAATAAGAGATCTAGGATTTAATCTTCAGTTACACCAAAAACCGATTGGTGTCTTGATCTGATGATAAAGAACTATCAGTAGGGGTGAACGTCATAAGTTAAATCTATCTAAAAAAAAAATTATCTATTAGTTTAGGACAATTATATGTTTACGTTGTACTATCAATGTAAGATTTACATTGTAAACTAAAAAAATGTGTCCTTAAGATCTAAATAGGCTTTTTTTTTTAGGTTTAAGATGAACAAATTTTTTCTTTTGTTGTTGGGTTTTTTTTTTTTTTTTTTTTTTTGGTGTGTTTAAAAAGATGAAGATATTGCTAAAAAGATCATATTTAACCTTATTTCAACTGAACTTTAGGGTGTTCAAATTTTCAGTTTAGGAAGACAAATCAAAAATAAAATATAAAAAATATTATACAAATCAAAAATAAAATATAAAAAATATTATATATTATATATTATAAAAATACATTCCAGCTCAGGGGGTTCATTTGAACCCCCTGAACTCTACCTAACGCCGCCCATGAAGTGTAAAAGATCGTTGAAGGTTTATTCCAAGAATTTGATTTTTTTTTAATATATATTAATTTGTTTTATTTGCTGTAAAAAATAGGAAGGGAATATATTAATTTGTTTTTAATATTAATATATGCTTGCATATTTTCTGGTCCTCTTAATGGACCACACGACACAACTCTTTTGAAACTAACCCAACTTTTCGGCCTTTGTCCCCCGTAAAAAAAGGTAAAAGAGACCACAGTAGAAGAAATACTAATACTAGGGCAACTATATATATATATATATATATATATATATATATATATATATATTAGTTCAGGACGTGTTAACAGGTTCGGAAATTCAATTCCGCGTGCATAAAACGTTTGCCAGTCGAAAGAAAGAAAGCCAGCGTAACCTCAACCTCTGATCTGATCTGCGGCCATGGACTTGATGATGCCACGCTCTTCCAAAACCAAACGCACATACACAAGGAAGACCAATCTGGACGATCTTCCTGACCATCTATTGCTTGAAATTCTGTGTCGTGTACCAAACCCACATACAGGTGTGTTGAAGTGGAAGTGTAGCTTTGTGTCACGGCGCTGGTACTCTTTAATGTCTTCATCTTACTTTTTTGATCGCGTAATTGACAACATGCTTGACACCATCCTTAAACCCCGACTTGAAAATTATGATGAAAGTCATGATCAGTTTGAAGGCCTTGATCCTCTTTAATCTCTCTACATCTTATTACTTGATAGAGTTTCAATGATGCCGCCCTCTACTTATTTGCTACTTCTCAATGTCGTGTAATTGATGTTTTTAACATTTGTGCCAACTGTTAAGCCAATTTCAGTAGTACTTTTATTAATTGAATTTCGATTAAACTATTAATCCTTTGGATTCAAATATTTTTATTCTACTTTGCTTATAGAATGTCACTTCGATCACTTAATTATATGTGTTGCTTGCTTAAGTCTCTCTCTTTGATTTGTGTATTACAATTACCCTATGTTTATTTTTATATTGTTGTTGTTATCAATAAACACTCATTTATGTAGATTTTTTATATATCTTTACATTATTAGGTGTATATACGAGGGACAAAACTTAAATATAGTACCTTAAACATCGTTTTTTAAGTTCTCCTCTTAAATTTCCATTATATGTGATACATATAAAATAAACAACTGTGGTGGACTTTTTGTGTTGTGCTTGAATTTCTCCTGCTGCATCGCGGCCCATGATTCTGGGGTAGGAGAAGGTTGGCCTAAGTGAAACACACCTTAGGCCAGCTTGTGCACAAGTTGAGCCATCCTAATATAAACGCGCCTTTGCAGAAATCATGGATGTACAGCGTGCTCATGGCAGGAATAATTGTTACAAATATTACAGTAGGAACACAATACGGCAAAATAACTAAAACATTTTACGAATATCACTAATGCCTAAATAACACAACAAAGGAAAATAACAAAGGTCGTGGCAGAATAATACAACTATTAATCGTAAGATTACAGCAAACAATTTAGAAATAAGGTAACAAATTAATCATTCATCAAATGAAGAGTAGAGCTCGTCTACCCAAAGAAATGGGCTTAGTTTTTCAGCAAACACAAGTCCAAAAAGGGGGCCGATCTCCAACATGGGTAACCTTAGAGAAGACTCCTGCCATAGAGATTACACACTTTGAGAAAAGGACATAGATGGCTTAAACTCTAGATCTTAACTTATCAAAGAGTGGGTCTGTCAAGAAGGAGAGAAATGGGTAGCCTATTAATGCATGTCTCTATTCCTATCACTCATGCTTTTCGCTGATTTCTGTGTTTTTCTTTTCTCTCTTTCTTCTCCCTTACTCTATCTCTATTTCTTGCAGTCGTTCTTCCTCCCCCCTTTTCACTATTCCCAACTATGGCCTTTCATACTGTTTGTCATGACAAGATTTACCATTTTTACCCCTCAACTGCTTTTAGCTCATTGTGGGTGTCCTTCTAAGACTGCCTTCTGGCTTACTAGCTACTTAGCCACTACTTTTATACTATGTTGGCTGTGCCACGCCTCATTCCCAGACAAAAATGGCTTGTTTTGTCTCTTACTATGCTCATCCGAATAAGGGCTAAACCTCTCCTTCACCTATCTCCTTCACCTATCTCTATGGCATGTCATCCCAATAGGATATTTCTCCTCAAAGAAGTTTGAGCAAGAACCCTAAAATAGACTCCCTTTTTCTTCTCACTGCCCGACCACACCCTCTCATACCCTTGACTTGTGGCCCACCTCCCATGGATTGGCTAAGTACAAGTAGGTGGTGCCTAGGCCCTTTGTGTATTCTCTACTTCCGTCTGAATCCATTACTTTTCTGGCCTTCATGCTTTGCTATTGCCTCCATATTTGTCTGATTCTACTGTACATTCTAGTAAGTGTTTAATTCTTATGGTGTGAAAGGTAAATGGGCCTTTGGGTTCACGTTTTCTGCCTTCCATCTCTTCTTTGGACTAGGTATTGCTTGGGTGCAGGCCCTCTCCTTCCTGCCTAGCCCAACTTCCTTCCTTTGTTCGTGGGCCTCTTAGCTGGGGATCTTGCCATGACGTTGCATTGTTCTTGCCATATCATTAGCTCTCTTTTATTCATTTGTTACCTATGGGCTTTTGTGTTGATGCTCGTGCCAGTTCACTCTCTACATCTTTACCTTTTTTGGGCTTTTCTGGCCAACAGTCCTGCCGTGCTAGCCCACTTTCTGCATTCTTACCTCTTTTGGGCTTTATTGGCCAACATTTCTGCTGTGCCAGTCCATTTCCCATATCCTCACCTCTTTTGGGCTTTATTGGCTAAAATTCCTGCTATGCCAACCCATTTCATTCCTCGAGCTTCCTCGGCCCATTTGCTTCTTTTTTACCTCTTTTACTCTCATTGGCTTTTACTAAATCTTTTGGGCTTCCTCGGCCCCATTACCACATCTTTGCCTCTCATTACTTTTCGGGCTTATTGGCTTTTAATCCAACTCAACGAATTTACTAATTCATTTCTTGGGCTTACCCGACCCATTCACCTCCTCTTTACCTCTTATTGTTCTCATGGGTTTACTACTTCATTCCTTAGGCTTTCTTGGCCTATTTGCTTCTTCTTTGCCACTCATTATTCTTGTGGGTTTGCTAACCATTATTCCTACCATTCTGGCCTGCTGGACTTTACTTTACTATTTTCTCTTCCCATTTTCTTCATATTATTGGGCTTCTTCTACCAATGGGCCTTTTATCAAAAGTGGGCATCAACAACAACTTAGCAAACAAGTGTTAAAAGTTAAGCACCATCTTGATGAGCTTAACTACATACGATTAGAAACAATTTTGATTGGTCTTGTTAATTTGTAGTCAATTTAAATTGATGACTTGTCATAATCTCATTGGTTCAAGGCTAATATTAAAGGTAATGTTGCACATAATTGATCATTCCAATAATCAAACATTAACAATTCACTTGGTTTAGTTTTAATTGATTGTGTTTATTATTAATTTTTTGAAATTAAGGATGATAAATTTCATGCTAGGCGTTAATTAGGTGAAAGCATTCATCAAAAAAAAAAAGGTGAAAACGGGAAAAAAATTGGATTAATTAATTGAAAATCTAAGCTAGAAAAGTAAACTTATCACTAGGTCCAAGTGTTGATTGCCAATGTGCCAAAAATTGGAGATGACATCAAATTAAGTGGTGGTTGATCTCAATGTGTTTAGTGTGCCCCTGGGAAACATCATTATAGGCAACTAGCTAGCTGATATTCCGCGCGATGTGCGGTGCCTTTTGAAAATTTTTGTAAGAAATTATCATATGACCTATTGGGTTCAACAATACTACTATTGTTAGTCATGGCTAATCTATGAAATATGAACTACTTTATCAATAATTATAAAATTTAAATATAGAAAGGACTATACAAAGAATTAAATTTAAGCACAAAGATTCTGGATGATTTCAAATTCAAATTTAAATCTAAATACATTTCTCAAATATTAGCGGTTGCAAGGAAAAAAACATTATTAAAATTTGGTTATTCTAGCTACACCATATGAATGAAAGTTGGAAGGTAAGATAAAGACTAATAGTAATATTGGTGACATAATGCTATACGCTATAACCTTTCTATATATGATTGTAGCTATTTTTCGCAAAAAGCAAAAATAGAAAAGAATTTTGGTTTCTTACTAAAATTAAAATATCATCCCAAAGAAGAAGAAAAATAAAGATGAGCAACAAAATTGAAAAAAGAAAAGAAAAAAAAGATGCAATGCAGGATTAATGGCTTCATTTTTCTGCATAAAATTACCCTAAATATCTATTAAAGCCTTTATTTTTTTCTTTAAAAGGAGTTTTATTGTGTAAGCATTGCCATTATAGCAATCCAACCCATTACCCAACATGTTTATAATAAATAAATACATCAAAAGTTCCTTCTCTCTCTACACAATTTGCAATCCAACGCATTACCCAACATGTTTACAATAAATAAATACATCAAAATTTCCTTTTCTCTCTACACAATTCAATTTAGTTAACAAAACATACAACATGTCAAAATTGAAAACTTTAACTTTAGATTAATAACAACACAATTAAATCCTAACCCTCTATTGTTTTTGTTTGTTTTGTTCTTTTTTTTTTTTTAACCAACTCATCTAATGATGTAGAGGATCAGTAGGCTGAATGCTTCGGCTTCGATGGCGATCGGTGGTTGTGAAGACCTGTAAGGAAGAACACAATCAAAAGGCGACCGGGGTTGACCGGTCGAATCCCCTCCGATGGCGAAGTTAGTTTCTTTAGAAATAACAATGTTCAGACTTGGAGGGAAGCGATGTTATTCATAACTTGCCTTAGTTTGAAGTAGACCGGTCTTTATATAGTGGACCTTGGGGCGGTTATTCCCTTGGCAACTGCCCCAAGGTTTGTGGAAATCAGTGAGTTCTGACACAAATTCCTCAACGGCTATGAAAGTTATAACTGCTGAAGGAAGTTATGTATTTGAGGTATTTGCGGCGACGTATGCGGGTGTGGTCCTTCCTCCTGAATTCTATGGCTTCCCAAGGTACGTGAGTGAACTCATACCTCAAGTCAAAAATGTCGTCCGTGTTCTTTGTTTATAGTAGCATTCCTTCCATGGACGACCCTTTGTTCACGGAAGGCGGACTTCAACTTTCCCATATCGTCCATGGACGACCCCTATGGACGATTAGGAGATGTAATTTTTGCTATCCTATCAGTTGCCCCGTTGTCTGGGGGTCGTCCAGGGTTGTCGTTAGGGTTCATTGATCACCCTTATGGTCTAGGCCATAACTATGTTTTCTTCTCTCCTTTTTTTTTTTTTTTTTTTTTGGAGGCTATGTGTCAAGATCTCATTGGTTGACATGCCTCGTCGATTGCACTTTCCCAAGGGACTGCCACGTGTCATCATCTTAATGGCTGGCGTCCCTTCATTGACCCCTCCTCTGGGGCCTATAAATAGGCACATTCCCATTCTTGCCCCTCACCTTTCTCATAATCTCCTCAGCTTTCTCGTTCAAGAATCTCGTCTTGCGCTCGTCCTAGATTTGTCAGGTATTCCTTTTTCCTTTTTAGGTTTCTTAATCCTTCATTCCTCATGTCGTCGTCTAACAGTAGTTTAGAGAGAGAGATAGATGAGTATCAGGACGTTTCGGTAGGGAGTTATGAGAGTGGTGAGGGAAGTACCAGCTATAGCAGCACTTCCTTAGACGAGCCTTACTTGTCTGGGGTTCCTGGTATTCCATTAGAAGAATTCCAGGAATTGCAACGCAGGAAGGCCTCTGGGGCTGGGACTAGCTCGTCCAGAGAACCAATGAGCCCTTTTCTAGACGAGGAGGAGGAGGAGAATGTGATCTACAGCTGTGCTCCTGAAGTGGCGTCCACTTTAGACGCCTTTAAGTTGAAAACCCTTGTAGATAGGTACCAGATACCTAGGGAGTTCCAACCTCGTCTACCCAAGGAAGGTGAATGGTGTTGTTCTCCTTCTTCTGGTTTAGGGGTATACACATCTTACCTTTTAGCTGGCCTTAGGTTTCCTTTGAATTCCTTTTGTAGAGGTCTTCTTCATAGGTTGGGTATTGGACCTAACCAGCTCAACCCCAATGGATGGAGGACAATAGTTGCCATGCAAGTGTTATGGCGTGAGGCGTTGGAAGGGGACCGTCCTATCACAGTGGACGAGTTCCTTTACTGTTATAAACCCTCAGAAATCAAGAAGTCTGCTGGTTTTTACCAGTTCTCGTCCAGAGGCTCCCCCTATAGTTTGATTAAGGGTTGTAGCTCGTCTGACAGGCTTTGGAAAACAGAGTTTTTTATTATTTCTGGAAATTGGGCTGGGGACCCAATTGACGTGGCTAATGCCCCCTTCCCACCTTTTACTACCCCTCTAGGTCGTCTTCGTCCTGAGGGTATGTTTTCTTTTCATTTTATTTCATCTTATATTCTTTTATTTTTGTTTATATAATCCGTCTCTTTGTCGTCTAACCCTTTTCTTCCATTTGTGCAGCTATTGCTCGTCCAAGCTTGGACAAGTTTCATCTAGACCGGATTGACAGAGCTCGTGCCTTCCCTGGTAGAACTTTCCACGATCTAGTTACTCTTAGTAGCCTAGCTTCGTGGAATCTTGGACCAGTGCCTTCCGTGGAAAACCTTGCACACGAAGAGAAAACTCGTCGAAGTAAGTGTCATCCTTTTTCTCTTCTCATATTATGTATGGTTTCTTGATATGTCATTTTTTAACCTTCTTTGTTGTAGGAATGTCTACAATGAGAGAGAATAGGGAGAAGAACGTAACAAGCGAGGACGAGGAAGTCAACGTCCCTCCAGTCGTCCAAGGTACTACCGTCTCTGGAGGGAAGAGGAAGTCTAAACCTATTTCGAGCACTGTGGACCTTAGTGACCTCCCCAGTCGTCGAGGTTCTAAGAGGCAAAAACCAAGCAAGACTCTTCCTAAGGTTCCTAAGTTTACCCCTCCAACGGTCAATTTGGACGACCCTGTGGACGTGGAGCCCGTACAAATAATTCCACCCGTCCAAACTGATCCAACTCCCCCACCTAACAAGACTCCTCGTAGGCCTCATCCTTCTGAGTCGTCCCAGCGTCCTCCTAACCTGGTGTTGGACGAGGACTATGCCTGGAGGACGTTTAAAGGTATTATCTCTGACAACGAGGTGAACTCGTGTTACAATATGTCTGTCAAAGACTTTGAACGTTCTGCCATCCACGACCTCTTCAAGGTAAACCATCTTTGCTCGTCTTTGTGTGTCGAAGTTTTTGAGTAAAAATTTGTTTAACTCCTCTTCGTCCATGCACAGGCTATGTCCAAGTTCTACACAGCAAATTGCCAGGCTAAGGAACTTTCTGAAGAGGCCAAGACGGCTAAGGAGAAGGTCAAGGAGTTGAACACGGAGGTTTTATTGAAGAAGGGGGAGGTGATCAGGTTGACTGAGGATCTCAACCGTTTGCAAGGGAGTGAGACAAAGCTGAAGGACGAGGTGGAAGAGCTCAGAGCAGACGTTATTGAGAAAGATACTCATATTGCTCACTTGGAGGGTCAAGTTTCAGAGTTTGCTTCGTCCTTGGAGAAGGTGCGTGAGGAAGCCGTTGCAGCTTTCAAGAGGTCTGACGAGTACAAGAATCGTCTAGACAGCCATTATGCAGCTGGCTACGAGGACTTCCGTGCTGATGCCAAGGACGTCTTTCCTGATTTGGATTTTGACTCCTTCTAGCTTCCCCTTGCTACTGAAAGCTCCTTATTGTAAACAAATTCTGAGGACGTCAACGTGATGGACGATGCCAACAACGAGGTGTCCCAGGACGACCCCAAGTTTAGAGGCGATGCCCCCAGTGGTTTATCCAAATGAATTTAACTTTAGAGAGTTTTTTTTTTTTTTTTTTTTAAGAAGTACCCGTTGTTTTGGGCTTTACTTGTGTTTTCTCTTCTCTCTTTCTCATCAAATTCACTCAAGTACAATTATCTCATCCTAGCTTATGGACAAGCTTTATATACAATCATTTATATTTAACTTCTAAGGGTTTTTGGGCGTTGGTCGTCCACCCTTTAAATGAATGAATGCCTTCTATTCACTTCATTATATTTGGATTTGTTAGCTCTAGATATATTTCATTAACATCGTCCATATCGTGTTTATAGCTTCGTGTTTCATCCACTTAGGAAAGGTATTTTATCTCGTCTTGATCCCATGAATGGATGTCACATTACATCACCAAAGCCAAGTATAACTCGTCTATGAATGACGTCTTTACTAGCTTGTACTCGTTATTCAAGCCTGGGATGATCACTCAGCGAAATTATTTCCAACATATGCTCGTCCATGCGCTGGAGTGTTATGCTGGTTCACTGTTTTTTGAGCTTGTGTCATGCGTACATTATGCGCCCATGATTTGGACTACGCATGTTTTCATCTTCGTCCTGAGCCTGGCTCGTCCATATGCTGGATTGTTAGGCTGGTTAGACTCGTCCATGGACTTGTGATGTTTTTACACACATTACGTCCATGATTTAGACGAGCATACCTTGGTTTTATCTCGTCTTGAGCTTTGACGGATATAACTTAGATTTATTTTTCTTGTTTTATCCTTATCGTTTAACGAAAACTTTATAGACGGTACATCCTTGCGTCCAAGGAATTTTATTCGTCTTTGCTTGGTTGCTTGATTGCCTTATGTGGATTATTTTGAATGAAATCACAAAAATGAAGAGTTCCCATGCAATCATATGTGTACTTAAAAATACATCACATATATTCTGGAAATTCATAATGCAATCACTTCGTCCACAGGCATGGCACATACACTAAAGCTAGTGCCTTAGGGAATTAAAAATACTTACACAACTTCGTCCACGAGTAACACAACATACTTAAGCATCTAAAACATAGTAGTGATAGTAAGCAAATGTAAGAAAATTATTGTAAACAAACCACATCAAGCATCCATGACTTTCGCCTTATGACACTGTTCGTCCATAATCTCCCTTCATTGGTAGTACCTTCTTAGGTGCTCAACGTTCCAGGGATGTTCTAGCTTCCGTCCGTCTAGGGCTTCCAGATAGTAGGATCCTTGCCTCTTACAGTTGACAACCTTGTAAGGTCCTTCCCAGTTTGGACCCAGCTTCCCGTGAGCAGGGTTTCTGGTGGCCAACGAAACCCTTTTTAGGACGAGATCCCCAACGTTGAAATGCCGGGGTTTGACCATGGCATCATACTGCTTCGCCATAAGGCTTTTGTACCTTGCTGTTCTCTGTTCCGCGTCCATCCTTACCTCGTCTACAAGATCGAGACTAAGACGAAGTTGTTCTTCGTTTTCTCCATCTTGGTACTTCATTACCCTAGGGTTGGCCATGTGCACCTTTGCAGGTATGACTGCTTCACTCCCATAGGTTAGTTTGAAAGAGTTTCTCCTGTGGGGGTCTTCACTGTTGTTCTGTAAGCCCATAAGACACCTGGTAACTCATCTGGCCATTTCCCCTTTGCCCCCTCAAGCCGGGTCTTGATGATTTTCAGCAAGGATCGGTTTGCCACTTTTGCCTGTCCATTTGCCTGTGGGTGGGCGGGTGAGGAATAATGGTTCTTGATTCCCAGTTGTTCACAAAATTCCCTAAAGGGTGTGTTGTCAAACTGTCTTCCGTTGTCTGACACCAAAACTCTTGGCACTCCAAATCTGCATATAAGGCTCTTCCAGACGAAGTTTTTGACATTTTGTTGAGTAATCTTCGCTAAGGGTTCAGCTTCCACCCACTTAGTGAAGTAATATATTCCCACGACCAAAAACTTCATCTGTCTAACCCTAGTTGGAAAGGGGTCTAGTATATCCAAACCCCATTGTGCAAATGGCCATGGGGCCATCATAGGGGTAAGATATTCTAACGGTTGTCTAGGAATGTTGCTGTCTCGTTGACATTGATTACAGACCTTAACATATGCTTTGGCATCAGCTTGGATAGTGGGCCAATAGTATCCTGCTCGTACAACTTTGTGGACGAGTGATCTGGCTCCTGAATGGTTTCCACATGCGCCCTCATGGATCTCCCTCAATACGTAGTTCGCTTCATCCGGAGCTAAACACCTTAGATATGGTTGGGAGAAACCCCTTTTGTACAGTACTTCGTCAATCAGGATGTACCTGGCCGATCTGACCCTCAGCTTCCTAGACTCGTCCTTCCCTTCTGGAAGCCTTCCGTCCTTTAGGTACGATACTATTGGGGTCATCCAATTTTCCTCTCCTTCTATCTGCGATACCTCCGGAAGGTTTATCCGTGGCATATATTGTACTTCATCGATTTCGTCTACTACTTCATCCGCTGAGGCTTCCTTCGCCAAGGTATCTACCTCCATGTTCTCTTCCCTTGGGACTTGAACGAAATCAACTTCCTTAAACTTCTTCACTAGGCGCATCACCCTGTTCAGGTATCTCTTCATTCGGCCTTCCTTGGCTTCATATGTCCCATTCACTTGGCCTATGACTAGCTGAGAGTCACCCATGACGAGTACCGACTCCGCATCTACAGATTTCGCCAATTCTAGTCCTTTAAGAAGGGCCTCATACTCCACTTCATTGTTAGTTGTTCTGTACTGCAAACGAACCTTGTACTTCAATTTGTCTCCTTCTGGTGATTGTAGGATAACTCCTATCCCCCCTGCATGCAGTGTAGACGATCCGTCTACATGGACGATCCACTTTTTATTCTCTTCCAATCCACCTTCATCCTCATAGCTAGGTGTGAATTCTGCAATGAAATCCACCAAGGCTTGAGCCTTTATGGCACTTCTTGGCTTGTACCTAATATCGAATTCACTGAGCTCAACTGCCCACTGGATCAGTCGTCCTGCAGCTTCTAGCCTGCTCATCGTCTTCTTGAGTGGATGGTCTGTCATGACATTGATGACATGAGCTTGGAAATAATGCCTCATCTTTCTGGAAGCTGTTATTAGAGCAAACGCCAATTTCTCCATCAGCGGGTAACGTCCTTCCGCTCCTCTAAGTGCTCGACTTGTGTAATACACTGGCTTCTGTACTTTCCCTTCTTCCTTGATCAAAGCTGAACTCACGGCATGTAGGGTCACTGCCAAGTACAAATACAGTTCTTCTCCCAGCACGAATGGACTTAGTAGTGGAGCCGTCATTAGATACTTCTTAAGATCTTGGAAGGCTTGGTGACGTTCGTCCGTCCATTCGAACGCCTTCCTGAGGACCTTGAAGAAGGGTAAACACTTGTCGGTGGCTTTCGATACAAACCTATTCAACGCTGCAACTCGTCCTGTGAGGGACTGGACTTCCTTGATATTTTTTGGTGGTTCCATGGCCAATATAGCTTGGATTTTATCCGGATTCGCTTCAATTCCCCTCTGTGAAACCATGAACCCTAAAAACTTTCCTGAAGATACTCCAAATGCACACTTGGTTGGATTCAGCTTCATTTTATATCGTCTGAGTATGTCAAAGGTTTCTTGAAGGTCGTCCATGTGTCTTTCCTCGTCCAAGCTTTTCACAAGCATGTCATCGACATACACTTCCACATTCCGTCCTATCTGTGGGTGGAACATATGATTAACCAACCTTCGATAAGTTGCTCCTGCATTCTTTAAACCAAAGGGCATCACCTTATAACAGAACAAACCCTGGCTGGTAACAAAGGAGGTCTTCTCTTGATCTGCCTCATCTATTTTTATCTGATTATATCCTGAGAAGGCGTCCATGAAGCTTAACAACCGATGGCCAGCTGTGGAATCAACTAATTGATCAATGCGTGGCAACGGATAGCTATCTTTAGGACACGCCTTATTCAAGTCAGTGAAGTCTACGCACATCCTCCACTTGCCATTCGCCTTCTTCACCATCACCACATTTGCCAACCAATCCGGGTAATAGACTTCCCAGATAAACTCTGCTGTGGTTAACTTCTGGACCTCTTCCTTGATAGCATTATCTCGTTCGGGGGCGAACACTCTCTTCTTCTAACGAATAGGCTTAGAGGAGGGGTCTACATTCAAACGGTGAGTAATCACATTTGGATCAATTCCCGGCATATCGTGATGACTCCATGCAAAGACATCAACACTCTTCTTGAGGAGTTGAACGAGGTCTTTTTTTGTCTTCTCTTCCATACTTGTTCTGATCTTGGTAAACTTTTCAGGATTGCCTTCATCCAAAGGAACGTCCTGAAGCTCTTCGGTGGGCTCTGCGGCAACTCTGCTCTCCTCAACACTCATTGTCTGCATGTGCTCGTCCATAGCCAATAAAGCTAAATAACACTCCCTCGCTGCTAATTGATCTCCCTGCGCTTGTCCTATTCCATACTCTGTAGGGAATTTGACTGACAGGTGGTAGGTAGATGTTACTGCCTTCCAACTATTTAAAGTGGGCCTTCCAATGATGGCATTATAGGAGGACGAGCAATCCACCATGAGAAAATTCACTTCTCTGGATATTTGTTGTGGGTATGATCCCACTACTACTGGCAGAGTAATGGTGTCCACAGGTTGTACCTTTATTCCTCCAAATCCTACCAATGGCGAGCATACTGGACGAAGTCGTTCTCGTCCCAGCTTCATTTGTTGGAAGGCTGGATAATACAAGATATCTGCCGAACTCCCGTTGTCCACCAATACCCTTCTGGTGGTGTACTCCGCAATGAGCAAAGTAATGATGATCGCATCGTCATGTGGGTGATGGATTCTCCCTGCCTCCTCGTCCGTGAATGAAATGGTTGGCTCGTCTACAACCCTCGTCCTTAGGGATCGTCCAGAAAGCTGGACGTTCTGCACCGCCTTAAGGAATGCCTTTTTTGACTTGGAAGAGCTTCCTGCTGAAGTGCCTCCCACGATGACTCTTATTTCTCCAAGTGGGGGTCGTGATAACTCTTCCATCTTTTCCTTCAACTTCTTGTCTTTGTTGTCCCTTCCAATGAAATGCCTCAACTTTCCTTGTCTTATTAGGTTCCCTATCTGCTGCTTCAAGTCATAACACTCGTCCGTGTCGTGTCCATGGTCTCTGTGGAAGCGACAATATTTGCTCTTGTTGCGTTTGTTGGGATCTCCCTTCATCTTCTCCGGCCACTTCAAGGAAGGATCATCCTTGATCTGCATAAGTACCTGATCAAGTGGGGTATTTAAGGGCGTGTATTGCTGATTCCTTCCTGAAGACGGAACCGTCTTCTTGCTGTCTCAATCCTTCCTCTCTTCCATTCGTCCCTTCTTTGGTCGAGGACCCTGTTCAGGGTGACGCGTGGGGTTTGCATCTGTTTTCTTAGCTCTCTTCCTTTTCTTGGCAATGATCGCGTCTTCTGCATTCATAAAATTTTGGGCCAAGTGGACGAGTTCAGCCATTGTCAGTGGCTCTTGCTCATAAAGCTTATGGATGAATAAGTCCGAATGAACCCCGTTGTGGAAGGCCGCCAATAGTAGCTTGTCGTCCATCTCGTCTACAGTCTGGGCTTCTCTATTAAAGCGAGTTATGAAGGACCGCAAGCTTTCATTTTCTCCTTGTTCTATAGTTAGTAGACTGGACGAGGAACGTTTGTGCCTTTGCCCCCCTATGAAATTATTGAGAAACAACTTACTCAACTCTTCAAGAGAAGTTACTGTATTCGGGGGTATCTTACTGAACCAAACTCGTGCTGGTCCTTTTAGGGTTGTAGGGAAGGCCCTGCACATAATTTCATCCGGGACTCCCTGCAGATGCATCGTAGTCTTGAAGGTCGCGATGTGATCGCATGGATCGCGTGTCCCGTCGTATGAATCTAAGGAAGGCATTTTGAACTTGGCAGGCAGAGGGTGACTGTTAATGGAAGTCACAAAAGGAGAGTCCGTACGATGAACTAAGTCATCTACGGGATTCGCCCTTCTCATGTTCTCTCTCATTTCACCCATAGCCTTCTTTATTTGGTCCATCTCTTTCTCCAAGTGCTGCATCCTTCGCGAAGCGGTACCTCGAGATTGGTTCTCAGGTTCAGTATTCGCTCTAACTTCCTGATTCTGGCCTTGTCCTTCCACGTGTCTTTCGAAGGGCTGCCTCATTCTATCAATCTCTCTGGTCAATTCTTGGTTCTGGCGGGTTAACTCCGCCATGGCAGCTACCATAGAGTGCATGTGTTGGATGGAAGGCGGCTACGCAATAGGCACTGAATGGCGTTCAAGGTTGGGAATGCTCGACGCATTCCTACTTCCCTGGTGGCTTGGGCTCGTGGCCCTTGATCTTGTCCGAACCATCCAGCCTTTTGTCAAAGGAAGGAAAAACACTAGTTACGAAGTCAATCCCTTCCCACAGACGGCGCCAACTGATGATGTAGAGGATCAGTAGGCTGAATGCTTCGGCTTCGATGGCGATCGGTGGTTGTGAAGACCTGTAAGGAAGAACACAATCAAAAGGTGACCGGGGTTGACCGGCCGAATCCCCTCTGATGGCGAAGTTAGTTTCTTTAGAAATAACAATGTTCAGACTTGGAGGGAAGCGATGTTATTCATAACTTGCCTTAGTTTGAAGTAGACCAGTCTTTATATAGTGGACCTTGGGGCGGTTATTCCCTTGGCAACTGCCCCAAGGTTTGTGGAAATCAGTGAGTTCTGACACAAATTCCTCAACGGCTATGAAAGTTATAACTGTTGAAGGAAGTTAAGTATTTGAGGTATTTGCGGCGACGTATGCGGGTGTGGTCCTTGCTCCTGAATTCTATGGCTTCCCAAGGTACGTCAGTGAACTCATACCTCAAGTCAAAAATGTCGTCCGTGTTCTTTGTTTATAGTAGCACTCCTTCCATGGACGACCCTTTGTTCACGGAAGGCGGACTTCAACTTTCCCATATCGTCCACGGACGACCCCTATGGACGATCAGGAGATGTAATTTTTGCTATCCTATCATCATCTACTAGTTAAAATAAATAAAATTTAGTTCATGTTTGTTAAAGCATTGTATTTGTGTTTTCTCTTACTTACCTAAAAATGTAATGATATTTCAGATAAGGGGAAAAAGAATAAAATTATAAGCATCATGTTTGAACTTTGTAGAGTCCAGAATGCAAAACCAAGATTTTTCCTTATGATCTAGCATTTGAAACACAATCCGACCCATAACACATGCAAGATCTTGAGTTCAAAAACTAAGTGATTAAAAACGTTTTAGAAATACTGCAATGGTATGCGCATGATTATGTTTGCAAAGCTAGCAATGGCATTAACAAACTTAGAATTTTAGGAAGGGAAAAGAAAAAAAGGAAAAGAAGAAATCAACATAAAAAGGAGAAAGGTAAAAAGGAAAGAAGAGAATTTATGGCAAAAGCTTACCAAAACATGTATGGGTTTCTAGGCTTAGCCTAATTTCAGTGGCTAACCTATAAAGTGAGAGAGTGGAGGTAGATTAAGGTCTACCTATAGCTGCGTTTTTAAAAGGTGGCTATAGGTTATTTCTATAGCCGCGTTAAAAAAACGCAGCTATAGGTCTAGTCGAATATTTTTTTTTAGAAGGACCTATAGTTGCATTTTAAAATGCGGCTATAGGTTAAATCTATAGTTGCGTTCAAAAAATGCAGCTATAGGTCCAGTCGAATAAATTTTTTTTAAAGGGTGGCCTATAGCTGCGTTTTTTGAAAAACGCGGTTACAAGTCCAGCTGAATAAATTTTTTTTTAAAAGATGACCTATAGCTGCGTTTTTTAAAAATGCGGCTATAGCTTACCTATAGCTGTGTTTTTATAATGCAACTATATGTGAAACCCAAAAAAAAAAAAAAAAACTTTTTCTTTCTTTTCCCACGTACCCCCACTTTCATCTTTTCTTTCTTTCTTTCTTTTTTTTTTTTTTTTTCATTCACTCCAGGGCTACTCTTCAGTGGTTCTTCTTTCTTTCCTTCTTTTTCTTCTTCTTCTTTTTTGTTTTCTTTTTTTTCTTCCTTCTTCTTCACTCCAACGTAACTCTTTTTTTTTTTTTTTTTTTTTTCTTTGGAGCTGACGCTTCTTTTTTTCTTTTTTCTTTCTTTCTTTTTTTCTTCTTTTTTTGTTCCTTTCTTCTGCAAGTCACGCTAGGTTCTTCTTTCTTTCTTTCTTTCTTTTTTCTTTTTTTTTTCCCCCTTTTTCTTTCTTTCTTCCTTCTTCACTCTAGCACAACTCTTTTTTTTTTCTTTGTTTCTTTGCAACTACTCCTTTTTTTTTTCTTCCTTTTTTTCTTCATCTCAAGCATACTGATTTGTCTATAGAACTTTTGTTTTTTTGTTTTTGATGTTTAGTTAGTAAGAAAATGGAGGAAATGCCGAAAATTTTGAATGAAGTGGATATTTTAGTAATATTTATGTCTATGTCTTGATTTGGATTTGAGTTTTGATTTTGAATTTTTTGGATCTGTGCTTAAATTTGTGCTATTGTGTTGCTAATATTGTGCTTATGTTTAAATGGGTTTGTGTTCTTGAGCTTGTTATTTTGTGTCTCTGAGCTTGTGCTTTTGTGTTCTTTGAATAGATTTAGTGTTAGATTTGGGTTGGTTTTGTTAAATGAGAGGAGATTCGTGGGTTTGTGTTCTTATATTTTGGAGCACGTTGTTTTTGTATTGTCAGTATATTGTGTTTGATTTTGAATTTTTTGGAGGGAAAAAAAAACCCAGAATTTTTTTTTTGTTTAAAAAAAACCTTTAGCCACGTTTCAAAAACGCATCTGTAGGAGGCTTTAGCTGCATTTCTAAAACACAGCCAAAACTGTACCTAGAGTCTTGTTTTAAACGCAGCAAAAGTGGATCTATAGCTGCGTTTTTTACAAACGCAGCTATAAGTAATAGCCTATAGGGGGTGGAAAAACGCAGCTATAAGGGGACCTGTAGCCGTGTTTAAAAAAGCGTGGCTATAGACCCCACAGGGGGCTATTGTCACAAAGTAAAAGCCATGTTTGTAGACGCGGCTATAGCCTATAGCTACGTTTTTAAGGTCTATAACTGTGTTTTTGAAACGCGGCTAAAGCCTGCATTTTTTGTAGCGAATCTGAAGAAACCAGTATTAGTATACCTACCCTAATTTAAGTGTAGACTTATTCTTCTTGCGTGATTGTAGACTTGTAGTTGCTAAGCTTTGAAAGAAACATGTAGAGAGATATAGAGGGAAAGAGGATATTGTAAAAGCTAATTAGTGTAGTCTAGAAGTATGTTAAAAAAATATTGAAAGAAATTGTAGAGGGCAGGCAATTGAAGGTTCTGTAATCTGAATAGTAGTTGGAATTTCTGGGGAAGTGAAAGAGTCAAGAGAGAGAGAAAGAGGAGGAGGCTAAATTAAAGGGAGACTTTAACATTTAAATTGGGAGACATTTTTTTACTCAATTGGAGAGATAGAGTTAAAAGATAAGGTGGAAATTAAAAATAAAAGAAAAAAAAACCCTTATAGGCTTAACCAAGGTGCCACTTGGCAAAACGTCATGCTCTCCTACATGAGGTCTCTACTTTTATATATATCTATACTACTATTTAAAGAACTTCCTCTACTTGGACCGGATTTTTTTTTTTGGTTCCAAAATTCCCTTATAGCCTATGTTTAAGTAGGGGCAAAACTTGGTAAAAATACTTCTTTAACTCAAGTAAAACAATATCTACAAAATAGGAACATGATCCCAGTACAATCACGTTCTCTCCCCCTCACCACCCACGATCCCAAAAATTTTGAAACCCACGTATAATTCATAGCACACAGGTTGAAGTCTTTCTTAATTATAAAAAAAAAAAAAAAAAAACTCATACTACTACAAAACATTGCACTGGATTTTTGTGTGATTTTAAAATAACCTCACAAAATCTTATCCACGTTTCTCTCAACACTTCGCCTAAGATCTCGCACTTTTCCCACTTCTCCATGCTCCAAACTCAAATTAAAATGGTTCATCATCTCATCAATTATCATCCTTACCCAAATTCAAAAACCATAAGCAACCACCTTATTAGTTATCATCCTCACCCAATTTGAAAAACCATATCCAAACTCTCTTATCATCATTTTCTCAAGAATCCGTTCACACGTAGATACTTCTGCAATCCACAATTCTTCAAGCCTATGTTTTACGATTTCCCACGGCTACGCAGTACAGATGGTACTCCTCTCCCCCCCCCCCCACACACACACACACACTTTCTCTCTCTCTCTCTCTCTCTCTCTCTCTCTCTCTCTCTCTCACAAATTTCTATATTTCTTGAATTGGGTATTGATTCTAATTTTTATTTTAGTGAAAGCGTTTGCAAAATTGCAACAGAACCCTTAAATTCAAAACCTATTGAGAAATCAACATTAGTGAAGCTATCATTGAAATCAATGCCAGTTGCTCAGCATCATTGTTGGCCAGTGTGCCAAGTCAGTGCAGCTTCATTTGAGAAATAGTAGAAGAGAGCGACCATGGATGTAGAGAGCGTGAGATATCAGATTTGGACTTGCCAAGGTAATCTTTCTTCTTCCATGTGTATATATAAATTTATGTATTAATAGCAAACTCAAGCTGTTGCTAAATAATTGTTTCTCCATTTCTATTTTGCTACAATTTGTGGTTCCAAAAATTAAATTAAAACAAAAAATAAAGGCAACCAGTTTGGGTAGGTCACTCTATATCCTGGGTCTATTTTCTTTATTTTCATTTTTCTAAAAAGATTTCGATTATGATTGTTCATTTTTGTTAATGTGTATTAGGTTGTGGGCTTTAGGCCCACATTGTTTGCTTGTATAGCACACATACTTGTACTATACACTCTGCCTCCTATATTAAGGCACTCATATATATTTTATTATTTGAGAAATACAATTATATATTCATTCAGTATTTCTAACATGGTATCAGAGTCACTACTCTAATTCTCTGGTGTGCCACTCTTAAGCAGTCTTGTCTTCATACGTGTCATCCACTATAGTCGTCGTTGTCAGCATCACCACTGCCTCCACTATGACTACAGTATATCAAAGACCACTGTCTTGCCGCTGCCACCACTTCCACTTCTCCGATCAAAACACAGGTTGCACCATCAGAAAGGACTTTCTCTGATCTGCTCACTTGTGAAAAATCGCCTTCATCGGACTAGTCACACGCCCTCACGCACCATTAGAAGTCTCGGCGGTATCATCACACGCTCTCATGCGCCACCACTCTCCTTCACGTGCCAGAAATCATTTGATGACGTCATTGATTACGTCATCCATGCCACATCAACCCTAGTTGACGTCATCACCGCCATGTCATCAAGCTGACATCATCACTGCCACATCAGTAGCCAGCTAGCTGTTAACGTTAGCATTAGTCAATTGCTTGGGTCATCTTGCTGATGTCATCACCGTTGACTTCGTTGACTACGCCGTTGACTTTTTACAGTCTAGGTGCTCTTTACCCAGTTTTTCGCGTAAATTTCATTTTTGTAGTCCATTTTTGCATTTTTTCTTCTAAATGAAGAATAATGACAGGTCTGTCTCCATTTTTGCTGCTATTATTGCTAACACTAAGAGTATCCAACCAATGGCTCCCATCTCCACAAAGTTCAAGTCTTTTGGATCCACTATCACCATTTCCACTGTTGACCTTCAAAACATCATCACTAATACCATTCGTATGGTTGGTAATGCATCTTATTCCTCTTTTCTCTCAGTTTTATCTGGTATGTCTCATTCCTCTTGGCTTATAGATTCTGCTTGTTGCAACCACATGACACCTCACTCATCCTTATTTTCTCAACTTGAACCTGCACCACACCTTATTAATATTCGCACAGTTTATGGGTCCATAATGTTTAGTCATAATATAGGTTCTATCTTGACCTCCAACCTTTCGGTTCCTAGGGTCTTTAATGTTCCCAACCTTTCTTACAATTTATTTCTTGTAGGACAATTAGCTAAGTTGGGTTATCGCATTACCTTTGATTATTCTGGGCGTATTATGTAGGATCCGTAGACAAGACAGGAGCTTGGGACCAGTCCTAGAGTTGGGCGTATGTTTCTCATGGACAACCTTCATCTTCCACCTATTGCTCATGTTTTAGTTGCTGCTCTTGTTTCTTCTATTCTTTCCTTTGTACTTTGGCATGCTCGACTTGATCATGCATCTTTCTCTCAGGTACAATACTTAGCTTCTAAAGGTCTGTTAGATTCAGTTTCCACTGAAATTTTTGATTATGTTTCATGTCAGTTAGGAAAACAACAAGTTTTGCCTTTCAATACTAGTGAATCAATGTCCACTGATATCTTTGACCTAATTCATTCTGATGTTTGAGGGCCTTCCTATCTTTGATATTGGTGAATCTCGATATTTTGTTGCGTTTGTTGATGATAATTCCCGTTGTAGCTAAATTTTTCATATGAAACATCGTTTTGAATTATTGAAAGTATATTCTAATTTTGCAAAAATGGTTGAAACTCAATTTTTCAAACAAATCAAAATTTTTCGATCTGATAATGCTCTTGAATACTCTCAATATGCTTTCCAAGCTAGTTTGCATTCCATGGCACTATTTATCAACTAACTTGTCCAGGTACCTCTCAAAAAAATGGTAGATCCAAATGAAAACTTCGTCATATTCTTGACACTATTCGTGCTCTCCTTCTCTCTGCTAAAGTCTGCTCCTTTTGGGGCGAAGCTATTGTTCATGCTATTAATCAGATTCCCAGTCTTGTCATCCAAAATCAAACTCCATATGAGCATCTATATGGGTCACCTCCAGATTATCACCACCTTCGCTCATTCGGATCTGCCTATTTCGTTCTTCTTCAGCCACATGAGCATAACAAACTTGAGCCTCGGTCTAGACTTTGTTGTTTTCTTGGCTATGGAGGAACTCAAAAGGGGTATTGATGTTATGATCCTGTCTCTCATCATCTTCGTATCTCCTGCAATGTTGTCTTTTGGGAACATCACTCCTTTGTTGAGTTCTCTCACTTCCATGCCTCCCTATCTACCTCTTCTGTCATATATCTTTTTCCAAATGAGACACATATTCTTCTATAGTTGCTCTTGATTCTTCTATAGACTTCTCTATCCAACTACCAGATATTTTAGATGTCTCTCCTAGATTACTCTCTAATGAACAGGTGGAAGAGAAATAGGTCGAAGATGAGCCACTCAACCCTGAGCTTGGGTCCTTTGTTCCTGCTCCGCCCGAAGATCTTGCACAAGACATTCCACCTCGCCACTTAACTTGGGTAAGATCCATTCCTGCACATTTACTTGACTATCACTTTTACACTGCCCTTGCTACACTACACAAGCCTCACACCTATTGTGAGGCCTCCACTGACCCTTTATGGTAGATTGCAATGAAAGAGGAACTTGATACATTATCTAGGAAATCTGTGATTGGTTGTAAGTGGATCTACAAGATCAAGACTCGCTCTGATGGGTCCATTGAGCGATATAAAACTCACCTTGTTGCAAAAGGTTTTACACAAGAGTATAGGATTAATTATGAAGAGACCTTGCTCTGGTTGCTCGAATCTCATCTGTTCATGCCCTCTTAGCTGTTGCTGTTGCCAGTAAATGAGACTTTTTTCAGATGGATGTCAAAAATGTCTTCCTTAATGGGAATTTAAGTGAAGTAGTTTATATGCAACCTCCTTTGGTCTTTCTATTGAATCAAACAAGATTTGTCACCTTCGACGTGCACTTTATGGCCTTAAACAAGCTCCATGAGCCTAGTTTGCCATGTTCAGCTCTACCATCTCTTGCATGGGTTATATTGCTAGTCATTATGATTCTGCCTTATTTCTTCATTGCACTGACAAAGGCACTATTGTGCTTCTTATATACGAGGATGATATGATCATAACTGGTGATGATCTCAATGGCATTCAAGAACTCAAGGATTTTCTCAGTTAGCAGTTTGAATTGAAAGATCTTGAACATCTCAGCTACTTCTTGGGTCTTGAAATCACTCATTCTACAGATGGACTTTATATTACTCAAGCTAAGTATACTTCTGAACTTTTGTCTCGAGCTGGACTCACTTATAGCAAGACTATTGACACTCTAGTTGAAATTAATGCGCATTTGACTTTCTTAGGGGCGAAACCATTGTCCAATCCCTCTCTATATAAACGCTTAGTTGGCAACCTAGTTTATCTCACTGTCACTCATCCAGACATTTCCTATGCTATTCACCAAGTGAGCCAGTATCTGTCTGCTCCACGATCGACTCACTATGCTGTCGTTCTGCGCATTCTTTGATACATGAAGGGCATTTTTTTCCACGACCTTTTCTACCCTACTCAGTCTCCTCTTGTTCTCCGTGTATTCTTTGATACTAATTGGGTAGGAGATTCCACTGATCGCAGGTCCACCACTGGTTATTGCTTTCTTCTTGGCTCTTCTCTAATTTCTTGGCGAAGTAAGAAACAAACCCTTGAGGCCTGCTCTAGTACTGAAGTAGAATATCGTGCCCTTACTGATACCACATCTGAGCTCCTTTGGCTATGATGACTTCTTAAGGACTTAGGTATGTCCACATCCTCTACTACTCCTCTATATTGTGACAACTAGAGTGTCATTCATATTGCTCACAATTATGTCTTCCATGAATGGACTAAACACATAGATCGATTATCATTTTATCCATTATCATCTTATCCATGGTGCTCTCAAGCTGTTCTTGGTCTCCTCTAAAGATCAACTTGTAGATATCTTCACCAAGTCACATCCTAAGGGACACTTTCGTGCTTTGGTTGACAACCTCAAGTTTGTCTCACACCCACCTTGAGTTTGAGGAGGGCTATTAATGTGTAATAGGTTGTGGGCTTTAGGCTCAACTTGTTTACCTGTATAGCTCACATACTTGTACCACACACTCTGCCTCCTATATAAAGGCACTTATATATATTTTATTATTTGAGAAACACAATTATAAGGTATATATATTTGTATGAAAGTATTAATTCACTGCCCTAAATCCATAGTTAAATTGTAGCCTAAAGATTCTTCCAATAGGCTATATATGATTTGTGGAAATGTACTTACTTAAGGTGTGCATATATGAAAGACTTTATCGGGTATGTATGTTTAATGAACTTATTCATTTAAATATTTATTTCTCTAATGCTATATCTAACATTTTCCCCCCTCAGGTAACGTTATATCTAATTTGGTAACCTTGTTATGTTTTGTTTTCTCCAACATTATGGTGGTGAGGGAGTTTTAAATTTAATGCCAGCAAAAAAATTTATGCAAGTTTATCCATAAAGAATTTGGGGCATAGAATGATTACACTGAAACAATGATGCATGTGTTATGGGAATGTCCAATGGCATGAAATCTAGGAATACAAGAGACATGATCTACTAACCCCCTGTTATGTTTTGTTTTCCCCAACATTATGGTGGTGATGTTAATTTTTTTATTGGGTGGTAATTATGTGTTTAAAATTTTAAAATTTTCATTCTGACACTAATTGGCATGAGTTGGGCTTTCTGGTAACGCTTGTCTTGCTTTCTTTCTCTCCCACAATCCTGTAAATAATATTTTACCTATTTTAATTTTTTCTAATATTTTTACTTGTGATTGATTTTTCTAGGTTTCTTTTTCATACAAAGTTGCACAAGCTCTTGCACCACCCCATCAATCTCTTCATCTCCCTTGCTTCTTATGTTTTCCTTAAATTCACTTGCTTTCCTCCTTAGAGCATCCACAGCAGTGGAGCTAAATTTTTAGCAATTTAGCTCCACCAAAATTTACTTTATTTATTTTACCTACACACGTGCTGCAGCAGTGGATCTATTTTAGCTTTCAACACAATAAAATAATATAAATATCACAATAAAATAATACATTCCCTGCAATAAAATAATATATCCCACTACCTAAAAAAATCCACAACACCAACCACAACCACCTCTACCATCAGCCACAGCCACAAACACACCCACCACCACCACCACCAGTTCACAGCAGAAAAAAAACAAAAAAAAAAACCCACAATGGAGGACGGCAATGGGTCGGCTACCATCAGCCACAGCCACAGCCACAGCCACAACCACAACCACCACCAGTCCACAGTAGAAAAAAAAAAAAAAACCCACAATGAAGATCTGTGAGATGGAGGACGGCGATGGGTCGGCGGCGTGGGACGGCGAGGTGGGATGGCGATGAAGATGAAGATCGGCGACGTGGGACGGCAGATGAAATATGGCAGTGTGGGACGGCGATGTAGAACCCAGAGCAGAGAGTAGATGAGGGAGAGAGGTAAAAAAAAAAAAAAGAAGGAAGAAGAAAAGAACCCGGAGAGAGAGAATAAAAGAAAGGAAAAAATGAAGTAAGGAAAGAATATTTTAATAAGCGAGGAATAAAAATTTTTTTTTTTTTTAGATGTTAACTATAGTGCACATCTATAAATAGATGTGCATTGTAGCACTTTAGCTAAAAATTTTAAAGATGGCTCCACTGCTGCAGCCTCTTCTTGCTATATTGGTGGAGTTAAAATAGCAATATAGCTATTTAGCTCCACTGCTGCAAGTGCTCTTATTCCTTCTTCAGTAATTTTCTCCACAACCACCTTTCTGTTCACCTTTGCCAACCCTTCTCCTTCAAGCCTCCCATTCATGTCTCTTTTGACTTCTACACCCACACCTAACTCTTCCACCAGCCTTGCATTCACTGGCTGATCAAGATGCATGGGCATAGCTATAATTGGAACCCCAAACTTCATGCTCTCCATCACAGAACTCCATCCACAATGACTCACAAACCCACCAATGCTATAATGCTATAGTATCTTCATTTGTGGTGCCCATCCCTCCACAACCATTTCCCTATCTCCAACCCTTTCAAGAAAACCTTTTGGAAGAACCATTTGAAGATTGACTTTGTCACCTCGAGGGAATCTCACTACCCATATGAAACTCACCATGCTAAGTTCAAGACCATGAGCAATCTCTTGTAATTCCTCGCTGGATAAAAAGTACTCACTGCCAAATGAAACAAACACAGATGATGATGGTTCCTTGTTATCAGGCCACTATGATTTCCTTTTTCTCATTTTCATGGACAGGGTCTTGAACAAGTGGATTCTGTACAATCTTCTTCTTCCCTAAAATTGAGAGACAATCAATATACTTTGCCTCAATCTCTCTAAAAGTTTTGATCAAAACGATTTCAGAAGAAATTTCAAAGCATTCTTGTACTCGATTTTTGTCTTTGATGTCATTCACTGAAGATTCAAGCAAATTGGTGAATTTACTGATCTCGTAATCCCAAAGATAAATTTCAGGAAAAGGAAATTCAACTCCTGGGTTATTGGTAACGTGCAGGACAAAAGATTGCATTGTGGCACTCATAGTTAAGAACTAAACGGCCAGAATATTTTGTGTCATAGCTACTAAATCAAGCTTCAATTTTTTCAAGATAGTGGAGAAGTTTGGGCTAGCCATGTCGAAGGCCTTTTTGAGAGCGGGCGTGAGATGGGGTGGTAAGCCATTTGTTGTGTGTTAGTGTGGAGGAAGCTCAGGCAAAGATGGAAGATCGAGTTCCATAAGTTGAATAGAAACTGAATGCTTTTCAAAGAGTTTTTGTTTGATGGGTGATGGGGTACTACATAAATGTCTCATAAGAGTCTTATTGTTGCCCCAACCTTTGAGAGTCCTAATCTTTTCTACTAGTTATCTTATCTTTATTTGAGTAGTCCTAATTATCTAAGTATTTTTTCTTTATTTAAATATTTGAATAATTATCTAGTAATTATATCTAATTATCTTAGGAGATTGTTGCTCTTTAAATAAACGTGTATGGCATTAGGCCAATTGTTGAGGAATTTGCTATTGAATTGGGATTTGTCTTCCACTCAAAGGAAATCATTTACCAATTTCATCTATGTTGCTATCAATTGGTATCAGAGCATGGCCACCAACAAGGACAGGATTGAGAAATTAGAGAGTGAAATGCAGGAGTTGAAAGAGAGCATGCAAAAGATGACCACAGAATTCCAATCTCTCGGTTCATTTGTGCATGAAATTAAAGAGTTGCTGTCCAAATCCCGTGACAAATCAGATTTTCTCTCAACCCCAAAATTAGATGAGGAGGGGACCTCATCACACACTAGAGAGAAATCAGAGCAGTCAACTAGGTTCAAAACTATAACACACAATCAACCACGACCCACCAAGTTGGATTTTCCAAAGTACTCGAGTAATGATCCAGTGGTTTGGCTTGACCGTGTAATGCAATATTTTGACTACCAAGGGACATTTGAAGATCGTAAAGTCATGTTGGCAGCCTTTCATTTGGCAGGGGAAGCGAACCAATGGTGGCAATGGATGAAGAAGGTGTATCGAGAGGAGAATATTGAAATCACTTGAGAAAAATTTAAAAAGGAGTTGCTAGTCCGATTTGGGCCAACTGAGGCTAAGGATTTTGATGAGAATTTGTTTCAAATATGTCAAAGTGGGACACTTAGGGAGTACCGGCAGGAGTTTGAGAGACTTGCTAATCGGGTTGATGGTTGGCCTCAAAAGGCATTGGTGGGAGCATTCATGGGTGAACTAAAGGATAACATTGCTTCAAAAATTCAGATATTCAAACCAAAACACTCTCAGAAGCTATTAAGTTAGCTAGAATTAGGGATGAGAGTGTGGATAGACAACGACGACAAAAGAAGGCAGATCAACCACAAACAAATAAGGCAGCCTTGTCAGAGCAGAGTGTCAATCCAACCAACACACCTAGACCAATGAGTCAAACAAACGGAACTATAAGTACAAAAAAAATCTCTTGGGAGGAAATGCAAAGGCGGAGGGAGAAAGGGCTATGCTTCAATTGCAATGAAAAGTTTACACCAGCACATCGTTGTGCAACTTCACAAGCCGTTGTCATTGAAGTTTGTCCACATCAAGAATTCTTAGAAGGTGGTGGAGATTCATCTTGGGATGTCGAACCTTGTGGACAAGGTTCAACTTCAAGGGGGGGCGAATGATGGGGTACTACGTAAATGTCTCATGAGAGTCCTACTGTTGCCCAACCTTTGAGAGTCCTAATCTTTTCTACTAGTTATCTTATCTTTATTTGAGTAGTCCTAGTTATCTAGGTATCTTATCTCTATTTGAATATTTGAATAATTATTTAGTAATTATATCTAGTTTTCTTAGGAGATTGTTGCTCTTTAAATAAACGTGTATGGCATTAGGCCAATTGTTGAAGAATTTGCTATTGAACTGTGGTTTGTCTTCCACCCAAAGGAAGTCATTTATCAATTCCATCTTTGTTGCTTTTTTTTGACCGACCATCTTTGTTGCTATCAATGGGGCCAAGGTTTATAGGTGTAGAACAAAAATAAATGTGAAAGTTTCTAGTTGTGAGCTTCTTGGCTAGCTCTAGGAATGGTGATATATAACCATGAGCTAACCATGGGAGCATTAGGACACTGATACCACTTTGTCTAGAATCCATTCTCAGTTTTCTTCTGGTGCTTGGTTTGTTTTGGGGGATGGATATATAGAGAAAGAGATGAGAGATAGAGCCAAAAGCATTAGGAATGTAAATGCTTAAATGAGTGACACATTTATTTAGAAGGAAAAATCTTGGTTCTTTTTTCCTTCTTTTTTTTTTTAATGAGAAAAGTATTGTTTCGGTAATTTAAAAAGAAAATAATTTATCTTCTCTATGGCACATATTGTTACAAAGTTTTCCCTTAACATCCTTTTGGTTGGGCAACTTTATGAACTTGTTCTGTTTGAGCTTTCTTCTTTGTAGGTTCCCTTATATTTGTCTTCCTTTTCTATTGTTACTACAATCTCACCGATTCGTGACATGTATGTGTATTTCATGCGTCTCTATTGAGTGCATAGACCTTTTGAATAAAAATAGACTAATTGTTGTGAAATACCTCGTAGCATGTAGGGTCACTCTACGCTATTTGATTGTTGTAGCTTTACTTATCCTGGAACTGAAACTTACGTATAGCATTATACTATCAAAATTCAGCTTTTGTCTTGATGGTCATCTCATCACCGCACCGATTCATTAGCCAATTGAATAATGCTATTCATTTCTTCTTTGGACTTCTACAGACTTTGAAGGCCCCATATATATGTGTTATTGGAAAGGCTATAGGATGTACTTTTGATAAATGAAAAGCCTCAGCTGGCTTATTGTAGAATGTGGTTGACCACTTAAATAATAAAGATTCACATATTACCTCCCACAAAATTTCTGTATTCCTCCTTGCTCTTTCTTTTAATTTATAACACGTTATCAGCACGACGTTCTTGCCAAACTCAGAAAGAAGTTGCCATCATTTTGTTTCTTGAAGTGAAAGGCTATTTTTTTTTTTACACATTAACTTAATTCACGTGTTACATAATCTATATAGGATAAGTTTACATATAGATTATATAGAGCAAATATTGAACGGGTTAATTAAATTTTGCATGTTGTAAATATTTATCTATTGCAATTATTAATATTGTTACATTCCTGTCATACCAATAGATCATGTCAAAATTGGCAAAACTTGAATTCAATGCTCTTGACATGTCGGGCAAAAATTATTTATCATGGGTCCTAGACGTAGAGATCCACTTGGAAGCAATGGCCCTCACAGAGACCATTAAAGATGGCAACAGAGCTTCCTTGCAAAATAAGGCAAAGGCCATTATTTATTCACCATCATCTCCATGAGGTACTAAAAACTGAGTACCTCACAGAAAAGGATCACATAGTCCTGTGGAATAAATTAAAGGAGAGGTATGAACACTATACGAGTGTAATCCTCCCAAATGTTCATTATGAGTGGATCCACATTAGGCTGCAAGATTTCGAAAGTGTAAGTGAATACAACTCAGCACTATTTAAAATCACTTCTCAATTGAAATTATGTGGTGAAAAAGTCACTAAAGGAGATATGTTAGAGAAAACTTTTACTACATTTCATGCCTCGAATATGCTCCTGCAGCAACAATATCGCGAGCGCAAGTTCTAGAATATTATGAACTTATATCATGTCTTCTAGTGGCTGAACAAAATAATGAGCTTCTATTGAAAAATCACCGATATTGTCCAACTGGCTCCACACCATTACTTGAAGTGAATGGAGTATCATTTAAAAGAAATGGAGGAAATAAAAGTAGAGGGCATGGGCGTGGACGTGGACGTGGACGTGGTAAGAACTATCATAACAGAGGGAGATATACTCATAATCTTTCAAAGGGGCATAACACAACTTATAACAGAAAGTTGTCAAAACAAGAAAGTGGCAAAGGCTTGCAAAATAAGCCTTCAAAAGGCCATGAAAATATATGTTTTAGGTGTGGAATGAAAGGGCATTGGTCACACACATGTCGTACTCCTAAACATTTGGTGGACTTGTACCAAGCCTCCTTGAAAGAAAAGGGAAAAGGAGTTGAAATGAATCTTGCCGAGCCTAATAATCCTAAAGATCTAATGAATTACCTTAGTAGCTCAAATGAAGTAAATATGACTCATCTTGAAGCTTTTGACCTCTTTGAGGATATAGATAGAGAGGTTGAGGATATAATTGGTAACCTTAATGCCAATTAAGTATTTCCTCTCATTGTATTATATATTAAACTATGTAAATTATGTGTGTTTAAATTAATGAAGTTCAATTTTCCGCATATACAATCTTATTTAATAATTAATCTATAAAGACCCTATGATTCAGGAAATCACATGAATCACTTAGACACACTCAGAAACCTCTTCATTGTTCACATGAATGGCTTATCAGTCATACACCCAATACACTAATAGGGGGCAGAAATCTGAAAGCAATATCCTAATGGATTCTTTGCTTTAGATTTAAGGGATTTTGTCCCACAAGTGGTAAGCTCTCAGCTACCAAAGCCTCTCCCCCTTTCTCTCTATATATACATGTGCACACATCAATTATCAAACACACAAAAAACCAGAAGAGAAGGCAGAGATATATACGTGGTATCAGCAATATGCTTTTGTTATTTTTCCTTTATGTTCTTCTTTTGATCTTTGTGTATCTATACATGTTAGCCATACAACACCATTATTCTGCTTTGTACTCTGATTATAATCTATAATGGATTTAAACTTCCTTCATTATGTATTTATTTCATTTCAAAGTATTAAAACTCAATGAACACATTTTGCATATTTTGAAGAGGCCTGAATCCTACTAATGGATTTAATTCCAAGACATTTAGGGAAGATCTTTGTCTAGTAGACAGTGCAACAACACATACAATCCTTAAAGATAAGAAATACTTTCAGAATTTAACATTGTTCAAAGCTAAAGTCAATACCCTATCCGGTTCATCAAACATGGTTGAGGGCTCTAGAAGAGCAAACATCATGTTACCAAATGGCACAAAATTTGATATTAAAGATGCTTTGTATTCTTCTAAATCCAGAAGAAATTTACTAAGCTTTAAGGATATACGTGATAATGGCTATCATATTGAAACCAACAATGAAGGCAATCAAGAATATCTTTATATTACTTCAATGGTTTCAGACCAAAAGCTCATATTAAAGAAACTACTTATTTTCTCTTCTAGGTTATATTGTACTACCATGAAAACAATTGAAGCCAATGTTGCAATACACCAGAAGTGCCCTGACCCAAAGATCTTTATGCTTTAGCATAATCGTCTTGGACATCCGAGGTGAAAACTCTCAAGGACACCCCTTAATGAACCAAAAAATTCTTTCATCAAGTGACTATTCTTGCTGTGCTTGTTCTCAAGGAAAATTAATTGTTAAACCATCACCAACGACAATTGTTCTTGAATCTCCATCTTTCTTAGAAAGAATTCAAGGTGATATTTGTGGACATATACATCCCCCTTTAGGTCCATTTAGCTATTTTATGCTCCTAGTAGATGCATCAACAAGATGGTCACATGTTTGCCTACTTTCTACTAGAAATGTAGCATTTGCTAGACTCCTTGCTCAAATCATAAGGTTGAGGGCACAATTTCCTAATTATCCAATTAAAAAAATCCGCTTAGATAATGCAGGTGAATTTACATCTCAAGCATTTAATGACTACTGTATGTCAATTGAAATTGATGTAGAACACCTTGTTGCACACACACTCAAAATGGTCTAGCTAAAGCACTGATCAAGAAAATTCAATTGATTGCTCGTCCTTTACTTATGAAAACAAAATTAACTGCTTCTGCTTGGGGACATGCTATATTACATGCTGCATCATTAGTTCACATTAGACCAATTGCTTATCATAAACACTCTCCAATGCAACTTGTTTGTGGTCAACAACCAAATTTTTCTCACTTTCAAACTTTTGGTTGTGCTGTGTATGTTCCAATTGCACCTCCACAACATGTTAAAATGGGTCCCCAATGTAGGCTTGGAATTTATGTTGGCTTTGATTCTCCATCTATTATTAGATATTTTGAACCATTTACTGATGATGTATTTACTGCACGCTTTAATAATTGTCATTTTGATGAAACAGTTTTCCCACCATCAGGGGGAGAGAAGTCGTTACCTGAAGCACGACGAGAGATAACTTGGAATGATTTAGTATTATCTCATCTTGATCCTTATATAAATAAATGTGAACTTGAAGTTCAAAGGATCTTTCATTTGCAAGGTATTGCAAATCAATTACCAGATGTGTTCATTGACAAAAAGAAAACTATAAAATCTCACATTCCAATTGCTTATACTCCAGCAAGGATTAAAATCCCTAAGGAACAAAAATTTGATATAGTAGCGAATGAATCAAAACCACGCTTGAAGCATGGGAGGTTTATTGGCGCTAAAGATAAAATTTCTTGTAGGAGAAAATTACAAGAAAATCAAGTTGCAGTCCTTGGAGAGACTATACCCACTAAACAAGAAATCAAAAGTATTGATCTATCTCAAATTCATGAACAAAAATCTCCTGAAAGTGAACCTTCTTAGAAGGACCCATCTAAAGAGGAGTCTCCTGAAGGATTTTCCTTTGAAGAGGGCCAACTACCTGAAAATAATGAGATCTCAATACATTATGTGAATATAGGAGATATATGGGATAGAAATAAAATCGTTATCGACAACATATTTTCATTTAAAGATGCCCTTGACATTAGTGGAAGTGATGATCATGAAATGGAACCACGATCTGTCGAAGAATGTCAACGTAGAAATGATTGGCCAAAGTGGTTAGAGGCAATTCAGGCAGAATTAAATTCACTAGTAAAACGTGAAGTTTTTGGGCTTGTAGTACAAACACCTATGGGTGTAATGCCTGTAGGATATAAATGGGTATTTGTGCAAAAACGTAATGAGAAAAATAAAATTACGAGGTACAAAGCACAACTTGTAGCACAAGTTTTCTCACAAAGACCTAGCATTAATTATGATGAAATATATGCTCTAGTAATGGATGCAATTACATTTAAGATTCTTGATCAGCTTGGTGGTTAGAGAAAATTTAGATATGCCTTTAATGGATGTGGTCACAGCATATCTATATGGATCATTAGATAATGATATATACATGAAATCCCTGAAGGGTACAAAATGCCTAAAGCATATAACTCCACATCCCGAAACATGTATTCTATCAAGCTGCAAAGATCTCTATATGGGTTGAAGAAATCCAGACGCATGTGGTACAATTGCCTTAGTGAATAACCAATTTGTCCATGTGCTTTCATTAAAAGATCGGAATCTAGATTTGCTGTTATTGCAATATATGTTGATGATTTAAATTTTGTAGGGACTCCAGAAGAGCTCATAAAAAACAGCAAATTACTTAAAGAATGAGTTTGAGATGAAAGAACTTGGTAAGACAAAATTTTTTCTTGGACTACAAATTGAACACCTTTCAAATGGAATTCTTGTTCATTAGTCAACATATACAAAAAATATCTTGAAGTAATTTCTCATGGACAAAGCTCACTCTTTGAGCAGTCCAATGGTGAATAGGTCTCTTGATGTTGAAAAGGGCCATTATTATCCTCAAGAAGATGATGAAGAAATTCTTAGTCCTCAAATGCCTTATCTTAGTGCAATTGGTGCTTTAATGTACCTTGCAAATTGCACAAGACCAAACATAGCATTTTCAGTCAATTTATCAGCAAGATATAGTTTTGCACCTACTCAAAGACATTGGAATGGAATCAAACATATATTACGCTACCTCTGTGGAACAATTGACTTGGGATTATTTTACACAAAAGGATCAAAACTACAGTTGATTGGATATGCAAATGCAGGTTATCTTTTGGACCCACATAAAGGTCGATCACAAACTGGATATTTATTCACTTCCGGCAACATTGCCATATCATGGAGATTTGTCAAACAAACATTATCTGCTACTTCCTCAAATTATTGGAATCCATAAAGCAAGCCATGAGTGCGTTTGGTTAAGATCAGTAATACAACATATTTGAGAAAAATGTGGGTTGCCATCAATCAAAGATAGTCCCACAATCTTATATGAAGACAATGCAACTTGCATCACCTAGATCAGGGGAGGCTATAATCAAAGGTGACAGAACTAAACATATTTCACTAAAATTCTTTTACACACACGAGCTTCAAAAGAAAGATGAAATTGATATCAGGCAAATATGATTAAGTGACAATTTGGCAGACATATTCACCAAATCATCACCAACTGCAACATTTAAAAAGTTAGTGCATGGCATTGGCATGCGACGACTCAAAGATCTTCCATGTGCTCACGAGGGGGAGTAAAAGCTCAACATAACACGTGCTAATTGTACTCTTTTTCCTTCGCTTAGGTTTTTTCCCACTGGGTTTTCCTTTGCAAGGTTTTGATGAAGTAATCCTAAGGCACTTAAAGGGTCACAAGAATATTGTACTCTTTTGCCTTCGCCACTGCTTTTTTCCCACTAGGTTTTTCCTTGGGAAGGTTTTAACAAGGCATATTCTTAGTAAGTGGTCATCCAAATGGGAGTGTTGTGAAATATCTCCTAGCATGTAGGGACACTCTACGCTATTTGATTGTTGTAGCTTTACCTATTAGCAACAAGTATCCTGGAATTGAAACTTACGTATAGCATTATACTATCAAAATTCAGCTTTTGTCTTGATAATCATCTCATCACCTCATCGATTCAATAGCCAAATAAATAATGCTATTCATTTCTTCTTTGGTCTTCTACAGACTTTGAAGGCCCTATATATATGTGTGTGTGTTATTGGAAAGGTTGTAAGATGTTCTTTTGATAGATGAAAAGTTTCAACTGGCTTATTGTAGGATGAGGCTGACCACTTAAATAATAAAGATTCACATATTATCTCCCACAAACTTCTGTATTCCTCCTTACTCTTTCTTTAAATTTAATTATAACACTAGTTTTATTTTTCATTTTTGGTTGTTAGTTATTCATGATACAAGTGGATAGACCTTTTGAAGTATTGTTTTACACTTACTCACATTTTTCAGATTTTTCATAAAAATAACTCAAATTAATTTCTCTCATACCTTCATCATTCAATTGAAGTATTCTTTTATAATCTCGAGTTGTTAGTTATTCATGATACAAGTGGATAGACCTTTTGAAGTATTGTTTTACACTTACTCACATTTTTCAGATTTTTCATAAAAATAACTCAAATTAATTTCTCTCATACCTTCATCATTCAATTGAAGTATTCTTTTATAATCTCGAGTTCTAGTTGAAAATATATAGCTCGTTTAAAATAAAACACTATCTCTCTCCTCCGTCTCTCACTCTCATCTCAGTACCGCTGTCTCTCACATTCTTCACTTCCATCTCTCACTCTCATCAACTCTCCTTTGTTTCTCACTCTCATCAGTAACATCATGTTGTTTCTCATTGTCAGTACTAAAGGTTCTCTCGCTCTCCTCCCTCACTATCTCTCATCTATCTCAGTGTCTCCCATCTTCGTCTCTCACTTTCGCTCTGCCGCCGTGAATTTGTCACTTTCGCAAGGCAAGGTATTCTACCTTACATATTGGTGAATTTATGTTAGGGTTTTGTTTTAAATGTGTTTTGGGTTCTAAATAATTTCTTTAAATTTGTTTAGGTTTTTAGAGGAACTACTTTAAAACTGTTTAGGATGTAATTGATTGGATGTTTATGTTGATGATGTTAGAATTATGTGCCCTCAAAAACAATACTATGCATTTTTATTTGATAATAAAATTTTATTTTCACATTCATATTTTTACAAGTGTATTTCATTGTTTAAATGTCGCATGCGATGTCACCTCTGTAGAAAAATCATGTTAAGGGTTAAGGAACCAAAGACAGTGAGTAATGATTTTTCATAGATTATTATATTGTTCTAGGCTATGGATATTAATTGAATATTATCATTGAAGCCTACACTTGTTGTGCTGCTATATGATAGGATGATTTACTCCATCATTGAGGTAGTGACTTTAAGTAGACAAGTGGGTGTAATGTAAAAAGTACATACACTGAATTGGATCCGATCAAGAACACCTTATGGAGTGATCACTATTAATTAAAAGGTTTTTTTATCACAATTTTTCTATTATCCTTAAACATGAGAGGTTTGTGTATATTTATTTATTATGCACATAACTTTGACAATGTCAACTGGTTATGCTAATTTTAAAGGCTATATACAGATACGTTGGGTTAGGTGTGTAATGAGTAAAATAGGTAAATGCTCAACAATGAATCCACCAGTCTCTAAAAAAGATAGTATATTCAATTGATTTTCATATTGAAGTTGGACTCAAAACAAAACCAGCTGATAACATTTTTCAAAAATGTTTTTCATATATATAATATTGTGTGTGTGTGTGTATATATGTATATATATATATATATATATTTAAGGAGTTTTTCAAAGATATTTTGGAGTCGAATAGAAATTATGAAATCAAGAAATTAAGGATTACATAAACTAGGGACATAACAGTGATATTAATCCAGTCCTAGTGGCTGGTGGGAATATAGTGTGGTGGAAGGACATAGATATAAAATTGTAAGTATGAGGACCTCATTTGTAATTCTCTAATCTTCAGGGATCAATTGCAATGCGTTGATGGACATTATTGCAATCTATAGAAATTCAAATATTTTCTTGATATGGTTGAGAAAATTAAGGAATAATTTTAAAAGATTTTCAAGATAAGTCAATAACATTTAAAAAGTTATTGATTAATCCTACAGCTGAAGATTAGGATTCCTAAGGATCCTATGTTCAATCTCTCTCTTGGTTTTTAGAAGTCTTAAAAAAAAAAAAAAAGATTTTAAAATATTACATTAGTTGTTGGCCATCAGAACTACTAAGTAATACTGCAGCCTTCTGAAAACCCAAAAGGAAACAGAGAGAGATACATGAATACCTTGGGAGACAACGCGCTTGGGTTGCTAAGAGAGGTACGCAATTTTATTCTATTTAAAATCTATGGTTGTGTGGTACAACGATCTTTAAATTAAAATATAAATTTTGTTTTATATTGCTTCCACAAAAACTATCAGATGAAGAGGTAAAAGAGAGATTATTTTAAATGTGTTTTGGGTTTTGGATGGTTTCTTTTAATTTGTTTAGGTTTTTAGAGGAATTTGTTTACGATGTAATAGATTGGATGTTTATGTAGAGGAAGAGGTAAATGAGAGATTGTTTTAAATGTGTTTTGGGTTGATAATAGTTTCCTTTAATTTGTTTAGGTGTTTAGAAGAATTGCTTTAAATTTGTTTATGATGTAATTGATTGGACGTTTATGTAGATGAAGAGGTAAAAGAGAGATTGTTTTAAATGTGTTTTGGGTTCTTAATAATTTCTTTAAATTGGTTTTGGTTTTGGTTTTTAGAGGAATTGCTTTAAATTTGTTTAGGATGTAATTAATTGATTGGATGTTTAGGTTTTAAGAGGAATTGTTTTGGGTTCTGAATAATTTCTTTAAATTTGTTTAGGCATTTAGATGAATTGCTACTAGATGTTTATGTAGAGGAAGAGGCAAAAGAGAGATATTGATAAAAAGAGAGTCATTGCTAAAGAGGCTAAAAGGCTTTTTTTCTTTAGAGTTTAGAAAGAATACAATTGAAGAGGCAACCAATTGTTTCCAGCAGGTATGATTTCTTATTGTTGAAAACAAAGAATTAAAAAGGTCATGATATTTTATCATGGAATCAGTTAGTGGTGTTAGATTGTTTAAAAGGGTAGTTTCGGTCCTAGAATCTTGTTTACCGAAAGTTTGTATTCTAAACAATAGTCATGGTTACAAAGCTTAATTCATATACATATATGGCCTTACTTTTTCGTTGATACGTATATATTGACCAATGCAAGGGAACATTTTTTTGATAGTATATTGGTGATTTGATCATCTTATTGTCTTAGACTGCAATCTATGAATTGCATGTTCGTACTAATACTGATTGTCTAATCTAGGTAATTTGGTGATATCACCATCTAATTTTCTTGGTTAATTTGTTAGTTTGACTTAAATTTATGCCATGTTTAGGCCATGCCTAATGCTTTTTTGAAATTTTTTGGCTTTCAGGAGTGGCTTGGAATAATTTTTTTCACTCATTTATCATGATAGATGTGTAAGTTGGCTGAGCTTTAGAATTTATGTTCAAAGTATCACTTCTTTTTTCTTTTTTTCTTTTTTAATTCACATCAGATTGCCGCGCGAGAGTCATACTACTTAGAATTCAAGTTTGACGGACTCGAGGTTGCCAAAAACTCGAGTTCTTAAAGTGTTCTATTCTTCAAAAAAATTTCTTAAAAATGCTATTTGGCAAATCTTGCATATAACCACACAACAACCTTCACGGATAGATATAGCCTTGAAAATTAGTAAGCAGAGAGATATATTCAATTTAATGGAAAAGTAGAATAAAAGTTTTTGAATCCGAAGGATTAATTTAATCGAAATTCAATGAATGAAGTACTACAAAACTAGAAAGTAAACATAGCATATGATCTTCCTATTTAATATTTATATCACAGCCATGATAAGTAGCAAAGTTGAGGGCGGCGCTTTCAAGGTGTAGAGATTCAAGAGGATCAGTATCAGTTCCTCAAAAAATAAACAAGAGGATCAGCATAAGATGGCCAAGTAGTAAAAAGATCTAGAAATTCAAGAGCATCAGCATAAGATGGCCAAATAGTAAAAAGATGTAGAAATTCAAGAGCATCAGCATCAGCGCCTAAGTTGTGAAGTAGGCGTATAAAAAAGTAAGATGAACAGATTATAGAGTACCAGCGCCGTGACACAGAGTAATACTTCCACTTCAACACACATGTTGCTGGTACACGACACAGAATTTCCAGCAATAGATGGTCAGGAAGATCGTCCAGATTGGTCTTCCTTGTGTATGTGCGTTTGGTTCTGGAAGAGCATGGCATCAAGTCCATGGCCGCAGATCAGATCAGAGGTTGAGGTTACGCTTGCTTGCTTTCTTTCTTTCTTTCAAGTGGCAAACGTTTTATGCACGCGGAATTGAATTTCCGAACCTGTTAACACGTCCTGAACTGATATATATATATATATATATATATATATATATATATATATATATATATATATATATAGTTGCCCTAGTATTAGTATTTCTTCTACTGTGGTCTCTTTTACCTTTTTTTACGGGGACAAAGGCCGAAAAGTTGGGCTAGTTTCAAAAGAGTTGTGTCATGCTCTATTATCTGTTGGGCCTTAAGGAGGTTCATTTGGGTGAGAACTCTCTCTCTCTCTCTCTCTCTCTCTCTCTCTCTCTCTCTCTCTCTCTCTCTTGCTCTGCGGATCTTGTTGGGATCATGTGTTCCTAAAAATATCACATGAAATTAGGAGCATAATAAATTTTTTTTAATGATGTTATATGCAATGTTATGAAATTTTTGTGCTTTTTTGTTGTGTCTATAAAATTTATTAAGCACTACCCTAAACAAAAAATAATTGAGTGTATAAAAAGTAATTTTTTTTGAAACCGTATAAAAAGTAATTTGAACTACATATATTTAATATTTAATAAACTGTGAGCCTTTTGAATATACACTACTATTAGTTTCTTTTGTGCTAAAAATAGGAAACTACTTTCCAATTTGAAATTGTAAAATGGTCTATTATATGGTCCTCATACCAATATTTAAGAGAGTTTATTCATACAAAACAAAATTGACAGATTACCCTAGATAAATCCAATTGACACTGGCTTGAAACAAAACTCATTTGACCAATTGAAAATAATTATAAGAATCAATGAGATTATCTACTTCAACCTCATGCACCCTAAACCATATCCGTTTCACAATTGATTCTCAAAAAATGAAAAATGAAAAATGAAAACAAAACAATCATACATTTTACAACCAGTATAAACTTAAAAATTCATGTTTTCTTTATTAAGAAAAAAAAAGGTTACATTTCCTAATTTCTTTTTCATTTATAGTATGATCTATATTTGCTCCCATGGAAATGAAAGAAAACATTGAATATGCCCACGGCCCACCTTACCTTTTCTTCTTGTCATTATAGTTGTGTGCGATTTCCTGCTACTGCATATTCTTTTTTTCTGCAAAGCTGACTAGCTCTTGCACCACTCCAATTTCTTCATCTCCCTTGTTTCTTATGTTCTCCTTCAATTCTTTTGCCTTCCTCCTTACCCTCTCTCCGTTTATCTCCACAACTTCTCTGATCACCTTTGCCACCTCTTCTCTTTCAAGACTCCCATTCAAGTCTCTCTTCACTTCTACACCCACGCCTAACCCCTCCACCAGCCTAGCAGTCACTAGTTGATCAAGCTGCATGGGTATGGCTATAATTGGAACCCCAAACTTCATGCTTTCCATCACAGAACTCCATCCATAATGACTCACAAACCCACCACATTTGCTAGAATAATTTAGTATCTTCATTTGCGGTGCCCAACCCTCCATAACCATTCCCCTATCTCCGACCCTTTCAAGAAAACCTTTTGGAAGTACCATTTGAATATTGTCTAAAATCAAGGAACATTAATTGGACTTTATTCTTTTCAAATAAATAGATCCTCATAACTTAACCTTTATATATATACACAGACCATCTCAAGAAAGACTATAGCCAAAATCCTTTTTATCGGGCATTAACATGGAGCAATGTGCATCTAAAGCACCTTTTACTAAGATCAATGTAGTTGTATGTAAATATTTATATAATCTCAATGTACAGAAAATACAAAGAATATAAATAGATTCTACTACAAAATCATGTCATTGCCAACGCATTATCAAGAAAGAAACCCAGTTTGTTCCACCATTTTATAAAATACCATAATCATATCAACTACTTGGGCCATTTAATACGGTTCACCACCATTATTCAATAATCAGCAGGCTGACAACCAGAATTGGTGCCTAATCATGCCGACCATAAGAATTTGTTGACAAAGAAGCCAATGAAGAATTTACATGGAGACTTTAGTGACTACTGATAATAGTGGAGAACCTTACTCCAATTGCAATGCATAGCAGAAAAAACTGATTGTATATTCTTTAGAATTAAGGCTTTTTGTTTATTCAATGAATAGTATCAAACTATACAAGCAAAGCAATTCCAGCTAAAAGCTGGATCTGATGTAACTAAAGCACCTATGAAATGATGAGCAAAGAATTACAAGGATAGTAACCCTATGCTCTTTTTAGTTGCAGAGATACGCTGTTATTGGCAAGCAAACAGAGAAGGATGTCATACTAATAATAAAGGAACATCGTCAAAGAAAGGCATGTTCTTCTGCTGTAGCTCTTGATAAACCTCTGATCTAGAATTCTTTGGATCAAAAGGCTCACGATCAGGAAGAACTAAACCTTGTTTTATGCGACCCATTCTCCTAGCACGCAAAACTTGCTTGGAAACAACTGGAAGCAGAGTGGTCTGATATTCTCTTAGAGCTGATTGTAAATTTTCTGCTCCACTCTTTGCTAGGCATTTGCCTAAAACTGTTGCATCCAACATTGACATGTTCATGCTTCTTAGACCATGAGGAGTTGTGGGGTGAGCTGTGTCTCCAACTAATACCACGTTGTCCCAAAAGATTTGTTCCAAGGGATCAGTATCATAAATCAAATTCAAAAAGGGATCCTTTGTTTCTTGAATGACTCACAAACTCAAGAACCCAAACCTTCTCTGCTTCTTGATGCATCTTCTGAATCATCTCACTGCTCACTTTCATGGTTACTAAGTTTCCCTAAATATATTTTAATTAATATATCAGCTCTAGTTGACAGCACCAAAAAGTCTCAAAGCAAAAGAAATTTACCACTGTGATTTCATATATCTATTTTGATTTTTTTTGAATTGTTCTATTATGGATCAAGACCAAAAGCTATCAAGCTGCTATGTCATGGGATGAACAGCATCTTAACAACTATTTAAACCAAGTGTTCTACATGTGCCTAAATGAATGCTTGCCCTTACCCATGAATATAAGCCTTGCTAATTCAGCTTGTATGCCCTTATTCTTATAAAGCCACTAAACCATACAATGAATCTTCTATCACTAAATACCAAAGAAAATTTATAATTAATATAGAATTGGATGTAACAAATTGGATGAAAGTACGCAATCACCTTGAGTACAGGCTCGGGTTGGTTGACATACCAAATCCAATTAAGTCATTTGTTTAGAAGCTCGTAAAACACACTGTGGGTGCCAGAACCTAAGTCAAAGTACAAACACTTTCCCAGTTCAAGATATGCCCTATGGATGCCCCCAATAGTTTCTAAATTTTCATTTCCTGAAAGATCAAAAACCCCTCTCCATGCACAATAACCTGAATACCTTCAAAGGAATATTTTGATGACTAACTTCAAATCATAAGCAAGAAATCAAGAAAAAAAAATTAAATAAGCAAATTTTCATTAGTTTTAAGTTAGAAACCTCAATTTAAGGCCAGGAAGAAAACTCTGGTGGATAGAAGAGAGGTTCCCATCTGCTGCAACAGGTATATTACACACTATTTCAATTTCCTCATCAGTTTGTAGAACTTTAGCCTTAATCTTGACAGATGTCCTGTCATCAGAAATGCAGAAAGAGAGGAGAAGGTGACCCCATAAAAGTATGTTCGGAGGCAACGCATTGTGAAGAAGGCCATGGAGATCAGCCCAATGTGCTCCTCTAAAATTGAAGTTATTATCTCTTATCAGTGTCCAACTGATCTTCTTCTCGCTATCTGTTGCTTGGTTCTGTTTTCAAACAAAAATCCATAAGGTGGCATGAAAACTAACTGTATTTTGATTTTGAAGTCCTTTACTTGTCTGTAATTTTTCAGGCGAGAATATTCTTGAATCAAAACATACATGGTTTATTCTAAAGATAAAGAATCAAAAGGTGGCAGGAGAATTAAGTAACTGCTTGTGGTTGGCATTGCAGAGTTTCTTTTCCCTGCTTTTTAACTATTTAACTAATGACATCCTATCTATTGTTACAGTTGATTAATTTTATGACTTATGATCACAATTCCTTGAATGAACACTGGCAATGAAAGTTCACAAAATTTTATTTATTTATTTATTAGTAAACCTGATGTAAAAACAATGAGCTCTCATACCAAAATTGATGCAAAACAACAAGCTCTAATACCAAAATTTGATGCAAGACAAAACCAAGAACATAAATTTAAAAGAAAAATAGCATGATTGCATAACCTGAGATTGCCTGATCCTAGACAATCAAGAGAAAAAAAAGAAAGAAAAAATTTACAAAGAATCAATCAACATGGGATTAAAACTTTAATTGCCATGCCAACAGGTATACAAAATGGGATTAAAATCCAAAACGGAAGGAAAAAGGCACATGAGAACTGATTGATCAAACAACCCTAAGGCACTACCAACATTCCTAAAGCTTTGAGATCTGCATTGATCTCTCACAGATTTAAAGAACCAATTGAGGTTTTCCACATCTTCACTACTAATATACATGAAAAGAAACTCCTTATAGATTGACTAGCAAAGCATTAACTTATGAAACCAAGTACCTACCTGATGTTGAAAGACTAAAAGTCTTCATACAAGTTGTTCTATATGTTGAAAAACTAATCCCTTGCATATGCTAAATAACCATGCAACTATTTATCCTAACTAACTTCCCAAATGGACCAAATTATCCTTATACATGAGAACCCAATTCCAGACATCAAAAACAGCGTTCCCAACTTGCCAACACATATTAGCAACTATCAAGGAGGTGTTGTAGGAATATAGAGTTTAACAGAACAAGATAGGCTGATCGGCACACAGCACTTTAGGTCAGAGCTTTTGTGTCGAATTGTCATTAGTGTCGTTCGGCACTGCTATCCTGGACCAAAGTGTTGTTCAGCACTCTTGGTCAGGAACCCAATTTTCCAGTCCCACCTTCATTCATCAAGTCAGTTTGAGTTTTGGGTTGAGTTCCTTCCAAACTCCATAGAGACTAAAGTTCTCCTTCATGGCTCTCTCCTCCAATAATTCCTTATGAGGATCTACCATAAGGTACACAACGATAGTTAAGTTTATTTTTAGAGCCAAATATTCAATTGCTTCTACTTGGAAACTCCAATGACACCCAAACCAAGTCATTCCTAGAAGTATATACCTTCGCCATAGATGAAGTTCCGAATGATTTACTTGAGGGCAACGACTTGAGCCTGGATTAACGACAAACTCATTAAACCCTAATAATTTGAGAGAATCTTGTTCTGTTAAAAATCCCAAAAAAAAACAAAGTTTTGATGGAAAGTTAACCTGAGCATTTGTCTTTCTACTTTAGCTAGAGAAAAGTTAAAAATATTTTTTGATCATAAATTATTATAGATATATTTTCAAATGTTTGGATATATTAATTAATTATTATGAAGTCACCTGCAAAATTCTAAGCAACAAAAGAATTTGTAAAATCCAACTACCTATAACTACAAACAAGCAGCACATTATATAATAGAGCAATGTTAACATTATAGCAAAAGAATACCAATGGTAGGAAGGGTGGTCCTAATCTCTCCCAATTTCAGCTTAAACAAAATGGTAGTCTTATCCGCTGCATGAAGACCCACCATTAGAATACGCATCTCCTTGGCAAAAGGCCAGCTGAAAAGCTTGGTGAAAGAGAACCCCATCTTTTATCTCAAGCTGAATTCCCAAAATCACAAGTCAAAGACCAAATCAACCTAACAAGAAAACACTCATACATAATAATTATCTCATTATAATGATTTTGCAGAAACCTACAGCACGACTTTTATAAACCTTGTTGTATATTTCACAAGACCTATGGGATTGTCTATATTATACTTGACCAAACATGACATCACTAAGTTAAACTTGTGTATTTCAAAAAGATTGGTTTTCTTTAAGCATAACATCGCAAACTAAAACTAAGAAAGCTAACCTAAGTTAGCTAGGAAATCACAATCTACATACAATAATACGAAATTACAAAAGCTCCAAAAGAATCAGCTCTTTGTGTCCATGAGATGTAATCAATGACTAACAAATGAACTGTTCTTCAGCTATATGATCACAAGTTGGGAGTTTCCAACTCAATTCATTTACTTTAAATCGTAAATGTCAAAATGATTATACCATGAAGTTAATTTTGAATTGCACTACAGCCTAAGTTGCTTATCTCTTAGACAGTTCAAGGAGAAGCACATACAAAATTATCAGCTAACTCCTTGAGTTGATAAACCAACCAAGCTAGACTAACAAAATTTGACTCGAGTCCACTACACAAAAGCACCACAAGGTTTATAACAGGGGGAAAAAAGGGAAGGAGTTGTGGGGGGGGGGGGGTGTGGGGGGACTCAATCTGCATAAATGCAACTCCAAAACTTAATTTCATTGGAGGGAACATTCATTATCATTAATTCCACTAAGGGACATATAACCACACAAAAAATGCCAGATTTTAGAGCAACAATATTTAGCATTAACCTTTAATAAGAAAAAATTTTGAAACAACTATCCAGGAATATAGGTTCCAACTTCCAAGCAACAATGCAACCATATGAGTGCACAATGAAATCACAACAAAAGATGGAACAGTTAAAGGTACAAACAATCATGCACATAAATGAAATAGAAAATCATCTTTAGAAACTATAAAATTTACCTGAAATGATACACATCTTTTAAAGATTGACAGGTGATGGATAAAATATGAAACTTGTCCTTGATGTTGAGAAACTAAAAAACCTTCACACAAGCTTCTGGAGAAATTCTTGAATTTTCTTATCTACTTGATTAGATGATAGCAAGTTGAATAACAAGCTTGCAACTGTCGCATTTGCTGAAAAACCCTTGTCAACCATTATTTCAAGATATTTAATTGCCTTTGATGTCTCATTGTGTTGCAATAACCCTTGGATTATTGTGTTATATGTGTGATTGTCAGGTGAACAACCGCACGCATCCATTTTCTCAAATATCTCACTTGCTTCTTCTATCAGTCCCTCTTTGCAAAGCCCTTTGAGCATTATGGTGTAAGTTCGAACATTGGGTTGCAATCCTTTCGCAAGTAGACTATAAAAGAGTTCTCTTGCAACTGTAAGATTCCCGACATTACACAAACCAACAATCAAAATACTATAAATCACAACATTGTTGCCCAACGTTTTGTCTTCCATCTCAAGAAACACTTTTATTGCCTTAACAACTTGTCCATTCTTACACAAGCCGTCCAACAAGACAGCATAAGTTTGGGGATCTGGAAGTTGACCACAAGCCTGCATTTTATGGAATAGCTCTAGAGCAGCCTGGGGTCTCTCCACTCGACAAAACCCACCTATAAGAGTGTTATAAGTCACGATGTTGGGATTCACTCCCATGTTGGACATTTCATCAAAGAGACTCCTTGCTTCATCAATTCTTTTATTTTTGCAAAATCCATTGATTAATATGCTATAGCTAAACACATCAGGTGAACAACCTCTCTCAACCATCATATTGAATGTTTTGATAGCATCATCCATTTTGTTTTGTAAACAATAACCATCAATGAAAGAGCTATATGTGACTGTGTCAGGCCTGATTCCTCTTTCAATCATCACATCAAAAACTTCTTTTGCCTCTGTCAGCATTCCCTCTTTGCAAAGTGTGTCCACCAATATGTTGAAGGTCCTCACACTTGGCACGATCTTCCTCTGTGCCATCTCGTTCAACAAAGTAGTAGCCTCTCTCCACCTGCCAAAATTGCATAGGCCTTGAATTAAGGAATTGTAAGTGATAAGGTCCGGCTGAATGCCTTTACTCATCATTTCAGTCAAAAGGTTCAAGGCCTCAGTAACCAACCTATCCTTACATAAACTGTCAATGATTGTGTTATACACTGTCAGATCAAGCTCAAAATTCCCTTCTTCCATCTTCCTAAGCAACCTAATAGCCATACTAGTGTGTCCAATCTTACACAGACCATTTAGTATTGTTCCACAAGTAATTACATTAGGCTTATACCCATTCGTCTCCATTTCTTCTACCAACCTCACAGCTCCAGCAATGTTACCTTGAAGACAGAGCCCCTTGACAAGGGTGTTTAGAGTAATACAGTCTGGGTGATAACCAAGTTTCAAAATTGTTGCCAAGACAGAAAACCCAAAATCTAGACGGTTCAAATGGCAGAAGCAGTTAACCAAAATATTAAGAGTATAAACATCAGGAGAGATACCAAATGATTCGATTCGTTTAATTAGAGAAATGACTACTGGGTAATGCTTCATTCTTGCAATGCCACCCAACACGTGATTAAAATTGGCAATGGAAGGCAAAGGGCGCATGTGAAGCATTGTATCAAACAGGTCTAAGGCATGATCAACATTCCTAAAGCTTCTAGATCTGCACTGGTCTCTAACAGATTTCAAGAATTGATCTTGATTGTGATTGTGATTGTGATTCGGGTTTTTTTTAGCACTAGCAATACTAGTAGTAGCAGCAGCAGCAGTAAGAGTAGAATAACAATAAGAACGAAAACAAGTGTGGGAAGTACGAAGCAGCGTACCCATTTTCCTGAAGATCCAGCAAACTATTCGGCAGCCTAAATCAGAACGAAACGAATCAAACGATAGAGTTTGAGAATTAAGAGATAGAGAATCGGTTCGGGTCGGGTCGGTCGATTTTGAGGGCAGTTTACTTGAACTAAGCTACTGATAAAGTTATCTCACGGTGAGAGAGAGAGAGCATAAAAATATTATCTCAGGGTGTGGTATTATTGATTGGGTTTTGGTGGGGGTAGTTTTGGAATTTTGTGTACTTTTTTTTTTTTTTTTGGGATAAATTTTGTGTACCTATTTAACAAGCCTGTGTCACGTATTATTATTTTGCCTCTGTCGGTGACCAGAAAATAAAATAAAATAAAAAGTGGTTTTTGGTTGCCATTTTTTTTTTTTTTTTGGTGAAGGTTTTTGGTTGCTTGGACTATAGAAATGTAATAGTTTTTATGTATCTGCGACTATTAATTAATGATCTACTGTTGCATAAGTGTAATTAATTATTATTTGCACCCATATATGCTCTATAATTAATTGGGGGTAATTGAGATTGTAAGTTTATTAATTTATTTATTATACGACATAAATTAGATTTTTTTGTTTTTGTCTAGTAGTGGGGTTGAGCAGGCCGGCTCAACTAGTTCGGGATTTACTATTCTTAGGCATTTCCGCTTTTGTTTTTTTTTTAAATTAGTGTTCTGGAAGAGTTAAATGATATAAAGTTTAATTAAAGAAGTAAATACTGGAATTCTTTGAGTTGACCGCATATTTAGGATGGATCGTCTTGATAAGGGAAATTCTAATATCATTTACTGGTTTAATGATATAAAGTTCAATTAAAGAAGTAAATACTGGAATTCCTTGAGTTGACCGCATATTTAGGATGGATCGTCTTGATAAGGGAAATTCTAATATCATTTACTGGTTTTATTTTGTAGCAAAAAAAAAAAAAAAAAAAGGGGGAAAACACTATTGTAGTCCCTATATTTTAGCGTCATAGTCAATTTGATCTCTGTTATTTTCAACTTGTATTTAATTTAGTCCCTATCATTAACTCACTAACAAAAAATACTTATGTGACAAACGGTTTGCACAATTGACATGCTTAATATTAAAATATTAAATAAAATGTTGATGTGTCTAAATTGTAGTGGCTGAAGATTGCCACATTAGTGCTTAAATGACAAAAAATTAACCACATTAGCTTTTAAAAATATATTTCCTTTTTTACAGATTTATTTATTTTTAATTTAAACTTTGAACCCTTTTTTTTTTTTTTTTTTTTTTACGGTAAAACGATAGAAGTATATTAAAGAATAAAGAAGAAAAGAATACAAAGATTTAACACCTGAAGGTTGCACAAGTAGAAAAAACCAACTCAGTGGCTATTAACCTCAGGGAAAATTGAAAAAACCTAAAGAATAAAGAAGAAAAGTTAAAAAACAAAAAACAAAACTAAAAATGTATAAAAAAAGAGGATGAGTTCCATAATAGAGCTCATCGTTTGTGAAAGGCCGCAGCAAGTCTCTTGTACTCTTGAACTCTTTTCTTTTTCGTATTTTTAACTTCTTTTCTCCCACACTAAAATATAAAAATGCATCTGGGGGAATATGCAATTAAAGTAGTTGAACACAATTGGTGAAAAATTTTCTTATTAAACGAACACCTTTTAGTCTCTCTCTGTCTCCAAATTCAATGGCTATGGCAGCAACACCTCCACTCTTCGCCTCTTTTCCTTCGTTCTCCACCAACTCCATATCTCCTAATAAACACTCTTTAATAGTATCTTCTTTCTCCGACCACCACTATCTTCTTTCTATGTCGACCGCCGCAACCTCCATTGTGAACTCGACCATGCCCCACAATCCTCCACTCCCTCCAAAACCTTGCCGTTTCAGAGGCTCACTCCAATGGGATCACCAAACCCAGATTCTCCACAACCCAACCGTCCAACACACCCACCACGGTGTCCAATTCATGGCCACAACTCGACCGTGTGATCTAGAAATTAAAAGAGAGGTGGAGATGAAGATGAGTGGTTTGGTAGATCTGGGTAAGGTTTGGAGTTTAGTTTAAATTTGGGATTTGGGTTCTTTGGCCATGAATAAGAGATAACAAATGATGAGATAGAGATAGAGAAATGAAGGCTTAGGGGCTGTTTGGTTTTGCTGTTTTAATAACTCATAACTTGTTTCCATCGTTCATAACTCAAAATGTGGATCCCACGAAAAAAAGACTTTTTGGTTTTTATTTCTAGTTTTTGTTTCCATCACTCAATTATCTGATTTTTGAGTAATGAATTATGGAAACTGAAAACATATTTTAGGTGTTTTCAGTTTCTAAAATTCAGTTTTCAATAGCATTTTTGTAATTATACACACATGCATGGACCCATGGTTAGTGCCTTGTTAAGTCCAGCTCTCCCTTTCACGTCTCTACCAACAGCTTTTTCCTTCACACCAAAAACCCAACCCACAGAAACTCTTCTTCATTCCCAAATCCAAAGCATACCTCTTCACACTTCATCCCCTTTTCTCAACCACACTGATTAAGCCCCCACCTCATCCAACTTGTGGCGCCCACAGCTCAAACCAGCGAACATGACGGCGAAGTTCTGGGCTTGGGTTCTCTTCTTTTTTTTTTTTCTTTTTTTTTTTTTTTTTTGTTTCACATTGGGTTTCTGGGTTTGGTTGCATTTTTTTTTTCCATTCCTTTTCACTGGGTTTCTATTCTTCGCCTGGGATCGGAGTCCATCTCCGAAGGCAAGTCGTTTCTGCAAGAGAATCGTCGGTGTGACTTCCGGAGAGTCTTGCGGCGACAGAGATGGATGACTCGACTTGGATATTGGTCAAATTCATGTACCATAAGCTACAATGAAGAGAGATGAATCTCTTTCAACACCAAGTGATGCAAATATCTGAACTCTAAATAGGTGATCCTTCTGGCCTTCTCAATGTTTCAATATGGCATATTGGCTCACAAGTTCAACAACTTTGCTCAACAATGCAATGTTGAGCAAAGTGATGCAAATATCAGAGCTCTAACTCTAGATGTGATGCATTCAAAATTTACTTGGCCTCAAGTACTAACAACAAGTGCAAATATTAACAAATTGTTGTGGTTTCTATATACAAGATGCTCTCCCCATAGTTGGAATACAATTCTTTTTATCTGAAATTTCATAAAGACCCCTAGCTATTGAGATGTAACCAATCACTTGTTAATCCATTAAGGCTTCAACAACAAAATCTTTGTGCACTTAACCAAAATCCTGATGGTTATAGATTAAAATTTCAACAACTTTTTTTAATGTACTTTAAGCATTGAAAGAGGACCAATGATGGACAAGAAGATCAAATCAACGGTCCCATATTCAAGCCCTAGAAACTAAAGTACCACTTACTACCACTATTCCAAACAAAGAGATTGGTGACACGTAAAAGATTATCGTCAATGGATCTTTGAGTACCCATGCAACTTCACCACAAAGGAGAATTGACCTTTTAATCATAAATGAGAATTAGGGGGAGGAGAAACTATTACAACCATATCCATTGAAGGAGAACCAAAAGCAAGGGTATCTCAAAATAAGCAAGGTTTAATCATATCTATGAACTGTGACTCATGAATAATTTAGAATCTACAAGGCAAATGTCAATTTCTATCATATTGTAGCAATGATCTAAACAAACAGATACATTCTCAAGACAATATCAAATGTAAAATGCATAACACCACATAACGACAAAATCCCCATCCCCTTTGACAGAGATTGCAGCCCAAAAAAGTAAATGAAGATTTACGGATCTCCTAGGCCTGCAAGAACCAAATAGAAAATATTAATAAATCAGCCCATAACCATATCGGAGATTATCACTTACGTTGCATGCAGCAATAGAGCCTAACCTTGTTAGCAATATTGTTGGAAAGCCAGTCTAGTCCCTCGTACAGCCCTTCCCCTGAAGTGGCACATGTGCTCTGGATATACCTGAAATAGAACCCAAAGTAATGGCCCCAATCAGTGGATACCAAATTTCCTATGCATAGGGTAAAACATGAGAGAGAGAGAGAGAGAGAGAGAGAGAGTGTGTGTGTGTGTGTGTGTGTTAATATACCAGTGGCGTAGACGGAGGGAATGAAGACCAAGCTTATCACTTATTTCAGCAGCATTCATGGCATTTGGAAGATCCTGCTTGTTTGCAAATACAAGCAGCACAGCCTCCCTCAATTCATCCTAGGCATTCAACCAGCAATATTATTATGCACAAGAAAATTTTAAACAAAACTGAGAGATGGTAAGTAAATTGAGCTATTGGCAGTAAGATGTACACGAGGTATATATGTTATTAATACCAAAACAGTTGAATTAGAATACTGCAGAGACTAACAGTATAACAAAGCAACGTCAATAATTAAATGATCCAACTAATTATGTGAATTGTTAATTATGTTTAATTGTGTTAGTTTCTAATAGGCTAGTAACATAAAAAAATCAATAACCTTTTCCAAGATCTAACTAAACTAAAACATTACAGGTTCCACTCAGTTTATAACAAGATGGAGCCTTTAGTTACCTCATTCAACATCCGATGCAGCTCATCCCTAGCCTCAACCACACGGTCATGGTCATTGCTATCAACCACGAAGATAAGCCCTTGAGTGTTTTGGAAGTAGTATCTCCACAAAGGTCGAATCTGTACATGCACCATACAAGACTTAGAAAATGGACAGACAATAATGCCTAAGGGAAAGTATAGCTCTCAATAAATTTAACTTGGTGGATCACCAACAACACATTAATAACAATGGATCACCCATAAGCATGCTATTTTCAAAGTGTGAAAAGTACCTATGTTAACCAACTAATGCATAATACAAACATACAAGCATTCAAGTATACACATGCCTAATTGTGTGTATAGATTATGTACGCCACAACATGAATAGCTGTTCTCACATAGAATAAGGAAAAACTGAAAATACAATGTGGCATTCAATGTAGCTTATGAATATGTTATGTGCTGATGGAATAACTAATCAGCACAAGACCGTCAATAAGCACATAAATCACAAATGACTAACACAAAAACATACTTCCTCTTAAAACTAAGGAAGAAACTGAAACACAAGGTGGCTCAAAATAATGTACATACATTATCTTTATGTTGCGTGCTAATGGACAAGCATCTAATTAGCACAAGGACAGACATATACACATAATAACCAACAGCAACTAAACACAAATTATCAGATACTTTTCTGAAATGTCTGCCACAAGCTGAATAGCTTTTCCTTAAATAGACAAGGAAAAACTAAATCAGAAATTAGCTAGTAGATGTAGCTTATGAATTTGTTGTGTGCTAATGGTTCAATATCTAGTCAGCACAAGACCGACCATAAGCACTAAAGAAACTAGGTGCACATAGCAATTACAGAAACATGATATAATTAACAATATTTTCCTGATTCACATTTATGCTTAAAGTTTCAGTTGTTATGAAACTTAAATACTAAGATCACATACCTTGTCCTCGCCCCCGACATCCTAGACAGTGAAGCTGATGTTCTTGTATCCCAGAGTCTCCACATTAAGTTGCAAATCTTCAATTCAATGGACAAAAAAGCTACTTCATTAAGTTCAAAAGTGTTTCAAACTACACTAATCTAAATTGGTTCCAATTCCCAAGTCTAGTGTCAATACAGTTCAGGAAAGCATGTGAAACTAAGACAAATTCAGCATAGAAATAGAAGTAAGGTATTCACTACACCTTACATTTAAGCGTAATAATATTTTTATTGTAACATTCAACACGCAACTCAAACACTTAATTTAAGCATATTATACATATATTAATGTTTATTCCACTACCTAATGGATGTATGACCACAGAGAAGGTCAAACTTTAGAACAAATATAATTTGCATTAACTTTACATTAGACAAAATTTAAAATAACAATCCACTAAAATAGGTCGAAAGCAACAACATGAGTGCACAACGAAATCTCAACAAAAGATAGAACAATTTAAAGAACAATCAATCTTCCATATATATATGAAGAGAAAGTTCATCTTGTAAAAAACATAAAATTTACTCCAAAAATTAAAATAAAAAATACATGTTGCTTACAGATTGACAAGCGATGGGTACAAATATGAAGCTTGTCCTTGATCTGGAGAAGTTAAAAAACCTTCACACAAACTTATGAAGCAATTCTTAAATGTTTTTATCTACTTAATTAGATGACAGCAAGTTAACCAACATGGTTGCAACCATCGCATTTGCTGGAAAAACTCTTGTCAACCATTATTTTGAGATATTTCATTGTTTTTGATGTCTCATTGCATTGCAAGAACCCTTGGATGATTGTGTTATATGTGTGATTGTTAGGGGTATAACCGTTCCCATCCATTTTCTCAAGCAGCTCACTCGCTTCATCAATTAGTCCCTCTTTGCAAAGCCCTTTGAGCATTATGCTATAAGTTCGAACATTGGGTTGCAATCCTTCGCAAGTAGACTATAAAAGAGTTCTCTTGCAGCTGTAAGTTTCCCGGCATTACACAAATTGTCAATCAATATGCTGTAAATCATAATGTCGTTGCCTAGCGTTTTGCCTTCCATCCCTTGAAACAATTTTATTGCCTCAACAATTTGTTTATTCTTACAAAGGCCATCTGTCAATATAGCATATGTTTGGGGATCTGAAGGTTGGCCACAAGCTTGCATTTTATGGAATAGCTCTAGTGCAGCCTGGGGTCTCTTCACTCGACAAAACCCACCTATAAGACTGCAGTAAGTGACAAAATTGGAAGCCACTCCCTTGTTGGACAATTCAAATTGAAGTTTATAAAACAATAGAATATATAAAAGATTGGAATCGAATCAAATTGAAGTTTATTCCTTTCATGGTACAACTTTTATAGCTACAACATTTTTACAACAAATTTTGAGTGACAAATTGTTATTAGTTGTTACCAATGAGTAAATAAGTAATTTAAGTGGTAAATTCAAATTAAAACTAATAATAACTTACCACTTATGATTTGTTGTGAAACTGTTGTTGACATAGTATTTCTCATTTTAGGAAAGCTGGTCGCATTGTTCGTGTGTGATATGGTTCCCAAGACCTATTCTGTATCTATCACAACTCCATAGAGTAAAGTTCTCCTCCCATCCAATAACTCCTTATGAGGGTCAACCAAATCTTCACTTCAAATAAAACCTATTTAATTACAGATTAAAAAAAAAAAAACAAAAATTTGAAAGGGAAAAAACATCCAACAATATGAAAAGAAACATCACTTCATAAAAAGTAAATAACCACTTCCAACAAATATACATATGCCTTATAGATTGACTGGCAAAGTCTTAATAAGTAATTCTTGAAGTGCTTTATCTGCTGGATTTGCAAATAGCAAGTCAACCAACATGGATGCAGTGGTTGCATTTGCTGAAAAACCCTTGTCAACCATTATCTTAATAAGTTCCATAGCCTTTGCTGTCTCATTCTGTTGCAGCAACCCTTGGATGATTGTGTTATATGTTCGATCATTAGGAGAGAAATGGTTCCCATCCATTTTCTCTAGTAGCTCACTTGCTTCATCAATTAGCCCCTTTTTGCAAAACCCTTTGATCATTATAGTGCAAGTCCGAACATCAGGTTGCAATCCTTTCGCAAGAAGACTACTAAAGATTTCTCTTGCAGTTGTAAGTTCCCCAGCATTGCACATACTATCAATCAAGATGTTGTAAAACACAATATCATGGTCCAACTTTTTGTCTTTCATCTCTTCAAACAATGCCATCGCGTCCCCAATTTTTTTGTTCTTACAAAGGCCATCCAACAAGATAGCATAGGTATGGGGATCTAGAAGTTGGCCACATGCTTGCATCTTATGAAACAGGTCTAGTGCAGCCTGGGGTCTCTCCACTCGACAAAACCCACTTATAAGAGTGTTATAAGTCACAATGCTGGGAGCCACTCCTTTGTTGGACATTTCATCAAAGAGACTCCTTGCTTCATCAATTCTTTTATTTTTGCAAAATCCATTGATTAATATGTTATAGCTAAACACATCAGGTAAACAACCTCTCACAACCATCATATTGAATGTTTTGATAGCATCATCCATTTTGTTTTGTAAACAATAACCATCAATCAAAGAGCTATATGTGACTGTGTCAGGCCTGATTCCTCTTTCAATCATCACATCAAAAACTTCTTTTGCCTCTGTCAGCATTCCCTCTTTGCAAAGTGTGTCCACCAATATGTTGAAGGTCCTCACACTTGGCACGATCTTCCTCTGTGCCATCTCATTCAACAAAGTAGTAGCCTCTCTCCACCTACCGAAATTGCATAGGCCTTGAATTAAGGAATTGTAAGTGATAAGGTCCGGCTGAATGCCTTTACTCATCATTCCAGATAAAAGGTTCAAAGCCTCAGTTACCAATCTATCCTTACATAAACTATCAATGATTGTGCTATAAGCTGTCACATGAAGCTCAAAATTCCCTTCTTCCATCTTCCTAAGCAACCTAATAGCCATACTAGTCTGTCCAATCTTACACAGACCATTTAGTATTGTTCCACAAGTAATTGCATTAGGCTTATACCCATTCTTCTCCATTTCTTCTACCAACCTCACAGCTCCAGCAATGTTACCTTGAAGAAAGAGCCCCTTGACAAGGGTGTTTAGAGTAACAGAGTCTGGGTGATAACCAAGTTTCAAAATTGTTGCCAAGACAGAAAACCCAAAATCTACTCGGTTCAAATGGCAGAAGCAGTTAATCAAAATAGTAAGAGTATAAACATCAGGAGAGATACCAAATGATTCGATTCGTTTAATTAGAGAAATGACTACTGGGTAATGCTTTAATCTTGCAATGGCACCCAACATGTGATTAAAATCGTCAATGGAAGGCAAAGGGCGCATGTGAAGTATTGTATCAAACAGGTCTAAGGCATGATCAACATTCCGAAAGCTTCTAGATCTGCACTGATCTCTAACAGATTTCAAGAATTGATCTTGATTGTGATTGTGATTGTGATTCGGGTTCTTTTTAGCACTAGCAATACTAGTAGCAGCAACAGTAAGAGAAGAATAACAATAAGAACGAAAACAAGTGTGAGAAGTACGAAGCAGCGTACCCATTTTCCTGAAGATCCAGCAAACAATTCGGCAGCCGAAATCAGAACGAAACGATAGAGTTTGAGAATTGAGAAAGAGAGAGCTAGAAATAGAGAATCGGTTCGGGTCGGGTCGGTCGGTTTTGAGTACAGTTTACTTGAACTAAGCTACCGATCAGTTATCTCATGACAGATTTACAAGAAATATTTTGAGTAGACGACACACCCGAAGGAGCAAGGCAGAGGACTTATGGCATCACAAAGAATAGCTCCTTGACCCTGGTCTCTTTCTTTGTCCAGCATTGAGGCCTTGTGTGGAACCGTGTTATTACCTAGCCCATTTGTCAACCCAAATGGGCCTCGTCTAGTCCATTTTGGACTTGAGGTTTCAAGCCCATTTGCAGTTGGGGAAAAAAAAAATATATGAAAAAAGTATTGAACAACAATTATTATCAGCAAATTTTCGAGTGATACATGGGTTTTGAAAAGAATCTAGTATTTTTACATAATCAAGATAATTAATGTATTATTTCCTCAAAAAAAAAATTAATGCATTAACTATGGGTATGTTATTATGATTATTTTCATTGTTATCTTTTTGTTGTATTATATTATAATCTTCTAACTCTTTTTTAATTAATGTTTTGTATATTTGTGATATTTTCATCAAAATTATCCATTATAAAAAATTTATTGTAAAAAAATTTATTTATTAGATCCAACTTAAGATTCAATTAAGATAGATAAATAGATAGATAGATATTTTCTAGTAGATATTATTAAAAATAAATATTTACAAATTAAAAAACACTATCGTTATAAAATTGAAATAAGATAAGAATAAAATAATTTTAAAAGCATAGATTAATCGAGTCTAAAGATCTTCAAATTCCACCTACCCCTTACAACTATCGAATTATCAACAAAAAAAAAAAAAAATCACCCAATGATTATAGTTCCAAAGTGTTCGGAATGACTTTATTCCTATAATTATCACGAATATTTAAAACATATATATGCTTGTGATTTTTGGATTGAGATAAGTATTGTACCTAGTGCAATAACTTTCAATAGCTGAGATTGAGAGCTAAAAAAAGAAACTTTCAATCTTAATCATTGAATAAAATAAAGTTAGACAAAGTTAAAATGTTAAAGAGAAAAATGTTGTGAATGGTAATTAAACAATCGCACTAGCTTCAATACATATCTCAATCTGTGACTTTTAGCTCGCCTCTATAAATAATTCTTTCTAATGAAAGCAAAATTCCTCCCAACTCCCACCATAAATTCAACATAGTTAGGCGTGGCCTTGAAATTTGAGGTTTAAACAAAAAGTATTGAATCCAAGTAAAAGTGTTTCTCCTTTTTTTTTTCCGTAGAATATCTTAAGAAAACACCTCTTCTATCGACATGCATTTATGCACACTTTAATGATTTACACATTTGTAAATGTGTGATTAGATCATATCACTTAGACACAAGCCCACCACTAATCTATATATATATAAAAGTGCCAATGCGCAAAATCACTGTATCTACAGTGATATTTTGGTTTCATGAGGCGTTTTGCCTTTTTTTTTTTTTTTTTTTTTTTGGCACTGTTACTCCAGTGTAAGTCACTGTGCAGCATTTTGTGAGTCTTTTTTTTTTTTTTTTTTTTCAGAGTATTCCGTTTGTGTTTTTTTTTCTTTTAAATGTTGTTCTGAGTTGACATTTATATTGTTATACAGACACAACAAATTTCACAATATTTTCACAATTATAGTTTTGTTAGTCACATTTTTTTTTTCCAGTAATCGGTTTGTGTTTTTTTTTTTTTTTAAATATTGATGTAAGCTGGCATTTATATTGTTATACTGACACAACAAATTTTTATTACTGCTACAGTGCTTCGGCACTGTTCATCCACTGTAAATCACTGTGCAGCACTGTAGCGAAAACAGTGCCTTCATTTCATGAGTCCCGCGCCAATGCGCAAAATCACTGTATCTACAGTGATATTTTGGTTTTGTGAGGCGTTTTGCCTTTTCTTTTTTTTTTTCGGCACTGTTACTCCAGTGTAAGTCACTGTGCAGCATTTCGTGAGTCCTTTTTTTTTTTTTTTTTTTCAGAGTATTCCATTTGTGTTTTTTTTTTCTTTTAAATGTTGATCTGAGTTGACATTTATATTGTTATACAGACACAACAAATTTCACAATATTTTCACAATTATAGTTTCGTGAGTCACATTTTTTTTTTTCCAGTAATCGGTTTGTGTTTTTTTTTTTTTTAAATATTGATGTAAGCTGGCATTTATATTGTTATACTGACACAACAAATTTTTATTGCCGCTACAGTGCATCGGCACTGTTCATCCAGTGTAAATCACTGTGTAGCATTGTAGCGGCAACAGTGCCTTCGTTTCATGAGTCCCTTTTTTTTTTTCAGTATTCCGTTTGTGTGTTTTTTTTCTTTTAAATGTTGTTGTGAGCTTACATTTATATTGTTATACTGACACAACAAATTTCACAATATTTTCACAATTATAGTTTCGTTAGTCACATTTTTTTTTCTAGTAATCGGTTTGTGTTTTTTTTTTTTTAATATTGATGTAAGCTGACATTTATATTATTATATTGACACAACAAATTTTTATATAACAATGTTTTTGTACTGTTCATGCAGTGTTATTTATTGTTCATTTTTAGTGCTATTTTCATGAGTCACTTTTTTTTTTTTTTTTTTTTTGTAATCGGTTTATGCTTTTTTTTTCTTTTAAATATTGATGTAAGCTGACATTTATATTATTTTACTGACACAACAAATTTCACAATATTTTTACAATTATGGTTTAGTTAGTCACTTTTTTTTTTTTCCAGTAATCGGTTTGTGTGTTTTTTTTTTTTTTTTAAATATTGATGTAAGTTGACATTTATATTGTTATACTGACACAACAAATTTCTTCTATATAAAAGCGGCTATGCCACCGCAGTGCTTTGGCACTGTGCATTCAGTGCCTTTGCACTGTTCATTTACAGTGCCATTTTGGTCAGTTGTTTTTTTTTTTTTCATTAATTGGTTTGTGTTTTTTTTTCTTTTAAATATTGATGTAAGTTGACATTTATACAGTTATACTGACACAATAAATTTCACAATATTTTTACAATTATAATTTACTTAGTCTTTTTTTTTCAGTAATCGGTTTGTGTTTTTTTTTTCTTTTAAATATTGATGCAAACTAACATTTATATTGTTATACTGACACAACAAATTTCACAATTATTGACATGTCAATTTCTTACAAGTCGAAATAAAATAATAAAATATGAGACTGTAGCCAACCACAACTGAAAATAAATGTTTTGACAATGCCGCTATGGTGCTTTCGCACTGTACATCCAGTGTTTTGGCACTGTTCATCTACAGTCCCATTTTTGTGAGTCACTTTTTTTTTTTTTTTTTTCCAATAATCAGTTTGTGTTTTTTTTCTTTTAAATATTGATATAAGTTGACATTTATATTGTTATACTGACACAATAAATTTCACAATATTTTCACAATTATGGTTTAGTTAGTCACTTTTTTTTCAGTAATCGGTTTGTGTTTTTTTTTTTCTTTTAAATGTTGATGTAAGCTGACATTTATATTATTATATTGACACAACAAATTTCACAATATTTTCACAATTATTAACATATCAATTTCTTACAAGTCGAAATAAAATAATAAAATACGAGACTGTAGCCAACCACAACTGGAAAAAAATGTTTTGAAAAAATGTTACAACACTTATTGTTATCACAATATTTTTACAATTGTTGATATCCCAGTTTCTTACAGATCAAATAAAAAAAATGCTAAGTCCACAATATTTTAACATTAATTTCTATGGTGCCTAAAGTTTTTTTTTTTTTTCCCGTAATCGGTTTGTGTTTTTTTTTTCCTTTTAAATATTTATATAAGCTGACATATATATTGTTATACAGACACAAAAAATTTTACAATACTTTCACAATTATTAAGGTATAAATTTCTTACAAGTCGAAATAAAAAAATAAAATATGAGACTATGACCAACCAAAATTGAAAATAAATGTTTTGAGAAAATGTTATAACACTTATTGTTATCACAATATTTTCACAATTGTTGAGATCTCAGTTTCTTATATAGCAAATAAAATTGTTGAAATCTCAGTTTCTTATATATCAAATAAAAAAAATGCTAAGTCCACAACATTTTAACATTAATTTCATAACAAATTATAGGTAAGCTATTATTGATGAATAGCACTAGAGCTATAGTGCTTTTGGTTTATTCAATTGGCACTGTAGCTATAGTGCCTAAAGATTTTTTTTTTCCCAGTAATCGGTTTATGTTTTTTTTTCTTTAAAATGTTTATGTAAGCTAACATATATATTTTTATACTGACACAACAAATTTCATAATATTTTCACAATTATTGACGTGTCAATTTCTTACAAGTCGAAATAAAACAATAAAATATGAGACTATGACCAACTACAACTGAAAATAAATGTTTTGAGAAAATGTTATAACACTTATTATTATCACAATATTTTTACAATTTTTGAGATCTCGGTTTCTTATAGATCAAATAAAAAAATGCTAAGTCCACAACATTTTAACATTAATTTCTATAGTGCCTAAGCTTTTTTTTTTTCCCAGTAATCGGTTTGTGTTTTTTTTTTTCTTCTTTTAAATATTTATGTAAGCTGACGTATATATTGTTATACTGACACAACAAATTTCATAATATTTTTACAAATATTAAAGTATCAATTTCTTACAAGTCAAAATAAAATAGTAAAATATGAGATTGTGACTAACCACAACTGAAAATAAATGTTTTGAGAATAACAATAACAATGTTATCAGTTTAAAATCAATAACAACTTGTCATTTAGAATTTGTTCTAAAGAATTATATGAATGTAGCATTTCTCTCAAATAAAATAAAAAAAATCTATTCGAATCCTAAAAATGAAGATATTGTGAAAATATTGTAATATTTTGTTGTATTCATAGATTTTTTTTTTAATATAGTCAAATTGGGTAAGCCAAAATTCACGATTTTACACACAAAATCTATTAATTTTTTCACTATTGGGGCAGCACGTGCCTTGCACGTGCAGCCAACACTAGTATTTACTAAAGAGAAAACAAAAACATACCTCTAGATCACTTTCAAGTACTAGTGTTAGGGGTGGGGGTGGGGGGTTGGAACCACTCCTACAATGGAGGTGTAAGCATTCTTAAAAAAAGCAACTGTATTGGTGACTCTAATTTTTTTTTTAAATTTTATTTAGAGTAATCAAGAAACTTAAATTATACAAAACTAATAAAAAATAACTTTTATATATCAACAACATTAAAAAAAAACACAAAAATATATGAAATTTTATAACTTTCTTTTAATAACTAAATAAGAATGCAAAAAAAGACCGATGAGATATAAAGTGAAAACTGAAAATGTTGAGTTAAAAATAATAGAGTGGGAGATAAAAATTTTTATTAGAACTCCTCAAAATTTTATTCAAACTACAAATTAAACAAAAAATTGTTCATTTGGCCCCCTCACTCTTTTGTTGTGGAGATTTCATTAGAATGGGAATCAAGAAAGAACAGATTCAATATGCTCTCTCAAAATTTAAAATTGATCGTCAAATTGTTAAAGCTAATCAAATAAAATCATAAAAGTAAAACCCAAAAAAATCAATTTGTACCCAAAAAAAAAAAAAAAAAAAAACATTTCCCAGTTAGTTCATTTCTCAAACCCATTTGCGGTAGCACAATAATTGATGTTGGGATGGTGGCAATGAGATGCTGACTTGATGGAAAGGGATGGTGAGGCTATGATACTAGTGGAGATGAGTTGAAGATGAAACTAATAGTCTGTTTGGAGGGAAGGGGAGTACTAGAGGAAAGCAGAGGACAGTTGGTCAGAAATTAGTCTAATATTTAGCTAACTCTACTTTACTCCCCCTTGTCCCCTCTTTCTCTCCTCTCAATCCAAACATGCCATAAGTGAGAAGCTCAAAAAGAAAGCACAAGGTTTGAGGAACAGAGGGAAGAGTATAAATAAAACGGAAAGATATATAATATCCCTTAAATTTATTGATTTTGTTTTTTGATAGAGCTATTGACCAATAATTACTAAAAGATAAAATTAGCCTTGTAAAATTTTATTTTTTTAGTAATTCATTTTCATTAATTTTTTTTTCTAAATGTAAATGAATATTTATATTTTTAAAAAATAGTTATTTTCCTAATAAAATATGTTGGTATTATTTGATATCGAAATATTTTGTTCCCTTAATCAAACCAAAATAGCCTCCCATACAAAAGTAACTTCTTTGCATTTAACACAACTTTATTATGTTAAAAGTTATGCCTTTGATTCTTGATAGCCATCAAAAAAAAAAGTTATGCCTTTGTAAAAATAAAGTATTTATTTTGGGAAATTTTTTTATATTTAAGATTTTTTTTTCATGCTTAATTAGCTTGGTCCCCCAGCTTAATTTCTTGACTCTGCTAGGGATCTTATCGGTTGGAAACTTGGAATGCAACGACAGCTAGATACATGTGTAAGCTTGAGGAAAATAGTGACAGAGCTTTACTTTGTTTTGGAAATGCAAGAACACATGAGGAAGTCCTTGATGAATTCATGTATACAAGCACGTTAAAGGCTTGTAATGTTTGGAAGCCCGCACACGGAGGATTCCATCCAACACAGCGTATTTGACGTGAGAGTAGCAGCAAACTTCTATCTTTAGCCTATACTTTCTCACTCTAAAATTCTAGCCCTCTCTCTGACCTCCCTCAGGTAGTCGATGTTAAAAATTAATAGTCATGTCATCAATCAATTGTTTAAATTCAAGTTTTTGTAATTTAAAATAATGCATAAAAGATGATTTTATAGATTAAATAGTAAATAACATCCAATTGATATAAAAATTGGCATAAATGTTAAGAACATATAGAATATGAAATTCAATGATGGAATTCTCAAAATATGAATTTTATAACAAGTTATTGAGTGGTGTAACACTGCTGAGAGTTATATTAGATGTAACTTATAACCCAACCCTATATATATATATATATATATATATATATACATATATATATATATATATAATGCATAAAATATGAGTTTATGGGTTGAATAGTAAATAACATCTAATTGATATGAAAATTGGCAAGAATATTAAAAATATATAAAACATGTAATTCAATGGTGAGATTTTCAAAATATGAATTTTATAACAAGTTATTAGGTGATGTAACATTGCTTAGAGTTAGGTGTAACTTGAATCCAATCCAAATATATATATATATATATATATATATATAAATAACTTTGAGACTCTAGCAACTCACCCATAGACATAGAGTGCATATAAGAAACCACAAGCCTACACTTCTTTGGCATTAAGAGAACAACCATGTTTAAAGCATCCTGACCTTATATTATAGGCTACCAATGACAATAAATGACCATACTGACTTCAAACAATTATAAGAAGTTGCGGAGCAGATGACCAAATTCACAATTGACAATCTTATTTTCTAAAAAGTTGCGATAGGTGCAAGTAGATAGTAGTAGAAAAAGGAACCAGGCTGAAAGTGCTGGAATTAGTTAAAATCGCACAAATGCAGTCTAAAATACACACAATGGAAAAATCAATTTTTAAACCCATATTTACTAGCCAACTACAATAACGGATAGGAAAGTTTACATATTTGTGCTCTTATAAAAGAGATCCAAATCGATTTAGAAAACCAACTTTTCTGCAGCTAATGCCTCAACAAGTAGCCAAACACCAAAATCTATAAAATAATTTGAACAAGAAATAATATCACAATGGAGTGAACAATTTTTTAAAAGACTCATAAGAAAAAAAGTGAAATCAAGAGTAGGGAATAATTTTCTTATTGTTGACACTAGTATAATTTTAAAAATTTAAATTGCTATTTTTGGTCAATGAATTCTGTTTCAAAGGTTAATTTTATTTATACAATCTAAATTATTTATCTTCTCAATTTATTCTGTCAAATTTTAGAAATGAACTAATATCAATCTTGCTCCACTTACAATTAAATTAGACTGCTAAAATTTCATAAAATCATGCTTCAATTAAACCTTTTGAATTTGGATACGTATAGGATAAAAGCAGTTCTTTGAAAATTACAGTATTTTTAAAAATGATAGATGATGATATTAGAATTTGACTTTCAAAAATGAAATTGGCACTCTGAATAGTTTCTTAACAAGATTTTAAAGGACAAAATTGTAGTTTACCTTGAAAAAAATTCAGCATGGAAGGAAAAATGATTTTAAACCAATCATTTGAGATTAAATGAATGTTTAAACTATTTTTTCATAATTTGTGACACATCAATTTATAAGTTTTATATAGTAAAATTTGTACATTACCCCTACTCAAAGTATTATGATAGTGCCAGAAGCTTTTTAGTTTTGAGTTGTGGTATTTTTTTTTTTTTCCCTTTATTGTGGTTTGGTGGCATGAGATCCATAAGGTCCTTAATTTGAAATCTCTAACACACTCAAACTAGTAATTACATGGTGTGTGTATGGGATGGGGTACCCATCTCAAAGAGCTCTAGACACTTTCAATAGAAAAAAAAATTTAAACATTCAATCTACAAATTGAGTGATCCTAGGGTTATTATTAAAAAATTTACTACAAAACATGTGGCAAAAATATGATTGAAATTTCTTAAATAGCAAAATAAAAATAAATGAATAATTGAATTACATTTTTGTCATTGGTGATATATCACTTTGTAAGGTTTATGTACTAAAATTTGTACTATCTCTAACGTATCCACAAGAAGAAGGGGAAAAAAAAAATCCTAAAAGAATTTACTTTTTGGAGAGAAAAAGTGAAGTTGTAACTTCTTGTAACTAAATTAGTTAGTCAATTAGTTACTAAGTTAGTGAGCGTATTTAAAGAGTATATTGAAGGGCAAGAATGTATTGAACAATTAATATGAATTAACACTACCATTGAAGGTTGTATGATGCATGAAGAAATTCTGGATTCCTTAAGCTAAAACAGTAGTAGAGGAATGAGACAAAATAAGGAAGAGAGAGAATAAGGCTGAGTGAAAAGCTAGAGAGCTTGAATAGAATTTCTGTATTTCATTCATATTTAATTCAATACACTGACTATGAATTTATAGATCGCTAAAGGCTTAAATACTCACTATAACAACCCAAATTATGCTCCACATTATACAGAACTGAAAGCGTAAATCAAGCTACTGTAACTGACTCAAGAACCATAACTGAATTTTGGAATAAAACTGGAGGGAAAGAATTTTTTAGACAAAACGACACCGTGCAGCTTATTCTGTATTCAGTTGTCATATGCGTGGTTTTTGGGGCAGATCTTCCACACATGTATTCATTAATTGAAACGCGCAGCTTTGAGCTACTCTTTTATCATAAATGACACCATTTGCTTTGTGTTTAAGCATGCTCAGATGATAAATTGAACTCATTCATCACTTATGCAAATAAGAAACTCTTGACTGAGAGGTTTTTAGAAAGGTGGACAAACTTTGCAAATGCAAAAGTGGGGCAATAAGAAAGAAAGACTAATAAATTAAAGAATGGAGAATGTCTCACATGGTGGCACTTACACAATGACACAATGGTATTCATTGGCAAAACCTGAACAAAAGAAGAAGTTTTTAAGTATTCTACTCCCATACATTCAAGCGCATTTTGAAAACAATGATTTGATCTAAGAAGTTTTGAAAGAAAATTGTTGGAGGAGGGGAAATTGATATACTATGGATGCTTAATCTGCGACGGAAGTTTTGTAATCAAGAATCAAGGTTGACCCACACCAACATGAATCTTACAACTTTGTTTTATACGCTATCAACTTTGTCAAAATGGGTAGGTGATTTACTCAATGAAGTTGTTGAGGACAAAATTTTCACGCCACATGGTTTTATTTCATTGGCAATCCGCACCACATCAATAAAATCATAGATTTTGAAAAAATCTATTTTAAAGCCCAAAAGAGCCCATATTTACACAAAATGATGTCAAAGCCCACGGTCCAAAACCCATGGCGATATTATCTCATCAAAGTCCATAGTTCAAGCTCATGGAACAACATCTCATTCTCGGCTCATGATCTAAGCTCACAAGTCTCGTCGGAGGAATTTTGGAAGTCGTGGTTTAGAGGGTCAAGAAGTATGTTCAGTAAAGTTTCAGTGGTTGAAAGTTGATAAACGAAAACATATTGCTTCGCATGTCTTCTCCTGAACTCTAACGGCTTAGTGTGCAATAGGTAGCATCTGGTAAACCTTTCATATCACATAATATTTAAAATAATAAAACTCTCATGTTCTTTACATAAAAATTAATGTTCATCATATAATATATTTTTATTTTTTAATATTTTTTTTAGAGAGTTTCAACCTATAATGTCCACTCTTGATGATAGCTCTTTATCATTAGACCAAGATACCAATTAATTTTTAGTGTAGGCAATAATTAAACCACAGATCTTTTTTTCAATCACCAATTCCAGTTGAGCTCACTAGAACCCACAATGTTTAATAATTTAAGTTGTTCATAATTCTTAACTATTAAATTGAGGTTACCACTTAAATATGCTTTCAATTATAACTTTTTAATTGTTTTTAGGGATAATTACAGTAAACCCACCTGTGCTATGGCCCGTTTTCACTTTGCCGACCCGTGGTTTAAAACTTTACACTTTGCCCACCTGAGGTGCCTTCCGTTAGAGATCTGTTACCCACCTCTCCCTTTGCCGTTAGAAAAACACATTTTTACGAAAAAACAAACATAACAAAGATCAAAAAGTTAAAATTTTTTATTACTTAAGAACTTTTTGAGAACAAAACACAAAGAAGATTCAGCGCTTTGAGAATCAGAACCGCGAGCATGAAGAAATGGATACGGAACACAGTCAATAGCTTCTTGTACAAAATGGAGATCCAGAGTCCGGCGAGGAAGAAATAGCCCAAGGATAACAAGAAGTAAACCCTAGGTAAAATCGTTTTTCCGGCACAGAGATAGTCTCGCCGTTGACTCTTCCCGTCGAGATTGTACATCGCCGATCTCACATCCATCGAAACCTTGGGCTGGTTCTCGACACAGTTGGCGAAAACCAGTGCGAATTGATCGGCGTTGGTCTCAATAAAAACCGTACTGAAGCTGTCGCCGTTTTTCTTCAGGTTTGAGAAAGTGAAAATCGGCTTGACCAAATCAGAGAGGAGAGCGCACGTGACTTCTCCGTCTTCGAGTTGCTGGAGCACGTGCATCCATGCGTCTCGGGTACAGAGAAAGAACCCGACTTTTGATAGGTCTGCATTCGGGTCGGATACATCGATCCCGGACACGTTGAGTTCGAGGCGACCCGTGTGGGTGAACCCGAACTCGTCGAAAGGGATTATGGGACGGACGCCGGATCTGGGTGTTGCGGATCTCAGCGAAGGAGAGGGAAAGAGAGAGGAGGAGAAGGAAGGAAAGGAAAACGGATCGAGAGGAGAGAGAAAGAGCCATTGGATCTGAGGGCTGAGGTGAGAGACAGAAAGAGAGAGAGAAAGAGAACTCTCAGATCTAAAAGTAGTTCAAAAGATTCATAAATCAACAGTTTGTGTCAATATCGGGGAACTTCTCAAGCCTTCTGCAACAATATAGTTCAAAAGATTCAAGAGATTTAAACACAAATACTGTTGATTTGTGTTTTGTTCTCAAAAAGTTCTTAAACAATAAAAAATTTTAACTTTTTGATCTTTGTTATGTTTGTTTTTTCGTAAAAATGTGTTTTTCTAACGGCAAAGGGAGAGGTGGGTAACAGATCTCTAACGGAAGGCACCTCAGGTGGGCAAAGTGTAAAGTTTTAAACCACGGGTAGGTAAAGTGAAAACGGGCCATAGCACAGGTGGGTTTACTGTAATTATCTCTTGTTTTTAATTATTAAATTCAAGGTTTTTCAGTTAAATGTGCGGTAGTGATTACTTGAGCTTTAAAGCTTAATAATTATTATGCAAACTCCTTTTTTAAAGCTTAATATATTATTATATGCAAACTTCCTCTATATTTTTTTAGACATCTCCTTTTATATTAGTTACATAGTTATTTACCATATTCCATTCAACTAATTTTGGACTTATATATGATTTTATATATATATATATATATATATATTTATATATATAATCTTACACAATATGCATTCAAAAAAGATTACTTAGCTTCAGAAAAATGAAGTAAAAGATTACTTTATTTTTATTATCTATTTTATTATTTAATTTTAATTAAATTAAGAAAATTATTTTTTTTAGTTTACACATGATTCTTAATTAAGCCGTACATCTCACGGGCATAATACTAGTATATATAAAAATAGAAATCTCATGTTAGAGAATATGAAGTTGTGCCATGTGGCGCATTCTTTGAATTTCTCTTTATTTATGGTTCTAAATCAACAAAGTTTTCATTTATATCAAAGAATTAGTTCATTAAATTAGTTAATAGAGTAAATGCTTATATTAGTTATCTATATTTGTGCATTAATTATTAATATCAAATGAATTATATGATTATTTTTATAAACTCTATATAAGAGATAATTTTTAGTTGGAATAATAATAAAAAATTTAGAATATGACATTCTTACTCGTGTTTAGTGAATTCACAAATATTTAATTTTTTATAGTTTTTGTGTCAATTGTCATAAAAGCAACTAAACACTTACACACACACACACACACAAACACACACACACGTGTGTGTGTGTAATAAATATATTTATTTTGTTATAGCATAATGAAATTTTAATATAATTTTTCTAAGATTTATATGAGAAACAATAATTGAAGGATATATACATTTTTTTAGTAGGCTTGAAACATGTTTATCTATATTAACCACTATATCATGCAATTTTCAATCAACTGCGAACACATATATAGTGTGATTTCTATTTTGTCTATAAAATAACTAGATATTACAATTTTTTACAAGGAAATTTATTCAAAATTTATTTTATACATCAATAGTTAGAGGAATCTGAATCATGAATGTCTCTATTAGAAATTGAGGTACCAACTAATTAAGCTATAAGATTCTTGATAAACTTATTGAAATATTGGAGAAAACTAATAATAAGTTGTTTAGCTAGTAAGCATTAATTGCTGGACAGTTTTTTAGCATTTCTCTTGCCGCAACTCAATTTTGTAGAAGGAAAAAAGAAAATCACTTCCAACATTTTTTTTTTCTCTGAGAAAGATAACTAAGAGTTGTGGGCTTGCTTGAGTTCCAAGAACTCTTAGAATCCTCACTCATGCTCATACTATCATGCACATACCCTTCTAAACTTGAAACACACCAGTTTACTTATCACCATGACAACTCCTTCATTTTATCTGGAAATGGATGATGAATTCAACTCGTTCATTACCAAGGCAGATTCTTTACTTCAGAAGTATGAAATCAGAAGCGATACTTTTCTTTGAAGCTTTTAGAGAATTGAACCAATTTTCTCAATGCAGAAGCAGTACCAAAAGAAAGAAAGAGGAAAAGGATAAAGAATGATTCAAACACAATGAACACAATTTTTGTGCTTTTTTGTTGTATATATGCTCCACAGCATTATTATTAATTTTTTTAAATAGTTAACATAAGTGTTATAATATTTAAAGACTCGATTTGTTCTTTTTTTATTTTTTAGCAAGTAATTACACGAAGCTTATTTTTTATTTTTATTTTTGATAAAAACACACACTGAAATATTATTAAACATCAAGAACCAAGTACATCATAGACAAAAGCTTGCTGGATACAACAAAGAATCTCTTAAATCCAAATTATATCATTGACAAAGCTTTGAGCTTGTCGTGCTAAAATGTGGGCTGGCTTATTACCAGTCCTTCACACATGAGAATAAGCAACAACCCCAACATCGACATTAATTCCTTCCACAATAGCAGCAACTGAAGTAGGAGGCTGTGCTACCAGCTTGAGAGCATTAGAAACAATCAAAGAATCTCATTCTAACACTCCATTCTTCAGCCCCAAATGTCTTGCAAACAAGACACCAGCTTCATATGCCTTTGCTTCAATTTCAAGTACTCCCATTTGAGCTCTAATTTTTCTGCATAATGCGGCCAACAATTTGCCGTGCTGATCTCTAATGACCACGCCAATGCCAGCCAACTTCTTTGTGGGAAAAAGAGTACCATCTACATTAATCTTGCATAGACCCGAAGGAGGAGGGACCCAGACTGAATGTTGAACATCATTTTGTCTATCACCGAAAGGCTGAACCAGATCAGAAGCTGTGGAATCATGCTTCTCTATAGCAGACCAAAATTCTTGTAAATAACTTGCTGCTGACCGAGCCACTTCCAGCCCATTTTTTGCTTCACCTCCATGATAAATTTCATTCCTGTTGCACCATAATTTCCAAGCAATCATAACTAATTGTGAACATTTCATATCCCCAGCATCAGTGATCATCAGTTCATGCCATAACAGATCCTGGAAAGTAACAACATTAGCATCAGGAGGTAACAGATTCAGCTTTGAAGCAGCCTAAGCCGCTTGTGCTGTCGGACAACCCCAGAAAATATGACTATTCGTTTTTGCACTATCCAAATAGCACACACATAAAGATTCAGCAATAACATTACGCCTCAACAATTTAACTTTTGTTGGTAAAGTGTCGCGACAAGCACACCAACAAAAATGACGCACCTTATGAGGAATAGGCAATGACCACACTTTCTTCCAAAATCTTCATAGTAGAGTACCATCAGAAGTAGTACCATGGCCTTTAGATTAGAACATGGAAACCGCCAATTTTTACGCACTCCCAACAGTGAATATTCCATTGATAGTTACAGCCCAAACCACTTTGTCCGCCGGTAAAGTAGCACTCAAAGGAATACTTTTGATTAAGTCAGCTTCATAAGATAGAAAAAGACCATCAAGAACTTCATTCTTCCATCTTGCTGTGTGTGGATCAATTAAATCAGCAACCCTAGTATCAAGACTCAGAAATAACCTATGAGAAGTGACCCTATAAGTCGAACCCCATGGCAGCCACTTATCTTGCCAAACCTTTATATTTGCTTCATTACCAACCCTCCATCTTAAACTCCCATTAACTAGACTTTGGGCAGATATTAAACTCCTCCAAGTATAAGAAGGATTATTTCCAATTGAGGCATAAATAAAATCACAAGTTGGGAAGTATTTAGCTTTGAGGACCCTATAAACAAGAGAGTTGCCACCCATTTGAAGATAACAGCCCTGTTTTGCAAGCAAAGCCTTATTGAACAATTTTAAATCCTTGAATCCCATTCCTCTATTACATTTAGGTTCACACATTTTCTCCCAACTAAGCCAAGCAATTTTCCTTTCCTCATTCTTTTGTCCTCACCAAAAAGTCCTAATCATCCCCATTAAATCATCACAAAGCAAGTCTAGAAGTTTGAAGCTACCCATAGTATAAGTCAATATTGCTTGGGCCATTGCTTTAATTAGAACCTCTTTTCCCGCCTTTGAAAGTAACTTCTCTTTCCAACCCGCCAACACTTTCCCCAATTTCTCCTTGATAGCATTGAAGGTAGTTTTTTTATTTCTCCCACTCAAAGAAGGCAAACCAATAGACTTCTCATGTTACTTGATTATTTAGGCACTAAACCGATTCTTTATCTCCTCTTGGACATCTCTTGAGGTATTAGTACTGAAAAACAAAGATGTCTTTGCACGGTTTAATTGTTGACCTAAAGCTTTCTCATACACCTCAAGCAATCTTTGTAGTTCATCACATTCCTCAAGTGTGGCCTTGCAAAAAATCAGGCTATCATTTGCAAAAAACAAGTGAGACAATCTTGGGCCTCCTCTACAAATTTTCACCCCCTCCATTTGACCCCTATCCACCGCTAATTGAATCAAAGCAGATAAACCTTCTGCACACAAAAGAAAGAGATAAGGTATAAAGGGTCTCCTTGACGGATCCCCCTAGATGGAATAATGTAGCAAGAGATCCGTATTTTGGAGCCTCAAAGATTAAGCCATACAAGGACAAGGGTCAGGGATCAACCTCATGCACCCTAAACCAATACGTTTCACAATTGATTCTCAAAAAATAAAAAATAAAAACAAAACAATCATACATTTTACAACCAGTATAAACTTAAAAATTCAAGTTTTCTTTATTAAGAAAAAAAAAAGGTTACATTTCCTTTTTTTTTTTTTCATTTATAGTATGATCTATATTTGCTCCCATGGAAATGAAAGAAAACATTGAATATGCCCACGGACCACCTTACCTTTTCTTCTCGTCATTGTAGTTGTGTGCGATTTCCTGTTACTGCATATTCTTTTTTTCTGCAAAGCTGTACTAGCTCCTGCACCACTCCAATTTCTTCATCTCCCATGTTTCTTATGTTCTCCTCCAATTCTTTTGCCTTCCTCCTTACCCTCTCTCCATTTGTCTCCACAACAACTTCTCTAATCACCTTTGCCACCTCTTCTCTTTCAAGCCTCCCATTCAAGCCTCTCTTCACTTCTACACCCACGCCTAACCCCTCCACCTGCCTGGTATTCACTAGTTGATCAAGTTGTATGTAAATATCTATAGTATCTCAATGTACAGAAAATACAAAGAATATAAATAGATTCTACTACAAAATCATGTCATTGCTAACGCATTATCAAGAAAGAAACCCAGTTTGTTCCACCATTTTATAAAATACCATAATCATATCAACTACATGGGCCATTTAATATAGTTCACCACCATTATTCAATAATCAGCAGGATGACAACCAGAATTGGTGCCTAATCATGCCGACCATAAGAATTTGTTGACAAAAAAGCCAACGAAGAATTTACATGGAGACTTTAGTGACTACTGATAATAGTGGAGAACCTTACTCCAATTGCAATGCATAGCAGAAAAAACTGATTGTATATTCTTTAGAATTAAGGCTTTTTGTTTAGTCAATAAATAGTATCAAACTATACAAACAAAGCAATTCCAGCTAAAAGCTGGATCTGATGTAACCAAAGCAGCTATGAAATGATGAGCAAAGAATTAAAAGGATAGTAACCCTATGCTCTTTTTAGTTGCAGAGATACGCTGTTATTGGCAAGCAAACAGAGAAGGATGTCATACTAATAATAAAGGAACATCGTCAAAGAAAGGCATGTTCTTCTGCTGTAGCTCTTGATAAACCTCTGATCTAGAATTCTTTGGATCAAAAGGCTCACGATCAGGAAGAACTAAACCTTGTTTTATGCGACCCATTCTCCTAGCACGCAGAACTTGCTTGGAAACAACTGGAAGCAGAGTGGTCTGATATTCTCTTAGAGCTGATTGTAAATTTTCTGCTCCACTCTTTGCAAGGCATTTGCCTAAAACTGTTGCATCCGACATGGACATGTTCGTGCTTCTTAGACCATGAGGAGTTGTGGGGTGAGCTGCGTCTCCAACTAATACCACGTTGTCCCAAAAGATTTGTTCCAAGGGATCAGTATCATATATCAAATTCAAAAAGGGATCCTTTGTTTCTTGAATGACTCACGAACTCAGGAACCCAAACCTTCTCTGCTTCTTGATGCATCTTCTGAATCATCTCACTGCTCACTTTCATGGTTACTGAGTTTCCCTAAATATATTTTAATTAATATATCAGCTCTAGTTGACAGCACCAAAAAGTCTCAAACCAAAAGAAATTTACCACTGTGATTTCATATATCTATTTTGATTTTTTTTGAATGGTTCTATTATGGGTCAAGACCAAAAGCTATCAAGCTGCTATGTCATGGGATGAACAGCATGTTAACAACTATTTAAACCAAGTGTCCTACATGTGTCTAAATGAATGCTTGCCCTTACCCATGAATATAAGCCTTGCTAATTCAGCTTGTATGCCCCTATTCTTATAAAGCCACTAAACCATACAATGAATCTTCTATCACTAAATACCAAAGAAAATTTATAATTAATATAGAATTGGATGTAACAAATTGGATGAAAGTAAGCAATCACCTTGAGTTCAGGCTCGGGTTGGTTGACATACCAAATCCAATTAATCCTTTTGTTTAATTAGAAGCTTGCAAAACACACTGTGGGTGCCAGAACCTAAGTCGAAGTACAAACACTTTTCCAGATCAAGATATGCCCTATGGATGCCCTCAATAGTTTCTAAATTTTCATTTCCTGAAAAATCAAAAACCCCTCTCCATGCACAATAACCTGAATACCTTCAAAGGAATATTTTAATGACCAACTTCAAATCATAAGCAAGAAATCAAGAAAAAGAATTAAATAAGCAAATTTTCATTAGTTTTTAGTTAGAAACCTCAATTTAAGGCCAGAAAGAAAACTCTGGCGGATAGAAGAGAGGTTCCCATCTGCTGCAACAAGTATATTACACACTATTTCAATTTCCTCATCAGTTTGTAGAACTTTAGCCTTAATCTTGACAGATGTCCTGTCATCAGAAATGCAGAAAGAGAGGAAAAGGTGACCCCATAAAAGTATGTTCGAGGGCAACGCATTGTGAAGAAGGCCATGGAGATCAGCCCAAAGTGCTCCTCTAAAATTGAAGTTATTATCTCTTGTCAGTGTCCACCCGATCTTCTTCTCACTATCTGTTGCTTGGTTCTGTTTTCAAACAAAAATCCATAAGGTGGCATGAAAACTAACTGTATTTTGATTTTGAAGTCCTTTATTTGTCTGTAATTTTTCAGGCGAGAACATTCTTGAATCAAAACATACATGGTTTACTCTAAAGATAAAGAATCAAAAGGTGGCAGGAGAATTAAGTAAATGCTTGTGGTTGGCATTGCAGAGTTTCTTTTACCTGCTTTTTAACTATTTAACTAATGACATCCTATCTATAGTTACAATTGATTAATTTTATGACTTATGATCACAATTCCTTGAATGAACACTGGCAATGAAAGTTCACAAAATTTTATTTATTTATTAGTAAACCTGATGTAAAAACAATGAGCTCTCATACCAAAATTGATGCAAAACAACAAGCTCTAATACCAAAATTTGATGCAAGACAAAACCAAGAACAAAAATTTAAAAGAAAAATAGCATGATTGCATCACCTGAGATTGCTTGATCCTAGACAATCAAGAGAAAAATAAAAGAAGAAAAAATTTACAAAGAATCAAACAACATGGGATTAAAACTTTAATTGCATGCCAACAGGTATACAAAATGGGATTAAAATCCAAAACGGAAGGAAAAAGGCACATGAGAACTGATTGATCAAACAACCCTAAGGCACTACCAACATTCCTAAAGCTTTGAGATCTGCATTGATCTCTCACAGATTTAAAGAACCAATTGAGGTTTTCCACATCTTCACTACTAATATACATGAAAAGAAACTCCTTATAGATTGACTAGCAAAGCATTAACTTATGAAACTGAGTACCTACCTGATGTTGAAAGACTAAAAGCCTTCATACAAGTTGTTCTATATGTTGAAAAACTAATCCCTTGCATATGCTAAATAACCATGCAACTATTTATCCTAACTAACTTCCCAAATGGCCCAAATTATCCTTATACATGAGAACCCAATTCCAGCCATGAAAAACAGTGTTCCCAACTTGCCAACACATATTAGCAACTATCAAGGAGGTGTTGTAGGAATACAGAGTATAACAGAACAAGATAGGCTGATTGGCACACGGCACTTTAGGTCAGAGCTTTTGTGTTGAATTGTCCTTAGTGTCGTTCGGCATTGATATCCAGGACCAAAGTGTTGTTCAGTACTCTTGATCAGGAACCCAATTTTCCAGTCCCACCTTCATTCATCAAGTCAGTTTGAGTTTTGGGTTGAGTTCCTTTCAAACTCCATAGAGACTAAAGTTCTCCCTCATCGCTCTCTCCTCCAATAATTCCTTATGAGGATCTACCATGAGGTACACAACAATAGTTAAGTTTATTCTTAGAGCCAAATATTCAATTGCTTCTACTTGGAAACTCCAATGACACCCAAACCAAGTCATTCCTAGAAGTATATACCTTCGTCATAAATGAAGTTCCGAATGATTTACTTGAGGGCAACGACTTGAGCCTGGATAAACGACAAACTAATCCAACCCAAATAATTTGAGAGAATCTTTTTCTGTTAAAAATCCCAAACAAAAACAAAATTTTAAAGGAAAGTTAACCTGAGCATTTGTCTTTCTATTTTAGCTAGAGAAAAGTTAAAAATATTTTTTAATCATAAATTATTATAGATATATTTTCAAATGTTTGGATATATTAATTAATTATCATGAAAATCAGTGTCACCTACAAAATTCTAAGCAACAAAAGAATTTGTAAAATCCAACTACCTATAACTACAAACAAGCAGCACATTATATAATAGAGCAATGTTAGCATTATAGCAAAAGAATACCAATGGTAGGAAGGGTGGTCCCAATCTCTCCCAATTTCAGCTTGAACAAAATGGTAGTCTTATCCACTGCATGAAGACCCACCATTAGAATACGCATCTCCTTGGCAAAAGGCCAGCTGAAAAGCTTGGTGAAAGAGAACCCCATCTTTTATCTCAAGCTGAATTCCCAAAATCACAAGTCAAAGACCAAATCAACCTAACAAGAAAACACTCATACATAATAATTATCTCATTATAATGATTTTGGAGTAACCTACAGCACGACTTGTATAAACCTTGTTGTATATTTCACAAGACCTATGGGATTGCCTATATTATACTTGACCAAACATGACATCACTAAGTCAACCTTGTGTATTTCAAAAAGATTGGTTTTCTTTAAGCATAACATCGCTAACTAAAACTAAGAAACCAAACCTAAGTTAGCTAGGAAATCACAATCTACATACAATAAAATGAAATTACAAAAGCTCCAAAAGAATCAGCTCTTTGTGTCCATGAGATGTAATCAATGACTAACAAATGAACTATTCTTCAGCTATATGATCGCAAGTTGGGAGTTTCCAACTCAATTCATTTACTTTAAATCGTAAATGTCAAAATGATTATACCATGAAGTTAATTTTAATTTGCACTACAACCTAAGTTGCTTATCTCTTAGACAATTCAAGGAGAAGCACATACAAAATTATCAGCTAACTCTTTGAGTTGATAAACCAACCAAGCTAGACTAACAAAATTTGACTCGAGTCCACTGCACAAAAGCACCACAACGCTTATGGTGTAAGTTCGAACATTGGGTTGCAATCCTTTCGCAGGTAGACTATAAAAGAGTTCTCTTGCAACTGTAAGATTCCCGACATTACACAAACCATCAATCAAAATGCTGTAAATCACAATATTGTTGCCCAATGTTTTGTCTTCCATCTCAAGAAACACTTTTATTGCCTCAACAACTTGTCCATTCTTACACAGGCCGTCCAACAAGACAGCATAAGTTTGGGGATTTGGAAGTTGACCACAAGCCTGCATTTTATGGAATAGCTCTAGAGCAGCCTGGGGTCTCTCCACTCGACAAAACCCACCTATAAGAGTGTTATAAGTCACAATGCTGGGAGCCACTCCCTTTTTGGACATTTCATCAAAGAGACTCCTTGCTTCATCAATTCTTTTATTTTTGCAAAATCCATGGATTAATATGCTATAGCTAAACACATTAGGTGAACAACCTCTCTCAACCATCATATTGAATGTTTTGATAGCATCATCCATTTTGTTTTGTAAACAATAACCATCAATCAAAGAGCTATATGTGACTGTGTTAGGCCTGATTCCTCTTTCAATCATCACATCAAAAACTTCTGTTGCCTCTGTCAGCACTCCCTCTTTGCAAAGTGTGTCCACCAATATGTTGAAGGTCCTCACACTTGGCACGATCTTCCTCTGTGCCATCTCGTTCAACAAAGCAGTAGCCTCCCTCCACCTGCCGAAATTGCATAGGCCTTGAATTAAGGAATTGTAAGTGATAAGGTCCGGCTGAATGCCTTTCCTCATCATTTCAGTCAAAAGGTTCAAGGCCTCAGTTACCAATCTATCCTTACATAAACTGTCAATGATTGTGTTATACGCTGTCAGATCAAGCTCAAAATTCCCTTCTTCCATCTTCCTAAGCAACCTAACAGCAATACTAGTGTGTCCAATCTTACACAGACAATTTAGTATTGTTCCACAAGTAATTGCATTAGGCTTATACCCATCCTTCTACATTTCTTCTACCAACCTCACAGCTCCAGCAATGTTACCTTGAAGACAGAGCCCCTTGACAAGGGTGTTTAGAGTAACAGAGTCTGGGTGATAACCAAGTTTCAAAATTGTTGCCAAGACAGAAAACCCAAAATCTAGACGGTTCAAATGGCAGAAGCAGTTAACCAAAGTATTAAGAGTATAAACATCAGGAGAGATACCAAATGATTCGATTCGTTTAATTAGAGAAATGACTACTGGGTAATGCTCCATTCTTGCAATGCCACCCAACACGTGATTAAAATTGGCAATGGAAGGCAAAGGGCGCATGTGAAGCATTGTATCAAACAGGTCTAAGGCATGATCAACATTCCTAAAGCTTCTAGATCTGCACTGGTCTCTAACAGATTTCAAGAATTGATCTTGATTGTGATTGTAATTGTGATTGTGATTGTGATACGGGTTTTTTTTAGCACTAGCAATACTAGTAGCAGCAGCAGTAAGAGTAGAATAACAATAAGAACGAAAACAAGTGTGGAAAGTACGAAGCAGCGTACCCATTTTCCTGAAGATCCAGCAAAAAATTCGGCAGCCGAAATCAGAACGAAACGATGGGTTTGAGAATTGAGAAAGAGAGAGATAGAAATAGAGAATCGGTTCGGGTCGGGCGGTCGGTTTTGTGGGCAGTTTACTTGAACTAAGCTACTGATAAAGTTATCTCATGCTGAGAGAGAGCATAAAAAAAATTATCTCATGGTGTGGTACTATTGATTAGGTTTCGGTGGGGGTAGTTTTGGAATTTTGTGTACCTATTTTTTTTTTTTTTGATAAATTTTGTGTACCTCTTTAATAAGCCTGTGTCAAGTATTATTATTTTGCCTCTGTCGGTGACCAGAAAAAAAAATTTACTTTTTTTTTTTTTGTTTTTGGGTGAAGGTTTTTGGTTGCTTGGACTATAAAAATGTAATGGTTTTTATGTATATGCGACTATTAATTAATGATCCACTGTTGCATAATTGTAATTAATTATTATTTGCACCTATATATGCTCTATAATTAATTGGGGGTAACTGAGATTGTAAGTTTATTAATTTACTTATCATACGACAGAAATTAGATTTTTTGTTTTTGACTGGCAGTGGGGTTGAGCAGACCAGCTCAACTAGTATCGGGATTTACTGTTCTTATGCCTTTCCTCCTTTGTTTTTCTTAAATTAGTGTTCTGGAAGAGTTTAATGATATAAAGTTTAATTAAAGAAGTACATCTTGGAATTCCTTGAGTTGACTGCATATTTAGGATGGATCGTCTTGATAAGGGGAATTCTAATATCGTTTACTGTTCTATTTTGTAGCACACAAAAAAAAAAAAAAAAAATGAAAACACCATTTTAGTCTCTACATTTTGGCGTTATAGTCAATTTGATCCCTGTTATTTTCAACTTGCATTTAATTTAGTCCTTACCGTTAACTCACTAATGAAAAATGCTTATGTGACAAACGGTTTGCACAGTTGACATGCTTAATATTAAAATATTAAATAAAATGCTGATGTGTCTAAATTGTAGTAGCTGAAGATTGCCACATTAGTGCTTAAATGACAAAAAATTAACCACATTAGCTTTTAAATATATATTTCCTTTTTTACCAATTTATATTTTTTAATTTAAACTTTGATTTTTTTTTTTTTTTTTATAGTAAAACGATAGAAGTATATTAAAGAATAAAGAAGAAAAGAATACAAAGATTTAACACTTGAAGGTTGCACAAGTAGAAAAAACCAACTCAGTGGCTATTAACCTCATGGAAAATTGAAAAAACCTATAGAATAAAGAAGAAAAGTTAAAAAGAAAAAACAAAACTACAAATGTATAAAAAAGAGGATGAGTTCCATAATAGAGCTCATCGATTGTGAAAGGCCGTAGTAAGTCTCTTGTACTCTTGAACTCTTTACTTTTTCGGATTTTTAACTTTTTTTCTCCCACGTTAAAATATAAAAATGCATATGGGGGAATATGCGATTAAAGTAGTTGAACACAATTGGAGACAAAAATTCTTATTAAACGAACACCTCTTAGGCTGCGTTTGTTTTGGCTTCAAATAGTTTCCGAAAATGCTTTTACACCCATGTATGTGTTTGGGTGGGACTGAAAATTTGGTCAAATGGAATTCTATTTCCGCGTGGACCGTAAAATGGGGCCTTTGTGCTGTAAAATGAATTCAGGTTTTATTTTACCTTCAAACCGATTACAGCTCTCACACTCACTCTCTCCAAGCTTCTCATCACACACACACTCCATCACCTTTCCTCTGGTTTTTGTTCATTTTCCATAGCCCAACCTCACCTCACCACCGACGACCTCACCTCCTCACCACACCCACCCTCTGCATAAGCCAATCCACCACACCCACCCTCTGCACAATCCGATCCACCACACCCACCCTCACACCCATAGAGAGAGAGAGAGAGAGAGAGAGAGAGAGAGAGAGAGAGAGAGAGAGAGAGAGAGAAAGAGAGAGTAAGATCGCCCCGTCGAAGAAGATCGTGCCCCGTAGAAGAAGATCGCCTCGTCGAAGAAGATCGCGTCATCAAGCTCGCGATTTCGTCCGATCTCGTCTGATCGCCGTCTTAATCTCCTCGCCCATGACCGTTCTCGTCGCCGATCTCTTTCCTGATCTCTCTTTCCCTCAATCTCTCACTCTTTCCCGATCTCTCTTTCCCTCATCTCTCACTGTTTCTTCCTCAGATTGTGAAAAACATGTTTTTATTTTGATTTTTGGTTGTAAATGATCTATGGATTGAAATTTTTTGTTATAAAATTTGTTTGGGAACTGAGAAAATAGATGAGAAAATGTGTAAAATTTGTAGGAAAATAGCATTTTTAGAACGTTACCAAACACCGTAAATCGTTTTTTGGACTATTTTCCATTGCAAAACCAAACACCCAGGTTTTATTTTACTTACGGGAATTCACTTTCCCCTGCATTCATTTTACACTCAGAATTCAATTTACATTGAACCAAACGCACCCTTAGTCTCTCTCTGTCTCCAAATTCAATGGCTATGGCAGCAACACCTCCACTCTTCGCCTCTTTTTCTTCGTTCTCCACCAACTCCATATCTCCTAATAAACACTCTTTAATAGTATCTTCTTTCTCCGGCCACCACTACTTTATGTGTCGGCCGCCGCAACCTCCGTTGTGAACTCGGCCATGCCCCACAATCCTCCACTCCCTCCAAAACCTTGCCATTTCGGAGGCTCACTCCAATGGGATTCACCAAACCCAGATTCTCCACAACCCAACCATCCAGCACACCCACCACGGTGTCCGATTCATGGCCACAACTCGACCGTGTGATCCAGAAATTAAAAGAGAGGTGGAGATAAAGATAAGTGGTTTCGTAGATCTGGGTAAGGTTTGGGGTTTAGTTTAAATTTGGGATTTGGGTTCTTTGGCCATGAATAAGAGATAACAAAAGATGAGATAGAGATAGAGATAGAGAAATGAAGTCATAGGGGCTGTTTGGATTTGCTGTTTCCATAACTCATAACTCTGATTCTATCACTCATAACTCAAACTGTGGATCTCATTAAGTCTGTTTGGTTTTTGTTTCCAGTTTTTGTTTTTATCACTCAATTCTCTAATTTTTGAGTGATGAATTATGGGAACTGAAAACACATTTTAGGTGTTTTCATTTTCCAAAACTCAGTTTTCAATGGTATTTTCGTAATTAAATACACATGCATGGACCCACCATTAGTGCCTTGTTAAGTCCAGCTCTCCATTTCACGTCCCCACCAACAACTTTTTCCTTCACACAAAAAACCCAACCCACAGAAACTCTTCTCCATTCCCAAATCCAAAGCATACCTCTTCACACTTCATCCTCTTTTCCCAACCACGCCAATTAAGCCCTCACCTCATCCAACCCACGGCGGCCACAGCTTAGACCAGCGAACACAATGGCTAAGTTCTGGGCTTGGGTTCTCTTTTTTTTTTTTCACATTGGGTTTCTGGGTTTGGTTGCATTTTTTTTTTCCATTCCTTTTCACTAGGTTTCTGTTCTTTGCTTGGGATCGGAGTCCATCTCCGACGGCCAGTCGTTTTTGCGAGAGAATCGTCGGTGTGACTTCTAGAGAGTCTTGCAGCGACAGAGATGGATGACTCGACTCGCCAACGGGGTTTGAGTGGGACTTTCGGCGACGGAGTTCGAGTGGGATTTCCGGCAATGGAGATATGATTGTGAATTCCCAGGCGCAACCTTTATCAAGCTCAGAACAATCATAACAGGCGCAACCTTGGGGTTTTTGAGTAAAAAAATAAAAAAGACATTAATTTGACAATATACTCACATGGGTCTTGTTGAGTTTGTGTTTTGATTATAACAGTATATGAGAATTGTAGGAAGAGTGTGAGTGTGATTGTGTGAGAGATCAGAGATGGGTTTTGCTATTTCTAGACAGTTTGTTTGTTTATTTGTTTTTTGATTTGGTGGTGTATCATAAATAAGTATGAATGGAGTTTTGAATTTGGGGTGATGAGCTGCTTTTTCTATTTTGATGGTTTCGGGAGAGTAACAGGGGTGAAGGGGAAATGAGAAAAGAGAAAATGGTGGAGAATGAGTTCCGTGAGTAGGCATAACAGAAGGGTCTGACCACTTTATAGGTATGGGTCCCACAAAAAAGTAGAAAATTTGAGTGATGACAAGTTAAGTGATGGTGCCAAATAGATTTCGTGTAGGGAGTTGGGGTATTTTAAGTGATGAGTAATGAAAATTAAGTGAGGAGTGGTGAGTGATGAAAAAAAAATCCAAATAGGGCCTTAGAGATGAGCTGAAGGAAAACTAAGAAAAATGGATTTAGATGCGTTCTTGTGATACTGTGGATTTCTAAAAGAAAAAGATAAAAGTGAAAAACTAGAGAAAAGGAAAAAAAAAATCGGTAAAAAAGAAAATATATTTTTAAACACTGATATGGCTAATTTTTTTTCCATTTAAGCACTGATATGGCAACATCAGCCACTAATATTTAGACACATCAGCATTGTATTTAATGTTTTAATATTAAGCATGTCAACTGTGCAAACCATTTGCGCCGTAAGTATTTTCTATTAGTGAGTTAATGGTAGGGACTAAATTAAATGAAAGTTGAAAATAACATGGACCAAATTAATTGCTACCAAAATATAGGGACCAAATTAATTGTGACACAAAAATGTAGGAACTAAAATGGTATTTTCGCAAAAAAAAAAAAAAAACCTGTGTTTTTATTTTAGGCGAAAAAGCACTTTTGGTTCGTATATTTTGAGCCGATTCTCGATTTGGTCTCTAAATTGATTTCGCTCCTAGGTCAGTCCCTGATTTTAGAAAATCGTTTTTATTTTGGTCCTTGTCGTCAACCTAGTAACAGAAAAATCTAAGGTGGCAAACAGAGTGTCCTGTTTGCTGACATGGCGCTAATGTGGCCACTAAAATATTATTAAAAAAATTATTTGGCATTTTTTAAATGCCACGTCATATTTAAATTAATAAAATTTAAAAAACAAACTATTTAGTCTCTCAAACCGTACAAGGCCCCTAGCTCCGATGGCCTACATGTGGAATTCTTCCAAAGAATTTACTTCTTGCCAAATGTAGCTGCTGAGAGGAGGGAGGAATTATGCAATGTTGTTGAGTTTCGATCCACCCCAAATCTGGGAAAGTACATGGGATTTCTACTAAAACTCCCAGGTTCCACTAGTCAGGACTTTAACTTTGTGATTGAGAGGGTACAAAGTAAGTTGGCTGGATGGAAGGGCCATTTGCTGTCCTTTGCGGGTTGAGTGGTGTTAACTAAGTCAGTTTTAGGTGCTGTCCCAAGTTATGTCATGCGAGGTGTGATGCTACTTGGTAGGGTGCTTAATTCTGTGGACCGGGTTTGCGGAAACTTCATTTGGAGGTCCACAGAAGAAAAAAGGAAGCTGCATATGGTTGGGTGGGATAAAATCACCCGACCAAAAGGAGAAGGGGGTCTGGGAGTCCCTGCAGCTCGGCCTAGGAACTTAGCACTTGCAGCAAAACTTGGATGGAGGCTGAAGAATGAGAAAGAAAAGAGTTGGGCAAAGATTTTGACCATGAGTATCAAAATCCCAACAGATCGTGCTCTAAAACTTGACATAAAGAAGGGACAGGCCATCTATTAGAAAGGGGCGAAGTGGTTGATTGGGCATAATAGTTCCCTGAGTCTTTGGATTGATAGGTGGCTGGATGCTGGTCCTCTGTGTGAATTAATCCAAGGGCCCCTAAATAGAGATGAAGAACAGCTTCTAGTTAGGGATGTTGTCTCAAATGGGAGTTAGAATCTTCATGAATGTTTTTTTTTTTTTTTTTAACTAATCTGGTCCGAAAAATTAGAGCTATTCCTATTCCCATGTTCTCTAATATGAGTGATAGTTTATCCTGGGTCTCATCTTCATCTGGTAGGTTTGATACAAGAAATGCTTACACTTTGGCCTGTGACAACCCCATCATGCAAAACCCCTTTGGTGGAACTTGGATTTGGAAGGTGGACACTTGGCCGAAGATCCAAATGTTCATCTGGAAGTGCCTTCTCAATAGCATACCGGTGAAGGATGTGCTGCCGAGAAGGGGTATTGAATTGGATGCTAGTTGTGTTTGCTGTGGTGAAGGGCCTGAGACCATTGCACATGTGTTGAGAGAATGAAGATTTGCTAAGAAGCTCTGGGATGAAGCAGGGACCACTAACCACTTCCCAAAGTTTTGTAACATGGAGCTTTATGTTTGGCTTAAAACTAACAGCACCGGTAGTAAGGATTCTGGTATGGACACGCTGCCATGGAGGATCCTCTTTACTTTTGGCATTTGAAACTTGTGGCTCATGAGGAATAAGGCGGTGTTTAGAGAGTTAGCTCCGGGTCATAACACCCTAGGCAACAAGGTATATGGCAGCAGAGTTTTACTTTTGTGCAGGGAAGATTAAAACCATCCAACCAAGGCAAGAAGCAGCGTATTGTTGGGAAAAACCGGATATCAATTGGTTTAAAATCAACACGGATGGCTCAGCCATAGGAAACAAGGGCAAGGCTGGAAGAGAGGGGGGGGGGGGGGGGGTTGTTTAATCCAGGATCACAGAGGAGTTTGGATTTCTGGGTTCGCGCGGCAGCGTGGGGCATTGGGTGACCACAATTTTGGAGGCAGAACTGTGGGCATTGGGTGACCACAATTTTGATTGGGTTGGTGGCTCAAACTGTCCTAACAATTCTCACCTTTCTCTTATTGCGGACTGCAGGTACCTCCTCAATCAGCTATCCCAAGTGAAGATCAAACACTGCTTTAGAGAAGCAAATCAGTGTGCAGATGCGCTTGCCAAGTATGGTGCTCTTAATGTGGAAGACCTGATAATTTTTGATACCCCGCCTAGGGAAATTCCTATGTTGTTGTATTTTGATTTGATTGGTGTGTACTAAGTAAGGCCCCGGCCAAAGTCCTAATTCTTATTAATGAATCCAGTTTACCAAAAAAAAAAAAAAAAAAAAGAATAGCGTAGAGAAACTCAAGATCAGATCTATCTATGTCTATGGACTCATTATAGCGCCTATTTTGAGCATTTTCATGAGGGTAAGTCGTTAGTGTTAATTCTCTTAAATTGTACTTTCTTTATTGTTTTAATTTACTTCTTACCTGCCTTGGTCTTTGGGAATGCTAGGCACAACTGAAAGAGTTTGCTCAAGATAGTCACGATCGGGCATCTGACATTTTAGCGACATTGAAGGCTGGAACTAGTAAAAGTGATGTGGCTGGAACAAGCGCTATGGCCCAGATGGATGAATGAAAGGAGTGGCAGGTGGTTTTCAAGATTTGAATAGTATAGCATATTTTTTTGCAGATTTTTTTTTTTTTGGACTAGAGAATGGTAGGTGGGTTTCATGATTTGAATGCAAGTACCATGTTGTGTTTGAGAATTTACTAAGCACTAAAATTTGAATCAAATTGCATGGTATTGGTGAATTTGCTCTACCAAATTGTTGAGGATTGAATTAAGCATTGTGGATATTTTTTACATTTACTATTGGTGAATTTCCTCTCGTGTTGTCTTCCTCATCATGATCATCTTCTTCTTCATCTTCATTCTCACTGTCCTCATTGTCTCCTACATCCTTGAATTCGTCCTCCAGTACAGAGGGTCATATCAGAAAACAATTCTAATATATACTTAGAATTCAGATGACTAGGACATCTACTCATAAGTCATACCCCCTTCCCATTCTTAATACCCTTTAGAGAGTACTGACAATTACATAATATATCACAACTCAAAGCTTTAAATAACTCTTGCAAACCTCATTTTGTTTTAAATGGCATGTAAGGCATCCACCTTCCTGCTATGTCACCACAATTTATATATTCTAGGAAACATTTATAATTTTCAACAGGTATATACAATCCTTTTCATTTGTAATGACTACAATTCGGAAGTAATGCAATATAGGATAAACCAACTCTTAAAATTTTTTGGCATACAAGAACCACTTAATTTTTTTTTTTATACAGTTTTTTAAATTTATCATGAAAATGGTATTAAAACCTTTAAAAATAAATTTTACATTAACAAATGCCTAAAAGCATCCATTATCAAGACCCTTGAAAATATTCCACCAAAAATGGTGGTCATATAGTACACAGTTTAATGTTTTACCATTGGTGTGATTCCCTAATCATACCTATATGTTACTTGATCCCCATCAATTGTATGAATAGTAACACCTATGTTAGTTATGTACCATAGATTTAAATGCACATGTATATAAGTGCATACTATATTTAGGTGATAATGTGCCATATAGCGTGGAACAATAACTACACAGGTGAGCCTTTTTTTTTTCTTAAAAAAAAAAAATATAGCCCTGTGGCTACATACTATTTAAGTGACAGTGTACCATGTGGCATGGAATAATGACTACACATGTGAGCTTTTTTTTTTTTTCTTAAAAAAAAAGTATGATTTATAGAAAATTATGCAACTTTGAGGATCAATACAAAATTCCACGTTGATAACACCTGAATTTGGCATTAATGATTTATAGAAAATTATTTGCAAGCCCAAAATAAAGAAAAAAAAAAAATCAACATCATATATTTATTAGATCTTTAACGTTCAAAGTAGCTAATCGAGGCAATGCTAGATAATTGAAAGCACTTGATATGAATGGCATCCTCCTATACATCAACAGTTCACATTGGTGACTAAAATGTTGCAAGAAATTCGTATTTTGGAACTTCTAAGATTGTATAGAGAAAATTGTGAACCAATGTTTCATTAAGCCAAACAAGGACAAGGGTCAGGGATAGTTGTCAAATTTTTAATTATTTATTTGTTTATTGAGAATCAGATAGTTGTCAAATTTGACTGCATGAAACCAAAACCTAAAAATAAGAAACCACTTTCCAAATTGAAATTGTAAAATGGACTATTATATAGTCCTCATACCAATATTTAAGGGAACCTATTCATACAAAACAAAATTGACAGATTACCCTAGATAAATCCAATTGATACTGGTGTGCAACAAATTAGATTATCTACTTCAACCTCATGCACCCTAAACCATATAAGTTTCACAATTGATTCTCAAAGAAAAAAAAAAAAAAAAATCAACAACAACAACAACAACAAATAAAACAATCATACATTTTAGTACAACCAATATAAACTTAAAAATTCATTTTTTTTTCTTTATCAAGGAAAAAAAGGGTTACATTTCCTAATTTCCTTTTCATTTATAGTATGATCTATATTTGCTCCCATGGAAATAAAAGAAAACATTGAATATGCCCACCTTACCTTTTCGTCTTGTCATTATGGTTGTGCGCAATTTCCTGCTACTGCTTATTCTTTTTTTCTTCTTGTCATTATGGTTGAGTGCAATTTCTTGCTACTGCTTATTCTCTTTTTTCTGCAAAGACCACTCCAATTTCTTCATCTCCCCTGTTTCTAATATTCTCCTTCAATTCTTTTTGCCTTCCTCCTTACCCTCTCAACATTTGTGTCCACAACAACCTCTCTGATCATCTTTGCCACCTCTTCTCCTTCAAGCCTCCCATTCAAGTCTCTCTTCACTTCTACACCCACACGTAACCCCTCCACCAGTCTAGCATTCACTGGTTGATCAAGGGGCATGGGTATGGCTATAATTGGAACCCCAAACTTCATGCTCTCCATCACATAACTGCATCCATAATGACTCACAAACCCACCAATGCTAGAATACTTTAGTATCTTCATTTGTGGTGCCCATCCCTCCATAACCATTCCCCTATCTCCGACCCTTACAAGAAAACCTTTTGGAAGTACCATTTGAATATTGTCTAAAATCAAGGAACATTCATTGTACTTAATTCTTTTCTAATAAATAGATCCTCATAACTTAACCTTTATATAGACACAGACCATCTCAAGAAAGACTAAAACCAAAATCTTTTTTATCGGGCATTAACATGGAGCCATGTGCATCTAAAGCACCTTTTACTAAGATCAATGTAGTTGTATGTAAATATTTATAGTATCTCAATGTACAGAAAATACAAATAATATAAATAGATTCTACTACAAAATCATGTCATTACTAACGCATTATCAAGAAAGAAACCCAGTTTATTCCACCATTTTATAAAATACCATAATCATATCAACTACTGGGGCCATTTCATATGGTTCACCACCATTATTCAATAATCACCAGGATGACAACTAGAACTGGTGCCTAATCATGCAGACCATAAGAATTTGTTGACAAAGAAGCCAATGAAGAATTAACATGGAGACTTTAGTGACTACTGATAATAGTGGAGAACCTTACTCAAATTGCAATGCATAGCAGAAAAAACTGATTGTATATTCTTTAGAATCAAGGCTTTTTGTTTAGTCAATAAATAGTATCAAACTATACAAACAAAGCAATTCCAGCTAAAAGCTGGATCTGATGTAACTAAAGCAACTATGAAATGATGAGCAAAGAATTACAAGGATAGTAACCCTATGATCTTTTTAGTTGCAGAGATACGCTGTTATTGGCAAGCAAACAGAGAAGGATGTCATACTAATAATAAAGGAACATCGTCAAAGAAAGGCATGTTCTCCTGCTGTAGCTCTTGATAAACCTCTGATCTAGAATTCTTTGGATCAAAAGGCTCACAATCAGGAAGAACTAAACCTTGTTTTATGCGACCCATTCTCCTAGCATGCAGAACTTGCTTGGAAACAACTGGAAGCAGAGTGGTCTGATATTCTCTTAGAGCTGATTGTAAATTTTCTGCTCCACTCTTTGCAAGGCATTTGCCTAAAACTGTTGCATCCAACCAACATTGACATGTTCGTGCTTCTTAGACCATGAGGAGTTGTGGGGTGAGCTGCATCTCCAACTAATACCATGTTGTCCCAAAAGATTTGTTCCAAGGGATCAGTATCATATATCAAATTCAAAAAGGGATCCTTTGTTTCTTGAATGACTCATGAACTCAGGAACCCAAACCTTCTCTGCTTCTTGATGCATCTTCTGAATCATCTCACTGCTCACTTTCATGGTTACTGAGTTTCCCTAAATATATTTTAATTAATATATCAGCTCTAGTTGACAGCACCAAAAAGCCTCAAAGCAAAGAAATTTACCACTGTGATTTCATATATCTATTTTGATTTTTTTTTTTAATGGTTCTATTATGGGTCAAGACCAAAGCCTATCAAGCTGCTATGTCATGGGATGAACAGCATGTTAACAACTATTTAAACCAAGTGTCCCACATGTGCCTAAATGAATGCTTGCCCTTACCCATGAATATAAGCCTTGCTAATTCAGCTTGTATGCCCCTAATCTTATAAAGCCACTAAACCATACAATGAATCTTCTATCACTAAATACCAAAGAAAATTTATAATTAATATATAATTGGATGTAACAAATTGGATGAAAGTAAGCAATCACCTTGAGTTCAGGCTCGGGTTGGTTGACATACCAAATCCAATTAAGCCTTTTGTTTAATTAGAAGCTCGTAAAACACACTGTGGGTGCCAGAACCTAAGTCGAAGTACAAACACTTTCCCAGTTCAAGATATGCCCTATGGATGCCCTCAATAGTTTTTGAATTTTCATTTCCTGAAAAATCAAAAACCCCTCTCAATGCACAATAACCTGAATACCATCAAAGGAATATTTTCATGACCAACTTCAAATCATAAGCAAGAAATCAAGAAAAAAAAATTAAATAAGCAAATTTTCATTAGTTTTTAGTTAGAAACCTCAATATAAGGCCAGGAAGAAAACTCTGGCGGATAGAAGAGAGGCTCCCATCTGCTGCAACAAGTATATTACACACTATTTCAATTTCCTCGTCAGTTTGTAGAACTTTAGCCTTAATCTTGACAGATGTCCTGCCATCAGAAATGCAGAAAAAGAGGAAAAAGTGACCCCATAAAAATACGTTCGGGGGCAACACATTGTGAAGAAGGCCATGGAGATCAGCCCAATGTGCTCCTCTAAAATTGAAGTTAATATCTCTTGTCAGTGTCCAACTGATCATCTTCTCAATATCTGTTGCTTGGTTCTGTTTTCAAACAAAAATCATTAAGGTGGCATGAAAACTAACTGTGTTTTGATTTTGAAGTCCTTTATTTGTCTGTAATTTTTCAGGTGAGAACATTCTCGAATCAAAACTTACATGGTTTATTCTAAAGATAAAGAATCAAAAGGTGGCAGGAGAATTAAGTAACTGCTTGTGGTTGGCATTGCGGAGTTTCTTTTACCTGCTTTTTAACTATTTAACTAATGACATCCTAACTATAGTTACTGTTGATTAATTTTATGACTTGTGATCACAATTCCTTGAATGAACACTGGCAATGAAAGTTTACAAAATTTTAGTTATTTATTTATTAGTAAACCTGATGTACAAACAATGAGCTCCCCTACCAAAATTGATGCAAAACAACAGGCTCTAATACCAAAATTTAATGCAAGACAAAACCAAGAACAGAAATTTAAAAGACAAATAGCATGATTGCATCACCTAAGATTGCCTGATCCTAGACAATCAAGAGAAAAATAAAAGAAGAAAAAATTTACAAAGAATCAGCACTTAGGGGTTGCCTAGAATTAACACCAAGGAAGAAAACTTAGGCATCAGCACCTAAGTTTTTTTTTTTTTTTTTTTTTTCGATAATAAACCATAACTCAATACTTCATACAAAAGATTTTTTTTTTTTTTGGGTTTGTTCAGCTTGCATGTCTAGTATTTACAGAATTTCTGACAAAAAAATAAAGCAATTTTAAGTATAGACGGCAAAGTAAAGTACCAGTACCATGTCAATAGTGAGTGGCAAAGTGGAATGGTGGAGAAGCTCTGGCTGACCAAGCCAGGATTGAACGAGTCTCTGAGCCAGAAGGTCGAGCCTGAGTCCTGCTCCGGTGGGGCTTCCCTTAATGGGTCCGCAAGTTTTGTCAACCACAACAACATCCCACCCAGCTAAGATTAGTGCGTGTACACATGAGATGACACTCCTGCTATGCTTCCTCCCACCACTACTGCTTTAGGCTTCATATCTCTCTCTCTCTCTCTCTCTCTCTGCAGTCTACTTTTATTATTTTGAGGAAATGAATTGGAAAGGATATACTTTTGTTAATCTGTGGACAGAGAGAAAGAGGAGTTCAAAATCAAAAGACAACATCTAATGTTTGATTCACCAACTTCAAGAAGGCCGAAACCCTTTGCCACATATCCTATCCTACAAATAATAAGAGACTTTCATCCAAATTTCTTCTTCTTATTTTACTAAAATTAAGAAAATTTCGAGGAGAAGGTTTTCCAGATTTTTTAAATTAAGGGTATACTTAGTTAATTTGTGGACAAAGTTAAATAATGTGGAGATGAGAAGTACAAATCCTTGTTCATTTACAAAGCGTAAAAAATCTTTACCATTTTGATTATAAAATATGAGAAGTGTTACATTCAAATTATTTTCACAATTAACAACAATTTTCAATGGTAAGTTATTATTAATTCTAATTTAAATTGACTAATGAAATTACTTTTTATCCACAATAACAACCTACTACTTTGTTGTGAAAGTATTCTAAAAATGTTGTGAACATAACATTTTTCGTAAAATATATAAATCAGCATTTCCTTCCAAAGGGTAAAGAATACTCTACCATTTGAACTATAACATTTTCAAAACAAATTCTAAGTAATCCTCAGTTAGAAAACTTTAGGTCAGAGCTTTTGTGTCAAATTGTCATTAGTGTCGTTCGGCACTGATAACCTGGACCAAAGTGTTGTTCAGCACTCCTGGTCAGGAACCCAACTCTCCAGCCCCGCCTTCATTCATCAAGTCAGTTTGAGTTTTTGGTTGAGTTCCTTTCAAACTCCATAGAGACTAAAGTTCTCCTTCATGGCTCTCTCTTCTAATAATTTCTTATGAGGATCTACCATGATGTACTCAACGATAGTTAAGTTTATTTTTAGAGCCAAATCTTCAATTGCTTCTACTTGGAAACTCCAATGACACCCAAACTAAGTCATTCCTAGAAGTATATACCTTCGCTATAAATGAAGTTCCGAATGATTTACTTGAGGGCAATGACTTGAGCCAGGATTAACGACAAACTCATCCAACCCAAATAATTTGAGAGAATCTTGCTCTATTAAAAATCCCAAACAAAAACAAAGTTTTGAAGGAAATTTAACCTGAGTATTTGTCTTTCTATTTTAGCTAGAGAAAAGTTAAAGATATTTTTTAATCATAAATAATTATAGATATATTTTCAAATGTTTGGATATATTAATTAATTATTATGAAAATCAGTGTCACCTGCAAAATTCTAAGCAACAAAAGAATTTGTAAAATCCCACTACCTATAACTACAAACAAGCAGCACATTATATAATAGAACTATGTTAACAATATAGCAAAAAAATACCAATGGTAGGAAGGGTGGTCCCAATCTCTCCCAATTTCAGCTTGTACAAAATGGTAGTCTTGCCCGCTGCATGAAGACCCACCATTAGAATACGCATCTCCTTGGCAAAAGGCCAGCTGAAAAGCTTGGTGAAAGAGAACCCATCTTTTATCTCAAGTTGAATTCCCAAAATCACAAGTCAAAGACCAAATCAACCTAACAAGAAAACACTCATACATAATAATTATCTCATTATAATGATTTTGCAGTAACCTACAGCACGACTTTTATAAACCTCGTTGTATATTTCACAAGACCTATGGGATTATCTATATTATACTTGACCAAATATGACATCACTAAGTTAACCTTGTGTATTTCAAAAAGATTGGTTTTCTTTAAGCATAACATCACTAACTAAAACTAAGAAGCCTAACCTAAGTTAGGCTAGGAAATCACAATCTATATACAACAAAATGAAATTACAAAAGCTCCAAAAGAATCAGCTCTTTGCGTCCATGAAATGTAATCAATCACTAACAAATGAACTATTCAGCTATATGATCACAAGTTGGGAGTTTCCAACTCAATTCATTTACTTTAAATCATAAATGTCAAATTGATTATAGCATGAAGTTAATTTTGTATTGCACTACAACCTAAGTTGCTTCTCTCTTAGACAATTCAAGGAGAAGCACATACAAAATTATCAGCTAACTCCTTGAGTTGATAAACCAACCAAGCTAGACTAACAAAATTTGACTCGAGTCCACTGCACAAAAGCACCACAAGGCTTATAAAAGGGGGAAAAAAGGGAAGGAGTGGGGGGGGGGGGGGGGGGACTCTGTTTCCATAAGTGCAGCTCCAAAACTTAATTTCATTGGAGGGAACATTTATTATCATTAATTCCACTGGCTAAGGGACGTATAACCACACAAAAAATGCCAGATTTTAGAGCAACAATATTTAACATTAACCTTAAATAATAAAAAATTTTGAAACAACTATCCAGAAAAATAGGTTCCAACTTCCAAGCAACAACATGAGTGCACAATGAAATCACAACAAAAGATAGAACAGTTAAAAGTACAAACAATCATGCATACATAAATGAAATAGAAAATCATCTTTAGAAACTATAAAATTTACCTGAAATGATACGCATCTTTTAAAGATTGACATGTGATGGATAAAATATGAAACTTTTCCTTGATGCTGAGAAACTAAAAAACCTTCACACAAGCTTCTGGAGAAATTCTTGAATGTTCTTATCTACTAGATTAGATGACAGCAAGTCCAATAACATGCTTGCAACTGTCACATTTGCTGAAAAACCCTTGTCAACCATTATTTCAAGATATTTAATTGCCTTTGATGTCTCATTATGTTGCATTAACCCTTGGATTATTGTGTTATATGTGCGATCGTCAGGTGAACAACCGCTCCCATCCATTTTCTCAAATATCTCACTTGCTTCTTCTAGCAGTCCCTCTTTGCAAAGCCCTTTGAGCATTATGGTGTAAGTTCGAACATTGGGTTGCAATCCTTTTGCAGGTAGACTATAAAAGAATTCTCTTGCAACTTTAAGATTCCCAACATTACACAAACCGTCAATCAAAATGTTGTAAATCACAATATAGTTGCCCAACGTTTTGTCTTCCATCTCAAGAAACATTTTTGTTGCCTCAACAACTTGTCCATTCTTACACAGGCCGTCCAACAAGACAGCATAAGTTTGGGGATCTGGAAGTTGGCCACAAGCCTGCATTTTATGGAAAAGCTTTAGAGCAGCTTTGTGTCTCTTCACTCGACAAAACCCACCTATAAGAATGTTGTAAGTCACAACATTAGGAGTTACTCCCTTGTTGGACATTTCATTAAAGTGATTCATTGCCACATAAATTTTTTTATTTTTACAAAACCCATTAATCAATGTGTTATAGCTAAAAACATCAGGTGAACAACCCCTCTCAACCATCACGTTCAATGCTTCGATGGCATCGTTCAATTTATTTTGCAAACAATATCCATCAATTAAAGAATTATAAGAGACTATGTCAGGCTCAATACCTCTTTGAATCATCTTATCAAAAACTTTTTTTGCCTCTATCAACATCCCCTCTTTGCAAAATGCGTCCACCAATATGTTGAAGGTCCTCACACTTGGCACGATCTTCCTCTGTGCCATCTCATTCAACAAAGTAGTAGCCTCTCTCCACCTGCCGCAATTGCATAGGCCTTGAATTAAGGTATTGTAAGTGATAAGGTCCGGCTGAATGCCTTTACTCATCATTTCAGTCAAAAAGTTCAATGCCTCAGTTACCGACCTATCCTTACATAAACTGTCAATGATTGTGTTATACGCCCCTAATTTAAGCTCAAAATCTCCTTCTTCCAATTTCCTAAGCAACCCAAGAGCCATATCAGTCTTACCAATCTTACACAGAGCATTTAGCATCGTTCCACAAGTAAATGCATCAGGTTGATACCCTTTCTTCTCCATTTCTTCTACCAACTTCACAGCCCCAGCAATGTTACCTTGAAGACAGAGCCCCTTGACAAGGGTGTTTAGAGTAATAAAGTCTGGGTGATAACCAAGTTTCAAAATTGTTGCCAAGACAGAAAACCCAAAATCTAGACGGTTCAAATGGCAGAAGCAATTAATCAAAACATTGAGAGTAGAAACATCGGGAGAGATTCCGAATGATTCGATTCGTTTAATTAGAGAAATGACTACTGGGTAATGCTTCATTCTTGCAATGCCACCCAACACGTGATTAAAATTGGCAATGGAAGGCAAAGGGCGCATGTGAAGCATTTTATCAAACAGGTCTAAGGCATGATCAACATTCCGAAAGCTTCTAGATCTGCACTGATCTCTAACTGATTTCAAGAATTGATCTTGATTGTGATTGTGATTCTGGTTCTTTTTAGCACTAGCAATACTAGTAGCAGCAACAGTAAGAGAAGAATAACAATAAGAACGAAAACAAGTGTGAGAAGTACGATGCAGCGTACCCATTTTCCTGAAGATCCAGCAAACAACTAGGCAGCCGAAATCAGAACGAAACGATAGGGTTTGAGAATTGAGAAAGAGAGAGATAGAAATAGAGAATCGGTTCGGGTCGGGTCGGTCGGTTTTGAGTGCAGTTTACTTGAACTAAGCTACCGATCAGTTATCTCATGACAGATTTACAAGAAATATCTTGAGTAGATGAGACACCCGAAGGAACAAGGCAGAGGACTTACGGCATCACAAAGAATAGCTCCTTGACCCTGGTCTCTTTCTTTGTCCAGCATTGGGGCCTTGTGTGGAACCGTGTTTTTACCTAGCCCATTTGTCAACCCAAATGGGCCTCGTCTAGTCCATTTTGGACTTGAGGTTTCAAGCCCATTTGCAGTTGGGGAAAAAAAAAATATGTATGAAAAAAGTATTGAACAACAATTATTATCAGCAAAATTTTCGAGTGGTACATGGGTTTTGAAAAGAATCTAGTATTTTTACATAATCAAGATAATTAATGTATTATTTCCTCAAAAAAAAAAATTAATGCATTAACTATTTGTATATTATTATGATTATTTTAATTGTTATCTTTTTGTTGTATTATATTATAATCTTCTAACTCTTTTTTAATTAATGTTTTGTATATTTGTGATATTTTCATCAAAATTATCCATTGTAAAAAATTTATTTATTAGATCCAACTTAAGATTCAATTAAAAACACAATCGTTATAAAATTGAAATATGATAAGAATAAAATAATTTTAAAAGCGTAGATTAATCGAGTCTAAAGATCTTCAAATTCCACCTACCCCTTACAACTATCGAATTATCAACAACAAAAAAAAAAATCACCCAATGATTATAGTTCCAAAGTGTTCGGAATGACTTTATTCCTATAATTATCACGACAATTTAAAACATATATATGCTTGTGATTTTTGGATTGAGATAAGTATTGTACCTAGTGCAATAACTTTCAATAGCTGAGATTGAGAGCTAAAAAAAGAAACTTTCAATCTTAACCATTGAATAAAATAAAGTTAGACAAAGTTAAAATGTTAAAGAGAAAAATGTTGTGAAAGGTAATTAAACAATCGCACTAGCGTCAATACATATCTCAATCTGTGACTTTTAGCTCGCCTCTATAAATAATTCTTTCTAATGAAAGCAAAATTCCTCCCAACTCCCACCATAAATTCAACATAGTTAGGCATGGCCTTGAAATTTGAGGTTTAAACAAAAAGTATTGAATCCAAGTAAAAGTGTTTCTCCTTTTTTTTTTCCCCCTAGAATATCTTAAGAAAACACCTCTTCTATCGACACACATTTATTCACACTTTAATGATTTACACATCTGTAAATGTGTGATTCGATCATATCACTTAGACACAAGCCCACCACTAATATTTACTAAAAAGAAAATCTATTTTTCCCTTGTCATGTATCTAAATTATGTCAAAGAGTGTGGGTCCCAGATTTTTTGCTTAAGAAAATCTTAATCATTTTAAGGCATAGATTATTATTATTATTATTATTATTATTATTATTATTAACCAAAGTGGAAACAATATTAATGAGTGGATTACTAATTTTAGGAGAATATTTTTCACAACTCCACGCCTACCCAAAGTTAAAGCTCCCATGCAAGAACTATATGCTTACTATCCTTAAAGATTGCAATGTTAGATTCTAAAGATTTATGATTAAATGTTTAGAGTCATAATTTGTATATGGTGGCAAACCAAGAACAAAAACATGTCTAGAATAAGTGTTAGACATTGCTCAAAATGCTTCAAGTCAAGTCTCAAGAATATTCAAGCTGTAAGAAAAAGAATTAAATTTCAGTGAAGCTCGATCGATTAAACATCAAGCTTGACCAATCGAAAATCACAGAAAAATAATTTCTGCAAAATTTAAATCAAACCCAAGCCGCGAAGACGTTTAGGGTTTCAATCTAACATTCCTAAGTATAAAAGGAAAACCCTAACTATGTTTTGAAGACTCTTGAAAGACTTGTGAGTTACTCCCATGAGACCTGAGAGGTTCTATACCTTCTAACTCTACAAGTGTCTATCAGAACAAGATTTACAATCAAGTACTGGTGGAATCTAGTTGCTGAAAGATCGACAAGTGGTGATCTAAAACTTTTGAGACTTGTGAGTTACTCCCATGAGACCTGAGAGGTTCTATACCTTCTAACTCTACAAGTGTCTATCGGAACAAGATTTACAATCAAGTACTGGTGGAATCTAGTTGCTGAAAGATCGACAAGTGGTGATCTAAAACTTTTGAACGGGATCTCAAAGTCATAAGCGTGAGAGCTTGTGTGTTGCAAATCCAAAAGAGAAAGAGTTCGTGGATTCAAAGCTTGCACGTGGTCGTGTCAGTATGTTACTACTAGAAGTAGTAATAGATTTAGTGTTAAATCTTATTGTAAAAACTTCAATTCTCTGTTAGTTGATTTGTTTACCTTAAGAATACCTAGGTCAAATCCTCCCTAGGTTTTGCCTTGAAACGGTTCGTTTCATTGGTTTTTCTAGGTGATCATATCTATGTGTCATTTACTTTTCCGCTGTTTGCATGATATGATCTTTCACTATTTAACTTGGATCTCATAATTAACCTAAGTAATCACTTGGCTAATATATTAGGTTAAACAATTTGTTTTAAAGGGTCTAAACAAACAAACATGCAAGATTCTAGCATTGTTGTGCAAAGTGGAAGGAGAGAAAGCAAAATTAGAACTCAAGAAGGTTGTATTTTTGAACACCCAAGATAAGGGAAATGAAGAGAGGAAGGGGTACTTCTCATAAATTATCAATTTGCTCTCGTCCCGTATGTCAATAAAATTAGATCTGGCCTCAAAACGAATCAAAGGCATGGGAACAAAGACAGAACTAAGGAGAATGAAGGCATCGATATCAAGCAATTGGGTAAACAAGTAGCATGTAAAACTTATTTTGAAAAGATTAAACAGGTAGAAGCTTACATAAAAAACTAAGCTTCATAACACAGAAGCCAAATTTTTTCATGCGCACCTTAGCATTAATAACATGCATGCTGTGCTTATTTATTTTCCTTTGCCTTCTGTTAGTTTTAACTCTTAATATATTTCTCATGTTTAATGTTGGATATATGTGGGTTTCGGCCTATTGTTTTTGGTGTTGTACGTGACATTGTTTTGGTAAAAGGCTTCCAACTTGCACATGAGTCCATGATCATCAATAAATGAATAAATAAATAAAATTGTTAGTAAAATTTACACAAAAATGGAGTCATATATGTACTTAATGGTGGCAGTAGTTAACAGAAGGAATGCATGTACTGATCACATTTGTAAACATGGGCAACAAATTGATAATATTAAAATTTTAAGTACCAAATTAAATTAACCACTCAGGAAAATTTTGAAGGACGAAATTGTATTTTAACATAAAAATGTGGGACATTAATTAATTACTTCAGCTGAATTAGAAATAGAGATCCGTGGAATTTTCATTCACAACCAAAAGAATATGTGGTGTCCTGATGTTAGAGTATTGTTAGGGTTGGAATCAAGGAATGGTTAAGATTCTCCATGGAAATTGTAAAGGCAGCAGATGCAGAGCAAGGTGCAGTGCAGAAGACAAAGGCTCATGAGCTACAACGACATGTAGTTCAGTAGCACGGTTGTAAAACTACTTGTAGCTTTGTGTCAGTGATTAAGAGCTGAGTTAGTTATAGTTAATGGACACATGTACAGTCAAGATTAGATCATCTACTGGTTTGTTAATCCTGCTGAAATTACGCAGGTTAGTTAGGATATATAGATTAGCTAACAGAGTATATATGTATTGGGATATTATAATGTATTGATTAGTGTGTGATAATACTAATCGCAATTCTTTTGGATTCTCTCAATTCTCTCTAAGAATCAAGGCTTTCTTTCATGGTATCATAGCCATCAATGGCGTCCTCTGCAAGTTCAACTTCCTCTGCTTCGAGTTCAAGCACAAGTACACACTCTTCAATTTCTACTCATGGAGTTAATCCTTCGTTGCTGCTTCTGTCTAACATGGTGAGTATGATGACAGTAAAGCTTGATTACAACAACTATTTGGTCTGGAGACACCAAATTAAGGTGATTTTGGAAGCTTACTCAATGATCAACTTCATTGAAGACCAGGGGCGTAGCCAAGAATTTTAGTTTGGAGGGGCCGAATAACATATTCATACATGAGGGCAAGACTTAGGTACAGTACTTAGATGTTATTCTTTAAGTTCTCATTTTAAAATTCTGTCATATGGATTTTTTCTCATAAGATAAAAGTGTATTTTTAAGTTAAATAGCCACGTGACTGAATCTTATAAAGGGAACCTATGGAACAGCACCTAAGGTACTGTACTTAAGTTTTGTCCAGTACATAAATACATTTGCATAGCTACATTTTTACCCCCTAACATAAAATTATCCTCTATTTTTTTTTTCATTCAACATTTTGTCTAAATAAAGCACTGAAAAACAATTGGGAACTTAACAAGAGAAAATTGATTTTTAAGTATTGTCGCTCCCTAACGTCACATATCCTCAGTGTATTTTTTTTTTCATTTAATGTTTTGTGACTAACTAATTAAGCATTGACTAACAATTTGAAACTTAACAAAAACAACAAAAATACTTAGTCCCAAATAAAATAAGATAACTTTAAGAGAAAATTTATTTTATTAAAAACTTACTTTTTGAACTCAACAACCAAAACTACCAATTAATTAACTGAGGAAAAAACTAAAAATTTGAAAATAACAAATATTTTTGTTACAAGGTGGATAGTTTGTTGTTCTTATCAACTATTTTTTGGAATCCAACAATTAGTTGCTCAATTCTTTTTTGCAGGGGCTAGCTGGCCCAGCTCTTATTTTTTTGGAGGGGCCAAATATTGATTTTAAGGTCAAATATTTTAAACAATTGCAAACTAGCATACATTATTATGAAGTTTTTTAAAATTTGGGGAAGAGGGGGGGGGGGGGGCATGGCCCCCCCCATTGCTAAGTGTAGCTCCGCCCCTGTTAATGAAGACAATCTTGAAGCTCCAAATTTTCTTCTCAAGGATAGCTCAGGGAATTATACCACTGAAGCTAATTCAGAGTATATTCAGTGGAGGAATCGTGAATAGGCACTAGTCACTTTCATCAATTCTACTCTCTCTCCATCAATCTTGGTTCTTATAGTAGGTTAGAAATCTGGTAGAGGAGTCTGGAAGATCTTGGAGAAACGTTTCACTTATGTTTCTCTACTCACATTCTTTGCTTAAGAAATGAATTGATGAGCCTCAAGAAAGGTTCAGAGAACATGAACTCTTTCTTTCAAAGAATCAAAGAAATTCATGATAAGCTTGGAGCAGTGGCAGTTTGTTTTGATGAGGAAGAGCTTATTCATTTAGCTCTTGAAGCTTTGCCACCAATATATGATGCATTTTGCTCTGCTATACGAACTAGAAGTGATGTGGTTACACTTGAAGAGTTGAATACTCTACTCAATGCTGAAGAAAGATCCATGAAGAAAACGTCTGATCTTCGAGATTAATCTTCTTTTGCTATGGCAGTTAATCAATTCAATCAATCTTTCAGTAGAAGAAGGGGAAAGAATTCCAACAATCATGGTCGTGGCAATGGAATAGGTAATAGCAATGGTCAATTCTCTGGTGGTCAATCTAATCAGTTTACTACTGGTCAGTCTCAATTCCTTGGCCAATCCTACAATGGTCAAGGTCAGTTTTCCCCTTCCCAGCCACAATGCAAGTCTAACTTTCCAGAAGGTCAGAGGCCAGTGTGTCAGATCTGTGGTAAGAATGGCCATACTGCTCTGGATTGCTATCATAGGATGAACTTTGCCTATCAAGTGTTTTGCTACTGCATCTGCTCAGGCTTTGCTTTGGCACCAAAGACTTGGGCATCCTTGTTCCAAGATTTGACATTCTGCCTTAAATGATGTACCTTCTATTACCATTTCTTCTTCTAGTGACATTTGCTCAGGGTGTTTCTTGTATAAGTGCTAAGATGCACAGATCTTCTTTTCCAAAACATGTATCTAATATTACTTTCCTTTGGAATTAATTCACTCTGATGTTTGGGGTCCTACTCCTTCTGTTTTCGTGCTTGATCACAGGTTTAATGTGATATTTGTTGATGATTTTACTTGTTTTACATGGTTGTTTTTGCTTAAACAGAAATCTAATGCCTTTAGTGTGTTTGTTCATTTTAAGTCTCTTGTTGAGAAACAGTTTAATACCAAAATCAAAACTTCAAGGATTGATGGTGGTGGTGAATATGTTAAATGAGCAATTTAACAAATGAGTAATTTTGATCTGTTTTACTTTTTTTACAGATTTAAGCCAAGCATGATAGCAAAGATGGAAAGGTTTTCTGCACGATTAGTAGCTCCAAGAATGCTGGAGCTAATGAAAGTCACTGGTGTGCTGTGTCATGTAATCAAGACATTTCTTGTAAATATTTACGGAACAAGGACTTGGTGTAACAAGTAGGAAAGGTCTTCTTGGTCATGCTCATGAGTCATGCCTATCAGTTTTGTGGCTTCATCCTCTTGGTTCTGTTGGGCTTTATGGAGCCTAGTTGTGTTTGATCTAATTGACGACCTGACTCGACCCGAATAATATTGCATGGTTTTTAATGGGAGATATTCTGAGGCTTAGTCCATGGAGAATCTTAACCATTACAAACATCAAGACAGACCAATTTTTTTTTTTTTTTTTTTTGGTTGTGAATGAAAATTCCACAAGTGTCTATTTCTCATTCAGCTAATGTATTCCCACACGCTTAGGGCTTGTTTGGTATATGAGTTTAAACATTTTTTTTAGTTTTTAAACAACATTACACGTATTTCTATACACTTTTTTACCCATACGTATTTCCAAAAAATACAAACAACGTTGCCAAACGGCCCCTTAGGATTTGAGATGTTTATTTTTATTGATGGTCATGTGCAAGTTTTTTTTAGAGATAGTTTCAATCGAGGACGGAGTCAGGACCTGGAGTTAGGAGGGCGACTTTGATGTTAACTGTGTGCAGCAGCTCTGGCCTCTAACTCTACTGCTTAATCATTGAGAATTTTTTTTGGTGTCTTTGTTGTGTGCGTGCTAGATAAGGAAAAAATTATTTTGTTTAAAACTTTTTAGAGGGCCAGGTTGTTTGTTTTGTGTAAAATAGGTTGATGGGACTTTTTTTTAATAAAAAAAAAATTTATTATTGGTAATTTTTGTTGTTGAGCTAATTTTTTTGGAATTATATATTTTATTTTAAATTTAAACTATTAATTTTTTATGGCCTTAAAAAGGTGGAAAATGCTAAAGTTACAAAATTTTGAGGGGGAAAACATGGACCAATAGATTAAGAAAAACTTGCTAAATCAGCCTAAAGTACAAAAACAAATTGTGGTGGAACATATCTTCGATGAATCAAATTAATTCAAATAATGAAAATCTTCATATCGAGGCAGCTCTAAATTTCTTAAGCATCTAAAGACTAAGCCTTTTTATTGAAACCACAGAGAGAAAATACATCAGATCTTTATGCCAAGCCAGAAATATGATTGCTGAATTAACGAAAATAGTACATTAAAGACATGATTTCTGAATTACACAAATTATTTGCTCCAATATAATATATCATAAACTTGACAAACTATGCTGGCTACCTTCATAAAAAGTCATCAACCTTATGCACCTGTGGTAAAGGAAGATAAATTTCAATGAATTAGAATAATAAAAAGCTTTGAATTTCTAAAAATGACGTTGTAGTGACTTGTGCCTAAGCTGTTCCCCTACAATTAAAAGATATTCATTAAGCCATTACCTGCAAGGCTACAATTTAATTGGTAAATTAAGTATCAATTTTTTTTACACCTTTAAGAAAATTTAAAATGCAAGAAAGTTAATTTGTGGAGTTTTGAAATCCAAACTCATTTAATATTTACTAAATTACACCAACCTTCCTTAAAGTTTTATGAAATGACACTCCCCTTCTTATGTTTTATGAAATGACATATGACACTCATTCCTTAAGTTTTATATAAATAAATGTAATAGTTAATACATATCTCAAGGGAGGGGAGTGTCATTTTTTCCAAGTTTGAATAAGAATATATTTTTAAAATGAAATATTCTATTAGTGAAATCATAGTTTGAGAGGCATGGACTTAGCCGTTGCATTTATATAAATCTCAAGTGAGGAGTGTCATTACAATAAATGTCAATGGAGGGTGGTGTACTTTACCCTTTAATATTTATGGAATTAGCAATCCATTTACTTAGAAGATATCATCCACATCCATCATAATAAATACCTAATACTAAAATATATAGTTCTACATACAAACACAATCTAGATTTTCTTACAAAAACTTAATATTAGTTCAAATGTAAATTTCAATGAATTCTTAAAAATTTTTTGTTAATACCTTTTGTTGAAAAATGTAAATGTGAAATAAATTTATTGCATCACAATAACAAAAATTAATTTAATGAATCAATCAAGAATGAACTATTTGCATACTCTTACCAAGTAACATCCTTGCAAGACATTTTGGAAAAATTACACTTTACCCCCTAAATTATATCTCCTTTTACAAACGGACTTATGATGCAACTCTATTCAGGTGTGTTGATGTAGCAAAGGCAAACCACCTAATGCAAGAGCTACATGAAGGGCTAGTAGGAGCTTACAACAATGGACCTGCCTTTATGAGAAGGATTATAAGAGCATGATACTATTGGATGATCGAGGAAAGCGAATGCATCAAGCATGTGCGGACTTGCCATAGATGAAAGGTTTACCAAGAGAGAAAGAACGCACCACCATAACCCCTGCATTCCTTGGCCACACCTTGACCTTTCTCAACATGGGGTAAAGATTTCATTGGAGCCATCTCACCAAAAGTTGCAAATGGACATGAATATATCTTGGTAGCAATAGACTACTTCACCAAATGGTTGGAAGCTATGTCTTACAAGAACATTACCCAGGCGGTAGTAGCTCGATTCATCGAGCAAAACATCATATATTGTTATGGTATCCCAGAAGAGATCATAACTAAAAACGACACCAACTTGAACAGAAGGGAGATCCAACAACTCTGTCAGCAATACAAGATAGAGCATAGGAACTCCTCCCCATACTGTCCTCAGATGAATGGAGTGGTGGAAGTTGCCAACAAGAATGTGAAGAAGATACTGGCTAAAATGATTAGTACCTACAAAGATTGGCATGAGCTACTGCCTTTTGCACTCTGTGCCTATCGCATTTCTGTCAGAACATCCACCGATGCAACCTCATATTCTTTGGTATACGAGATGGAAGCCGTGTTGCTAGTTGAAGTCGAAGTGCCATCTCTCAGGATATTGGCTCAAACTAAGCTTGAAGAAGCTGAGTAGGTCCAAGCCTATTAAGAATAACTAAACATGATTGATGATAAGCGCAAAACTGCCATGTGCCACGGACAACTGTACCAGCGAAGGGTAGCCCATGAATTTGACAAGAAAATTCATGCTTGACACTTCTAAGAGGGTGACTTGGTGTTGAAGAAGAGGAATACCGCTTTGCCGAAGCCAAGAGGGAAATTTACCCCCACCTATGAAGGGCTATATGTTGTCAAGAAAGCTTTTTTAGGAGGAGCCTTGATTCTGGCTGACATGAATGGAGAAAAATTTTAGATGCCCGTGAACTTAGACAATGTAATTCACTACTATGCATGAAAAAAAAATGGTAGATGGAAAACCTGAAAAGGTGGTCAACACAAAAGGAAAGCTAAAAAATTCAGAGTGAGGGAGCCTACTAGACTTAAACCTAAAAGGGCAGTCTAGGCAAAATTAAGGCAAAACAAAAGTAGACGCAATGTCTTGAAATACGTAATGACTTAATCCTTCAAAAAAGGAGGTACGAAGGTAGCCACATCGGCCCAGTCATAACAAAAACAAAAAATATACATACCTTGGAGGAATAAGGTGAGGCGAAGGGGTAAAGATCTTGTTAGGGTCAAATTTTCAATGTAATTGACTAATCCTTTGACAAAACGCACTTTACATGTAATTGGGTAGATCAAAGTTGGGTTTAATATATCAAGAGAAGTAAGTTGTTCAAATATATCAAGTGGTATCTTTAAAGACAATGACAGGCCAAAAACGTATTAACCCCTTGTGATGAATTAATTGATTAATTAGCCAAGTTTATTAATTAATCAAATTAACATGCAAAGTGCATGGTAGCACAAACAAATCACCAAATAACTAAATGCAGCGGAAATTAAATTTGACATGGGTGATTTGTTTACGAATGGGGAAAACCACCGGGGAAAACCCCACCGGGTAATTTTAAGGTCACCACTCCTGAGAATCCACTATTATCACAACAAGCGGTAACAAGTAAAGGAATCCTAGTACCTTATACCAACCTACAATTGAACCTTTACCCCAATACTCAATTGGACTTGTTCTGTAGTGACAATCTCTCCTTTTGATGCACAGCTCCTAGTACATGACTAACCAATTTGATGCGCAGATTCTAGTACACGGCTTACTCCTTTGCACGAATCCTAGTACGTGACTAACTCTACAGCAACCCTTTAATTGTTGTTGTTGATTTGCAGCAGTTTCACATAGAAACATCAATAAGATCTCCAATGTTGGTACAAGAGACTTTACTTGGTTACAGAACTCAAATGTGTACAAGAAACGCAGCAAGAACTCTTTCTTCTGTAGGAGAAGGCTAGGTTTCAAAAAGAAAACCGTATGAAACTATCTAGGGTTAGGTTTTTCTTTTTCCACCTCCTTTAAATAGGAGCTTAATGGGCTCTCCTATTCCAAATATGTTCACACAAACCTTGAGCTTTCCTAGTCCAATAAGAATTATACAAACCCATAAACAAATAGTCTTTTAGAATAAAAACGTTGTTGGCTATAGTCCAAATTCCGTAAGCTCGATAGATCAAGACATGTGTTGAGCTTTAATGAATCTTGACAAATCGAGCTTCTGTCGAAGAGGTATTGAGACCTGCAGATTGCACTTTTCTTGAGCAATTCTTGAGTAATCTTCATGTCTTCAATTTAACCACTTGTAATGATCATCTTGAACCTACTTAAATTTACTCAAAAACAAGTAAAGTGTATTTTGTCAAAGGATATGTCAATTACATAAAAATATGGCCCTATTAGACAAGAAAATTGTTTCAAGAAACAAGTGAAGAAAAACTGATTCATTAAGTCTCGACAGAAGCTCGATAGATACCGCTATTAATGAAGAAGCTCGACACAAGCTTAACATAAGCTCGATCTATCGAGATCTATGATTTTAGAATTTCAAGATCTAAAATTTGCCCGTGATGACTTATTTGATTAGGGTTTATTTTGATTTAGAGTTACATTTTTGGTCCAGCACCCCCATCACTTCTCTTCAACGGTGTATTCGGAATGTACACATGATTTTTTTGGAACTTCCCACCTGTGCTTTTATATATATGTTTCCTTAAATTTTAAGTTAATTAGTTTATTTAGTCCAACTCAAGTATGGAATAACTTTTTATTTAATTATTTATTGTTACTATTACAAGGATAGATTTTGTAGCTATTTGACTCCTGGGCTGTACATGAACCACTAACAAATGCAGAATCAAGGATTGATTCGTTTTGGTCCAAACCTTCATTTTTTTAGTTTTAAATTTTCACTAAACTGCTGCATTACTTTTTACACAATTCAACCCATATTTTCAATGTTTTCTTAGGCTTTATTTGCAGTATTTCTTTCATCTTTCTCTGCTGCAATTTAAAATTGCTATGCTTGTTTTTTTTTTTTTTTTGAGCAATTAGAAATAATGGCTGCAATTATATGGATTGTCCTCTTTGCAATTTCACTAAGAATAGTTAGGTATACAAAAGTGCTCACCACAGCCAAGAAAGAAAACCAAAAATACATAAACTGATTCCAAAACAGAAGTGAAAGTGTAAAACTTGAAACTAAAATCTTATGAATTGTGGAGCTAAGGAAGATGTTTTGCATAGACCGTGCACCTGTAGAGCAATAAAAGATAGAGCACACCAGTTACACATCACACGCATGATACAATGCACTTGAAATTCCACTAGACATGAATTGGATCTTACCTTCTGTTGTAGGACTTTAAAAGTAGGAAGTAAGGCTATAGTATTTGATGCAAGAAGAAAAATAGTTTGCAATATCTGCTTTAATGGTTAAGAGATGTCATTTTTTGGTTTCACATGCTAAGAAAACCAAAAACCAGATCAGTTAGATGATTTCATTATTTGGTTTCAACTGAAATCTTTGAACAATGGAAGGACATTCTTAAGTAAGTGAAAAAAAAGTTGTTCCAATAAATCATTGAGGATGATTTTGAGATGAGAAAAGTTGCATAGATCACTATTATCCATAGAAACATCATTCGAAGTTAAATTAAATTAAAGGGATTAGATATATCATAGTCTCTAAAGAGAATAATTGCACAGATCACTATTACCCATAGAAATCCTTGGCATGTTAAATCAAATTAAAAGGACGAGAAATATCATGAAACCAAAAAGAACCCCTTCCAACAAAAAGATGACTCAATTTTACATTTCTCTGGAGAATGTGAGAAGGGCTACAGTATTTCTAATTGAGTTTGATATTGATTCAAAATTTTTAATGTTTCATTCATATAAAACTGCCATGTTTTCTGAATTTTTGATAATTATAATTAAATATATGACATAGAATCACATGTTTTATAGGATCTCAATTTCTAGCACCTCATTTATATTGACTCTTTTCAAGAATTCTGTATTTATAATGATATATTTTCCCTCACATATTAATCCAGATAAGTCATCCCTGACATATAAGACTTTTGGCTACTATTCGAGAAGAACTATTGAATTAAATTGAAAGATTAGGAAAACCTAATTTTCCTTTGTAGCTATTATTTAGTTCTATTATTTAGTTTATAACTCTTTGTCCTTTGTTAATGCTTGATTAAAAAAAAGTAAAACTGAAATAGTTTTAAAGATTATCATATATGGAATCTTTGATTCTAGAACTAAATGCTAAAACTTATTTCTTTTTTTTACCATGATATGATAGCAAAAAAAAAAAAAAAAAAAAGAAGGAAAAAGCAAGAGAAGCACACCTAAAAAGACAAATGGTGATGTTTGAGAAATGATCCAAAAGAAAATGGCATGAAAGAAAAAATAGTTTACAAAATAAACATACCCAAGCTAGGAAATTCAGGGGAATGGTTATTGCTAAAAAGAAAAAGAAAAAAAAAAAAAAAAAAGAGGGATAGAATGGCATTAACTCATGACTGCTCTTTGCTGCATTCACCTAGTACAAGTATGAACTTTTATGCATCAAGAGGTCACTTCTCTTTCTGCCACTCTGTACTTATTAGTTCTTTAAACATTTGTTTTTAAAAATTTGAAAATAAAACTTTCAATTCACATTTGATTATCAGATATCGATGTTGACATGGGCCATTTTTTGGAGAAACTAGGTTGAACGTAAGTATAGATGATACTTCGGTAGAAGATGGGCTAATTGTTGTGCTGCTCCTCAAGGAATCCATGGATCAGAAAATGAGTGGTTGTGAAGAATTTCCAAGTAAATGAATTGACTTAAATTTACAAGAAAAAAAAAAACTTGACTTCCATTTTTGTTCATGTTATTTATGTTCCCATATTTAAGAATTCATATAGGAAAATTTACCGAACCTTGGAATTTTGGCCCACCTTATGTATGTGTGTATTGTGGTTCAATTTTATGGTATGAAGAGAGAACAATAAAATCTAAGAGGCCTAGGAACTCAAAATTCTCTCTATGTTGTATCTATTTAATTGTTAGTCTCTATCTTTCATACTATTGAATACTTTGTTTTGAAGAGTTATTTTGGAACTCCGTGCATCCATCTTAATTTCATTAATTTTTTAATATAGGCTCAGGTTGTTGTTGTTTTTCCTATTAAATAAGTAGTGTTGTACTCAAAGTTGTTGGTTTGTAAGTGAATGGTTTGATTTAAGTTCTAATTTGAAGATTTTATTGATTAAGGTAGATTAAGATCTTTTTTTCATATTTAGGTGTGGGTAGACTCATTACATGAATTTGAGTGTCTATGTGCTGAATTAGCAACATGTGGAGGATTTTTTTATATTATTTTTAAAATGTATTTGAATAATGGTAATTTACACAATCTGTTTAGTGCACATTTTTTATAACCTGTTTTTTTTCTTTTTTTCTTTTTTTCTTTTCTTACATGCTTGCTTTTTGTTTCCTTTAAAAGGTTGGATGGAATGCCATGTTGTCTTTTTTTTTTTTTTTTTTTCTTTTTTTTCCTCCTTTGATGGAATGCCATGTTGTCTTTGGCAAGGTGCTATATGGGATGGATGTCGTCTACAAGAGTTACGTAGAAGGATATATTTAGTTATTATTTTGGGATGTTATTCTATTTGGTCAAAGAGAACTTTTAAATCCTCTATTATTGTTGAGATTTGCAGATTGTACATATTTGTTTTACTGTGGTTAAAAAAAGGTTAATTGATACATTTCTTAGAGATTATTATTATTGTAGATGTTTAAATGAAGCAGCGCATGAACACTGACTGAACCCTACTGAATTGTTATAGTAATGTTAACTATTGCCTGTCCAATTTTATTCATAGTCTCTAATTTCAATGTTTTCTCTATTGTACATTTTTCCTTATATGTGGATAAGATATGCCAACTGAAGAGTGATAAATAGTATTGCTAACATATAATTTATAAGATTCCCAATTGAAAATCAATATTTTAAAGAAAGTTTGACTCTGATGAGAACTATTTTGGTACTTATTTTTTCTAGCTATGATCACACATGTTTGGATTGTGGGTCATCTTTGTTTACGATAGGTTTCGTTCCTCCACAACGCATGTCAGTACCATGTATAATATTTTTTTTACATCATTTTACAATTGTGAGCAAATTTAAGACGCCAACGATATTGAAATTCTTAAGATATCCTATAACGCCAAAGTAGGTATCTTAATTCTTTAATTTTTTGGTGGTACTTCTAAATAAGTTGGCTTACTGTCAAAATGATTGGATATGGAATTTTATGGTTCTATTTTTTCTTTAATTCTTTCATCAAGATAATGTTCAGTTTTATTTTCATTGTCCAAGCATATATACTCTATTTTGTGACTTCATTATTCCACTCTAATATGAATGGGAATATTAAATTAAATAGTTAAAATTGAGTTTGGTGTTAAACAAAGTTCGAAAGTATTTTTACGGTTCATTTGTTTAAACACAACAAGCTTTTTTGGATTTTAGATAATTATAATTGTTAAGCTAGTATACGTACAGTAAATGAAATTTAGTTTCCAGAGCTCATCCATTCTAAATACCTTTTTTTTTTCACATGTTTTTGTAAAAGCAATAAAGGCAGATAAGAAAGATTATGATTTCTACAAAACATATAAAGGGTCATTCATTGTAATAGTCATTTAAGCTATTTTGAAAATTTATAAAGGTAACATTTCACTGAAATAAAAGACTTGGAATGGAACTTAGAGACAAAAGTATCAATTGTACCTATACAACTTAAAAAATTTATAATAACCTTTACGTTTCTTTAAAAAATTTCTTTTTTTGATTTCACTTCTTTGTATGGACTACTAATTACTACCAGCTACCAAGTTCAAAGTTAGTGATTGATAAATCACGTAATAACCTTAATGCCGTGACTGACACGGTGAGAAGCCTAATAGCAATTGGGAAAATGCGTTGAGAAAACTACTTCATAAATAAATAATTAAAACTACTTCTTCTCCAAAAAAAAAAAAAAAAAAAAATCACATTACACTAATATCATAAATTTCATCAATGATTATTTGGATTGAGAGAGAGGGAGGGAGAGTAGAGTAGATTTAGCACAAAATTAGCTTATTTTTAGCCAATTTTACTCTACTTCCCTCCACTCTTCCTCCTTTCCCCCCTCCATCTGAACAAGGCCATTAATCTTCTACTTCAGTAACAAGTTCTTCTACAGAAGAGTTTTCTACTGAGAGGGCTACCTATGAGTTCCCTATGATGATTAGTAAAGGATATAGTACACAAAATAAAATGAAACTACATGGAAGAAGAAAAAATTATTTCTTGCAGGCGAAAGCTTACAAGGACATAGTAGCTGGACATGGAGGAATAGATACTTCAGTAATTCCTTCTAACATCAAGACTACACTTTTCATTGTAGGACGAAGCGCTGGTTCATCCTGAATACACCAGAGTGCCACCTTAACCATATTTTCCACCATGGTCTTATCTGCTTCTTCCCCTCTCAAAATCTTGTGCAACTCCCTAGCAACAAAGCATTTGTAAATCCAAGTAGAAAGAATAATCTCTTCCTCGTTTGATACATCTAGCTCTATGTTTCTTCTACAACATACAATTTCCAAGAGCACTATTCCATAACTGTAGACATCTGCCTTGACTGATATTGGCGTGTTCGTCAGCCATTCTGGTGCTAAGTACCCTCTTGTCCCTCTGGCCCCTGTGAAGGTCCTCGTTTGATCTGCCATTAAAAATTTTGCCAGCCCAAAGTCAGAGATTTTAGCTGTCCAAAAATCATCCATTAATATGTTTTGAGGCTTTATATCACAATGAATAATTGGGGCTTCGCACTCTTCATGTAGATAGAGGATCCCTCTTGCAATATCTTGTGCAATTCTCACTCTCTCATTCCAATTTGGAGACGTTTGGGCTTTAAAAAGATGATCGGCAAGGGAGCCATTGCTCATGTATTCGTAAACCAGAAGCCTTTTAGTGTCCTCGGCACAATAACCAAGCAAACGAACTAAGTTCCTATGGTGGGTTCTCCCAATTGCTCGCATCTCTGAGCGGAACTCCCTTTCGCCTTCTTCAACTAACTTCTCTAGTCTCTTTACTGCAATTAGTCTTTTACCTCTGTAGAGTGCCCCTTTGTAAACTGCTCCAAATGAGCCCTTACCCAATTGTTCTTTGAAGCCATTTGTTGCTCTTTTGAGCTCATTATATGAAAACAATCTCAACGTGACCTCCTCATTCAGGCCAAAGTTTCCATTTTCTAACAGCCTTTTGTTCCATAAAACTCGGCTTTTGAAAATGAGTAGGCCAGAGACTGCAAGAGCAACACATGACAATACAGTACAACCTAAACTCACAAGGAAAATTTGCACTATAGCTCTTTTGCTTGTGATCACGATCACAGGTGGTTTCTCCATAATAGGCTTGTCACTTTTAATGCTTCTCATGCTCACCTTGAAGAGAGCCGTATTCCCTTCTTTGATATCTCTTCTAACATATCTTAGAGGAAGCTTTTGTTTCATACAGGAACCACTCTTGAAGAGTGCCGCCCCACAATCACAGTCTTCCAAACAAGAATCGCTGCATTCTTCAATTGTCATTGGTGACTTAACATAAGGACGATCTCCCCACATTAAATTGTCCATGGTAGTGATGTTATAAAAGGAGGCATTTTCTGTCCCAACTCTACACCCTGCTTCTGAAAAGTTTCTCTCACAGCCATTACGATTCACATCTACAAAATCAGTTCCAGGAAGGCATATACAGTATGGTTGGTCGTCATTCATTGTACAATAGCTGTTGAAACCACAGAAACTTTTCACATGACATGGATCGTCCAATGCTGACCACAACTGTGATACTGTGAAGTTGCGACTTTCATCATAGGCATGAGAATAAAGCCGGAAAATCCCATCAAAATCAAGAGTTGCACGATAAATTGTATTATTCTGGTTGCTCGCCGAAGATAAGTCAGGATTCAAGTCATCAACTATGTTTAGAGTAGTGCCGTTGACGATAAGCAGACTGCCTGTATTATTGAGATAAAGGTGAAACTTTGAACCATGCCCGAATGTCTGTGTGTTCCAGTAAGCATCACCTGGAGTGTCTCCAGTGTTTACTGGGTATAAAACAAGGTTTCCATCATCCTGCATCTTGAGATGAAACTGTCCGGTTGAGTGGTCATTCTTAGTTAAACCAGAGAATAGTTGATATCCAGAGAACAAAATCTGACCTCCTAAAATGGTATCGGTAGGAAAATAAAAACTCTGCCAAATAATCTTGGAATCCTTGTCATAAAGCACAAAATTTCCAGAGTCAAGCATGGAGGCATAGGAGGCAGAATCTGTTGCATTAGCAATGAGTTTCTCTTGTCTTCGCTCAGTCCTCAAAAGAAGCTTACCATCTTCAGTGAAAACCAGCATTACATTCGAGGCGAATGGTGGATGATCACGAATTGCAGTCCACACTACTGTCGTATTGTCTCCACTGACCAACCAAATTCCAATAGCAAAGCCACTGCCTTGCCTATAGAATCCAAAAGCAAATTTTTGACTAGGGGAAAGCCATGAAGTGGGCTGAATTATGGGGGAAAGAGAGGAGCCCAAGGCTATATGGCTAGATTGCTTTGGTACAGCTCTCATACCTATAAAGGATGTGAACAACAGTAAGAAAACAATGGACATGGAAGCCATGGGAGGGGATGAATGAAGAATGGTAGTGTTGTTGTTTTCAGTATTCAACTAATAGGTAAGATGGATAAACAAAGACTTTTCAGCGCTGTCATATTTCACACCTGCTTTATGGAGCAAATGCATGGTCGACAAAATATCACACATTTTTCTCGTTGACTGAAAGGACAAGTCTTCCTTGACACTTGATTTAGAACGGAGGATAGAAAGTGACGAAAAAAAAAATGTGAGCAAGGTGAAAGAAAAATGTAAGTTTTTAGATCTTATAAACTATGTTGTTTAACCTAATTAATTAACTAAGTGAATACTTAGGTTTATTATTCAAATCTAGATTAAAACAAACAATCATATCATACAAAACAGCAGAAAATTAAAAAACACAACGATATGATAATCCAGAAAAACTAAACCTATAAAAAACCTGGAGAGGATTTAACATAGTAATCCTCAAGGTAAAACAGATCCACTATGAAAGAATTGAAATTTTACAATAGCGACTTAGACCACTAACATCCTATTACTACCTCGAGTAGAAAACTTACTACCACGATCACGTGACAGCTTCGAATCTATAGACTACTTCTTTCTTGGATTCACAACAACCAGAAATACTCCCACTCGTGTTTTTCTTTAAACTTTTTATGCAGCAACTGAAATGATCATCAAGCTCTCGACATCAATCTCAATCTTGAAAACTCTAAGTATGTATGAAGGCAAACACCTCTAGTTCTCTCAAGAGATTCACACACACAGCATAAACAACAACTTTAAAACGTGGATAGGGTTTTTCCTTTTATACTTAAAACAAAACATAAAACCCTACACGTCATATGGGCTTAGGCTTGAGTTGGAAAATTCTACAGAAAAACAATTTGCACGAGTTTTGATCGATCGAATCTAATTTTCGAACAATCAAGCCTTGCAGAAAGTGAACAGTAATTTTCTACAATTACTTGATTTCAACTTTACATTAAACATATTTTGAGCAGCCTAATTCTAAACTCTAAATTTTGATCATGGTTTGTCAACATTACACATTAAAGTTATAATACATTTACATCCTAAATCCTTAGAACCTAACCAAAAAAAAAAAAAAAAAAGGAAAGAAGAGATTAATGTTGATAGACATGTCAACTTCAATATTTTGATCCGACCCTCAAACTGAAATTATTTTCTTAGAAATGGTATAGTTATTCATACAAACTAGCACAATTCATAGTTATGCATACGTACAAATGTATTTAAGTACATGGATGCATATGAATAAGCTGAAAAGATTTTTAAAAAAAAAAAAGCCTAGAATACTTCATTTCATCAAATGACAACAGAAAGAACTGGAGATGGAGGGACTGGAATATTCATTGTCCCTTCTAACATCAAGATTACACTTTTCATTGACGGACGCAAAGCTGGATCTTCTTGAATGCACCATAAACCCACCTTCACCATTCTTTCCAGTGTCATGATGTCTACATTTTCATCTTCCACAAGTTTGTCCAACTCTCCAGCCATATAGCAATTATATACCCAAGTAGAAAGAATTATCTCATCTGCCGTTGGAACATTTATTTCTATACTGTTTCTACAACAAACTATCTCCAAAAGCACAATACCAAAACTATATGTGTCTGATTTAACAGATATTAAGGCATTCTTTTGCCATTCAGGTGCCAAGTACCCAGCTTTTGCTTCAATTCCCGTAGTGGTTCTTGATTGATTTGGCACTAACAGCTTTGCCAACCCAAAATCAGATATCTTTGCAGTCCATGTATCATCCAAGAGTATGTTTTGGGGCTTTATATTGCAGTGGATGATACGAACTTCACACTCTTCATGCAGATAGAGAATCCCTTTTGCAACATCAAGGGCAATTCTCACTCTTTCTTTCCAAATGGGGCGCATCTCAGCCTTGAAGAGAAGATCTGCTAATGAGCCATTACTCATGAATTCATAAACTAGAAGCTTCCTAGAGCCCTCAATACTAAAACCAAGTAATCGAATCAAGTTTCTGTGATGAGTTCGTGCAATTGCAGTCATCTCAGCTTGAAATTCCCTTTGCCCTTCTTCCACAACTTTCTCTAGTCTTTTAACAGCAATAGCTTTGTTACCTTCAGATATAGTCCCTTTATAAACAGCTCCAAAAGAACCCCTACCTAACTCTTCCTTGAAGTCATCTGTTGCTTTCTCAAGCTCGCTATAAGAAAATGATCTGAGAGTTAACTCTTCAGTTAATCCCAAATTTGCATTTCGCAACAGCCTTCTATACCTGAAAAGTTGACGCCTGTATCTGAAGAAACTATAGATTGCAAAGACGAAACAAAAGCATGAAATGGAACCCAAACTTATAGAAAGAATCAAAATCAGACTTCTTTTGCTTTCGTTCAAGACTGTTGGAGCTAATGGGGGATTATGGTCTGGTAATGGTATTCTGAGATCATCCCTTATCACCTTAAAGAAGGCAGTAGATGAAAAATTATCACTTACTCTTCCATATCTTAGTGGAAGCTTAAATTTGGTACACTTATCACCTGTATACAATACCGCCCCACAATTACAATCTCCCAAGCAAGATTTGCAACAATCTTCCTTCTCCATTTGTACCACCGAGTAAGGATAATCACTCCACCACATATTCTCTAAAGGAATAATACTGTACAACATTGATGGATGTTTACTGCGTCTGCAACCATCGTCACTTGAGTTCTTGTAACAGCCCAGGAACTTATTACTGGCGTTAATGAAATGAAATCCAGGATAGCATTTACAGACAACTTTGTTGCCCATGCCTGAGCAGTAACTGTTGAATCCACAGATACCCTTGACTTCACATAGGTTAGACAATGCCGACCACTCCAGCAACACATCAGAGCCATTACTGCTCTCAAAGCGGTATAAATACAATTTAAATATCCCATCTGCATCAAGTGTAGCACGATGGATAGCAGTCCTATTCTTGCTAGGATAGGAGCTATTTGCCAAAATGTGTACACTCAAATCACCACCACTAAGGAATAGAATGCCCATACGACTAAGAATGAGCTGTACATTGGGACCGGTATTAGGAGTCTTAGATGACCAATAAGCGTCATCTGGTTCCGCCGAGCTATTTACAGGGTAGCCAACAAGGTTTCCATCTGTCTGCATTTGAAGGTAAAATCTTCCGCTTGATTGGTCTGATGTAGACACGCTAGAAACCAGTTTATGCCCAGAAGAAAGATTCTGACCTCCTAATATGGTGTCAGTTGGAAAATCAAAGCTCTCCCAAATGACAGAGAAGTCATTGCCGTAGAGAACAAAATTACCAGAATCAAGCATAGCAGCTGAAACTGCAGGAGCAGGAGCACGAGCAGGATCAGGATCTAGCATTTGAGGAACTGACTTTTCTATGCCTTGCTCAGTTTTTAGCAGCAGCTTACCATCTCTAGTTAAGTCCAGAGAAGCGTTTGAGGAGACAGGTGGTTCATCTCGATTTGCTGTCCAAATTATTGTTTTTTCAGTTTGATGAATCAACCATATTCCAATAAGAAAACCACCACCCTGTTGGTAGAAACCAAATGCAAAAAGGCCAGAAGGAGAGAGCCATGAAGTATGGTTTGCACTGGGGGAAAGCGAAGACCCTAAGTTGATCACATTGGAGTGGTTTTGCTGAGCGCTTGAATCAATTGTAAGTGAGAAAACAAGTAGTAAGAGTAGAACTGGTTTGGAAATGGAAGTCATGAGATAAAGAGTGAAAGAGGAATATTAAGAGAATTTTGTCCAAAATTTATCGTAATTCTCTGAATAACTATAAATTCCCAAGTGTTAAATGGAACAAAAAGAAACAACCCAGGCAATTACATGGAGTTAGTTGCTGCCTAAAGTAGACTCGACTTGTTGACTTAGCTTCATCTGTTGCTGTTAAGTCCCAAACCCAAGAAAACAAGCTTTTAGTTGGTGCTGCTGGGTCCTAAACAAAAACATACTAAAAGATTTATCATCATTCTCATCCACAGTCTTCAACAACTGAAATGGTATGGCAATTTCCTAAAGAAAGATAAAGCTGATTGACCCAACCCAACCACTATAAAGTTTTCCACAAGGCATTTTAAGTTTTTCAACTCTAGAAAACGTAAATTCAAGAAGATCCAGGGATGCAATACCAAATTATTGAACTCCAAAGACTTTTTTTTGGATAAACGTAGACCGTAGCGTATGTTATCATTGTAACTAGTAAAAGGCCCATGCGTTGCACGTTTTTATCATAATCTTATAAATATATATATATATATATATATATATTATTTGAAAAACAATAACAAAATAAATAATTATTTTAAAGAAATGAATAATGAGTTTTTAATTGCTATGCCACATGGTCCATGAATGCATCATGAATTGAGCTACTACTTCATATGTATTAAGGTTTGTATCTTTGTTTGGAATTTCTACCGATGGTGAAGCAAAATTAAAATATGTGCACGGGGCAATCCTCTTTTTAGAAATTCAATAGTGTACAAAAATACATAGAACAAACAATATATGTTTAATTATTTCTAAATAAAAATATTAATTGTGATAATATTTTTTTAATATAATTACTATAGTTAACATGTAATCATGCAAAAATTGTCATTTTGAAATTTGAAGGCTTTTTATTTGATAATGTTTAGTTTTTCATCATACCTATAAGGTTGAATCTCCCAAACTACTGACCTTGTACAGTGTCTTTTATCAATTGATCCAATTTTATTTTGAAGACTCTAGTCTTGATCGGTATTAGGTATGTCTTCAGGGTTTTTGTTAGGTATTTCACGTGTTTGCAAATTTGCAATAGCATTAGCATCGTGGTTTACTGAAGTGTTCATCAAGAAGATTAATTTTACTTGGAAACAAATTTATTATAAAATAAATGTGCACAATTATATGTAAAATAAATGTATGACTATGTTTTTTTTTTTTTTTTTTTATACAAGATAGAATTCTACTCTAGCCTAATTTAAGTGTATATGTGTGTGAAACACCCCCTGGAGATTTGAACCTCGGCCCTTGCCCCCTACACTCCACAAGCACTTATACTTGTGAAGTGATCATCGCACCAAGGGTATGCAGTGGTGTATGACTATGTTGATTATCTTCAATTGTTCATTGCTTATATGATTTGTTTGCAAGAATAATGTTTCTTTGTCTTTTGTTGGCTGACTTTACAGATCTTGATAGTCATAAATTTAACTGTATGCATATTTAAAAGACAAATCAAGTGCATGCAAAGTGTAAAAAAAAAAAAAAAAATACTTGCTGTGATGGTGGTTATGTCTTCCATGTCAAATTGCTTCTTGGAGAGGAAGTGAATTTTCTTTTTCCCATTTCAAACTGAGAGACATAGTTTGAAAAAGAAATCAATATATCATACCTAAAACATTAATATTTAGAAGAGGTATTTGATGCAAATAGTGTTTCAGTTGTAATCAAATTATCTTCTGTCTTTTTTCTTTTTCTTTTTATACTTATTCTCCTTTTTGTTTAGGTGTCTTAGGCTTTATCAAATTAGCTTTGTTGATCCTTGTAATTCATTTCAATTAGAAGTTTTTGTATTCACGCTTTATCTAATTAGTTTTGGAGGTAGTATTTGACTCGAATTAGTATTTCAATTGTGATCAAATTCAAGTAGGATATAGTGATATACATAGGGCTTAATATTTATTTATTTTTTTGATTTTATCTATAAATTTCTTGCAATTTGGGGCAGCCAACTTTTTTTTTTCAACTTGAACATGTACATGTTGCTGGTTTTTTTTTTTTTTTTTTAAATGAAGATTTTTTTTTATAAAAGATTAGATGAAGAATTTGGATTGTAATCAAATTAAGATAGAGCTTGGATTGTAATCAAATTGTGAATTTTATCAACTTAGAAATTATAAGAGAAGTTAAAATCATAAACATGTACTATACTACTATGTTGCTAGTTTTATAAGAAAAAATTATGATTTTTATCCACTAAGAAATTATAGGAGAAGAAAAATATATCTATTTTTTTTTTTTTTAAATCTACAAATTTGTTGATGATCTTAAATGTGAAAATGAATCTCTTAATATGCATGCCAAGTGCTTCATTGTTGAACCTATTACTAAAGAGGAAGAAAACTTTGTTGCAATCATGTTGTGTTGCCCAATTTTGTGCCTATTGTGACAAAAAACTCTTGACTCATTTGTGCTCTAGTATACCCTACAAGAGCATGGAGGGCTCTTATGTTTTTGGGGGTCTGAACAAGCTTTTGATTCATTTGTATATTCGTGACAAAAAGGGGGAGAGTATACTAGAGAGTATACCAAAGTGTATCGTCATTTGTATATGACTCATGTGCACATTCTCTGTGGGAGAAATTCTATCTTACGCACATTCGTGGGGGGAGAAATTACATAGGGAAGATGCATATACCCAGGGGGAGAAAACCTCTTTTCATGAGAAAACCTCTTTTCATGAGAAAACCCTATTTTGTTTATTTACTTTATGCGTGTTTTCTTGTTTGTTTTATGGTGCTTTGAGTTTCATTCAGTATCTATGTTTTGTTGCTCTCATTGCATCGTGTTTATATGTTGCACATGCATACATCCTTATGCTATTATGCTTTATTGATTGCATGTTCAGATGATCATTCGCTTTGCTATGTGATCATTGTAGTCATTTCCATGAGAAAAGAAAATGGGGAAAAAAAAAATCAAAAGTCATTACTTAATATTTTAAAGGGAAAATTACAGTAAACCCGCCTGTGGTTTCGCTCGTTTTCACATTGCCTACCCATGGTTTAAAACTTAACACTTTGCCCACCTGAACTTCAATCCGTTTGCTCGCCATTATCCACCTCACCCTCAGATGTTAGAAAAACACAATTTTATTAAAAATCAGAACATAACACGGATTAAAAACATGAACCATTGAATCTTTTGCTCATAAGCCCTAGAAACATAAAAAACCCTTGTGAAAGCTCGGATTTGTGTGAATACACAAGAACTTTTTTAGACCCCAATATTAAAATTACGGCTAGATTACTTTTACTTTAACTTATCTAAGAACGGAACAAGAGTAAATGAAGCGTAATTATCGAAACTACTCTAATGCATACACATGAACAATAAACAATAAAAGTAAAGCACAAGAGTAAGGGAAGAGAGATGCAAACACAAAATAACACCAAGACGTGTTATTGAAGAGGAAACCAAAGAACTCGGCGAAAAACCTCTCCACGACCCTCTAAGTCGAAATCGATCCACTAGAGAATAAAGTTGGAGTACATGAATAACAAAAGACCCTCCAAGCCTAGTCTACTGAATGTACTTAAGCCCTTAAAACTCCTGCTACCAACGGACTTCTAAGAGTCACGTCTTCTCTAACTTTTCGGATCCTGCAATACACTCGATTGCATCCGCTAAGCCTTACCAGCTTCATTTGGCAAATTCTCAAAGCTTCCTAAGCTCCAAAACACGCTCTACACTCTGAAAAGGTATAGGTTGTGCTTGGGTACAAATTTCCTCTCAAGTTATGACAATGGGAGAGGGAAGGAGAAGAGGTTTAAATGATTTCTCACTAAGGATGAGTAGCTCTCTCTCTTTCTAAAAGATGGGTGTGTGTGTGTATGTTGTAGAAAACCTATCTAGGGTTTTTCTCTCTGAATGGCCTCTTATACTTTTGTGGATAATGAGGGTACATATAGTATGGGTGAATGGTAAGAAATTCACACTTAAAATCCTCTAGGCAGAAGGTTTCGCGGGTATCTCGCGAGTTAGCTCTTCTCGCGAGACACTCGCGAAACTGACAGTCTGGCACGACTCTTTAGCTTCCAACATGTGCTTCTCACATGGCTACTTTGCGGGTTAGCTTCTAGCGAGACACTCGCAAAATCCACTTATGCATCCAATATATGCTCAATTCTTCACCAACTTAATACTAAACTCAAAACAATAAAATCCCACAAAATACAAGGAATAAAATTAAAGCAATTACAACACTTTTTGTCATGGACTAAAGCCAATATAAAACATAGTTGTAAATCACAACTTTACAATCTCCCCCTTTGGCTATTCTGTGACCAAACACCCTATAACAGACTCTAGACTTAAACATGAGTTTAGGAACAATGGCAAAGCCTACTCACACCTAAATCTAAAACCTGTGATGAACTTGCAACATATATACCTATAACCTGAAACACTTGCACAAAATGCATTAGACCCTCAAGGTAAAGTAAGTAATAAAAGGACAAGTATAGTGTAACAAGTAAAATACGATCAAGTAAATATGATGTGAAATATATAAGCAACTTGATCAAACACATGACAGTTATATGGAAATGACTACAATGATCATATAGTAAAGCAAATGATCATCCGAACATGCAACCAAAAAAGCACAATGACATAAGGATGTATGCATGTCCAATACATAAACATGATGCGATGAGAGCAACAAAGTATAGATACTAAACATAACTAAAAGCACCATAAAGCAATAAGAAAACAAGCATAATGTAAAGCAAACAAAACAAGGTTTTCTCATAGAAAATGTCTTCTCTTCCTTAGTATATGCATCTTCCCTATGGCTTTCTCCCCTTACTAATGTGCACGAGGTAGAATTTCTCCCCCTAAGAATGTGCACATGAGACATATAGAAATGCAATACACTCCAATATACTCTCTAGTATACTCTCCCCCTTTTTGTCACGAATAGACAAATGAATCAAGAGGAATGAGGGAAAGAAAGAAAGATATGAACAAGGGTAAAAGATGATGCATGAGGGGTGCAAGATGAATGAGAAAATGAAGCTCAAACGAAAAACAAAAACATCTAAAAAAATGCTACAAAGCATAAAGTAAACATGACATAATAAGGATGATGGAACAAAGTATAGACCAAGGCATGACATAGACACAAGAACATGTTATATGTGCTAAAAGGTCTAAAAGGACTTAACAAGCATGAGTGAATGCAAAACATGTTAAGTGTTACAGTGTGTACAGCAAGGTGCATCTAGTGTACATGTGAGATGCATGACCAATGCATGAGTAAGCACTCACGGGGCAAAGTGTGTAAAACACACAATCGATGATCAATACATGATAAACATGTATAATCATTGTAACCCCCAAAAATTGGTACTCATTGGAGTCCAAAACAACCAAAAAAATTTCATTTGGGCATTTTATCAAACACTTAGAGTGTACACACTACACATGTATGTTAAAAAATGCATGAACATATGAAAATCTTGCCTAAATACATGTTATTTTTTCACAAGGGGCCAACATCCAAAGAAAATCATCATTTAAAACAAAATCCAATAAAAAATATTGACAAAAAATAAGTTTCCAACCCCCATTTGAGAAATTCCCAACTATGAACATAAAACCCCCCAAAAACATAATCTAAGGATCAAAATCAATGAAAAGAGTTAAAGATTACCTTAGAGATGTTAATGGAATGAAAAACAGTTGAATTTAGTTGTGTTTTGATGTAGAAACATAAAAATAGGGGTTTGGGAGAAGATGGGAGAAGTTAAAACAAATGTCCCACGAAATGCCTTTTAAAAATTTGATCTTGAAATTTTCGCGGGAAGCTAGGAATTTTCGCTGGTACGCTAGGAATTTTTACGAGTAAGGCTTACCAGCAAAAATTTTTACTAGTAACTCGCTGGTAAGCCTTACTCGCAAAACAGTCACAAAATAGTTGCGAAACTCTCTATTTTAAACTCGCGGTTGAGATTACTCCCAAAATTACTCGCTAAAACACCTAGAAAACATATTTTTCACGCAAAAATAACTTGAAAGACTTTGAAAAACATGGGTGATACAAATCACTTCCAAAAGCAAACAAAAAGAACAAAGCTCTTTTTGATTTGATCCACATATGGTTGAGCACACACACATCACATTTGAACATGTACAATCACATAAATGGAATAAGCATTCATTAAACATTATACATGTGTGTTGTGTGTGTGGATCAAGTATGAACTAGTCTATAGTCTAGTATGAAGCTTCAATGATCAATTCAATCAAGTCAGACACGACTAGTACGAAGTCAAGGGACCTATCTCACTTGTAGAAATGAACATATATAACCCCTCACCAATGTGATTACACTTGATTGAAAGCTTTTGATTTGCTTCCATTTTACATACTTTTGATCAAAACAGCTCAAATTTTTGATAAGCGATGCCATAAACATATTGAATGAACTTTAACAATTTAGCCTTTGGTTTTGTCACCATACAATTTAATACAAATCGCTTTCCCTTTTTCCTAGTCAAATACTAATATGTGCGATGGCTAACAATTCTTTTCTCATTCCTTTCAAATCTGAAGCCGCACTCCACCCCCCCGCGCCTTCAAGAAGCTAACAAATTTTTTTGTTTTTGTGTTGTTGGAGTTAGATTTGTTAGGGTTTTTTTTTTTTTTTTTTTTTTGTATTTTGCTTATTTTTTTGTGCATCTCAGTTGTTTGGTAGTTGAGTGTGGGAAAATGTGAGGAACTTGTTAAATTTTTTTAACAGATAGTGAATTGTTTGGTTGGTGAGAAAGCGAAGGAAAATGAAATAAAATTATGTTCAATTTTTTGAGGTTTTTTTTTAATTAAAAAATAAAATTTTGTTTAGTTATTTAAAAGGATATTTTTGGAAGTACATAGAAAAATTGATAATTATTTTTGGAACATTAGGAACCAATCAAATAAAAATAATAATACATTATTGTGATTTGATGGAAGTGCAACTATTAAACCAATTACATGATAATGTTACACTATTGTAATGTGATTATATGAATCTAAGATTATAATAATGAAACATTACACCTAAATGTAACATAAAGCGAATCAAATGCCTCTTAAGTTCACGTGCTTACAGGACCCATGGGACATGAGTGAGGTACCCGCTAGTATGAAAGAAAGAAAAGAGTGCAAGTGCATCTACCGCGAACCTAATTATTTCTGATATGACCGGAAATTTCCCTCCACCCAAATCACAAACAGACAAAGCTTTCTGATGTCAGGATTGCTTCATGCAATCACGCTCACGTATAGTTGTTATGACTTATATCTATCAACCATGAGCAACAAGTGGTTGTCTCCTATTAAATATGTAAGAAGTGGTTGTCTTGCTATTTTCTTCTATTTAGACGAAAGTTACATCCCCATCATTTTCATTAATAAAGAAATGAAATTACAATATTTGAATATTGAACTACGTGATTTTGATATTAAACTACATGATTTTGATTTTCATGAATGACACGCTACAATGTTTGAATATTTCACTAGCGATTTAGCCTGAGTCGCAAATGATTCATGAAATCCAGCCTATCAAAGCCTCCCAAGTTTCCTGGCAAAAGATTTTTTTTTTTTTCCAACCTCTTACAGTCGGTCAGATTCAAGATATTTTTCGAAGTTTCACAAGACAACCACTTCTGTATTTAATAGGAGACGACCACTTGTATGAAGTGGTTGATAGATACAAGTCATAACAACTATACACGGAGCGTGATTGTATGAAGCAATCCTGACATCAGAAAGCTTATTCTGTTTGTGATTTGGGTGGAGGGAAATTTCCGGTCATATCAGAAATAATTAGATCCGCGGTAGATGCACTTGCACTCTTTTCTTTCTTTCATACTAGCGGGTACCTCACTCATGGCCCATGGGTCCTGTAAGCAAGTGAACTTAAGAGGCATTTGATTCGCTTTATGTTACATTATATTAATATTTTACGCTGAATATTAATGCATGATATTAATGCTTTATCTTGCATTAATATTCAGCGTAAAAAATGGTTAGACAATTATTGGTGTCTTGGTAAGGTTGAGAATTTTTCCTTTCAACTACTTCTCTTATTAAATACAGAAGTGGTTGTCTTGTGAAACTTCGAAAAATATCTTGAATCTGACCGACTGTAAGAGGTTGGGAAAAAAAAAAAATAGCAAGTCCATGTAAATGTAATTAATAACTCATCACAATTTGTTGATGGTTGTGAAAAATGGTCCGGTAAAGAAAGTGGTTCTAGAATTACTCCTGAACTTTCAAATTTTCGTAGCTTTGCCTTGAATGTGCTGTACATTAATTGATGGTAGTCACAGTCTGTTAATAGTTGTGAAAAAGGAGAAATTTTATGGTCATCATGTTAGACCACATCACTTGTTCACTATTCTACTAAAAGACTTTTACTTGTTTAAAATTGTTACGTTAGTTTAACAATTTTTTTTTTTCATAAACTGACTCAACAATTTTAAACATTCATAAGTCTTTTAGTAAAATGGTGGATAAGTAACGTGATTCACCACAAGAACCATGTAATTTCTTGTGAAAAATTGTGTAATAAAAAATATAGTCCTAGTATTACTCCTGAATTTTTGAACTTTCCTAGCTTTGCCTTAAATGTGCTATACATCGGTTGGTAGTAGCTTGGCAAATGTGAATGACCAAATTTATTATGTTTCCTCATCTGCAATTTTTTGCCTTTTGAATGAGATAAATTAATAAAATCTCTAGTTGTGAAATGAAAATTTTGAGGTTCAATATTCAAATATTGTAATTTCATTTCTTTATTAATGAAAATGATGGGGATGTTACTTTCGTCAAGAAAAAAGAAAATAGCAATTAGAGGAAAGCTGATCAAAAAGTAAATAGCAAGCATAGAAATGCAAGTCAATGGAATTGTATCGTGCCATGAGCAATAAGGCTTATAAGTCTAAACCCAACGTAGTAGGAAGTCAATAACAAAGAAAAAGTCTTTTGCCAGGAAACTTGGGAGGCTAGCTAGCCACAAAATATTTGGTTGCAATTTGCTATTCACAATCAAATGACACGGAGTTATGACTGAGCGGGAGGCTCATGTGTGATAAAAGAACCATTTTTCTTCCAAATATTAAAAGCAGTTTATCAGGGACGGAATCAGGATTCAAACTTAGGGAGGTCGAAGTTCTTTGTTCAAAGATTTTTAAAAATTGAAATATCAATACTAGAGGTTGACAACAATGCATTATTAGCATTAATTTTTTAATTATTTGTATTTTTTATTTTGAAAAAAAAATAACTAATGACAATTTATAATCAACAGTTTTGTAAGTCAATTGGCACGTCCTAATATTTTCTAGGTCTGACCAGGATTAGTCCAATTCTTTATTTTATCGACATTATAAATTAAAAAAAAAATGTACTATTTTCACATAATTCTATAACTACTAACTTCGTAATGCTATATATATAGTTAAAAGATTCTTAATCAGAAGAAAAAAAAAACTATAGTTAAAAGTTCAAATCTATGTCAAGCATTATATTAATAAAACAGCTAAAATAATGGTTAATAATATAATGCATTAATATTCAGCGTAAAAGAGGGTAAGACAATTATTGGTGTCTTGGTAAGGTTGAGAATTTTTCATTTCAAAAATTGCAAGTTTGAAAAAATAGTGAAACAAAAAATTAAAAGAGATCTATTAAACAATCACATGATAATGGACAGTAACTTTGAGTCTTTAACTAAGTAAATAATAAAACTTTTCCTGTTGTTACATTAATTTAGTTAAGTCATAAAATTTATTACCAATGGACTAATCTCACACATGCTTCTGTGGCGATTTATGTAAGGCACAAAACAATAGATTGTTGTTATTTCACACATGTATTACCATTTATGCATGCATGCTAAGTGTGTCCCAAAGTTAATAAAACATTAAAAAAAAATCTACCATTCAAAAAATAGATAAATTTTTTCCACTGGTTGAGTTAAAGATACCAGTTGATCCAAGTTGTAGGTGATTAACCGATGTGTGGATGGAGCGATCAACAATATACACTACTAAAAAAACGACCTATTGCGGCGGGCCAAAAACCGCCGCTAAAGACCCAAAACCGCCGCTATAGGTACATCTGACCCTTTAGCGGCGGGTGCTATTGCGGCGGGTGATCCCACCACCGTTGCGGTGCCGCAATAGCTCTATTGCGGCGGTCGAAAAACGCGCCGCTATAGATACACCTTTTTGCGGCGGTTTTAGCTTATTGCGGCGGGTATAAAACCGCCGCTATACAACGTTCAAATTCAAAAATAATTGACTTTTAGCGGCAGGCATAGAGCGCCGCTATTGGTGTCCACCTATAGCGGCGGGCACCGCCCGCCGCTATAGGTAATCAACCAAAACGGGTAAATTGTACCTATAGCGGCGGGCGGTGGTGTCTACCTATAGCGGCAGGCATAGAGCGCCACTATAGGTTATCAACCAAAACGGGTCAATTGTATTTTTAGCGGCGGTTAATAGTTCAATTTGCCCGCCGCTATATGTTTGTACCTATAGCAGCGGTACGACCCGCCGCTATAGGTACGTACTTTTAGCGGCGGGTCGTAGCGCCGCTATAGGGTTCGATTTAAAACATAAAATGTGAACCTATAGCGGCGCTTTCTGACCGCCGCTATAGGTCCTTTTTTTTTTTTTTTCCTCTTCGGAGGCTTTAAAATCACTGTTTGCATCAAATATTTTCAAACCTGCTTAAAACCTGTAATAATTTCAGTTTTACTAACACAGTACCACAAATATATTTACTTAACAATACTACAAATGTCTCCAAACTACCATAATATTAACATAAATATATTATCAAATACATTACGTTTGTCTATAACCACCATCATAAGATTAACAAAAAAAGATGTGGTCCTCTGAATAAAACAACTGGTCAAATTAAGCTAATACAATAATCAATGTTTCTAAGTGTTGAAAAATATCCTTCAACACTTGCAAAAAAGGCAGTTGTTCTTTTGTAGTTCTTTGTACACAAGAAAGTCCTTAAACATCAAGATAAAACTTATAAGCTGCTTGGTTGATAGGATGCGGCTGATGATTTTTGAAGAGCTGGAGATTGTTGAGCCAAAGGAATGTCCTACATACAAAATAGGATTACTCAATAAGAATTTATAAATGGAATAAATTGATAAGAAAATATTACCAAGGCAACAAATTCAAATAAGCTAAATGAAGACATTTATACGCACTCACAACAACTAAACCAAATGCTTACAAAGAGGAAAAACATTGACTAAGTCTTTGTTAATATACCTGATTACATTGGGAAGAAATGTGTTGCATTTGGTGAAGCATCCGAGCCATTCTTTGCTCCATTTCTTCAAACTGACTTAGCTTTTCCTTCATCTCATCAAAACCTGCAAGTTTTTCCTTCATCTCATCAAAATCTGCAAGTTTATCCTCCATTGTAGCCAAGGTAGCCTTCAGTTGAGCAACTTCATTGTCTCTTGCTTGCCTTGAGTGCGTGTCAATATCAGTGAGGGCATTCTTGCTACTTCGACCACTTGGGCTTGGACCAAATCCTACCCCACGAATACGACCTTTGCGCTCCTTACCCATCACTTTGGCAAACACGTCATCTGGTGCCCATGCAATACTACCAGTTGTGTCAGATGACTGCAAATGATTTGCAAGATCAGCCATCAATTCCTTCATTTTGTCCTGATAAGGTTTGAACAAAACAAAAAATAAATAGAAATATAAATCAGCTATAAATCAGTTATAACTATGATATTTGGATTTGTGCCTATATCTTGTATCCACATCACTATCTTTCTAACAAAATATAAATCAGCTATTTTCTGGCTAATTTAAACCAAAGCAATTGGATATTCTACCAAGCCCATACAACATGTCCAATCAATAGAAATAGTCAGAACCCCACCATTGTCATATATAATATATTCCACACCAGCATCATATTCATAGTTAGCACATTCATCATAGTTAAAAGCTCTAGCTCCGTATCAAGGTCACAGTAACCACAATAACAATAAACAGGGAAGAAGAGAGGCAAGGAAATTGAATTTTGACAAAAAGACCCAAACCCAATTTCTCTAACTTTGGCTCCACTATCGTGATCATGATATTCCTATTCAAAAGTCCTTCCCTATGTTGACGATAAAAGAAAGTTTATTTTCAAAAGGTAGAAAAAGGTGAATTCTTTCTTTCTCAAGCAAAATTAAAATTAGAAAAGTATAAAAACTGGTGTGCTTACAAACAAAAAAAAATAAGAAATATGAGTATCTAGGCTCTTAGCCCTCCCTCGTATGATTCAATCGAGTTCCCATTTGCCAAAATAAAAACCAAATAGCCAAAACATCAACCAATTAATTTCCCAAAACCAATGCTCTCACAGGACCTCATCTTTTCTCAAAAATAGTAACATATTGCCATGCCAGCCAGCATTTGAAAAAGACCATGTTTGAATTAGAAGTACAAAACCATCATTTCACTCTAATTATGCAAGCAAAAAGATGTTAAAACAAAAAAAAAAAAGCAAAGCATGAAAATGCTGAAAAATGCATAACTTATATTCACACACATGTCCTTCAAACAAACATATACCAAATAAGTGATAGCTTTTATGCCCCCCCCCCCCCCCCCTTTTCCCCTCCAAAAAAGTTCCAGCACACAGCATCAAAGTGTTAAAAGAACGTTTCTTTCTTGGTTCATCTATAAATTTCTTACAACTTATAAGTAACAAGAAGCTTGTTGTTAACCATTAATTTGCAAAATCCAATGCTCAACATGCAATTCTCCGGAAGCTAACATTATTGATACAAGCATTCCATTGGTATGAAACTAGAATTTTGAGATGACTCACACTGCACAAGCCTAAGTATTAATTGATTACCACTAAAGTTCCATGACAATCATTTCTAGGGGTTATCATTTCCAATAGCAAGAGCTTTTGTCCCACGTATTAATGCTATTCTGTGCACTGATACAACTCCATAGATCCAACTAAGTTAACATTCAGCCACCGTTTCTGAATCCTGTGAGCTAACTAACTAACACAACCTAAAGACCAGACTGCATTAATATAAGTTTATCAATATAAGTTTATCATTCAATTGGAACACATAATATCCTAATCAGCCAACAAGATATTATGTTCAGTTCACTATAGTTCAGTTCCTACTTATAGTTCAGTTCCTACTTATATTCAATTGGAACACATAATATCATTCAATTGGAACACATAATATCCTTCTCTTTTTCCTACTTATAGTTCAGTTCACTATGCCATGGCATTAATTACACAGCCTCAACAAAAGCTCACAAGATTCTGCCCATTAGAAAATAAAATGAAATTTATAAAAATAAAACACTTGATGTAGAAATATCATTGAATTCCTATTTTGTTACCCCCATCTATAATGAAGAAATCACTTACAATTTTTGCAGCCACTACAGGATTAACTATAGATCCATTTTTATGAGTATGTAGTATTGGATATAATACTGAACGCTCTACAGGACATCCATCCGCTTTTGCCTACATTATGAACAACAAATTCATATAGTGATGAATATTGGTTTGACAAAAACTTTAGGAGAAGTTAAAATTATTTAAAAAATAGCCATAATACTTATTACCTTTTTTGCAGCGTGCACCGCAAAGCTACAAGAACCAGCAGTATGTACGTCATCCTGTTTAGAACGACGCTCCTTATTCTTCTCTGACTCTATCTACATTCAACAAAATTACATGTTTATATGCAAACTGTGTCAAGAATATGTCACAGTAATAAGTCTAGAGACACAGAAAAAAAAAAATTCACAATTGCCGAGGCGACAAGCTGTCAATAGTAGGTAAAAACTTGCCAAGATGAGCCTAGATTAGAAACAATAAAAACTTGCCAACTCAACTATTCTGAAAGATATTGTAAAATTGATATGCCTATAGCATTACTCAAGTATGTAATGGTGTTTATGCATGTAATGAAGGTTTGTTAGTAATGAAAACAAATCAAAATGTGCAATATGCACACTGTTCATGATAAAAAAAAAATAGCAGATAAACTACACAAAGCTAAAAATAGGTCCAGAATTTTCATTAATGACAAAATAAGCTTTATATAATAATATAAGTTTGACTCCAAAAGCTAAAAGCATTGCTTCCTGTTGCAAGACCATAACCAAACTCGAAAAATCAAACCATACCCAAGTCAACAAACATCAAATCATATCCAAAAAAATCAAACCATGATATATTTTGGGCAGCTCGATGCAAACAAAAACAGCACTACCACCCAAGTTTTTTCATAACATCAAAGCAGATTAAGAAGCAAGACCTGCGAAGGGGGACACAAAAAACTGCAATGTATTGGACACAAGCTACACAAAAAGGTCACTATAAAATTACCATCACTATAAAATAGTTTGCCTTTCACGTGCATAAAATATGATCTTCACACACTACATTTGCAAGCATCTTCATCACAATGCAAGCATGACAGACAATTAAATGCTTAATCATTTCTATAAATACACTAAAACCAAATTGCAAATCTTCGAAAATATAACAATGGTAAAGCCACAAAAGGAGTTTAGCATAAAGGTCACTACAAGCCATTTTGGTATTCTCTCAATTTCTCAATAATCATTCTCCTTTTGGTATGATCCATGATGGAAAAGAGAGAAAAAACAAACATACCACTGCATCATCAGTATACCAATGCTCAACAAGTATATCCCAATCTTGTGATATGCATCCCGTGGGTACGTTGCTCTTTACCCGTGCTTTGTTTCTTGAATCAGGTATATAATGTTGTTTCTTCAACCTAGACTTATGATCCCTCCAAGCCTTCCCAATTTTTTGTAAGGCAAATCTCTTCAGAGCCGCATATGCAATAGGATCAACCGGGACACAATATTTTCGCTACAACCAAATAGTTGAGTTATCAAATTATAAATGTTTTCATGCTAAAATACTTATGTAAAACCTAGTACAAAATGTCATAATTACAAGTATTATAACTTCTTTAATACCTCTACAAGACGCCAACACTCTTCTTTGTTTTCTTCTGGCATGACCTTCCAATTAAGATATCTAATCGGGCACATGTGGGGTTTCCGTGCAATCGTACCCAAGAAACCAGTGAAAGTTCTCGCCCCATCATCAACCGGCTGATGCTCACTATTTAGCTCCAGCTCTATTACTTCTTCATCGGGAAGATCCCAAATATCCAAGTACTTGCTTGGCCCGCGAGTGACATGTACAACTGGCTGCACATCTGAATTTTGAAAGAGATATCAACCAATGTAAGTGATAAAGATGGCATACAATACAAATAGAATATTGGTGGAGCCATGCATTGATATCGGATACAAGATACCGATCAGTTCTCAAGAATTGCAATTTCAAGGTGGCAGAAAGTTTTCCAATGCTAAGTATAACAATTTTTATAATTAATTAAAGTAATATCGGTTTTATACTAACATTACTTGTATTAATGCATATTACAATACTTGTACCTTAAACTTTGAAGTTTTTATAAATAGATATGAATAAATAAATTATTAATCACAATGCATGAGAATGTTTACCAAACGTGAGGATGTTTACCAAAGTAGAGGAAACGACCAAAAAAAAAAAAAATTGTTAGAAGAAGTATTGAAGTCTTAGGTATGAGTGGAAACACAATATAGTTTCTCCCATACATCAGAAAGCCAACAATAATTATAGCACAATAATATCTCAAGTGCAATATATGCAAAATGATGAAAGGTAAGTAAACAACAAGGGGTAGACGAAAAGACACGAAGTTGTGGGGTACACCCTAGACCCCAAACACCAACAGTACTCTCCAATCAGAGAAACCAACGTGGCAGCAACCATCCAATAATGATAAAAAGATTTTCATCCGACGGTCAAATCAGCTAAAAATAACTATAGCAAGAAAAGGCAAGCAATTAAAAGACGTTACCACCAGAATATATTTAGCCATAAGAGATTGCTTTCACTTCCGGATATAGCTATTTTACATAGATCAGGGTAGAGGGGATAGAGTTTTTTGGTTCAGAGAAACATGGTTTAATGCGTGACCTAGGTTTTATTCCTCAATTGGCATTTGGAATTTTTCTTGATTCTCTCTCACTGTGAATATGGTATTGGATGCCACTCCAATTGGCTTGGACTGTTTCAAACTTTTTTAATCTCACACACACACACACACACACACACACACACACACACACACACACATATATATATATATATATATTTTGGTGGTAACAAGCTGTTTAATACCAGTAACTAAATGCACTGGACAGCTAAGCCAAGCACTATTTTTTGTTTTTTTTTGGGTCCTTAATGTCAATATTTTGAAATTTAACTAGCTTCTAGTAAAGCGGTTCACACCTAAACCAAGTATGATAGGTTGATTCTTAATCAACAATACCAACTCCTTTAGATAATAAAAAATTAGTACGAACTTGATGAAATGAAAAGACTTTCTTTCTTGAACTAGGGTTATATTTTCTAATAAATGGAAAATTACTTGTTGCCATGTTAACATTTAATTTACCTATAGCTTAAACCAACTAAAATCCCAAGATGTTTGTTTGGTAGTAGTGATAGTTAGTTGCCTAGTTTGGTAGCACGTACCTACCCTTCAAATAAAACCTACCTTTCTAGCTAATTGTCTTTTCTTTTCTTTTTTTGAAGAATTAATAATTTTTATTTGAATAAAATGAGTATCACTATCATACGTCTCCACAAAATAATTATATATCTTAACCCTAGTACAAGTAAAATTTACCTAAAACCTTTGCTATTATTTTTTAAATAAATAGTAATTTATGACATAGCGCTTGTGAGGGTCATTAGTATTATATTATATATATTTACGACCTTGTGTAGAAGCTTCATGCGTTTCTTGATCCACTTCATCCACATCTTGCGAAGAAGCTCTTTCCACTGTTACACTCTTGGAACGAGTGCGCAGCTTTGCCTTTCGCCTTCCCATTTCAAGTGTTAAAGTCTAAAATAAACAAGTATATAAGCACAATGATTAGTAATGGTACAAGTAATTGCAAATACAATAGCTCCAACTACTTGCAATACCCAAAATAAATAAACATAAACAATTGTGTTTTTAATTACGGTCCTACATATTAAGGTTAAATGAGTTGCTCCCATTTGCTTGTATTATTATATTATGTTCACATGTCAAAGGGTTGGGTCACCTCTTAGGCTACGCTAATTAGGCCCCCTAAAGGCCCTATAAGAGAAAGGCCTCAAATTGTTTGATACTTAATTGGTTTTACTGGAAAAGTAATATTACTGAAATGTAATAGTACTGTCATGTTAAATGTAATAGCATTGAAAAAGTAATAGCACTGTCAAAAGGACGAGTACACAAACATAAATGTATGCATTTGTCATGTTAAATGCACTAGAATCATATCCTAATTACTATATACAAAATGAATCTCATATATGTCCATACAAAAGATTATTTAATATATTCAATCGAAATTATGTTGTTAACAGGAATTATCTATTTTGTAAGGACCATCCAAAGAGATTGGTGAAGTCTTTCAAAGCATCTCTCCATGTGTGAACTCTCTTTATATTTTCTTGAAAACGCTTTTCATGTTCATCAAATGCTTTTGCATAAGTTCTAGTCTATTTTCATACTATAGATGGATCCACATCATAAAAAATAGGTACAACTATTAACCCCATCTTTTCTCTACGTTCCATGATTTTTACAAGTTCATCCAATCAAATTAGAGAACATAGAAGGGAAAATAAAAAAACAATTACACCATCGAAATACCCAAAATAAGATAAGGTTTCATAGATAAATTTTTATGCAATTTTACAAGCATTGAAACCAAGCCCTAAAATATAATGAGTGAGACAAAAGTATTAACTAGAGTCCTCACCACTAGAGTCATCATCACTAGACTCATCATCATTGGACTCATCATCATTAAACTCATAAACATCATCACCAAGCTCTTCATCATCGATAAAGTCTTGTTCAAGCAATTCATCCTCACTAATCAATGGTGTATCATAAATGGTTCCTTCTTCATCAACTCGAGCCCAAGCATGGTTGTCATTTGCATCATCACATGCATCATCAGTAGTTACATTATAAGGGACATTCTCCATATATGTATCCACTTCTTCATCGTCATCTACAGCTTCAATACCAACATCAAACACCTCCCTAGGTTTTGTTTTGACCACCACCATCCAATCTTTATGTCTCACATCCTCCACGTAAAACACTTGTGAAGCTTGAGTTGCTAATACATAAGGTTCGTCAATCAATCGATCACCCGTGTGTATCAATCTTGAAAAATTGACAAGGGGAAATCCGAAGTCATCTTTTTTGCATCCTCTTCCACTAATAACGTCAGCCCATTGACATTTGAATAATACATATCGATACTTGTCAGAATAGTTCAACTCAATAATATCGATTAGTACACCATAATAAGTAGCACCACCTTCAGTAATAACACAAACTCCACTATTTTGAGTTTTCCTAGTTGTCTCAAAATCTTTAGTGCGATACTTCAAACCATTTATGACATAGCGCTTGAACCGTTTTGCTTCATTATCTGGATATCGAGCAAACCATCTAACTTTATCAGAGAGTTCATTTCTCTTAGAAGCATCCATTGACATCACCTATTATAGAGAAATGCTTTTATTATAAGTGTACTGTCTAAAGTGTTACAACCAAAAATAGTTCTGTCTCTCTCTCTCTCTCTCTCTCTCTCTATATATATATATATATATATAGGTGCGTTACTTACATATTCCCTAAACCAACTGCAAAATTCCTCTATGTGCTGCTTTTGAATAACATCATCAGTCACATGGAAAGGGAAACCAGCCTTGATCTCCGCTATGTGTATACTGTATAGACAAACATATTAGTGTCATTCTAGAGTATTTGCAATGTATTGGAATGTCGTTAAAGGATAGCAAAGATATCACTTACTCGCGAAATGGGGTAATTTCTTCACAATTGAATAGCACATAACGATGTGCTTGTATCCATGAATTTGAATCTAGTGTAATGCTCACCACCGCACCCATGGATTCCTCAACATTCCTCACAGGCCGATTAAATGCAGTTTCAACAGATTTAAAATAGCGTGAGCAGAATGTTAAGCATTCCTCTGCTATATACCCTTCTGCAATGGAGCCTTCTGGATAAGTTTTATTATGCACATAAGACTTAAGTCTTGACAAGTACCTATTGGAACACCCAAGATCAACAACGGAAAATTGGTAAGTTAAACAAAACCAAATAGACCAAGTTAATATATGTGTTACCTCTCTATGGGATACATCCAACGATAATGAACTGGGCCAGCAACTTTGGCTTCACTAGCCAAATATATGACTAGATGTACCATCACTGTAAAGAAAGAGGGAGGGAATATCCTTTCCAACTCGCACAATGTCACTGCAACTCTCTTCTCAAGAGCCCTAAGTTCCTCTACATTTAGTACTTTGGAACATATCTCCCTAAAGAAACAAGATAAGTCAATTAAACTCCTACTCACTTCAGGGGGCAAAGATTCGCGTATTGCTATTGGAAAAAGTTGCTGCATTAAGATGTGATTATCATGGCTCTTCATCCCACTAATCTTGCGTTCTTTGAGTTTAATGCAACGTGAAATGTTTGAAGAATATCCATCTGGCACTCTTACATTTTTCAAAACTTGCAAAAAACCATCTTTTTCACTAGCAGTCATATGGTAGCAAGCATGTGGCATACGCGTCTGATCATTCCCAACCTTTTCTAAGTGAAGTCCACTTCTTATACCCATATCCTTTAAGTCTTGGCGTGCCTTCAAGTTATCCTTTGTCTTGCCATCCAAGTTCAACAATGTGCCAATTATATTATCGACTACATTCTTTTCAATATGCATCACATCAAGATTGTGACGCAACACATGATCCTCCCAATAAGGCAAGGTGAAGAATATACTTCTCTTCTTCCACACAGTTAAGGCTTCCTCCCCTCTTTTTCTTTTATTGGTCAAATTAACTTTTTTCTTCCCAAACACATGATCGGCTATAGCATCCATTTGTAACATGATTTCCCCACCGGATATCGTAATAGGAGCAGCTCTCATATCAACATGCCCATCAAATGATTTTTTTTGCTTACGGAATTTATGATCACTATCCAAGAATCGTCTATGTCCAATGTAACTAAATTTCCCTCCATATCTTAACCAACAAGACTGACTATCATAGTTACAAGAGGGACATGCAAGAGCACCTTTGGTACTCCAACCCGAGATATCGCCATATGCAGGAAAATCATTTATGGTCCACAATAATGCAGCATGCATTTGAAATGATTTTTTGGAAGACACATCAAACATTTCTACTCCAACATCCCATAACTCCTTCAGTTCTTCTACTAAGGGTTGTAGGTACACATCTATATCGTTCCCGGGTGAGGTTGGACCGGGAATCAATAATGATAGCATGAAATTAGACATTTTCATGCACATCCATGGAGGAAGATTGTATGGGATCAAAATGACAGGCCATGTACTATGAGAAGTACTCATATTTTCATACGGGTTGAATCCATCAGCTGCTAATCCAAGCCTTACATTACGAGGCTCAGATGAGAACTCTATGTACTTAGAGTCAAATGATTTCCAAGCTTCAGAATCAGCAGGATGCCTCATTAACCCGTCATTCACACAACCATTGGCATGCCATTTCATATGATTAGCTGTTTCAGGAGACATAAATAGTCGCTTCAATCTTGGCTTTAAGGGGAACCACCGTAGGATCTTTGCAGCTTTCTTTTTTCTTCTCTTGGAGGAAGCATTAGTACTTTGTTGACCTTTAGACTCATTACTTTTCCATCTTGAAAGGTTACAATTTGGACAAGCTTCAAGTTTGGCATTGTCCTTCCAATATAAAATACAATCTTTAGGACAAGCATGGATCTTCTCATAGCTTAAGCCCAGATCCTTAATAATCTTCTTAGCCTCATAACAATCTTTTGGCAACTTAGCATTTGAAGGAAGAAAATCAAGCAAAAATTCCAGCAACATGGTAAATGATTTGTTGGTCCAACCATTAAGACACTTCATGTGGTACAAATGCACAATGGCTGACAATTTGCTAAAATGCTTACAACCTTCATAACAAGATTGATTAGCATCTTCAAGCAATTTCATAAACAAAAGTGCATCTTCATTAGGACCTTCTGAAGGACCTTCAGTGGGTTGGTGTACACTAGGGACTTCTTCCGTTGGCCCAGATGCCATATCTTGTATAGGAAACATGTCATGCAACATGTCACGAAGATCGGCATACTCTATCGGGTTTTCTTAGACATGACTATTAGGAATTTCGGTAGAAGTCTATGCAGACGATGATTCCCCATTAAAAATCCAAGGCTTATAACCCCTACATATCCCTTTTGACACTAAGTGAGCCTTTACAACATCTATAGGCCACGAATTTGTATGCACGCAATTTTTACACGGACATGAAATCGTGCCATCAAGGTGTGCATGGTTAGACGCAAAATTTAGAAACTGTTGGACTCCATCTAAATATTCTCGCGACCTTCTATTGGTAATTTTCATCCAACTCTTATCCATTGCTATAAAGTGGTTTACAAGAAAAACCTATAATGTGATTTCATGAAAACAAAAACCAAGAGTTAACACACATTTCATTTACACAATTTCACTTAATTTAAGAAACAAATCATCTTTAATCATTCACTTTTAGCTATATTCCTAATCAAACAATGAATGTAAATGCACAAAGAAGTTATCAATACATTTGGTAACTATAACATCATGAATAGCAATATTCTTTAGGAATGGACATCTCTTTACATATGCAATTCCATTTTAGCGTTCCATGTGTGAAAAAGATAGAGAGAAGCCCTTAAAATGAATTAATCAAATAAAATCAACTCAACAACAACCATCCAATATTACACAAAACAATCAACACTCCCAATATCAGCTAAAACCGCCTTATTACTCCATGCAAGCCACCTGCTTGCCCCAATTCAACAACCCACCACAAACAGAGAGAGAGAGAGAGAGAGAGAGTACCTTAAGTCTTTTACCAAGTTCACTTGCTTTGATCACACGAACTTATAGTGCCTCCTCTTTTTGCAATCTGCCAACAAGAAAAGAATATATATAAACCTACAGATGTGCTATAAAAAAAAATATAGGAAATGGGATCACACGGCCTTGATGTAGATCATTAGTTGTGAGTAGTGAATTCATATAAAAGCACACTAAAGCATAAATTACGCATAAATTGTTTTACAAAGTTTTATATACATCTAATAAAGCAACTGAAAAGTTTAACACTACCAAGATCCAGTGATTCAGCAAACACATTACATAAGATCATGACAAGGAAATTACACATTACATACATAAGATCTGGTGATTCAGCAAATTGTTAATAAAAATATAAATTGTAGATAAGATCATGACAAGGAAATTACACATTACATACAATGGATGACTAATTTAAGTCATTCTCTTCTATTATTATTTGTTCTTTTTATCTATTTAGAGTTAAAGTAATCTATATATAGGGTTAATATTAAGGTCTTAATCATATGCTAATATTATTATTATTATTTTTTCACAGCAACCAAACAGGACATTAGATAAAGAAACGGTTAAGTAATGAGATGAAATCAGAGAAAGACCTAAAGCTCGGCTTCAAGCTCCTCACGCTCGTGTCTAGTGGCAATGGGCATTACATCTTCAACTCTCTTCTTCACCGCACCATCAGCTGCACAAAATAAGAAATGAAAAAACAAAACCAAATCAATCACACACACGCACTAAAATTAATAACGTCCTCAAATCAAGGGGAGAGAAGAGTGTTGGGGGGGGGTGGGGGTTGGTGTTGTCGTTGTGAAGCTACCAAGTTAAAAACAATGGCACCTAGTTTCTGTTCTGTTTATAATGTTAAAAACAACTTTGATCATCTTACATTATTTTAATTAGATTATTTTAGTTAAAATGATTATTACAGCACAACTGCATCTAGAAAAAAAAAGTGTTAACTTTAAAAAATTGTACCTAAAAATAAGCTTTTAACTGTAATGCTATACTACTATAGTTTTTCTGTTGATCCCTTTTCTGATATTGCTGTTTTCTTTTAAATTTTAATAGACTTTTTGTAATTTACTAAAGTCTAAAACCCTATCAAGTACCCCTGTAACCCTAAGAACATTTAATAAATACTCTAATTTGCTTGCTTGTCCTGGGAATAATGAATTTTCATCTTATCTTTCGAAATGGCCTGTAACAGAGAATGTATGGCCTAGTATAAAGTAACTAGCAGAGATTATATGACCTGGCACAAAATGAAAAACAAAAACAAATATTGAAAAGTTGAACAAATATGTATATATATATATATATATATATAATCCACCACCACCCCTCAAGATGGGGTGAAGGGTACACAACCTCATAGGTCACTATAATACAGCACAGCAGTGACAAATCAATCCCATAGCCAAAAAAAAAAAAAAAGGAAGAAGAAAAAACTAAGCTAAACCACAGCACAGCAGCCACCACTCACCACCACCACTTAAAATCCAACAACACCACCACAACCACCACCACTACCAAATCCATACCCACAAACCCAAATAAAAAAAAAACAAAACAAAAACCAAATTACAACTACCAACCACAAAAAATACAGCAACCATCACAGCCAAACCTACCACCACATAGACCGGACTCCACCAATTAATGACCCTCCAAAACCCAATCAGCAAACATTGCAATCCAAGCTGAACTTTAATTCACACAAAATTCAGCTTTCCCTCGTTATGATTAAATGTTTGCATTACATAAAATATATATATATATATAGTATCATAAATTAATTCATTAATCAATCATTCACTCCATTTCCTAAAGAAATTAGCAATAAATACGTTAATGCTAACATGTTTTCTTGGCAACCAAACAGAGCTTATAGTTTTCAAAATGCAACCAGAAATTAGAAAGCACAGGCATCCTCCAGGGCCAGGCTGGTCTGCTGTTCATATATTTTTATATGTTGGTTTCGATGTTGAGGCAGAGATGGTAGGAATATGTGTCGGGTTTTATTGTTTGAGAAGTCAAAATGGAGTTTCTTATATTTCAAGTTTTTAAATTTCAAGTTTCTACCAGATCAGTAAAAGAAAGAACAAGATGGCAACCAAATCATAAAGAAAGAACAAAATGCCAACCACGACTCTGTCAATCATATTACACAATTTAAATTGACACTGAAAATCACAACATGAACAAGCTTCAACTTATCTACACGAAGTCCACATTTATTGAAGTATATAATAAAGCATCACCATACAACTTTCATGAAAATTGATTCTGTCCAGGATCATCAAAACATAAAAACCACAATAACCAAACATACAATGAAACTAAATATATACACATCTCACCACTATATTTTCTTTTGAACTGTAACCAAGACCAGAGCAGACCCATAAGTTTTGTCTAAAGCTTCAGCACACAAAAATGCGAGGAAAAGAAACATGCGCGCACTGTAGCAATACATGCTTGCAAGTTGTAACATAACGTTTAAGAAAGGAAAAACCAAAATAAAATTAAAAAGAAACCCTCAACCCTCTGTTTGGTTCCTGAGAAAATGTATGGCAAAAAGAAACACAAATTACACATTCACATTAACCTTTCGTTTGGTTAGTGAGAAAAATTTCATTGTTTGGATAAAATGATGGTATTGAAAGTTTCTTCCAGTTTAGAAATTTTTATATATTTAGCTTTCTTGTTTCTAGAAAATCTGATAACACAGCATCCAATTTCACAACCTTCAACACCTTCTTTTTCTTTTCTTTTTTTCCTCCTTCTTCTTCTTCTTTTTTTTTTTTTTTTTTTTTTGAATCAGTAAGAATATTGTACAAAAAATGATCTTCCAGGACCCTAAACCAATACAAACTAATTAAAGGAAACCCCTACACCATCAACTCCAAGAACTATATTTGTAGCTAGAAGACTGTAATCAAAGAACATTATAATATAATTCAGAAGGAATAACAAAAGAGAAGAAAGGAAAATCTTGTTCTATAAGTAACCATTGAAATCATTTTCTAATTTATAATGTTATAATTAAACCTATTAAAAGATTCTAAACATACTTCATTTAATAATAACAGCTTCTAATCAATAATAGATAAGCATAACCAACAATCTGCAAAAACGTAATCAAAGACAATATTTTATACATAAAAAATACAACCTTAGAAATCAGGTTAAAAACAGCAGTTTAATCTCAGAAAAAAGAAACCACAAAACTTACTTTTAGAATTATTATAACCAAAATGATGAATATTTATTGCTTTTCTATATAACACACCATTATAAGAAGTTCTTAAGTATTTTCAAGATTACTAATGGAGATACTCGTGCTTTCAATGTGATGAATCAAGACTTGCTCAAGTTGGAAAAGTTCTTCCAAATTAATTGACATAAAAACTACTACTCTTAAATTAATTTTTTTTCCAATATCAACGCTTTAAAGACACACTTAACAAAATCTTAAGCTTTAAATTAATCCATTTCAAACAGAGAAGATCATATACAACAAAATTGTCATAAACATGCAATTAATTGGAAGTTTAGAGGCAGAAAAAGGGTTGGGCCTAACAATTATTGACTTTTTTTATATGTGGTGAGGACCAGTCCATTCACATTTTATATGCGGCCACAAAACTCTTTGGGCCAGTATCAGGCACTCTACTGAATAAAGAATTCCTAAGAACCAAAAGAGTAGCACAGTCTCAAGACCAGACTGGTAACCATCTCATCCCTCAAGGGAAATAAAATGGACTAAGTCTGATATAGGCCCAGCCGATTTCAAATCCCAAATTATGGGCCGAAATCCTATTCAACTCTGAAATTTTCTACATACAAAATTGTGGAAGATACTTTACTCTCTTATCATCATTAATATTCTTGGCACCCAAACGTGGTAACTAAAATAGAGCCAATGACAATGAAGAATAGACTGCTTATTTAGGAAAAATGTCCGTATATACTTTGTCTCTAATCCCAATTGCAAGGTACAGAGTTTTTCTTCAGTTTTATCATTTATGTAGACCAAGACCAAGACCAAGACATCATTATCATCGCTACGTGGCAAGGTGCAAAATCTTTCTTGGTTATAAATATTAGAGTATAGAAAACAACTAATCATTATTGGCCTCAAGGCTGTGTCAAAGTTTAGGAAAAGAGAGATTAATATATCATTGGGGAAAAGAAAATCCTTATCACCTATTAATATTCCTGGTACTTTGTCAAAACACAATGCACAAACTGCACCCACGTGTTCCAAAGCAAGGACCATGAGTAAACCATTTGACCAGCCGCCTTGGCCTTGTCTAACTAGCTAGTTGTTCCCTTGTTGCTCACTTCACAAATACACTGCTGCTGCGAGTGCATTCAGATGGACCACAGTTTCCCATCAAGCAATTCTTTTAAGGAAAGCATCGACATGGGCTTTCACCGAAGCTTTTGCGGTCAATATACCTCAAGGCTCAAACCCTACACCTAAATACCAAATTTCAACCCTAATTAACGAGGAAGGAAGATGACAACTCAAAACCTTGAAAATCCTTTACCAAGTCTTCTAGTTCTTCCTACCTCCCAAATTGCTCATGCTAGAGAAGTTGTTTACTCCTAAACACATGTATGTATCACCGCTTGTGTATTGGTGTGTTTTTTTGAAACCACATAGACCAAGTCAAATCTTCATACTTGGATAATATTTTCTTTCGTTGCAAAATTTTCAAAAAATCAAAAATCAATAGTTTTGTCATCAAATGTTCAAAATTTATATTTTATAGTCTACAATTATGAAATGAGTTTATAGATAAAATAATAAATAAGATCGATTGGTGTGAAATTTGACATACATATTAAAAATAAAAAGAACATACAATTTAATTATTAAGTTTTAAAATATGTAGTTATGTTAATTTTTTAATGAGACTTGTAGTTATTAGATACAAAGTTTATTATAACCGTCATTCTCTTGTCACTTTCACCATAACTTCAAAGAAATTTATAGAAATAAGATATACTTTATAAAGAAAATTATTGACTTTCCTTACCAGTGAAAATATTCAAATGATATTCCAGGGCTTTGAAAATATTATTTATTTGGAGAGGGGTGCATACATACCTGTACTGGCTTTCTCCTCAATACTTGAAATGCTTCTGCCCTCGTTGATAAAAATCTAAGAAATTTTTTAGTTAGTATGTTTTCAAGTTCATCTGCCTGCTTTACCTATAAACAGGAAAAGAAGAAAATTCAGAAAATGAGAGAAAGACCAAAGATTGCAAACTATACATTTATGATCCTATACACATATCCAAATTCAAAAAAAAACTGGTAACCTATCCCAGAAATGAAAGGAACATGACAACAATTATGCTATTCCTGGAGCAGTCAATGATGATTTTCATGAGCCAAGTGTAAGTTGAATTATATGACATGAGGATAAGTTGCTCTTGGTTTGGAAGAAACTGTATACAAACTTACTTCTGAGTTACGTTAACTACTGCAACAAAGGCAAATGTTATATGAGGCCTTTTCTCAACATCTCAAAGATGTTTTCTTGAGGGGAGTATCAGACTATAATTGCGAGTATGTTGGAAAATTTTCTTCAATGAACTATGAAAAGAGCAAGAATTAATCAAAGAACAAGCGCTTAGAGGCACAATTAATTGCTTTCTTTGGACAATATTTGCCCCATACTAATATTGCTAAGGATTTATTGCAAACTTGTCCCTAAGATAACTAAGTCAAGAATTCTACATGTAGCAATCTTAGAGAATTCTAGTGAATTTCAATGAAAATGGAGAAAAGGCACCCATAAAATGAATATGGATCACTATTTACAGCCAGGAGGTTATCGCCCCTCAAAAGGCACCATTGGAAAGTCACTTGGATTGATTTTAATGTTCACAAAGCATACTAGACACTCAACACCATTATCTAAAATTTTTGCAGAAGGCTGTTTTTCCCAAGATATCAATCGATCAAAATTTACACTCCAACAGATCAAACTTTAAAACTCAATTAATCGATCTGCTTTGATCGATCACCAGAAATCGAGCCATTACACGATCAAATGAAATACTTTAAAATTATCTCTTTAATAGCCTCTTCAACAGCACTTGAAATTCTCACCACTTTAAACTTAATATATATTACAACCTATCTTGTTTATACCTGTATATACAACGGAGTCTATTTAACTGCAATGCTTTTGTAAAACTATAAATTTTAAGAGATAATGGTATGTTGGAAATGGTCTTTTTGATAATATATTACTCCTTGATCCTTAAATTTTATCTCCGGAATGATTATCTAAAGACTTCCGATTAAGCACCCTAGGGTATTGATTGAACCAAGTGAAAGTTGAATATTCAAACATCTCATAGAAACAACAAATCCCTACAGCCAACAGAAGGAAAAATAATTTAAATAGAAATCTACACATAAAGGACCACTATCAAAAGTTAAGTTTATCCTAGAAAATGTAAATCACCACTATGGGAGGAAAGATATACTTTCATAATGTTGTGTATTTGTTCTATTTAAGCATAAGAAAGCAACAGATGATGTCAAGCCACAATTTCATTCTGTAAGCACAAGAAAACATCAAAAGAATAACTTGGATTCACCTTGAGGCTTATCCGCAGTGAATTGATAGATGTTTCTATCAAGCATTTCTCAGCCTCATTTCGACATATCAAAACCTGCAATAGCAATCACACATAAAATATAATCCTTGGGCAGAAATCAAAAAAGTGAAGCAATAACAAATAACAAAAGTTCAACACTATGGGTTAGTAAAGGCATAGAAAAACTATAAAGGTCATTTGTGACTGATGTGGTAAGTGCAAAGAAAATTTTATATTAACTTAGGAAGTCAAATGGATTTTATTTAAGTCCAAATCTCTCCTGTTTAAAATTGCCAGTAAGTTTTGGAAATTTCTCCTCAAAACGTAAATTCCTTACTGATTTCTTGTCATGCATATTAATATTTTGCCAAACTTTAGGCCCCTAAGCACCAGAGGAGTTAATACTTGCACCGCCACCTACCACCGCCTCTCTCCCTAGCCTAGATGCAAATTTTCCGAAAAAATAATCACATAGTTTCAGTTCAAGGAGAGCCCAGCCAACTTTTTAACTCCCTCCAGAACACACAAGCAACCCCTTCCTGCCCCATTATGGTATTCGGAAATTTCCACAAACAAACCCCCATTATTTGATCTGCTGGTAATCTCTAAACATTTAAAGCTCTCCTAAAAACATTTGTAAAAATGTTGTTTCCTAAAATCCCAACGGCTTAATTCAGATAAGCAAGCAATGATCCGGTCCAAACCCAATCAACACACTCGAATAGAGCCATGAAACTTACCCCTAGCATTCAGTAATGGAAAAAGAGTCCATCCTGCCACCGTCAAAAGCCAAAGAAAAGGCTTTTGAATCTATTTGGAAAAAGAAAAGAACCTGATTTCCCCTCCACCACCTCCGGTTTAAGAACAAGCTTGGTTTGCAGTATAGGTTGTGGTAAAGAAGAGGGGGGTGGAGAAATTTTGGAAGGCTTTGTAGAGGGAAGGGGATAAGAAATTGGTAGGTAGGTTGTGTAGAGGTGTTTTTGGCTGGTGGGGAAAAAGTGTGGTTGCTGGAAGAACTGGCCAAGCTGATTAGGAAAGAAGAAAGATTGGGGGAATAAAAAAGGGGCAGAAGAAGGAAAAAGAGGTTACTGGGCTGGGAAAGATGAAGGTATGGAGGTATGTGAAAAGGAGGATAAAGGTTGTAAAAGTGGCAGTGGTAAATAAGGTTGTGGTGGTGTATGTGGTGGGTGGGAGAGAGAGGTGGGTGTTTGGAGGGGGGGGGGGGGGGAGGGGGACATGGGTTTAATCATTTCTTCTGGAAATTTTTAACATCTTCCTTATACACTTGGGAAGATACTAAATAAACAAAACAGTTTTTTTTTTTTGGGTAATCCACTGAACCGTCATTGCCAAGTCACTATGAATCAACCCATCAAAAATCCCAGTGACCATTGTATTCTTACCAGCCACTAGAAACCCAGTTTTCTAAGCCAAAACCATTGGGAGAATGGATTCTTATGTTACTCGAACAATTAGATTAAAAATCAATATTTCTTCCTAGTTCCCACCAACTTTAAGGATTCGAATCGTTGGAAGGAATTTTTTCAGACTTACTTTCTCCTTCCGAACTTAACGATTACTAAGCCTCCTACTGATCAATATGTATCCCTGAGCCCAAAAATGAGACAATATTCTATAATGGTGTGTTATCATCAGGACATAGAAGCCTTAGAAGTTATGAATATTCCCATTCTTTTTCTTTCCTTTTTTTTTTTTCTTTTTCTTTTTCTTTCTTCTCTTCTACTTAATTTTTCTCAGCAACCAAACAAAACTTAAACAAAAAAATCAAAAAGAAAAACCCTAGAGATCTAACAACCACCGTGACCCACACCTCAACCTCAAAAAAATTAAAAAACAAAAACAAAAATGGTGATGCAGTGAAGTAAATTGAAAAAATACCTTGGAAAACCGATCAGACGCTGAAGAAGAGGCCTCGATGAGCTTGGATCGGCATTGGGTGAGCGGTGAGATGGAGGACTGGGCGAGATGGGTCGGCGGCGTGGACTGGGTGAGATGGGTCTCGGCGATGAGGAAGGGAAGAAAGTGTCTGCGAGAGAGAGAGAGAGAGAGAGTGGAGGACTGGGCGAGATGGGTCGGCGGCGTGGGGTGGTGGGTCGGCGGCGTGGGGGACTGGGTGAGATGGGTCTCGGCGATGAGGAAAGGAAGAAGTGTCTGCGAGAGAGAGAGAGAGAGAGAGAGAGAGAGAGAGAGAGAGAGAGAGAGAGAGAGAGAGTCTGTGTGTGTGAGAGTGTGTGCGTGGGAGAATAACGAAAAGGCCCAAAAAATGAAAAGGGCAAAAAAAAAAAGAGGGAAAATTAGGGTGAGGTGCGGGCAATTTGAGGGCCTATTGCGACAGGTCAGTGTGGCCCGCCGCAATAGGCCCAATTCCCGCCGTTAAAATAAGTCTATTGCGGCGGGTAATTGGCCCGCCGCAATAGTACGCCGCAACATACTAGACCTATTGCGGCGGGCCAATGTCCCGCCGCAATAGATCTTATGTTCAGTGGTCTATTGTGGCCGGCCAAAAACGCGCCACAACAGGTGACTTGTAGTGGCAGCTTTCGCACCCGCCGCAATAGGCCCGCCGCAATAGGTCGTTTTTTTAGTAGTGATAAGAGTTTGTCTCTGTGTCTATGAGGTGGAGTCATTTGAGAAAGGCATAGAGCTCTCAAAAGAGGGGGAGAAATTAGGTAAAATTTATTGGATTTTTGTGATTTGTTTTGCTAGGATTTGTAATTGATTTGTTGTTATTGTTTTTATTTAGACCAGATTTATAATTTTTCTGAAGATTTTTCTTATTATCTAGATATGTGTTTTTTTTTAAATATTTTTCATGTTATCTATTTTTGAGATTTATGAGTCATCTTGTCAATTTTTTGGGTGAGGGGGGCCAAGTATATAAATTTTAGACCTTAATGTAAATTTTTTTTGTGTAAATATATGTACTATAAGATTATTCTCAAAGGCTGGGGGAGACCATGGACCCCTCAGCCCTAAGGCAGTTCCGTCCCTAGTTTTTGTGTTGTTGGAGTTAGATTTGTTAGGGTTTTTTTGTATTTGCTTGTTTTTTGTGTATCTTAGTCGTTTGGTAGTTAAGTGTGGGAAAATGTGAGGAATTTGTTAAATTTTTTAACAGATCGTGAATTTTTTGGTTGGTGAGAAAGGGAAGGAAAATGAAATAAAATTGTGTTCATTTTTTTGAGGTTTTTTTTAATTAAAAAATAAAATTTTGTTTAGTTATTTAAAAGGATATTTTTGGAAGTTCATTGAAAAATTGATAATTATTTTTGGAATATTAGGAACCAATCAAATAAAAAAAAATACATTATTGTGATTTGATGGAAGTGCAACTATTAAACCAATTACATGATAATGTTACACTATTGTAATGTGATTATATGAATCTAAGATTATAATAATGAAACATTACACCTTGATGTAACATCATGCGAATCAAATGCCTCTTAAGTTCACGTGCTTACAGGACCCATGGGCCATGAGTGAGGGGGGATTCTAGACTTTTACCCCTATTTTTTAAAATATTTGGCAATATGCCCCTGTTTCCAAACTATCTAGGTTTATGCCCCTATTTCGATACTCAATTACCTTAAAATCAAGTTTCAACGAAATACTCGATTTGTACAAAATCAAGTTATGCCCAATCAAAATTTGAAAAAAAAAAATTGCATGGAACTCAAGTTCCAAAACACCACTATAGGTGTTACTGAACGCTGCTTTATGTGTTACAAAACACCGCTATATGTGTTCCTAAACGCCGTTATAGCTGATCAAACTAAAAAAAATTGCATGGAACTTGGGCATAACCTATAGCTATGTTTTTGTTTTCCTATAGTGGCGTTTTTAATGGAACTCGAGTTCCATGCAAAATTTTTTTTTTTTTTTAGTTTGATCGGGCTTAACCTATAGCTACGTTTTTGTTGACTTATAGTGGCGTTTTTAATGGAACTCGAGTTCCATGCAATTTTTTTTTTTTTTTTTAATTTTGATCGGGCATAACTCGATTTTGTACAAATCAAGTATTTCATTAAAACTTGATTTTAAGGTAATCGAGTATCGAAACCGAGGCATTTGCCTATATAGTTTCAAAACAGGGGCATTTTGCTAAATTTTTTTAAAAATAAGGGTAAAACTCTAGAATCCCCATGAGTGAGGTACCCGCTAGCATGAAAGAAAGAAAACAATGCATGTGCAACTACCGCGGACCTAATTATTTTAGATATGACCGGAAATTTCCCTCCACCCAAATCACAAACACACAAAGCTTTCTGATGTCAGGATTGCTTCATGCAATCACGCTCGTTATTATGACTTGTATCTATCAACCATGTGTAGCAAGTGGTTGTCTCCTTTTAATTACAGAAGTGGTTGTCTTGTGAAACTTCAAAAAAAATCTAGAATCTGACCGACTGTAAGAGGTTGAAAAAAAAAATAGCAAGTCCATGTAAAAGTAATTGATATTGAATGTTCAAATAGTGTAAAAAACACCTTAAACGTTTAGACCCCCAAATTACAAATTACCAATTCAAGCTTAATATCAAATAATGTGTGTGTGGAAAATGAACATAAGCTTATAATAGAATTGATAAATAATCTAAACCAAATAAAATCACATTTACAGCAGAAATTAAGTGGAAAAGATTAAGGGAAGAGAGATGCAAACACAAGGATAACACGACAATGTATTATCGAAGAGGAAACCGAAACCCTCGGTGTAAAACCTATCCGTCACCCTCCAAGCAGTCAATAATCTACTAAAGAATGAAGTTGGGATACATGAACAGCAAAAGACCCTCCAAGCCTAATCTACCCAATGTACCTAAGCTCTCCAAGCTTCTTGCTCCAACGAGGTTGCGCCGAACCTCTGTCTTCTTTAGCTTACCAGATTCCTCTATAGCCCATAGCATCAACCAATATCAATTGGTCCCTTCCTAACTACTTCCCAAGCACCAAATAGCCTTCTCACAGATGTGGGTAAGGTGAGAAAAAGATTTGGGTAATGTACCTCTCAAGGATCTAACAATGGAGAGGGTGAGAGTAGAGGAATTTGAAGAGTCACTATATAAAGATTGTGGACGAGTCAATCTTGTTTTTCTCTAGGGTTTCTCTCTCAAAATTCTCTCTGAAAGCTCTCTACATTTCGTAGGTATAAGGAGTATTTATACTAGAGTGAGAATGGAATGCGAAGAGTCAGTTTTTCCAAAACAAAGCTGGCTGGCGACTTGGCCTCGCGACTTAATTGAGTCGCGAGTTCAAGCCGCAAGCTAACTGAATGGCCAGTTTGGACTTTTTGTCCTGTAGTACTATAGCTGGTATGACGATTCAGCTTCTCTACATGCTTCACTCGTGTGCTTCTTCTGGTGGCTTGCCAGTCGCGAGCCACCCGTAAGATCCAGTCGCGAGTCCCTGCTTCACTGCACAATCTTGAGTATTTCTTCACACTTTCTCACACACTACCCTTACATAATTCCCACCTAAATACAGGGTTTCTAAGTGCTGAAATACAAGCAAATTTGGCACAAAATAAAGCCAATAGAATGGTTAATTAATTTAACCTTACAAATAACTCATCCCAATTTGTTGATGGTTGTGAAAAATGGTCTGGTAAAGAATGTGGTTCTAGAATTACTCCTGAACTTTCAAATTTATCTTGCTTTGCCTTGAATGTGCTATACAGTAACTGATGGTAGTCACAGTCTGTTAATAGTCGTGAAAAAGGAGAAATTTTACGGTCATCATATTAGACCATGTCACTTGTCCACTATTCTACTAAAAGACTCCCACCTGTTTAAAATTGTTAAGTTAGTTTAACAAATATTTTTTTCTCATAAACTGACTCAACAATTTTAAACATATATGAGTCTTTTAGTAAAATGATGGACAAGTAACGTGATTCACCATATGAACCATGTAATTTCTCGTGAAAAATTGTGTAATAAAAAATATTGTCCTAGAATTACTCCTGAATTTTCGAACTTTCCTAGCTTTGCGTTAAATTTGCCATACATCGGTTGGTAGTAACTTGGCAAATATGAATGACCAGATTTATTATGTTTCCTCATCTGCAATTTTCTTTTTTAATTAGATAAATTAATAAAATCTCTAGTAATGGAATGAAAAATTTGAGGTTCTAAGCACACTTATAAAAAAATTAATAAATGTCTTGGTCTAATTTTATATTTTTTTGGTTGTCCTAGGTTCTATCATAAAACATCTTCAAATATATATTACTTATTATAATTTTTTTTTTTTTTGGAGACAAACTCGTTTTAAAGAATTAATATTATTAAAGCTGGTAAATTAAGTCCCACATTATGAATGGTAACCATAAAATGAATGATTACTAATTTACTATAATAGTAACTTATAGAAAAGTATTAAATTCTTCTTTTGGTTGAAACGGCTGAAATTTTTGTATAACGATTTAGTTATTTGATTTTGTTTAAAAAACTGGCATGTTTAGGTTTTGTTTGGATTATTATTCTGAAAGAAAATTTTTCAAAATGAGAACGTTGCGTGTGTGAACATTGTGATTGCCAAAGCTAAATTAAGAATGATTTGGATTGACACTTAACTCGGTGTCGATGGTGGTGATAAAGGCGGGGCTAGAAAAGTTGGATAAAACTTAAAGGCCGAGATCATTCAACGACGTACGACAACGGATTAGGAGATAGGTTGGAGGATACGAGTCTTTAGCTCTTTAATTAGTGAAAATATCTAAAGAGAAAGGAGTACTCTATCTATAAATCATTAACAGTACTGACAGCCTAAATTGAGACTAAAGGATTTTTTTTTTTTTTTTGGAAAAAAATTGAGGCTAAACTTAGTTGGAATAGATTCTCAAAAACAGGTTAGTTGGAAAAGTTTGTTTTAGATTCATATTTATTGATGGTTGCGAAAAATGGTGTGGTAAAAAATGTGGCCCTAATCATCAAGAAGGGCGCACCCGGAGCTCCACGTGAACCACATGCCGATCATCGAGAAAGGCCTCCAACGGGCCCCGCGAAGGCGGGAGCATCACCACAGCAGGTGGTCGAATGAAGGCCCGACGGTTTTTTCAGTTTCGGACCAAGCGTCGACAGATTGGCGACTCCACTAGGGATCGATGAGAGTTTAGCCTTTAGAGATTTTGAGTAAACCATAATCTTTGGACATTGGCTTTCAAAAACACAGAAATTGGCATTGGCCTCCGGGGCTTTCCTTTTGGAAAAAAGGCTTCTACTATATCCTAGTAGACTTTTTCCAAAAGAGCAAAAATATTTTCTAAAAATATTTTTCCAAAATCCTTTTCCGAAAGAGAGGCTGTGAGGTATTTTCATGGGGCTTTACCGCTTTCCTCACTTGCTTTATTGCTTTCTTCACATGCTTTACCGCTTTCCTCACATGCTTTACAGCTTTCCTTCACATGCAAACATAGGGTTGCAAAATTTAATTTTCACTACACCTTTAGCTACTTTCATATATATCTGCTGTGTTTCGAAAAAGTCTTCCCCTTCTTAGGGATTTCATCACCCCAACTGTAGATGCCCAGACACAAACATCGGTAGTGTTACCCATAGTTAGATCTGGGGCTAACTTTTTAGGCACTTTTGGGTCCATGCGTGGACAAGAGTAGCTAAAAAGGCCCCCTTGATCCTTCCTGCCCCACAACTTCTATGAAGGGAGGGGTATGGCGATTGAGTCCCCTTAGGATAGGAACAACCTACCAGTTAAGCCTTTCCATACAGCTGGCCTAGTTATGTCAAACCCGTGAGGACTAGATCAAGCCTAAAGCCCATGAGGACTAGGTAAAGCCCAAAGAGTGAACATCTAAGCCTAGGAAAGGATACCATTATAGGACTAGAGGTCAAGGGAAAGTGTTTTGCAACAGGTGCGTCCCTTTTGCTTGCGATAAAGAAATTGTGCTCTACTATAGGTTCTTTCTATCCTGCTTGCACAGCGTCCATGATTAAATCCCTAGGGAAAACAACCCCGTTGCTTGTACATGCTAGATCAAACCCCATCCCTAAGGGTTTACAACCCTACAAGGGCACTCATGCATACACTAAATGGTTCCGTCACCTAATTGTGCAAAGACAAAAGCTGTGGCAAGTAATCAAAACTCCCCAGGAGGAAATGCTGCCGAAAAACTGTCAAGAATGCCAAGACATCATGAGTTCAAGAATTCTCCCAAGAGAGATCCAAATCATCAAGGAGATCCAAACTTCTAAGAGGTTCAAATCGCCAAGATGTCAAGAGTCCAAGGGCTCCCTCAAGAGACCCAAAGGTCCAAGAGATCCATGTTGTCCAAGTTACCAAGAGATCCAAGTGTCCAAGAGCTTCTCCGAGAAGTCCATATTGTTAGAAGCCGAGCTTTTCCTCATAATTGCATTTCCTTGTATTGTAAAAGGCCCACTGTTGGAGCCAATGAACCTAGTGTTGTAAAAGCAAATATTGTACAAGCATGTAATCAAAAGAGGGTCCGTCCCGCATTGCCAAGCATATCATGAAAGTTTCGGTTACATGCCAATCTTGCATCATTCTTGAAACTCACATGATATATACCCGCGCTAGGGTGCAAAGCCAAATTTTTCTAAAAATGGTAAGTGCATGTTAAATAACAAGGATGTAAACTAACTTGATTTTGGTGTTATGTTTCCACATTGTGAAATGCACCCCATTTCTATCACATCCCATTCTTTCTTAGGATTAAAAGATTGCTAAAAAGAAACAGTATAAGCTACCACCAAGTCGTGTCCCATCATCACTAGGTCTCGCGCAAGAGAGATGTCTACTAGTGGTACTTCTCCCCATAAGGAAAATGCTCAGGAAATTGCTCTTCTGAAGGAGCAAATGGCAGAAATGATGTGTATGATGCAACAACTAATTGTAGAAGGAGGATAGAACTCCTCTAGTCATAGTCAGGGAGGTCCCCAAACTGAGAATGAAAATCAGCCCCTATTAGAACAAGATCAGGGCCACAATATACTGCCCCAAGACAACGACCAAGAGACCGATCCTTCAAAGGATAAGAATCCCAAATCTGGGATTGGCCAAGTCAAGAGCCAAATGAAAACTCTAACCGAAAAGATTCGAATCATAGAGGGCTTCAGCGCCCATAGAAGGGTTGATCTAGATAGTCTGACCAACTTCCCTTAGGTCATTATGCCTCCCAAGTTTAAGGCACCAGAGTTTGTTAAGTACGATGGTATTGGAGATCCTTATGCTCATTTGCGCATGTTCTGTAGGAAGATGGCTCCCTATGGGGATAATCACCATTTGCTTTGTAGATTTTCCCTAATAGTCTGACTAGCCCTGTGACCACATGGTATGTGAGACTGGAAAAGACTTCCAACTGGAGGGAGATGGCCAATTCCTTTCTAGAATATTACCGGTTCAACACTGAGATAGCTCCTGACCGCATAGTTCTTATGAGGATAGAAAAGAAGAATAGGGAATCTTTCCGAGAGTATGCCTAAAGCTGGCATGAGCTAGCCGTACAAGTGCAACCCCCTATAACGAAAGATGAGATGATTAAGTGGTTCATTGATAACCTTAAGCCTCCTTACTATGAGAAGATGATCAGTGCCCTAGTCACTCGTTTTGCTAGCTTGATTCCTATTAGGGAGTGTATCGATGAGGGTATTAAGACCAAGCAGATCGTTGACCTGACTATCCTTTATTCTCAAGGGGAACAACAGCTCAAGGGAATTGACGCCAAGGTCGAAGAAGGAGATGTCCATATGGTGGCTGAAGATTGGGGGTACAATTGGCTAAGTCATTACTCATTCAAAAGGCCAAAGGAAATTCACATCTCATGGGGAATCTAGGGATGAAGCCAAAGAAGTCCCACCACTTCCCTATGTCGGTTACCGAGTTGTACTCTCTCTGTTAAATAAGGGCTTAATCACTCCAGTTGTCCCTAAGCTGGTCACCAATCTTCCGGAAGGTTACGACCCTTCAAAGACTTGTAAGTTTCACTATAATGCTCCAGGGCATTCGACAGAAGAATGTTGCCTATTAAGGCATAAGATCCAAAGCCTGATTGATAGCGGTACCTTAATATTCGAGTGATTTGACTTGTGGAATCGATGTTATGGATGCCCTAGCATCTATAGGACATGCCAATGAAAGATCATATGTCGAAAAGAGATTTAAGGGATCTCGAGGGCAAAAGAGTCACATGGCTCCCATAATCCGTACTCCTTAAGGAATAAGCCAACCAACGCAAAGCCAATCCAAGAAAAATGATGTCACTCCTGTGAGACAAATGGTACCAACACAACAAGTCCATGAGGCATTGGAAAAGTTTCCTCCCTTTCGTATGTTGATTTTGTAATTATATCATATATTGTTGAAAGAACGCCTAGTGGCTTCAATTTTGCTGAGACGTATAATCGATTCCCCTTCAAGTGAGTCTGGCCCGTTCAAGACATGTGAGCACCACTTTGGTAGCCCAGGAAATAGCCTAGAAAAGTACAAGCCCCTTAGGGGGACGATCCAAGGCCTGATTGACAATAACATCATTCAATTTGAAAATGCCACAATCACTGATTCATCTCCAACGAGCTATAATGGTCAGGTTAATGTGTTGATCATGAACAAAGTTCAGGGGGGCTCATTTATTACAAGCCTCCCTACGGCTCCATATCCCCATGGAGTACCGTATCCTTCTCTGTTACTGAACGAAGGCAATCCAAGGAGCGACATTTCCCAATCAAGTGGCACAACTTCCTTAGACCTTTTGTCAGTCCCGTTATCCATGCTATTACCAATACTGTTAAAGGCGAAGTTGGCAGAATTGATGGCATCTGAGATCCAACCAAAACTTTCATCAGAGACTTATAATTCTGAAAATCATTGCGACTATCATGGGGCAATGGTTGGCCACTACATTGACATGTGCAAGCTACTCAAGCAGAAGGTTCAAGGTCTTATCAAAGGCGGCTAGTTAGAGCCTGAAGTGCATATGTCCACATCAACCAGAGAACTAGATATTCAGACGGTCCGTACAAGGAAATCGAGATCTAGAATTGCTCCTCGAAAGCTTGAGCTTATAAGCCCGAGCAGTTGGACAGTTGAGCCATATTTCTCAAGAGGACACCCGACTTGAGGCAACACCAAGTTGGCCATATGCTGTGGAAGAAGTCCCCAAAACCAAACATCATCTCACTATCTTTATGTTTTTGTTATTCTTGCATTTCCTATTTCCTTTATGTCATTATGTTTGAGCATGAGACAATTTAAATTCAGTTTGTAATTAAGCTTTGAGACTCTTCCTGAGCCCTAAGCACACTACCTGAGCGCCATGTGCGATGATGATCCTTTTTATTAGTATAATATTTTGTCGTGCTGGGGTTTGTTTTTCTTGGATGGTTTTCAACCTCCCTTCTTTTGTTTCCATGGTTGACTTAATAGGGTAAAATATGGGAAGTCCCAACATCTCTACGCGAGCATCACCAAAATCTTAAGGACATGCTCCAAATTTAATTCCAAGCACAAAATAATGAACGGACAATAGCTTCATGATTCCGATCTTGGCGGGAGACACATGGATTTAGTTGTTCTCATTATGATACTGGGGCAGATTTTTAGTGGTCTCATTCCCCTAAGACCACTAAAAATCCATCTTGTGCACCCCTACATTATCCATGAAGACTAGCTATTGCAAGTCTAGGAGCAAAATTCAATGAGAAGTTGGATTCGATCCAGACAGCTTGCAAGCTCTTCTGTCAAAGCATCTCAAATGGGCAAAAAGAACCCAACATCTCTCAAGCAAGATCAGCCAGCTCAAACTTGGTTTTTTTTCAACTTGCCTTAGTAGGCTTTTCCTTTAGGTCTTCAAAAAATCTTCTTTTGCCTTCGGGTAGTCTAGGTGTTTCTTTCGGGTTTCTCCCAAACAAATATTCCTTCGGGTCTTCCTCAGAAAAAATATTATTTCACCTTTAGGCCTTTCTAAACAAAATCCTTTCTTTCTCCAAGTATCATGAGATGTCTTTGGATTTCTTGATATGTGAATCCTCACACTCTTCAATTAAAAATCTCACCAAGTTGTGAAAGTGATTGAGCTTTAGCAAGCGCCACAGCTGCAATTTCTTTGCAAGGTCATCAGATTGTCTTGTAACTTGCCTGAAGCATTCCTTGGAAGCCCGACTTCCGCATTGACAATAGAAGAAGGCAAACCAAGCCTATATTCAGGGAGAATCGTGAACTATCTCCAGTTTTATTTGATCTTGCCATAAGCAAAGCCTTCATCTAACCTGGACCACTTCCTTCACAGGAACACTCATACAGTATTGAAACCACCTCAGTCGTGGTGATTCAATTGAAAAATCTCAGATCCATGATAAATCAGCTTCAGCAATTCAATGTTAGAACTTGCTCGTAATGGGTGCCTACATGAGAACCATGGAGGAAGAGTAAAAGGATTAAATTTGGTCGAATAAGAGCCAAAATACTTCCAATTTTATCAGGCTTGGCATAATCTTGATATGTCACTAACTCCATTCAATCAATTTCCTTTCCAAGGACATACTTTAATCAAGCCAACGAGATGTCATTCACATCGCATTCTTTAATGAATAGTTAAGACTAAACATTTGAGCATTTGTGATAGAGTCATTCACCTGCTGAACATATGGGCGGCAGCGCCATATCAAAATTTCAGGGAATTGCATTAACATCCCTTCTTGTTGATCTCATATTGCCTTTCTTAGGTCCCTAATGTGGCGTGTTTTCCTGACAGGTCATTTCAACGATTGATATGATAATGAAGCCGCTATTTGTGCTTCACAAGAACCTTCACCACAAATCAGAAAATCTTCATCCAAAGATGTATGCCAAGCATGGAATTAACTATATAATGACTCCTTGTGAGGTAGAGACCTCCATCCCCTAGGTGGATCTTTGTGGAAGCTTTTGGATATCAGAATGCCATCCATCCGAAACACTGGAACCTAAAGTTTGGCCTTGTCACTACATCCTATACACTATCTCAACAAAACCATCGCTCATCTCTGTTGTCTTAGGTTTGCTGCTATCTTGTACACATTTTTCAAAAAGAAAAAGAGATTTTCCAAAATAAGATCAAAGCATAAAGGTTCAAATCAAAAGATCAGATCATGAAAATCTGTGTTTTGAAATGCATGCATCTTTCAAGAGTGGCAAGTCAATGCCAAAAATTCACATCATGATATCACATCTCAACAACTCCACATTCATGAAACATTCACCACTTTTGCAAAGTGTATATTCAATTCTTTTCTTAACAATCAACCCCCTTAGGGAGGTCCTACCAAGATTGGTGTGGACCCTGAATTAGTGAATGGCCACGTATTCAAGTTTCATTGACCAACTGATTGGATTTGAAATGATGAAGGCGTTTGTTTAAGTTATCCATTGAGCACATACACTTACAAATCACATAGGAAACATAACCTTAGCAAGCCTTTCTTATGATACATGCATTCAAACAAATTTTCATGATCATGAATGAATTTCCAAAATTTGTGAACCTGGTGTTCAAAACCAATCAAAATAGAAGGGAAAAAAGATGACCCCCAAAGATTTCAAATAACAAGGATTTCCAATCCTTCTAAACCTTTTCAAGTCCAAAAAAATCCTTTGAGGGTTATTCGTTTCTTCCCAAGGAATTTCCAGAAAAATGAGGTTTTAAGATTGCAACAGCTCATGCAAGTCTCCCTTCATCATTACTAGGCATCTTCAAAAAGACCTGAACTTAAAAGATTCAAATGCTTAACCCCAAGTTTTAAATACCATCTGAGCATCATTGCCCTAAACACTTTTCGAGCTTCTCGAACTTATCCCAATAGAGGATGCCTGAGTCATACTCCAAAAATGAATCCTAATGCCCAAAAGTTGGCCCAGTTTTAATCTTAATACTGGGGTAGTTTTATTTTTGATATTTTCAAACCATGGACGGTATTCCCTTTATCCAGTGCAATTCAAGATATCCACTAGGAGAAGGAGAAATCTCTCCCTACAAGAGTGCCCAGTTCGCATAGTACATCAAGACCACACAGAACTCAGCATCCAAGCAGTTATTGTGTAGATATGACCAAGAGTGTTAGCATTTCCAAGAGGGGGTCTTGCTCGAAACTTTGAATTCAGAATTCAGCAGATCAAGGAACCCACTGTGGTATAATCGTCCAGTACGAGCTCAAACCCATGTCAAGCCGGTTTGCTGATCCAGAACCATGCAAAACCCTACACTGGGGTAGTTTATTCTACTCAATTTTGTCCACTTTGTGCTAATTAATATGCAAGAATGGGTCCGTCCCGCCAAGAACTTTTCCTCTCATGTTAAAAACCACACAAAACCTACACTGGGGCAGTTTTATTTTGTGCAATCTCTCCCTTTTCCGTCTCCCTCGGTGGATTGATCACTATCAGATTGAATCAGTAAACCCGTGAGCATACGATGCGATGCAAGTGCTACCAATATAACACATGTAAAGCTCGTTGAAAGGCGATTTTCAGAGTTGTACATGTAAGTCCTACCTAAAGGCATTGTTTCAAAAATACAGCAGTAGCCCTTTGAAAGGCAATTTTTCAGAATTGTACATGTAAGTCCTACTTAGAGGCATTGTTTCACCCATATAGCAGCAGCCCTTTAAGAGGCAATTTTCAAAATTATACGTGTAAGTCCAACCTAAAGGTATTGTTTCATGCATATGGCAGCAGCCCTTTCAAAGGCAACATCCAGAATTGTACATGTAAGTCCTACCTAGAGACATTGTTTCATGCATACAAAAGCAGCCCTTTTAAAGGCGACATCCAGAATTGTACATGTAAGTCCTACCTATAAGCATTGTTTCATGCATACAATAGCAACCCTTTGAAAGGCAACATCCAAAATTGTACATGTAAGTCCTACCTAGAGGCATTGTTTTTTGCACACATCAGCAGCCTTCTCAAAGGCAATTTCCATAATCACACGTCAGTAGCCCTCTCAAAGGCAATTTTTCTATGATGATACATTAGCCCTCTCAAAGGCAATTTCCTAGAATTATGCATGTAAGCCCTACCAAAAGGTGCTCCTCACATATGTCTACGACCCTCTCAAATGCGATTTATCTAAAGTTATACATAAAAGTCCTAACCAGAGGCATCTTTCATATGCATCAGCAACCATCTTAAAGGTGATTTCCCAAAACTATGCATGTAAGTCCTAATCATAGGCATTGTTTTTCACATATATCAGTAGCCCTCTCAAAGGAACTTTTCCTAAACTCATACATCAACCCTCTTAAAGGTGATTTCCATAATCATTATGGTGCTTGATACCCAACAACGGATCAGCACAATCTTCTATGCTTCCACGGTCTAGGACCCTTTCCACACTTCCACAGTGTAGGAACTTCTCCATGCTTCCACGACGTAGGAATCATTATAGTGCTTGATACCTAACAACAGATCAGCACAATCTTCCATACTTCCACGGTGTAGGACCCTTGCCACACTTCCACGGTGTAGGAACTTCTCCTCTATTGTTCTAGGAATCATTATGGTGCTTGATACCTAATAACAGATAAGCACAATCTTTTATACTTCCACGGTGTAGGACCCTTTCCATACTTCCATGGTGTAGGAACTTCTCCACGCTACCACGGCGTAGGAATCTATTATGGTGCTTGATACCCAATGACGGATCAGCACAACCTTCTATGCTTCCACAGTGCAGGACCCTTTCCACACTTCCACGGTGTAGGAACTTCTCCTCTCTTGTTCTAGGAATCATTATGGTGCTTCATACCCAACAACGGATCAACACAATCTTCCATGCTTCCATGGTATAGGACCCTTTCCACACTTCCACGGTGTAGGAACTTCTCCACGCTTCCACGGCATAGGAATCATTTATCAGGCATGCTATTCAGATATCCACTATCTTCGCCTAATCCTATTTTGAGGCTAACTAGCGGCGGTGCCGTACGTCTCACCATCCCACAATCACCAAGCTCCTAAAGGATCCTAAGTTCCCAATCACCAGGTAAGTCCCTTTACTTTTGCCTAGAATTTTATTTTCTGCATCCATAGCATCTAGCATTTGCATGTTTTTCTACCTAGCCCAAAGAAAAAAAAATAAATCTAGTATGCTTTCCTAGTTGCATTGCTACTAACATATTTGCAAAAAAAAAAGAATGAAGTTTTTGCCCAGTATCAAGAAACATATGCAAAAGAAATTTTCCAAAGCAGCTGCAGTAGGTTGGTCCAGCCAAGTAAAAACCGGTCTTGATCCATGAGTAGCCTACACATGCAATTTGGGGGTGACAAAATTCGAAATCACGTTCTTTATCCGACAACTCTCGTTGCACTCGAGATGTCAAATAAAGAAGGGGCAGCTATTGATACCGTATTTTGTCTGGCCTCAATTTACGTGCCAGACCCCAAAAAACCAAAAATATTATTTTCTCTCCATAAGGTTGCGAGAACATCTAGAATGATGTGAAGCAACCCGTTCGGACACCGGAACACCCAAAGTGACTTTTTCAGCTAAAATGACCAAAATGCCCCAGTCAACCTAGGGTTGACCGAAAGTCAAACAAGGTCAAAATCCTCAAAAAAAATATTTTTTATGGTTTTATATCAAACCCGAGCTCCTCAGAGATTTTTAGCAACTTTGACCAAGTTTGATCCGGAGTTAACTCCCGATGGCCCCAGAAACCCTAACCTTAATCCGGTCGTCAAAAAAGGTTGAGACCAATGCCATTGCAAAGATAATCAAATTCTCATCACAACGACTATTCATGGGTCGAAATCAGAGTTAAAACGGTTGAGATATCGAGAAAACTATGAAAAGCACATCAGCATGATCACCAAGGCCATAACCTTTGATCCAACCATTGAAATTTTAATTTATTTAGTGTTCTAAAAACTAGACATCTAGAGCTTGACAGGGACACCAAGATCGCCTCAATCCAAGTTCGAGAAGACCTCAAAATATGCATCCGAAGTTGGAAACAAAAAGTGCAACAGGATGAATTTGCTGATGTGATGATGACATTAGCTCGACGCACTTTGTTGGGCTGCTAGGCCCAACTAGCACACCTACAAGGTGTGCCATGCCTCGAAAAATGTGCTGAGGGCTATAAATAGCCCCTGGCACCACAAATTGGAAAAGGACTGAAAATTTGGGTTTTTGGGAGCTGTTTGGGCGATTTCGGAGGTTTTCTCCCCTCTCCCAAACGCAAAAAACACATCAAAGCCCCTTGATTCTTCCTTCCTCACCAAAAATACAAGGTATTATTCTTATACCCAATCTTCTTTTCCTTGGTTTTACACCTTGGATTTGGGGTTTAGAGGTGTAGATGTAGCTTTTTAGCTACTATACACACCCCTAACCTTCTAAATCTTTTTCTCACATTTATCTTGCTCTTTTTTCCTTAATTTTTTTTTTTTTTTTTTTTTTTTGCTTTATCTTGCTCCTAGCATGTTCTTGGTTTAGATCCATGTTCTTCCATGCTTGTTTATATGTTATTTGTCTTGATCAACATGTTTTATGCTTTAGATGCTTAGATCTTTTTTTTCCCCATGTATTGTTTGTTTAGATCTACATGCCCACATGCTTGATATCATGTTTATGGTTATGCCTTGCTTAGATCTACATGCTTGTATGCATGTCCTATGTTTCTTTGCCTATATCCATGCTTGGATTTGTGTTCTTCCATGCTTTTATGCTGACATCCACATGCTTAGATGTACATTCACAAGCCTATATGCATATTTCCATGCTTATATATGTAGATCGGTTTTTTTACATACTTAGATCGATGTTCTCTACATGCTTCATGCTATCTTCCATGTGCTTATACGCTCCATGCCATGTTTGTATGCCTAGACCTGGGCTGTGTTTGGTTCAATGTAAATTGAATTCCAAGTGTAAAATAAATGCAGGTGAAAGTGAATTCCCGTAAGTAAAATGAAACTTGAGTGTTTGGTTTTGCAATGGAAAATAGTCCAAAAAATAATTTACGGTGTTTGGTAGTATTCTGAAAATGCTATTTTCCTACAAATTTTACACATTTTCTCGTTCATTTTCTCGGTTCCCAACCAAATTTTATACCAAAAAATTTCAATCCATGCACTTAACACAGCCAACAATCAAAATAAAAACATGTTTTATTCACAATCTGAGGACAAAACAGTGGGAGATTGGGGGAAAGAGAGATCGGGAAAGAGTGAGAGATTGAGGGAAAGAGAGATCGGGGGGACGATCGGGAAAGAGATCGGCGACGAGAAAGAGATCGGGAAAGCGATCGGCGAGAGATCGCGAAAGAGATCGGCGACGAGAAAGAGATCGGGAAAGAGATCGGCGAGCTTGACGACGCGATCTTCAAGCCGCGATCTCGGTGGTGCTTCAGGTGGCGCAATTCGGCGGTGCTTCAGGTGCTGGGGCGCAATCGGTGGCGCGATCGGTGCTAGGGTGCGATCTCGGTGGTGCTTCAGATGGCGCGATTCGGCGGTGCTGGGGTGCGATTCGGCGGTGCTTCTGGGCGGTGAGCGATCTGGCATTGCTCTCTCTCTCTCTGTTCTGGTTGCAATGGAAAATGGCTGGAATTAGTTTGAAGGTAAAATAGGTCCGAAAAATGGATTACAGTTAAAGGCCTCATATTTTACAGTCAACGGAAACCATTTTCCGTTTGACTGAATTTTCCAGACAATCCAAACAAGCCCTGTGGTGTAAAATGTTTTCCGGATTTTGTTTACTGCCAAAACAAATGCAGCCCTAGGCTATGTTTGTCATGTCATGTGTTATTGTAGCCCTTTTGTCGATTTTGTCTCTCTTTCTTGTTTTTTTGGCCTAATGATTAGGACCCGATCTAGACCCTGTGGTCTTTGTCATCATCCATACACTAAGGCCCATATCAGAAGGGTTTGGATCATTCCTATTTGCATGTCTATGCTTGCTTGCTTCTATGCTTTATGCTTGTGTTAGACTCTCTAGTTCTAAGCTTTGCAATGTTTGGCGCCCTCCGCGGGCTTGACCTTGTGTGGTTATATCTGACGCTCATGAGGTCTTGTTCAGATGTAACCATTTGTGAGGCATCTCCGGATGTCAGGTTGCTTCGTGCGCACCCTTCCCGTTTTTGCTCCGTGCAATGCTATGCTTACCATTTTGTTTGTGCCATCCGTTGGCTTAGTATGCATTTTTACACGCTTGTTCACATGTCCATGCATGAGTCTTGCTTGGTAGTTTGTCGTCCATGCTTCAACACAATGAAGTTATGAACATTCGATCCAAACCTACATTTTTCCCTCGTGGACACTACCTTTTGTATGCTTTCTTGCTTGTTTGTCTTTTTGCTTGTTTGGTTGCTTTCTTGTTTCTTTGCTCGCTGTATCTATCATGCTTATCTACTTTATGCCTCTTTCGTATGCTCTTTGCATCTTTTCCTTCCATTGCTTGTCTGCTGGTCTCTTGTCTTTGCTTTTGCATGTACACATATGGAACAAAGACGTATGGAGCTACAGCACGGTCTCCCAGGCGCAAGCAAAAAGGGTGTAGATGCAAGCATATAGATATAAGCCAAGCGGTCACGTTTAGTAGGTTTAAAGGTCTAGCCTCTCCCATTTGGTTATGTACTCTTTTAAACCCCCTTCCTTCCTCCCTCCTTTCTTTCTTAGATGGGTTGTATTAGGTATATCATGCCATGTACCATTCGTCCTCATCTCTAGAGTATGGCAACCCCTGTTTACTTTCCTACACCTATATTTTGGGCCATGCTCTAAGGATGTAGGCATTTACTTTCCTGCTCTGTGTGCTTGCATTGCGCATGATATATGTATATATATACCTACCTGCCCCTTCTGGTGTGATTGTCACAGTCCATGTCACCTAAGGCAAAGCAATGCCTAATGTTCATTTGTCCTCATCTCTAGAGTATGGCGACCCATGTTTACTTTCTTACACTTATATTTTGGGCCATGCTCTAATGATGTAGGCATTTACTTTCCTGCTCTGTGTGCTTGCATTGTGCATGATGTGTGTGTGTGTGTGTGTGTGTGTGTGTGTGTGTGTGTGTGTGTACCTACTCGCCCTTTTCGATGTGATGGTCATAGTCCATGTCACCTAAGGCTAAGGCAAAGCGATGCCTAATTTCTGCAACGAAAGTAAGGTGACATGTCGCCAGATTTTCGTTGTGGAATCACCTAAAATTTGGCCAAAATTCCTGCCATAACTCCAAAGGTAGACAAACACCTTCCTCCACTGAAAGAGAGAGAAAGCACCCGAAGCTCCGCAAGAACCACACACCAATCATCGAAAGGGGCCTCCAACGAGCCCTACACACGCGGGTGCGTCGCCACGGCGGGTGGTCGAATGAAGGCCCAACGGTTTTCTCCGTTGGCTTGCACCCACTCCACAATTCCTTAGGTGTATTGGGAACTTATTTTGATGGAACTAAATTTAAAATATGCATTGCAGTTTTTAGTGCATATCCCCAAAAGGAAATTGGTAAAGTTAAATAACTCATCATGGACCTAATCATTTCTAAAAAAGTCATATTCCTTCTCTCTTCTACACCATTTTTTTGAGGAGTTCCAAGTGCAGTCAATTGGAATACAATCCTGTTTTGAGTTAAGTAATCTTTGAAATTCCCAAAAAGGTATTGTTGGAGTTTATGCCCAAAAATCCAATTTTTGGCATATCATAAATAATTAAATAGTTTAATTATATGAGACTGTCTATAAATGAACTAATGGGACATTATCTTAGTCCATGAGATGCATCGTATGTGATTTATGTGAAAAGTCACAGAAGATATAAATTACAAGTTCTTTGTGAACTCAGAATTTTAGTTCATAGTCGGTGATGAAATTGGGCATTTCATCTGCGGAGACTATAACATATCAACTAAAATGATTTGTCTTAATCATGGAAATGGAGACTTCTAGTTGATATGTTGATATGTTTTAAGAGTTAGGAATACCATTTTTTTTTATCTATTTTTAATACTGCAGTTTCCCTTATAAATATGTAACTTTGATGGTCAATACAAATTCCATATTGATAACAAATTTGTCTTTTACAATTTATAGAAAATTATTTGCAACCCAAAAAAAAAAAATCAACATCACATTTTTATAAGATCTTTAACGTTCAAAGTAGCTACTCTAGCCAATGCTAGATAATTGAAAGCACTTGATATGAATGGCAATCTCCTATACATCAATAGTTCACATTGGCGACTAAAATGTAGCAAGAGATCCGTATTTTGGAGCCTCAAAAATTAAGCCATACAAGGACAAGGGTCAAGGATAATTGTCAAATTTTTAATTATTTTTTTGTTTATTGAGAAACCAATAGTTGTCAAATTTGATTGCACTACTTACCAATTTGAAATTGTTAAATGGACTACTAGATGGTCCTCATACCAATATTTAAGAGAGCTTATACAAAACAAAATTGACAGATTACCCTAGATAAATCCAATTGATACAAGTGTGAAACAAAATTCATTGACCAATTGAAAATAATTATAAGGATCAATATTCAATGAGATTATCTCCTTCAACCTCATGCACCCTAAACCATATACGTTTCACAATTGATTCTCAAAAAATAAAAAATAAAAACAAAACAATCATACATTTTACAACCAGTATAAACTTAAAAATTCTTGTTTTCTTTATTAAGAAAAAAAAAAGGTTACATTTCCTAAATTCTTTTTCATTTATAGTATGATCTATATTTGCTCCCGTGGAAATGAAAGAAAACATTGAATATGTCCACGGCCCACCTTACCTTTTCTTCTCGTCATTGTAGTTGTGTGCGATTTCCTGCTACTGCATATTCTTTTTTTCTGCAAAGCTGTACTAGCTCCTGCACCACTCCAATTTCTTCGTCTCCCCTTGTTTCTTATGTTCTCCAATTCTTTTGCCTTCCTCCTTACCCTCTCTCCATTTGTCTCCACAACAACTTCTCTGATCACCTTTGCCACCTCTTCTCTTTCAAGCCTCCCGTTCAAGTCTCTCTTCACTTCTACACCCACGCCTAACCCCTCCACCAGCCTAGCATTCACTAGTTGATCAAGCTGCATGGGTATGGCTATAATTGGAACCCCAAACTTCACGCTCTCCATCACAGAACTCCATCCGTAATGACTCACAAACCCTCCAATGCTAGAATACTTTAGTATCTTCATTTGTGGTGCCCATCCCTCCATAACCATTCCCCTATCTCCGACCCTTTCAAGAAAACCTTTTGGAAGTACCATTTGAATATTGTCTAAAATCAAGGAACATTAATTGTACTTTATTCTTTTCAAATAAATAGATCCTCATAACTTAACCTTTATATATACACAAACCATCTCAAGAAAGACTATAACCAAAATCCTTTTTATCGGGCATTAACCTGGAGCCATGTGCATCTAAAGCACCTTTTACTAAGGTCAATGTAGTTGTATGTAAATATTTATAGTATCTCAATGTACAGAAAATACAAAGAATATAAATAGATTCTACTACAAAATCATGCCATTGCTAACGCATTATCAAGAAAGAAACCCAGTTTGTTCCACCATTTTATAAAATACCATAATCATATCAACTACTTGGGCCATTTAATACGGTTCACCACCATTATTCAATAATCAGCAGGATGACAACCAGAATTGGTGCCTAATCATGCCGACCATAAGAATTTGTTGACAAAGAAGCCAATGAAGAATTTACATGGAGACTTTAGTGACTACTGAAAATAGTGGAGAACCTTACTCCAATTGCAATGCATAGCAGAAAAAACTGATTGTATATTCTTTAGAATTAAGGCTTTTTGTTTAGTCAATAAATAGTATCAAACTATACAAACAAAGCAATTCCAGCTAAAAGCTGGATCTGATGTAACTAAAGCAACGATGAAATGATGAGCAAAGAATTACAAGGATAGTAACCCTATGCTCTTTTTAGTTGCAGAGATACGCTGTTATTGGCAAGCAAACAGAGAAGGATGTCATACTAATAATAAAGGAACATCGTCAAAGAAAGGCATGTTCTTCTGCTGTAGCTCTTGATAAACCTCTGATCTAGAATTCTTTGGATCAAAAGGCTCACGATCAGGAAGAACAAAACCTTGTTTTATGCGACCCATTCGCCTAGCACACAGAACTTGCTTGGAAACAACTGGAAGCAGAGTGGTCTGATATTCTCTTAGAGCTGATTGTAAATTTTCTGCTCCACTCTTTGCTAGGCATTTGCCTAAAACTGTTGCATCCAACATTGACATGTTCGTGCTTCTTAGACCATGAGGAGTTGTGGGGTGAGCTGTGTCTCCAAGTAATACCACGTTGTCCCAAAAGATTTGTTCCTAGGGATCAGTATCATATATCAAATTCAAAAAGGGATCCTTTGTTTCTTGAATGACTCACGAACTCAGGAACCCAAACCTTCTCTGCTTCTTGATGCATCTTCTGAATCATCTCACTGCTCACTTTCATGGTTACTGAGTTTCCCTAAATATATTTTAATTAATATATCAGCTCTAGTTGATAGCACCAAAAAGTCTCAAAGCAAAAGAAATTTATCACTGTGATTTCATATATCTATTTTGATTTTTTTTGAATGGTTCTATTATGGATCAAGACCAAAGGTTATCAAGCTGCTATGTCATGGGATGAACAGCATCTTAACAACTATTTAAACCAAGTGTCCTACATGTGCCTAAATGAATGCTTGCCCTTACCCATGAATATAAGCCTTGCTAATTCAGCTTGTATGCCCCTATTCTTATAAAGCCACTAAACCATACAATTTTTTTTTTTGATAAATAACGTAAAAATATTATTGATAATATAAAGATTGCCAAACCGAGTACATTGGGGATGTACTATGGGGGCACAAATCAAGAAACAAAAGAACAACGGTCAAGAAAAATCGAAAAAGAAGAACAAGAAAAGTGAGAAAAAACAACACTCCATTCAAAGAGAGTGTGTAGGAAGAAAGACTTAATCTCCAGCAAAGAACGTTCACAACCCTCAAAGCTTCTAGCATTCCTTTCACACCAAATGCACCAAATCAAGCAATGAGGCACTAATTTCCAAACATCAATGTGACGATGCCGCGCAAACTTTCCTTGCCAAGCTTCAAATAACTCAAGAACAGTATTAGGCATAACCCATTGAATACCAAACAAGCAGAACACCAAAGACCACAACTCCCAAGCTAGGGAGCAATGAAGTAGAAGATGATCCACCGACTCCCCACATCTCTTACACATGTAGCACCAGTCAAGCACTATCACTCGTCTTTTACGAAGGTTGTCTGTTGTTAAGATCTTACCTAAAGAAGAAGACCAAGAAAAGAAAGCCACCCTTGGAGGAGCCTTCGATTGCCAAATTGATCTCCATGGAAAGGAAACAAGATTAGGGGAGTAGAAGGAGCAATAATAACCTCTAACCTCAAAACCTCTATTCCTTGCAAGCTTCCAACAAACCTTGTCAGGTCCAAAACCCCGCACTGTTGAAGAATAGAGCAACCCCATAAACCGGTCAAAGGCTTCTTCTTCCCAATCTTGAGGTGGACGACGAAATTGCACATTCCAGTGAAACCTCCCCGCAGACCAACCCATTACTTCAGCCACTGAGGAATCCTTAGACCTACTAAGGCAATAAAGCTCCGGAAAGGCCTCTTGGAGAGAACAATCCCCACACCACACATGCTTCCAAAATTTCACTCTAGTCCCATCCCCCACCTCATAAACAAGGAATTTAGAGAAGTACAACCAGCCACTTCTAATGTATCTCCACAAGCTGACCCCATAAGGACTTGTCACCTTTTTCGTACACCAACCACCCCAAAGGTTCCCATATTTTGCCTCTATAACCCTCCTCCATAAAGCATCAGTCTCCATACCATACCTCCACAACCATTTTCCTAGCAAAGCAGAATTAAAGTTCCCCAACCTTCTAATACCCAACCCCCCATCCTTCAAAGGCCTACAAACCTTAGCCCAATTAACTAAATGTATTTTAGGTTCACCGCCAATCCCATTCCACAGGAAATCTCTCTGTAATTTCTCCATACGCTTTGCCACCCTACCCGGTAAAGGAAGAAGGGAAAGAAAGTACGTAGGTAAAGATGAGAGTGAACTTTTAATAAGTGTCACCTTCCCCCCTTTGGATAAATACATCCTTTTCCAACCTGCTAGTCTCCTCTCCATTCTCTCCACGATAGGATTCCAAATAGAAAAATCCTTAAACTTTGCACCTAGAGGAAGGCCCAAATATTTCGAGGGCAAAGAAGACTGCCCACACCCCAGCAAACCCACCAAATCCTCCAAATTGGATACCCCACCAATAGGTACCAACTCAGATTTTCCCAAATTAATATGAAGCCCTAACACCTCCTCAAATCTAGCAAGAATCGCCCTTAAATTAGCAATTTGAGAAGCTTCAGCATCACAAAAAACCAAAGTGTCATCTGCAAATAAAAGGTGAGTTACCATCACTGATGGACCAACTGTACTACCCACAGAAAAGCCCGAGAATTGCCCGACTGAGGCAGCCCCATCCAACATACGACTTAGCGCCTCCATCACAATATCAAATAACAAAGGAGATAAAGGATCCCCTTGCCGAAGCCCCCTTGCCACTAAACCATACAATGAATCTTCTATCACTAAATACCAAAGAAAATTTATAATTAATATAGAATTGGATGTAACAAATTGGATGAAAGTAAGCAATCACCTTGAGTACAAGCTCGGGTTGGTTGACATACCAAATCCAATTAAGCCATTTATTTAGAAGCTCATAAAACACACTGTGGGTGCCAGAACCCAAGTCAAAGTACAAACACTTTCCCAGTTCAAGATATGCCCTATGGATGCCCCCAATAGTTTCTAAATTTTCATTTCCTGAAAAATCAAAAACCCCTCTCCATGCACAATAACCTAAATACCTGCAAAGGAATATTTTCATGACCAACTTCAAATCATAAGCAAGAAATCAAGAAAAAAAAATTAAATAAGCAAATTTTCATTAGTTTTTAGTTAGAAACCTCAATTTAAGGCCAGGAAGAAAACTCTGGCGGATAGAAGAGAGGTTCCCATCTGCTGCAACAAGTATATTACACACTATTTCAATTTCCGCATCAGTTTGTAGAACTTTAGCCTTAATCTTGACAGATGTCCTGTCATGAGAAATGCAGAAAGAGAGGAAAAGGTGACCCCATAAAAGTATGTTCAGTGGCAACGCATTGTGAAGAAGGCCATGGAGATCAACCCAATGTGCTCCTCTAAAATTGAAGTTATTATCTCTTGTCAGTGTCCAACTGATCTTCTTCTCACTATCTGTTGCTTGGTTCTGTTTTCAAACAAAAATCCATAAGGTGGCATGAAAACTAACTGTATTTTGATTTTGAAGTCCTTTATTTGTCTGTAATTTTTCAGGCGAGAACATTCTTGAATCAAAACATACATGGTTTATTCTAAAGATAAAGAATCAAAAGGTGGCAGGAGAATTAAGTAACTGCTTGTGGTTGGCATTGCAGAGTTTCTTTTACCTACTTTTTAACTATTTAACTAATGACATCCTATCTATTGTTACAGTTGATTAATTTTATGACTTATGATCACAATTCCTTGAATGAACACTGGCAATGAAAGTTCACAAAATTTTATTTATTTATTTATTAGTAAACCTGATATAAAAACAATGAGCTCTCATGCCAAAATTGATGCAAAATAACAAGCTCTAATACCAAAATTTGATGCAAGACAAAACCAAGAACAGAAATTTAAAAGAAAAATAGCATGATTGCATCACCTGAGATTGCCTGATCCTAGACAATCAAGAGAAAAATAAAAGAAGAAAAAAATTTACAAAGAATCAAACAACATGGGATTAAAACTTTAATTGCCATGCCAACAGGTATACAAAATTGGATTAAAATCCAAAACGGAAGGAAAAAGGCACACAAGAACTGATTGATCAAACAACCCTAAGGCACTACCAACATTCCTAAAGCTTTGAGATCTGCATTGATCTCTCACAGATTTAAAGAACCAATTGAGGTTTTCCACATCTTCACTACAAATATACATGAAAAGAAACTCCTTATAGATTGACTAGCAAAGCATTAACTTATGAAACCAAGTACCTACCTGATGTTGAAAGACTAAAAGTCTTCATACAAGTTGTTCTATATGTTGAAAAACTAATCCCTTGCATATGCTAAACAACCATGCAACTATTTATCCTAACTAACTTCCCAAATGGACCAAATTATCCTTATACATGAGAACCCAATTCCAGCCATCAAAAATAGTGTTCCCAACTTGCCAACACATATTAGCAACTATCAAGGAGGTGTTGTAGGAATACAAAGTTTAACAGAACAAGATAGGCTGATCAGCACACAGCACTTTAGGTCAGAGCTTTTGTGTCGAATTGTCTTAGTGTCGTTCGGCACTGATATCCTGGACCAAAGTGTTGTTCAGCACTCTTGGTCAGGAACCCAATTTTCCAGTCCCACCTTCATTCATCAAGTCAGTTTGAGTTTTGGGTTGAGTTCCTTCCAAACTCCATAGAGACTAAAGTTCTCCTTCATGGCTCTCTCCTCCAATAATTCCTTATGAGGATCTACCATGAGGTACACAACAGTTAAGTTTATTTTTAGGGCCAAATATTCAATTGCTTCTACTTGAAAACTCCAATGACACCCAAACCAAGTCATTCCTAGAAGTATATACCTTCGCCATAGATGAAGTTCCGAATGATTTACTTGAGGGCAACGACTTGAGCCTGGATTAAAGACAAACTCATCCAACCGAAATAATTTGAGACAATCTTGTTCTGTTAAAAATCCCAAACAAAACAAAGTTTTGAAGGAAAGTTAACCTGAGCATTTGTCTTTCTATTTTAGCTAGAGAAAAGTTAAAAATATTTTTTGATCATAAATTATTATAGACATATTTTCAAATGTTTGGATATATTAATTAATTATTATGAAAATCAGTGTCACCGGCAAAATTCTAAGCAACAAAAGAATTTGTAAAATCCAACTACCTATAACTACAAACAAGCAGCACATTATATAATAGAGCAATGTCAACATTATAGCAAAAGAATACCAATGGTAGGAAGGGTGGTCCCAATCTCTCCCAATTTCAGCTTGAACAAAACGGTAGTTTTATCCGCTGCATGAAGATCCACCATTAGAATACGCATCTCCTTGGTGAAAGGCCAGCTGAAAAGCTTGGTGAAAGAGAACCCCATCTTTTATCTCAAGCTGAATTCCCAAAATCACAAGTCAAAGACCAAATCAACCTAACAAGAAAACACTCATACATAATAATTATCTCATTATAATGATTTTGCAGTAACCTACAGCACGATTTTTATAAACCTTGTTGTATATTTCACAAGACCTATGGGATTGTCTATATTATACTTGACCAAACATGACATCACTAAGTTAACCTTGTGTATTTCAAAAAGATTGGTTTTCTTTAAGCATAACATTGCTAACTAAAACTAAGAAAGCTAACCTCAGTTAGCTAGGAAATCACAATCTACATAAAATAAAACGAAATTACAAAAGTTCCAAAAGAATCAGCTCTTTGTGTCCATGAGATGTAATCAATGACTAACAAATGAACTATTCTTCAGCTATATGATCGCAAGTTGGGAGTTTCCAACTCAATTCATTTACTTTAAATCGTAAATGTCAAAATGATTATACCATGAAGTTAATTTTGAATTGCACTACAACCTAAGTTGCTTATATCTTAGACAGTTCAAGAAGCACATACAAAATTATCAGCTAACTCCTTGAGTTGATAAACCAACCAAGCTAGACTAACAAAATTTGACTCGAGTCCACTGCACAAAAGCACCACAAGGCTTATAAGAGGGGGAAAAAAGGGAGGGGGGGGGTGGGGACTCAGTCTGCATAAATGCAACTACAAAACTTAATTTCATTGGAGGGAACGTTTATTATCATTAATTCCACTGGCTAAGGGACGTATAACCACACAAAAAATGCCAGATTTTAGAGCAACAATATTTAGCATTAACCTTAAATAAGAAAAAATTTTGAAACAACTATCCAGGAATATAGGTTCCAACTTCCAAGCAACAATATGAGTGCACAATGAAATCACAACAAAAGATGGAACAGTTAAAGGCACAAACAATCATGCACATAAATGAAATAGAAAATCATCTTTAGAAACTATAAAATTTACCTGAAATGATACACATCTTTTAAAGATTGACATGTGATGGATAAATTATGAAACTTGTCCTTGACGTTGAGAAACTAAAAAACCTTCACACAAGCTTCTGGAGAAATTCTTGAATATTCTTATCTACTTGATTAGATGACAGCAAGTCGAAAAACATGCTTGCAACTGTCGCATTTGCTGAAAAACCCTTGTCAACCATTATTTCAAGATATTTAATTGCCTTTGATGTCTCATTGTGTTGCAATAACCCTTGGATTATTGTGTTATATGTGTGATCGTCAGGTGAACAACCACTCCCATCCATTTTCTCAAATATCTCACTTGCTTCTTCTATCAGTCCCTCTTTGCAAAGCCCTTTGAGCATTATGGTGTAAGTTCAAACATTGGGTTGCAATCCTTTCGCAGGTAGACTATAAAAGAGTTCTCTTGCAACTGTAAGATTCCCGACATTACACAAACCATCAATCAAAATGCTATAAATCACAATATTGTTGCCCAACGTTTTGTCTTCCATCTCAAGAAACACTTTTATTGCCTCAACAACTTGTCCACTCTTACACAGGCCATCCAACAAGACAGCATAAGTTTGGGGATCTGGAAGTTGACCACAAGCCTGCATTTTATGGAATAGCTCTAGAGCAACCTGGGGTCTCTCCACTCGACAAAACCCACCTATAAGAGTGTTATAAGTCACAATGTTGGGAGCCACTCCCTTGTTGGACATTTCATCAAAGAGACTCCTTGCTTCATCAATTCTTTTATTTTTGCAAAATCCATTGATTAATATGCTATAGCTAAACACATCAGGTGAACAACCTCTCTCAACCATCATATTGAATGTTTTGATAGCATCATCCATTTTGTTTTGTAAACAATAACCATCAATGAAAGAGCTTTATGTGACTGTGTTAGGCCTGATTCCTCTTTCAATCATCACATCAAAAACTTCTTTTGCCTCTGTCAGCATTCCCTCTTTGCAAAGTGTGTCCACCAATATGTTGAAGGTCCTCACACTTGGCACGATCTTCCTCTGTGCCATCTCGTTCAACAAAGTAGTAGCCTCTCTCCACCTGCCGAAATTGCATAGGCCTTGAATTAAGGAATTGTAAGTGATAAGGTCCGGCTGAATGCCTTTACTCATCATTTCAGTCAAAAGGTTCAAGGCCTCAGTTACCAACCTATCCTTACATAAACTGTCAATGATTGTGTTATACACTGTCAGATCAAGCTCAAAATTCCCTTTTTCCATCTTCCTAAGCAACCTAATAGCCATACTAGTGTGTCCAATCATACACAGACCATTTAGTATTGTTCCACAAGTAATTACATTAGGCTTATACCCATTCTTCTCCATTTCTTCTACCAACCTCACAGCTCCAGCAATGTTTCCTTGAAGACAGAGCCCCTTGACAAGGGTGTTTAGAGTAATACAGTCTGGGTGATAACCAAGTTTCAAAATTGTTGCCAAGACAGAAAACCCAAAATCTAGACGGTTCAAATGGCAGAAGCAGTTAACCAAAATATTAAGAGTATAAACATCAGGAGAGATACCAAATGATTCGATTCGTTTAATTAGAGAAATGACTACTGGGTAATGCTTCAATCTTGCAATGGCACCCAACATGTGATTAAAATCTTCAATGGAAAGCAAAGGGCGCATGTGAAGCATTGTATCAAACAGGTCTAAGGCATGATCAACATTCCTAAAGCTTCTAGATCTGCACTGGTCTCTAACAGATTTCAAGAATTGATCTTGATTGTGATTGTGATTCGGGTTTTTTTTTAGCACTAGCAATACTAGTAGCAGCAGCAGTAAGAGTAGCATAACAATAAGAACGAAAACAAGTGTGGGAAGTACGAAGCAGCGTACCCATTTTCCTGAAGATCCAGCAAACAATTCGGCAGACGAAATCAGAACGAAACGGTAAAGTTTGAGAATTAAGAAAGAGAGAGATAGAAATAGAGAATCGGTTCGGGTCGGGTCGGTCGGTTTTGAGGGCAGTTTACTTGAACTAAGCTACTGATAAAGTTATCTCGTGGAGAGAGAGAGAGAGAGAGAGAGAGAGAGAGAGAGAGAGAGAGAGAGCATAAAAAAAAATTATCTCATGGTGAGGTATTATTAATTGGGTTTTGGTGGGGGTAGTTTTGGAATTTTGTGTACCTATTTTTTTTTTTGGATAAATTTTGTGTACCTATTTAATAAGCCTGTGTCACGTATTATTATTTTGCCTCTGTCGGTGACCAGATAATAATAATAATAATAATAATAATAATAATAATAATAATAATAATAATAATAATAATAATAATAAAAAGCATGGCTTTTTTTGTTTTTTTGGTGAAGGTTTTTGGTTGCTTGGACTATAAAAATGTAATGGTTTTTATGTATCTGCGACTATTAATTAATGATCCACTGTTGCATAAGTGTAATTAATTATTATTTGCACCTATATATAGGAGTGGCAAATTAAGTTCAAACTCGTTTGCCCATCTAAATCTACCCATTCTAATTGAACCCAAACCCACCCAATTATTAGTTGGGTTAAATGGGCATAACCCAATTAGACCCAGTGATTATCAAGTTTTAACTAAAAATCCATTGGGACCCATTTAACCCAAAAACAATATACCCAAAACTTCCCTAAAAAAAAAAAAAAAAAACACCAACCCTCAGCTCAGACGTTTCAGTTTTCATTTTCCTTCATTTTCTCGGCCTCCAAACACTTCTTTCTCTCACTTTCTCTCTCTCTTTCTCTCTCTAACTCTCACAGAAAACAATGAGGCACAACAAACACAACACAGAGACCATCGATCTCGCTTCTTAGGAACCATATTCGCCTCCTCCATTCGAAACCTCCTTCCCAGCCAAAATTCTGATTTTCTCTCTTACCTCTTTCAATTCTCAATCTCCGAATTTTCGGTTTTTCTGGCACAGATCTCTGAGAGCTCTGCCTCGACCTTGGAGCGGTACTCCTTGACGAGCAACATGTGCTCCTCATTCTTATGCCCTTCTTCATTTTGCTCGATCAAAGACACGATGAGCCAAGCGGCTCTGAGCAAGCCGATCACGTTCTTGTAGGCCACCGACAGGAGGTTCTGCTCCTCCATGGTGAGCTACGACACCAGCGTCGATCCGGTGACCAGATTCTCCATGTACTGTACCATTTCTCTATAGCGCTCGGCTTGCTCCGCCAACTTCGCCGAGGAATGTTCTTGTTTGGTTATTGATGTATTCTTTGATTGGTTGCTGAGAAAATATTGGAAACAAAAAAGATGCTATTTTTATTTATTTATTTATATTGAACCAAAAAATAGGTCATTTAATGGTATTTTCACTTTAATGGCATTTTGGTAATTTTGATAATTGGGTAATTGGGTGAGTTGAGGTTTACTCATAATAATTGGGTTGGGTTGGATTTGGGTTAGAAACAATTAGTTAAATGGGTTTTAATGGGTACATGAATTTTATATACCCAACCCAATTATACTCACCCCAAACCCACCCAAACTCACCCATTTGACACCCCTACCTATATATGCTCTATAATTAATTGGGGGTAACTGAGATTGTAAGTTTATTAATTTACTTATTATACGACAGAAATTAGATTTTTTTTTAATATACCAGTTAGAATTCTACTCTAGCCTAATCTAAGTGTTTATGTGTATGAAGCTCTCTCTTGAAGACTTGAACCCCGGCCCTTACCCCCCATACAACAGTAGCAAAATCAGAAGCAGCAGGAGACACAGATTTTGTATCTTCTTCTTCTTCTGCAGGTTTGTCATCTTTAGTTGAATAAAAAGCAGTGCTAATTTGAGAGTTATCAAGTGCTTGTGGAGTGACCATCGCACCAAAAGTATACGGTGGTGGGGTTAAGCAGGCCAGCTCAACTAGTCTCAGGATTTACTGTTCTTAGGCCTTTCCACCTTTGTTTTTCTTAAATTAGTGTTCTGGAAGAGTTTAATGATATAAAGTTTAATTAAAGAAGTAAATACTGGAATTCTTTGAGTTGACCGCATATTTAGGATGGATCGTCTTGATAAAGGGAATTCTAATATTGTTTACTGGTTCTATTTTGTAGCACAAAAAAAAAAAAAAAAAAAAAAAAAAGAGCGAAAACACCATTTTAGTCCCTACATTTTGGTGTCATAGTCAATTTGATCCCTGTTATTTTCAACTTGCATTTAATTTAGTCCCTACCATTAACTTATTAACGAAAAATGTTTATGTGACAAATGGTTTGCATAGTTGACATGCTTAATATTAAAATATTAAATAAAATGCTGATGTGTCTAAATTGTAGTGGCTGAAGATTGCCACATTAGTGCTTAAATGACAAAAAATTAACCACATTAGCTTTTAAAAATTTATTTCCTTTTTTACTGATTTATTTTTTTAATTTAAACTTTGAACTTTTTTTTTTTTAACAGTAAAACGATAGAAGTATATTTAAGAATAAAGAAGAAAAGAATACAAAGATTTAACACCTGAAGGTTGCACAAGTAAAAAAAACCAACTCAGTGGCTATTAACCTCAGGGAAAATTGAAAAAACCTAAAGAATAAAGAAGAAAAGTTAAAAAGAAAAAACAAAACTAAAAATGTATAAAAAAGAGGATGAGTTCCATAATAGAGCTCATCATTTGTGAAAGGCCGTAGTAAGTCTCTTGTACTCTTGAACTCTTTACTTTTTCGTATTTTTAACTTTTTTTCTCCCACATTAAAATATAAAAATGCATCTGGGGGAATATGCGATTAAAGTAGTTGAACACAATTGGAGACAAATTTTCTTATTAAACGAACACCTCTTAGTCTCTCTCTGTCTCCAAATTCAATGGCTACGACAGCAACACCTCCACTCTTCGCCTCTTTTTCTTCGTTCTCCACCAACTCCATATCTCCTAATAAACACTCTTTAATAGTATCTTCTTTCTCCGACCACCACTATCTTCTTTCTGTGTCGGCCGCTGTAACCTTCGTTGTGAACTCAACCATGCCCCACAATCCTCCACTCCCTCCAAAACCTTGTCGTTTCGGAGGCTCACTCCAATGGGATTCACTAAACCCAGATTCTCCACAACCCAACCGTCCAGCACACCCACCACGGTGTCCGATTCATGGCCACAACTCGACCGTGTGATCCGAAAATTAAAAGAGAGGTGGAGATGAAGATGAGTGGTTTGGTAGATCTAGGTAAGGTTTAGGGTTTAGTTTAAATTTGGGATTTGGGTTCTTTGGCCATGAATAAGAGATAACAAAACATGAGATAGAGATAGAGAAATGAAGTCATATGGGCTGTTTGGATTTGCTGTTTTCATAACTCATAACTTTGATTCTATCACTTATAACTCAAAATGTGGGTCCCACGAAAAAAAAGTCTGTTTGGTTTTTGTTTCCAGTTTTTGTTTTTATCACTCAATTCTCTGATTTTTGAGTGATGAATTATGAAAACTAAAAACACATTTGAGGTGTTTTCAGTTTCTAAAACTCAGTTTTCAATGGCATTTTCGTAATTAAATACGCATGCATGGACCCACTGTTAGTGCCTTATTAAGTCTAGCTCTCCCTTTCATGTCCCAACCAACAGCTTTTTCCTTCACACCAAAAACCCAACCCACAGAAACTCTTCTCCATTTCCAAATCCAAAGCATACCTCTTCACACTTCATCCCCTTTTCCCAACCACGCCGATTGAGCCCCCACCTCATCCAACCCTCAGCGACCACAGCTCAGACCAGCGAACACGACGGCGAAGTTCTGGGCTTGGGTTCTCTTCTTTCTTTCTTTCTTTTTTTTCACTTTAGGTTTCTGGGTTTGGTTGCATTTTTTTTTTCCATTCCTTTTCACTAGGTTTCTGTTCTTCGCTTGGGATCGGAGTCCATCTCCAACGGCGAGTCGTTTCTATGAGAGAATCGTCGGTGTGACTTCCGGAGAGTCTTGCGGCGATAGAGATGGATGACTTGACTCGTTGACAGGCTTCAAGTGGGACTTCTAGCGACGGAGATATGATTGTGAATTCCCAGGCACAACCTTTATCAAGCTCAAAACAATCACACCAGGCGCAACCTTGGGGTTTTTGAGTAAAAAAATAAAAAAGACATTAATTTGACAATATACTCACATGGGTCTTGTTGAGTTTGTGTTTTGATTATAACAGTAAATGAGAATTGTAGGAAGAGTCTGAGTGTGATTGTGTGGGAGATCAGAGATGGGTCTTGCTATTTCTAGACTGTTTGTTTTTTTTTTTTTTTTTTTTTTTTTTGATTTGGGGGTGTATCATAAATAAGTATGAATGGAGTTTTGAATTTGAGGTGATGAGCTGCTTCTTCTATTTTGATGGTTTCATGTTTGTGTTTTGGGAGAGTAGCAGGGGTGAAGGGGAAATAAGAAGAGAGAAAATGGTGGAGAATGAGTTCCACAAGTAGACATAACAGAAGGGTCTGACCACTTTATAGGAATGGGTCTCACAAAAAAGTAGAAAATTGAGTGATGACAAGTTGAGTGATGGTGCCAAATAGACTTCGTGTAGGGAGTTGGGGTATTTTAAGTGATGAGTGACAAAAATTGAGTAAGGAGTGGTGAGTGATGAAAAAAAATCCAAACATGGCCTTGGAGATGAGCTGAAGGAAAACTAAGAAAAATGGATTTAGATGCGTTCTTGTGAAACTGTGGATTTCTAAAAGAAAAAGATAAAAGTGAAAAACTAGAGGAAAGGAAAAATAAAATCGGTAAAAAAGAAAATATATTTTTAAACGCTGATATGGCTAATTTTTTTGCCATTTAAGCACTGAAATGGCAACATCAGCCACTAATATTTAGACACATTAGCATTGTATTTAATATTTTAATATTAAGCATGTCAATTGTGCAAACAGTTTGCGCCGTAAGCATTTTCCACTAGTGAGTTAATGGTAGGGACTAAATTAAATGAAAGTTGAAAATAACATGGACCAAATTAATTGCTACCAAAATATAGAAACCAAATTAATTGTGACACCAAAATGTAGGGACTAAAATGGTATTTTTGCCAAAAAAAAACCTGTGTTTTTATTTTAGACAAAAATGCACTTTTGTTCCCTATATTTTGAGCTAATTCTCGATTTGATCTCTAAATTGATTTTGCTCCTAGGTCAGTCCCTGATTTCAGAAAATCGTTTTAACTTTGGTCCTTCAGTTGCCGTCAACCTAGTAACAGAAAAATCTGAGGTGACAAACAGTGTCCTGTTTGCTGACATGGTGCTGACGTGGCCATTAAAATATTATTAAAAAAAATTATTTGCCATTTTTAAAATGCCACGTCAGATTTAAATTAATAAAATTTAAAAAACAAATAATTTAGTCTCTCAAACCGTACAAGGCCCCTGGCTCTGATGGCCTGCATGTGGAATTCTTCCAAAGAATTTACTTCTTGCCTAATGTAGCTGCTGAGAGGAGGGAGGAATTATGCAATGTTGTTGAGTTTCGATCCACCCCAAATTTGGGAAAGTACATGGGATTTCTACTAAAACTCCCAGGTTCCACTAGTCAGGCCTTTAACTTTGTGATTGAGAGGGTACAAAGTAAGTTGGCTGGATGGAAGGGCCATTCGCTGTCCTTTGCGGGTTGAGTGGTGTTAACTAGGTCAGTTTTAGGTGCTGTCCCAAGTTATGTCATGCGAGGTGTGATGCTACTTGGTAGGGTGCTTAATTCTGTGGACCGGGTTTGCGGAAACTTCATTTGGAGGTCCACAAAAGAAAAAAGGAAGCTGCATATGGTTGGGTGGGAAAAAATCACCCGACCAAAAGGAGAAGGGGGTCTGGGAGTCCCTGCAGCTCGGCCTAGGAACTTAGCACTTGCAGCAAAACTTGGATGGAGGCTGAAGAATGAGAAAGAAAAGAGTTGGGCAAAGATTTTGACCATGAGTATCAAAATCCCAACAGATCGTGCTCTAAAACTTGACATAAAGAAGGGACAAGCCATCTATGAGAAAGGGGCGAAGTGGTTGATTGGGCATAATAGTTCCCTGAGTCTTTGGATTGATAGGTGGCTGGATGCTGGTTCTCTGTGTGAATTAATCCAAGTGCCCCTAAATAGAGATGAAGAACAGCTTCTAGTTAGGGATGTTGTCTCAAATGGGAGTTAGAATCTTCATGAATGCTCTTTTTTTTTTTCACACTAATCTGGTCCGAAAAATTAGAGCTATTCCTATTCGCATGTTCTCTAATATCAGCGATAGTTTATCCTGGGTCTCATCTTCATCTGGTAGGTTTGATACAAGAAATGCTAACACTTTGGCCTGTGACAACCCCATCATGCAAAACCCCTTTGGTGGAACTTGGATTTGGAAGGTGGACACCTCGCCAAAGATCCAAATGTTCATCTGGAAGTGCTTTCTCAATAGAATACCGGTGAAGGATGTGCTGCCGAGAAGGGGTATTGAATTGGATGCTAGTTGTGTTTGCTGTGGTGAAGGGCCTGAGACCATTGCACATGTGTTGAGAGATTGAAGATCTGCTAAGAAGCTCTGGGCTGTGGGCCCTTCGGGATGGACTTCAAAGATGCAAGGAGTTAAACATCCAGGCGGTTGAAGTAGAATTAGATGCCATGATTGTGGTTGATTGGGTTGGTGGCTCAAACTGTCCTAACAATTCTCACCTTTCTCTTATTGCGGACTGCAGGTACCTCCTCAATCAGCTATCCCAAGTGAAGATCAAACACTGCTTTAGAGAAGCAAATCAGTGTGCAGATGCGCTTGCCAAGTATGGTGCTCTTAATGTGGAAGACCTGATAATTTTTGATACCCCCCTAGGGAAATTCCTATGTTGTTGTATTTTGATTTGATTGGTGTGTACTAAGTAAGGCCTCGGCCAAACTCCTAATTCTTATTAATGAATCCAGTTTACCAAAAAAAAAAAAAAAGAATAGCGTAGAGAAACTCAAGATCAGATCTATCTATGTCTATGGACTCATTATAGCGCCTATTTTGAGCATTTTCATGAGGGTAAGTCGTTAGTGTTAATTCTCTTAAATTCTACTTTATTGTTTTAATTTACTTCTTACCTGCCTTGGTCTTTGGGAATGCTAGGCACAACTGCAAGAGTTTGCTCAAGATAGTCACGATCGGGCATCTGACATTTTAGCGACATTGAAGGCTGGAAATAGTAAAAGTGATGTGGCTGGAACAAGCGCTATGGCCCAGATGGATGAATGAAAGGAGTGGTAGGTGGTTTTCAAGATTTGAAGAGTATAGCATATTTTTTTGCAGATTTTTTTTTTTTTTTTTTTTTGCCTAGAGAATAGTAGGTGGTTTTCATGATTTGAATGCAAGTACCATGTTGTGTTTGAGAATTTACTAAGCACTAATTTTTGAATCAAATTGCATGGTATTGGTGAATTTGCTCTACCAAATTGTTGAGGATTGAATTAAGCATTGTGGATATTTTTTACATTTATTATTGGTGAATTTCCTCTCGTGTTGTCTTCCTCATCATGATCATCTTCTTCTTCATCTTCATTCTCACTGTCCTCATTATCTCCTACATCCTTGAATTCGTCCTCCAGTACAGAGGGTCATACCAGAAAACAATTCTAATAGATTCTTAGAATTCAGATGACTAGGACATCTACTCATAAGTCATACCCCCTTCCCATTCTTAATACCCTTTAGAGAGTACTGACAATTACATAATATATCACAACTCAAAGCTTTAAATAACTCTGGCAAACCTCATTTTGTTTTACATGGCATGTAAGGCATCCACCTTCCTGCTATGTCACCACAATTTATATATTCTAGGAAACATTTATAATTTTTAACATGTATATACAATCCTTTTCATTTGTAATGACTACAATTCGGAAGTAATGCAATATAGGATAAACCAACTCTTAAAATTTTTTGGTATACAAGAACCACTAAATTTTTTTTTATACAGTTTTTTAAATTTATCATGAAAATGGTATTAAAACCTTTTAAAAAAAAAATTGTACATTAACAAACGCCTAAAAGCATCCATTAACAAGACCCTTGAAAATATTCCACCAAAAATGGTGGTCATAGTACACAGTTTAATGTTTTACCATAGGTGTGATTCCCTAATCATACCTATATGTTACTGGATCCTCATCAATTGTATGAATAGTAACACCTAAATTAGTTATGTACCATAGATTTAAACGCACATGTATATAAGTGCATACTATATTTAGGTGATAATGTACCATATAGCGTGGAACAATAACTACACAGGTGAGCCTTTTTTTTTTTTTTTTCTTAATAAAAAAGTATAGCCCTATGGCTACATATTATTTAAGCGACAATGTACCATGTGGCATGGAATAATGATTACACGTGAGCTTTTTTTTTTTCCCCCTTAAAAAAGAAAAGTATGATTTATAGAAAATTATGCAACTTTGAGGATCAATACAAAATTCCATGTTGATAACACCTTAATTTGGCATTAATGATTTATAGAAAATTATTTGCAAGCCCAAAATAAAGATAAAAAAAATCAACACCATATTTTTATTAGATCTTTAACGTTCAAAGTAGCTAATTGAGGCAATGCTAGATAATTGAAAGCACTTGATATGAATAGCATCCTCCTATACATCAACAGTTCACATTGGTGACTAAAATGTTGCAAGAAATTCGTATTTTGGAACTTCTAAGATTGCATAGAGAAAATTGTGAACCTATGTTTCATTAAGCCAAACAAGGACAAAGGTCAGGGATAGTTGTCAAATTTTTAATTATTTATTTGTTTATTGAGAATCAGATGATTGTCAAATTTGATTGCATGAAACCAAAACCTAAAAATAAGAAACCACTTTCCAAATTGAAATTGTAAAATGGACTATTATATAGTCCTCATACCAATTTTTAAGAGAACCTATTCATACAAAACAAAATTGACAAATTACTCTAGATAAATCCAATTGATACTGGTGTGAAACAAAATTCATTCACCAATTGAAAATTATTATAAGGACCAATATTCAATGAAGACATAATTAGATTATCTACTTCAACCTCATGTACCCTAAACCATATAAGTTTCACAATTGATTCTCAAAAAAAAAATAAATAAATAAAACAACCATACATTTTAGTACAACCAATATAAACTTAAAAATTCATTTTTTTTTCTTTATCAAGGAAAAAAAGGGTTACATTTCCTAATTTCCTTTTCATTTAAAGTATGATCTATATTTGCTCCCATGGAAATAAAAGAAAACATTGAATATGCCCACCTTACCTTTTCGTCTTGTCATTATGGTTGTGTGCAATTTTCTTCTACTGCTTGTTCTTTTTTTCTTCTTGTCATTATGGTTGTGTGCAATTTCTTGCTACTGCTTATTCTTTTTTCTGCAAAGCTGTACTAGCTCCTGTACCACTCCAATTTCTTCATCTCCCATGTTTCTTATATTATCCTTCAATTCTTTTTGCCTTCCTCCTTACCCTCTCAACATTTGTGTCCACAACAACCTCTCTGATCATCTTTGCCACCTCTTCTCTTTCAAGCCTCCCATTCAAGTCTCTCTTCACTTCTACACCCACACCTACCCCCTCCACCAGCCTAGCAGTCACTGGTTGATCAAGGTGCATGGGTATGGCTATAATTGGAACCCCAAACTTCACACTCTCCATCACATAACTGCATCCATAATGACTCACAAACCCACCAATGCTAGAATACTTTAGTATCTTCATTTGTGGTGCACATCCGGCTATCCCCCCACAACCATTCCCCTATCTCCAACCCTTTCAAGAAAACCTTTTGGAAGTACCATTTGAATATTGGCTAAAAGGAACATTAATTGTGCTTGATTTTTTTTTCTAATAAAGAGATCCTCATAACCAAAATCCTTTTTATAGGGCATTAAAATGGAGCCATGTGCATCTAAAGCACCTTTTACTAAGATCAATGTAGTTGTATGTAAATATTTAAAGTATCTCAATGTGCAAAAAATACAAAGAATATAAAGAGATACTATGACAAAATCTTCTCATTACTAACAAATTATTAAGAAAGAAACCCCATTTATTCCACCATTTTATAAAATACCATAATCATGAAAACTAAGAAGGCAAATTCATACGGTTCACCATCATTATTTGATAATCAGTAGGATGACGACCAGAATTGGTGCCTAATCATGCAGACCATAAGAATTTGTTGACAAAGAAGCCAAAGAAGAATTTAACGTGGAGACTTCAGTGACAATTAATAATAGTGGAGAACCTTATTCCAATTGCAATGCATAGCAGAAAAAACTGGTTGTATGTTTTTCAGAATCAATGCTTTTTGTTTGGACAATAAATAGTATCAAACTATACAAACAAAGCAATTTCAGCTAAAAGCAGGATCTGATATAACTAAAGCAACTATGAAATGATGAGCAAAGAATTACAAGGATAGTAACCCTATGCTCTTTTTAGTTGCAGAGATACGCTGTTATTGGCAAGCAAACAGGGAAGGATGTCATACTAATAATGAAGGAACATCGTCAAAGAAAGGCATGTTCTCCTGGTGTAGCTCTTGATAATCCTCTGATCTAGAATTCTTTAAATCAAAAGGCTCACGATAAGGAAGAACTAAACCTTGTTTTATGCGACCCATTCTCCTAGCACACACAACTTGCTTGGAAACAACTGGAAGTAGAGTGGTCTGATATTCTCTTAGAGCTGATTGTAAATTTTCTGCTCCACTCTTTGCAAGGCAATTGCCTAAAACTGCTGCATCCAACATTGACATGTTCGTGCTTTTTAGACCATGAGGAGTTGTGGGGTGAGCTGCGTCTCCAACTAATACCACGTTGTCCCAAAAGATTTGTTCCAAGAAATTAGTATCACATATCAAATTCAAAAAGGGATCCTTTGTTTCTTGAATGACTCACGAACTTAGGAACCCAAACCTTCTTCTTAATGCATCTTCTGAATCATCTCACTGCTCACTTTCATGGATACTGAGTTTCTCTAAATATATTTTAATTAATATATCAGCTCTAGTTGACAGCACCAAAAAGTCTCAAAGCAAAAGGAATTTACCACTGTGATTTCAAATATCTTTTTTTTTTTTTTTTTTTTTTTTTTTTTTTTTTTTTTGGAATGGTTCTATTATGGGTCAAGACCAAAAGCTATCAAGCTGCTATGTCATGGGATGAACAGCATGTTAACAACTATTTAAACCAAGTGTCCTACATGTGCCTAATAGCTTGTTTGGGAGTTAAACAAAGGAGGGAGAGTAGAGTAGAGGGAGGGAGAGTAATTCAATTACCTTGTTTAGAAGTATTTTAAAGAAGGAGGGGGAGGGATTTGGAGGGGTTTCAACTACCTCCAACCCCTCATTTTTAATTCCTCCAAATTGGAGAGATTTGGAGGGAGAGTAGAGTAGATAAGTTATTGGCCAAATGAATTCTCTAATTTACCCTTTCTAAATTAACAAAATTACTCTTTCTAAAGGGCTAATTACCCCCTTCCCCCTCCCTAATTTTAAAAACATCCAAACAATGTAGAGGGGAATCATTCCCCTCTACTCTCCTCCCCACTACTCTCCTTCCCTCTACTCCTCTCTACTCTCCTCCCTCTCTAAACTTCCAAACAAGCCATAAATGAATGCTTGCCCTTACCCATGAATATAAGCCTTGCTAATTCAGCTTGTATGCCCCTATGCTTATAAAGCCACTAAACCATACAATGAATCTTCTATCACTAAATACCCAAGAAAATTTATAATTAATATAGAATTGGATGTAACAAATTGGATGAAAGTAGGCAATCACCTTGAGTTCAGGCTCGGGTTGGTTGACATACCAAATCCAATTAAGCCTTCTGTTTAATTAGAAGCTCGTAAAACACACTGTGGGTGCCAGAACCTAAGTCGAAGTACAAACACTTTCCCAGTTCAAGATATGCCCTGTGGATGCCCTCAATGGTTTCTGAATTTTCATTTCCTGAAAAATCAAAAACCCCTCTCCATGCACAATAACCTGAATACCTTCAAAGGAATATTTTCATGACCAACTTCAAATCATAAGCAAGAAATCAAGAAAAAAAAAAATTAAATAAGCAAATTTTCATTAGTTTTTAGTTAGAAACCTCAATATAAGGCCAGGAAGAAAACTCTGGCAGATAGAAGAGAGGCTCCCATCTGCTGCAACAAGTATATTACACACTATTTCAATTTCCTCGTCAGTTTGTAGAACTTTAGCCTTAATCTTGACAGATGTCCTGTCATCAGAAATGCAGAAAGAGAGGAAAAGGTGACCCCATAAAAGTACGTTCGGGAGCAACACATTGTGAAGAAGGCCATGGAGATCAGCCCAATGTGCTCCTCTAAAATTGAAGTTAATATCTCTTGTCAGTGTCCAACTGATCATCTTCTCTCTATCTGTTGCTTGGTTCTGTTTTCAAACAAAAATCCCTAAGGTGGCATGAAAAATAACTGTATTTTGGTTTTGAAGTCCTTTATTTGTCTGTAATTTTTCAGGTGAGAACATTCTTGAACCAAAACTTACATGGTTTATTCTAAAGATAAAGAATCAAAAGGTGGCAGGAGAATTAAGTAACTGCTTGTGGTTGGCATTGCAGAGTTTCTTTTACCTGCTTTTTAACTATTTAACTAATGACATCCTAACTATAGTTACTGTTGATGAATTTTATGACTTGTGATTACAATTCCTTGAATGAACACTGGCAATGAAAGTTTACAAAATTTTATTTATTTATTTATTAGTAAACCTGATGTAAAAACAATGAGCTCTCATACCAAAATTGATGCAAAACAAGAAGCTCAAATACCAAAATTTGATGCAAGACAAAACCAAGAACAGAAATTTAAAAGAAAATTGGCATGATTGCATCACCTGAGATTGCCTGATCCTAGACAATCAAGAGAAAAATAAAAGAAGAAAAAATTTACAAAGAATCAGCACTTAGGGGTTGCCTAGAATTAACACCAAGGAAGAAAACTTAGGCATCAACACCTAAGTTCTTTTTTTCTTTTTTCTTTTTTTTCTTTTTTCGATAATAAACCATAACTCAATACTTCATACAAAGATTTTTTTTTTTTTTGGTTTGTTCAGCTTGCATGTCAAGTATTTACAGAATTGCTGACAAAAAAATAAAGCAATTTTAAGTATAAACGGCAAAGTAAAGTACCAGTACCATGTCAATAGTGAGTGGCAAAGTGGAATGGTGGAGAAGCTCTGGCTGACCAAGCCAGGATTGAATGAGTCTCTCAGCCAGAGGGTCGAGCCCGAGTCCAACTCCGATGGGGCTTCCCTTAATGGGTCCGCAAGTTTTGTCAACCACAACAACATCCCACCCAACTAAGATTAATGCGTGTACACATGAGATGACACTCCTGCTATGCTTCCTCCCACCACTACTGCTTTAGGCTTCATATCTCTCTCTCTCTCTCTCTCTCTCTCTCTCTCTCTCTCTCTCTCTGTGTGCAGTCTACTCTTATTATTTTGAGGAAATGAATTGGAAAGGATATACTTTTGTTAATCTGTGGACAGAGAGAAAGAGGAGTTCAAAGTCAAAAGACAACATCTAATGTTTGATTAACCAACTTCAAGAAGGCCGAAACCCTTTGCCGCATATCCTATCCTACAAATAATAAGAGACTTTCATCCAAATTTCTTCTTCTTATTTTACTAAAATTAAGAAAATTTCGAGGAGCAGGGATTCCAGATTTATTAAATTATGGGTATACTTAGTTAATTTGTGGACAAAGTTAAATAATGTGGAGATGAGAGGTATAAATCCTTGTTCATTTACAAAGCGTAAAAAATCTTTTTACCATTTTGATTATAAAATATGAGAAGTGTTACGTTCAAATTATTTTCACAACATTTTCACAACAAATTTTAATGGTAAGTTATTATTAATTCTAATTTAAATTCACTAATGAAATTACTTTTTATCTACGGTAACAACCTACTACTTTGTTGTGAAAATATTCTAAAAATGTTGCGAACATAATATTTTTCGTAAAATATATAAATCAGCATTTCCTTCCAAAGGGTAAAGAATACTCTACCATTTGAACTATAACATTTTCAAAACAAATTCTAAGTAATCCTCAGACAAAAAACTTTAGGTCAGAGGTTTTGTGTCGAATTGTGTTTAGTGTCGTTCGGCACTGATATCCTGGACCAAAGTGTTGTTCAGCACTCTTGGTCAAGAACCCAATTTTCCAGTCTCGCCTTCATTCATCAAGTCGGTTTGAGTTTTGGGTTCAGTTCCTTTCAAACTCCATAGAGACTAAAGTTCTCCTTCATGGCTCTCTCTTCCAATAATTGCTTGTGAGGATCTACCATGATGTACTCAACAATAGTTGAGTTTATTTTTAGAGCCAAATCTTCAATTGCTTCTACTTGGAAACTCCAATCACACCCAAACCAAGTCATTCCTAGAAGTATATACCTTCACCATAAATGAAGTTCCTAATGATTTACTTGAGGGCAATGACTTGAACCTGGATTAACGACAAACTCATCCAACCCAAATAATTTGAGAGAATCTTGTTCTGTTAAAAATCCCAAACAAAACAAAGTTTTGAAGGAAAGTTAACCTGAGCATTTGTCTTTCTATTTTAGCGAGAGAAAAGTTAAAAACATTTTTTAATCATAAATTATTATAGATATATTTTCAAATGTTTGGATATATTAATTAATTAATTATTATGAAAATCAGTGTCACCTACAAAATTCTAAGCAACAAAAGAATTTGTAAAATCCCACTACCTATAACTACAAACAAGCAGCACATTATATAATAGAACAATGTTAACAATATAGCAAAAGAATACCAATGGTAGGAAGGGTGGTCCCAATCTCTCCCAATTTCAGCTTGTACAAAATGGTAGTCTTGCCCGCTGCATGAAGACCCACCATTAGAGTATGCATCTCCTTGGCAAAAGGCCAGCTGAAAAGCTTGGTGAAAGAGAACCCCATCTTTTATCTCAAGCTGAATTCCCAAAATCACAAGTCAAAGACCAAATCAACCTAACAAGAAAACACTCATACATAATAATTATCTCATTATAATGATTTTGCAATAACCTACAGCATGACTTTTATAAACCTTGTTGTATATTTCACAAGACCTATGGGATTATCTATATTATACTTGACCAAATATGACATCACATAGTTAACCTTGTATTTCAAAAAGATTGGTTTTCTTTAAGCATAACATCACTAACTAAAACTAAGAAGCCTAACCTAAGTTAGGCTAGGAAATCACAATCTACATACAACAAAATGAAATTACAAAAGCTCCAAAAGAATCAGCTCCTTGAATCCATGAAATGTAATCAATCACTAACAAATGAACTATTCTTCAGCTATATGATCACAAGTTGGGAGTTTCCAACTCAATTCATTTACTTTAAATCATAAATGTCAAAATGATTATAGCATGAAGTTAATTTTGTAGTGCACTACAACCTAAGTTGCTTCTCTCTTAGACAATTCAAGGAGAAGCACATACAAAATTATCAGCTAACTCCTTGAGTTCATAAACCAACCAAGCTAGACTAACAAAATTTGACTCGAGTCCACTGCACAAAAGCACCACAAGGCTTATAAGAGGGGGAAAAAAGGGAAGGGGCGCAGGGGGGGGGGGGGACTCAGTTTTCATAAATGGAACTCCAAAACTTAATTTCATTGGAGGGAACATTTATTATCATTAATTCCATTGGTAAGGGACGTATAACCACACACAAAATGCAAAATTTTAGAGCAACAATATTTAGCATTAACCTTAAATAATAAAAAATTTTGAAACAACTATCCAGGAAAATAGGTTCCAACTTCCAAGCAACAACATGAGTGCACAATGAAATCACAACAAAAGATAGAACAGTTAAAGGTACAAACAATCATGCATACATAAATGAAATAGAAAATCATCTTTAGAAACTATAAAATTTACATGAAATGATACACATCTTTTAAAGATTGACATGTGATGGATAAAGTATGAAACTTGTCCTTGATGTTGAGAAACTAAAAAACCTTCACACAAGCTTCTGGAGAAATTCTTGAATGTTCTTATCTACTAGATTAGATGACAACAAGTCCAATAACATGCTTGCAACTGTCGCATTTGCTGAAAAACCCTTGTCAGCCATTATTTCAAGATATTTAATTGCCTTTGATGTCTCATTATGTTGCAGTAACCCTTGAATTATTGTGTTATATGTGCAATCGTCAGGTGAACAACCACTCCCATCCATTTTCTCGAATATCTCACTTGCTTCTTCTAGCAGTCCCTCTTTGCAAAGCCCTTTGAGCATTATAGTGTAAGTTTGAAAATTGGGTTGCAATCCTTTTGCAGGTAGACTATAAAAGAGTTCTCTTGCAACTGTAAGATTCCCGTCATTACACAAACCGTCAATCAAAATGTTGTAAATCACAATATCGTTGCCCAACGTTTTGTCTTCCATCTCAAGAAACACTTTCACTGCCTCAACAACTTGTCCATTCTTACACAGGCCGTCCAACAAGACAGCATAAGTTTGGGAATCTGGAAGTTGGCCACAAGCCTGCATTTTATGGAATAGCTCTAGAGCAGCCTTGTGTCTCTCCACTCGACAAAACCCACCTATAAGAGTGTTGTAAGTCACAACATTAGGAGTTACTCCCTTGTTGGAAATTTCATTAAAGTGATTCATTGCCTCATAAATTTTTTTTATTTTTACAAAACCCATTAATCAATGTGTTATAGCTAAAAACATCAGGTGAACAACCCCTCTCAACCATCGCGTTCAATGCTTCAATGGCATCGTTCAATTTATTTTGCAAACAGTATCCACCAATTAAAGAATTATAAGAGACTATGTCAGGCTCAATGCCTCTTTGAATCATCTTATCAAAAACTTTTTTTGCCTCTATCAACATCCCCTCTTTGCAAAATGCGTCCACCAATATGTTGGAGGTCCTCACACCTAGCACGATCTTCCTCTGTGCCATCTCGTTCAACAAAGCAGTAGCCTCTCTCCACCTGCCGCAATTGCATAGACCTCAAATTAAGGAATTGTAAGCGATAAGGTCTGGCTGAATGCCTTTACTCATCATTTCAGTCAAAAAGTTCAATGCCTCAGTTACCAACCTATCCTTACATAAACTATCAATGATTGTGTTATACGCCCCTAATTTAAGCTCAAAATCTTCTTCTTCCAATTTCCTGAGCAACCCAAGAGCCATATCAGTCTTACCAATCTTACACAGAGCATTTAGTATCGTGCCACAAGTAAATGCGTCAGGTTGATACCCTTTCTTCTCCATTTCTTCTACCAACTTCACAGCTCCAGCAATGTTACCTACTGGGTAATGCTTCATTCTTGCAAATAAACATCGGGAGAGATTCCGAATGATTCGATTCGTTTAATTAGAGAAATGACTACTGGGTAATGCTTCATTCTTGCAATGCCACCCAACACGTGATTAAAATTGAAAATGGAAGGCAAAGGGCGCGTGTGAAGCATTTTATCAAACAGGTCTAAGGCATGATCAACATTCCTATAGCTTCTAGATTGGCCCTGATCTCTAACAGGTTTCAAGAATTGATATTGATTGTGATTGTGATTCGGGATTTTTTTAGCACTAGCAGCAGTAAGAGTAGAATAACAACAATAAGAACGAAAACAAGTGTGGGAAGAACGAAGCAGCGTACCCATTTTCCTGAAGATCCAGCAAACTATTCGGCAGCCGAAATCAGAACGAAACGATAGAGTTTGAGAATTGAGAGATAGAGAATCGGTTCGGGTCGGGTCGGTCGGTTTTGAGGGCAGTTTCCTTGAACTCTAAGCTACTGATCAATTATCTCATGGTGAGAGAGCATATAAAAATTGGCTGAAATCTGGTATTTACTATCGTGCTCCCAGGGTTTTAAAAATGTAAATAGCAAAAAAGCCAAGCTAAGGCTCGAACTTTAGAAATAGTAACTTTTGGTTTATTCAAGTTTTGGAATTATGCTACTTTCTAAAGTGCACGGGTTCGGTTTGGTAAGCTGACATTTGTTTCTTTTTATCCCAACTATGCCCAGTTTGTTTGAGCATTTTTACTTTTTATTCACCATGTTGTCAAATTTCATGTGTAATTCAATGACACATAGTATTATTATGCAAGTGACATGCTTTAATGAATAACACTAATTACTTCTCATTTAGATTACTAATAAAAATGTACTTATATGGGTGACAAGTTGTAATGGGTGACATTAAAATGCTAATTAATTATCAGACTAGATTACTAATAAAAATAGACAGTATGGTCAATATAAAAATGTAATAAAACATAAAAGTTTAATGAAAATTATGTAATGTAACGGGTAAAAATGAGAACAATCTCCAAACTTTAAGGTAAATGTATGGTTTAGTCTTTTTTATTTTATGTATGAAAAAATTTAGAGATGCGAGGTATTGTTACTTGTACCTTAACAATGTTTTGATATTATCATGATTTTCGAGTACATTTCATATTTTCTTCTCATACCCATTACAATATCACTCAATGCATTATCCTCACTTCTATACAAAAAGTAACACATGATTATACTGACACAAGTTCATATTAATGGCAAAGGAACATCATCGAAGAAAGGCGTGCTCTTCTGCTGTAGCTCTTGATAATTCTCTGATCCAGATTTCATTGGATCAAAAGGCTCACAATCAGGAAGAACTAGTCCTTGTTTTATGCGACTCATTCGCCTAGCATGCAGAACTTGCTTTGAAACGACTGGAAGCCGAATGGATTGATACTCTCTTAGAGCTGATTGTAAATTTTCTGCTCCACTCTTTGCAAGACATTTTCCTAAAACTGCTGCATCCAAAATAGACATGTTTGTGCTTCTCGAAGCGTGAGGAGTTGTGGGGTGAGCTGCATCTCCAACTAAAACCACATTGTCCCAAAAGATTCGTTCTAAGGGATCACTATCATATATGAAATTCAAAAAGGGATCCTCTGATTCTTTCATCAGTCTAACCAACTCAGAAACACAAACATTCTCTGCTTCTTGACGCATTTTTTGGACCATCTCACTACTTACTTTCATGGTTACTGAGTTTCTCTAGATTTATTAAGTTAAAGTATCAGCTCAAGTTGGCAAAAACAAATTAAAAGCAATTTTTCATTGAGATTTCTTAGATCTATGCTGGGTTATATTTTTTAGTTGGCTCTATTATGTTATGTGTTATGGCCAAAAGCTATCAGGCAACCATGTCAGGGGATGAATTCTATGTTCAGAAGTATTTAAACCATGTGTCCTATATGTGCCTAAATGAATTCTTTCCCTTTTCCATTTGAAGAATAGTTAGGCGTTCGAAGAGTTCTAGACACATTACCAATATAAATAAATAAACCTTGATTTACCTTTTGGATTCGATGCCTCTATTATAATGAAGCCACTAAACCATACAATGTATCTTCTATCACTAATCACCAAAGAAAATTTGCAATTAGTCTAGAAGGGGATGAGAACAAGCAATCACCTCGAGTTCGGGCTCGGCTTGGTTGACATACCAAATCCAGTTAAGCCTTTTGTTCTGAAGCTCAAAAAACACACTGTGAGTGCCAGAACCTAAGTCAAGGTACAAGCATTTCCCCAGTTCAGGATATGCCCTCCGGATGGCGGTAACAGTTTCCGCATTCTCTTTTCCCGAAAAATCAAAAACCCCTCTCCATGCACAATAACGTGAATACCGGTAAAGGAATATTTTAATGAAAAAAAAAATCAAATTCATAATCAAGATATCAAGAAAAAAAAAATAGTAAATAAGCAAATTTTCATTCTTTTTAAGTTAGAAACCTCAATTTAAGGTCGGGAAGAAAAATCTGGCGGATAAAACTGAAGCTCCCATCTGCCGCAACAAGTAAATTTCCCACTATTTCGATTTCCTCATCAGTGTGTAGAACCTTAGCCTTAATCTTAACAGATTTATTGTCATCAGAAATGCAGAAAGAGAGGAAAAGGTGACCCCATAAAAGTATGTTTGGAGGCAACGCAATGTAAAGAAGGCCATGGAGATCAGCCCAATGTGCTGCTCTGAAATTGAAGTTCTCATCTCTTGTCAATGTCCAACTGATCTTCTTCTCACTATCTGTTGCTTGGTTCTGTTTGCAAACAATAATCAATAAGGTTAAGGTGGCCTGGAAACAAACTGCATTATGATTTTGATGTCCTTTATTTGTCTATAGGTAAAGATTGAATTCTAGATTTCTTATTTAACCATTAGAGACTTTATCAGTTGAGACTTTACATGGTTTAAGCTAAAGCAAAAGCATCAAAAGGCTACATGAGAATTAATTGTAACTATTTTGTGATTGGCATTTTAGATTTTATTTCACTTGCTATTTAACTTTTTTACTAATAATGACAGCCTAACTGTAGTTACTGTTGATTATTTTGAATCTTTGATGATCACAAGTACTTGAATGAACACTGGCAATGAAAGTGTATAAAATTTACCTTGTAGCAATTTATGCAATGTCACTCTTGTCATGGTATTGTTGGTAATAATAAATTTAACTTTCAAATTTTCAGCCAAAATCAAATAGGTACAATGAAATCTGATATCAAAACTTGACTTTGGACAACCAAATGGATGCAGCAACAAAATTGAATAATAAGAAATAAAAAGATAGACAGCCTAAGACTTAGCACCAAGCAAGATAGAGCAAACACTGTAGTATGCCTCGAGTTGTCTCGAGTCAACAACAAACTATTGGAAAAAATTCAAAGAAAAATTTTATTAATCAATCAAACTATAAACAATACTAAACATGTATTCCTTAAACAAAGTTTTAAACTTATCTATATTCTATATATTACTAAAAGTTGAAACGTAGTATTTATTATTGCTACGTTTTTGTTAAGCCACATCGCAGCCACGTCATTCATTTATTTTTTATATTTTCTTTTCTCTATTTAAACTTTTCTTCCCCCTATTTTCAAAAAAAAAAAAAAAAAAAAAAAACTCTTCTTCTCCCTATTAGTTCACACACCTATTGTTACACTTCTTCCAACATTTCTCTTTCCTTTTTGCCTCTTTATTTCTCCACTACTTTACCGTTAAACTTCTTCCTCCTATTTTCAAAAAAAAAAGAAAAATTTTTCTTCTCTCTATTAGTTCACACACCTACTGTTACACTTTTTCCAATCTTTCCCTTTCTTTTTTGCCTCTTTATTTCTCCACTACTTTACCATTATACTTCCTTCCTCTTTTTTATATTTTGACTATTCTTCTACTCATTTTATTTTATTTAAATTTGATATTATTTTCACATTCAATCCATATTTTTCCCACACAAAACTGTGAGTACTCTCTCTCTCTCTCTCTCTCTCTCTCTCTCTCTCTCTCTTGGTGAATTTTTGTTCTTTCTTATAACTCTAATTAAGGTTGATATATATTATAATATTCGTTTTGGCATTGTGATTTTTTTTTTTTAATATCCCATCAAAAAGTCTCCTTTTTTCCTTTTATAGCTTTGATTGAATTTTCGTTTATATATTATTAAAAGTTGAAGTGCAGCATTTATTGTTGTTGCGCTCCTATTGAGTCACATTAGCAGTCATATCATTTATTTATTTTTTATATTTTCTTTTCTCTATTTAAACTTTTCTTCCCCCTATTTAAAAAAAAAAAAAAAAAAAAAAAAAACTCTTCTTCTCCCTATTAGTTCACACACCTACCGTTACACTTTTTCCAATATTTCCCTTTCATTTTTGTCTTTTTATCTCCCCACTACTTTACCGTTATACTTCCTTCCTCTTTTTAATATTTTGACTCATCTTTTACCTATTTTATTTTGTATATATTTGATATCATTTTCTTATTCAATCCATATTTTTCCCACACAAAACTGTGAGCACTCTCTCTCTCTCTCTCTCTACTTTCTTTCGGTGTATTTTTTTTTCTTTCTTAGTTTTTTTGGAAACATGAATTTGAATATACCTACCAATTATTTGAGTAATAAATTATTATAAAACCTATTATTTATTTCTTTAGTTTCATTTTAATTTTGGCTAAGATAACATTATAATTTTGTAATGAGTTTTGATTATTATGATAATTTCCTTATTCCTTAAGAGATGAGAAATTTGAATAATAAATTTGAAACTTATAAAGTTTAGTTGAACATTAAGCAAATATAATACACTACAATAGAAGTTAGAAGAATATGGTTCACCTTAAAAAAAATATTAATCAAACATAAAATAAAAAAGAAGAAGATATATTTGTAGAGATAAAAAGATAAATAAAAAAAATACTTGTAGAATTTTTTTTTATTTACAAATAGACAATACTTGAAGTAATGGTTACTTTTTAATTACATAATATTTACATTCCCATGCATCGCGTGGGTCTGCGGCTAGTTATCCTAAATTCCCGATAGGAACACAAAATAAATGTACTACGCTAGGAAGAAATGGAATTAAATTCCTAAACCAGATATGGAAAAAAAACAAAAACAAAAACAACTTGTAAGAAATGGAAATAAATTCCTACACCAAAAAAAAATTTATATATACACACACACATAAATAAATCATTAGAGTTAAATAATTGGATATAGGCACCATGGCAAAATTAATAGCAAGCCCCATTCATAAGGTCACAAGTTGGGTCGTATGCTTTTTTCATTTACAACCATAAGTTCATGTAATTGGAAACTTATCATTTGTGTTGGCACCAAAACCATAACCCAATGTCACTGACCTTACTAGTTTGTTGAGAATGATCTATAGCCAACCTTAGAATTTTGAACTAAGAATTAGTTGTTATGTTTGAAGAAAATCATATAAGAGATTTCATGAAATGACAAATATATTCACTCTATCAATTTCCAATCTGTATTTTGCCAGGGGCAGCACCAAGAACATTATAGGGGGTTCAAATAATCCCATTAGCTAGCAAAAGAAAATAATTTTATAGCAAAAATAATAATTTTATATATAATTTTTTTTTTTTTTTTTTTTTTGATCCCCTAAAATAAACAAATTGAACACCTGTTCACTCTATCAATTACCGGTCGTATTTGGCCAGGGGCAACAGCAGGAACATTACAGGGGTTCAAATGAACCCCCTCAACTAGCAACAAAATTATATATAATAATTTTTTCACCTCCTAAATAAAAAATTGAACACCTTTATTTAAACTAAGTTCTTTTTCAAAGCCCAAATGAAATAAGTTTGAATATGAACCTCCTAATAATATCTTGACTTTTTTAAACACAAAATAAAAGCCTAACAACAAACCAATTTGATATAAAATCTAGAAAAAAAAATATATATTAGCAAGCTCAACAATGAAAGTAGAAATCTATTGATCTTAAACTTCAGAAAAAACTCATTTAGATCTTAATAAATTTGAAGAAGATATAGCTTGTAAGATTGATTATGAATCTATCCTAAATATGAAGAAGGCAAATGTAACATTTTATGTATTTGCACTTCTTTTTTTTTTTTTTTTTTTTTTTTGTGATATCAATTCTCAATATATTCAAGTTTTCTTTTGTTTTAGATTTTCTATAATTTATAATTCTGACTAACCGCCTAGAAAAAATCTTGAAGCTGCCACGGTATTTGGCATTTCACAAGGGAGTTACCTTTTCCATTGATTCATGCTTATTGGATCAAAAGCAATGCTTGAGTGAGGTATTCAAAGTTCATATTATATTGGCCAAGAGACTAGTGGTCTGTTTTGGATTTGAGGGCCCATGGGATATTCTCATGTGGCGGTGATCACAATAATAAGCTTTTATATGGATGCAACCGCAGAAATAAAAACAAAACTAGACACTGCCTTAAGTTAGAATCAAAGTATTGTTCCAAGGGAAACTTCATTTTTAATTAATCAAAGTTTGTAGCGTTGCTTCATGTAAATGAAATTCTACAAGTTACTGAAAATAGAATGGGACTCAAGTATTGAATTTTTTTCCCCCTATATTTATAGCAGGTCAAGTCTGTGCAGCATTGTTAGCAAAATGATAAAGCAGTTTAATGCAAAGTGGTTGGGGAAAAACAAAAATAGACTTGAGTTGGGTAGTACCAGTACCATATCAATAGTGAGTGGCAAAGTGGAACAGTAGAGAAGCTCTGGATCATCAAGCCACTACTGAATGAGTCTCTGGGCCAGAGGGTCGAGCAAGAGTCCAGCTCCGGTGGGACTACCCTTAATGGGTCCGCAAGTTTTCTCAAGCACAACAACATCCCACCCAGCTAAGATTAGTGTGTGTGCACATGACACTAGTGCTATGCCTCCTCCCACCACTGCTGCTTTAGGCTTCATCTCTCTCTCTCTCTCTCTCTCTCTCTCTCTCTCTGTGTGTGGAGGAGAGGAATATATGTATGGCTTGGTGAAGTGGAAAGGGTAAAGGATATACTTAGTTCATTTGTACGGACACACAGAAAGTGAGGGAGTTCAAAGACAAAAGACAACTTTAAGATAATGTTTCTTGTTTCACTCACCATATTCGTTGAGGCCGAAACCTTTTTGGTGCTATCCTACATATCTGGACGGGGAGCACAGGAATACTCATCCAAATTTCTTATTCTTAATTTTTTTTTAATGAAAGGAAATTTGGAGGGAAAACCATTTTCAACTAATGTTGAAATTTTTGAAAATTGAAATCCTCAATTTTTGTGGACTGGAAAGGGTACTTGGTCAAATTCTAGACACAATGGAAAAAAGTGGGGATATGTGAGGTATCAATCCTCGTGTTCTACCATTTGAGCTACATAACTAAATTAATTTTTTCTTTTTCAACAAAGAAACCCAATAGCTTTTCAATTCACAAAAGGACACGGAAAAAGGGTTAGTAGAAAGCATCACCTTGTATCTTTTCCTAGTATTCATAAAAATAGTTTTTCTCGGAGTAAGGAAGTTCAATACTTACTCCACTGTGGTTTTTCTTCCCCTTTTTGGGGTTCCACATAGATCTGCTCTTACTCTCTTTTACAGTTCATTCTCCCAATCCTACAGTAGAAAAAAATTGTTTTTAAGCTTTGATAAATGGTATTTTAAATGTACAAAGGTTACGATTTAGAGATTACCATAATTTAGTCCCTAAAAGCTTTTACGTACATGTCTCATACTTCTTTTCTCATTGTTCAATCAAAATGTAGAATTTCAGTTTCAGGGGCATCAAAGCTGTTGGCCAACATTCTGTACTCGTGGGCCTATCTGTTGGGAACTTGATTGCTAGATAGGATGAAATGGTAAATGTTTTTCCTGTTGGAAATATATCAGTGAATAAACAGGTTTAATACCACAAATACTATCCCAAGTATTTTATCAAGAATGCAAATTATCAAGAATAAAAATAAATATGTCAATATAGGAACAGTCTCACAATGGTATAGAATCACGTTAAGAGCAATGTCCTTAAGTATCAGAAAAAGGGGTCCCTTGTTTCTTTCATCACCTCACCAACTCAGGAACACAAACCTTCTCTGGACCATCTCACTACTAACTTTCTTGGCTGCTGAGTTTCTCCAGATTTATTAAGTTAAGGAATCAGCTCTAGTTGGTGGAACCAAAGTGAAAACAATTTTCCATTGAGATTTCTTAGATCTATGCTGGGCTATTTTTTGGATGGTTATATTAGGTTATGCGTTATGGCCAGAAGTTATCAAGCCATTATGTCAGGGGATGAATGCTATGTCAAGAAGTATTTAAATCAAGTGTCCTATAAGTGCCCCAATAAATGCTTGCCGTTCTCCATTTGGAGAATAGTTAGGTGCTCGAAGAGTTCTGGACACCCACGTTACCAATATAAATAAATAAACCCTGCTTTATTTTTAGGATTAGAAGCCTCTATTCTAATGAAGACACTAAACTAAACAATGTATCCAAAGAAAATTTGCAATAAGTCTTGAAGGGGATGAGAGTAAGTAATGACCTTGAGTTTAGGCTCAGGTTGGTTGACATACTAAATCCAACTAACCCTTAAACACTCAGTGAGCGCCAGAACCTAAGTCAAAGTACAAGCATCTCACCAGTTCAGGAATGCCCTCCGGATGGCAAATAACAGATTCTGAAATCTAATTCCCAAAAAAATCTAAAACTCATAAGCAGGATATAAAATAAAAAATAAAAAAAATAGTAAATAAACAAATTTTCATTTGTTTTTAGTTAGAAACCTCAATTTAAGGCCAGTAAGAAATTTCTGGCGAATAGAAGAGAAGCTCCCATCTGCTGCAAAGTAAATTACTCACTATTTCAATTTCTTCTTCAATTTTAAGAACCTTAGCCTTAATCTTAACAGATTTCTTGTCATCAGAATTGCGGAAAGAGAGGAAAAGGCGACCCCCCTAAAAGTATGTTTGGGGGCAATGCATTGTAAAGAAGGCCATGGAGATCACCCCAATGTGCTACTCTGAAATTGAAGTTCTCATCTCTTGTCAATGTCCAGCTGACCTTCTTCTCACTATCTATTGCTTGGTTCTGTTTGCAAACAAAAATCAATAAGATTAAGGTGGCATGGAAACCAACTGCAGTATGATTTTGATGTCCCTTATATGTATATAATTTTTTGGGTGAAAAAATTCTTATATAAAAACTTGCATGGTTTAAGCTAAAACGAAAGCATCAAAAGGCGACATGAGAATTAATTGTAACTATTTGTGATTAGCATTTCAGATTTTATTTTACTTGCTTTTTAAAATTTTAATTAATGACAGCCTAACCATAGTTACTGTTTATTGTTGTGTTAATCACTAGTACTTGAATGAACACTGGCAATGAAAGTGCACAAAATTTACCTTGTGGCAATTTATGGCAATGTCACTCTTGTCATAGTTGGTAATAATAAATTCAATTTTCAAGTTTCTAGCAAAAATCAAATACCTTCATTTATCAATAAACTTGATGTAGAGCAATGAAACAAGAGGGTCGAGCCCGAGTCCAGCACCAATCGGGCTTCCTGTTATGGGTCCTCAAGTTTTTCTGAGCACAACAACATCAATCGGTTTCAACACCAAAAACCGATTGATATCTTAGTCTGATGATAAAAAACTATCATTAGGAGCCAACATCATAAGTTGAAAACTCCCTTAAAAAAAAAAAAAAGTAAGAAAGTGCAAAGTTCAAAAAAGTTCACGTTTTCAAAAGGTAATGCTTTTTTTTTTTTTTTTTTTTTTTTTTAGCTTTACCAAATTCGATAACACAAAAACCACGAAACCTTTTGTGCCATCATACCAAATAGTAATTAAGATGTTGACCCAAATCTCTTTTTTTTAATTCCTTAAATTCTGGGAAATTTCGAGGGAGCTCCCTTAAATTAAATTGCTCAAATTATTAATTTTATTGCTATGAAATATATATATATATATATATATATATATATATATAGCTTTTATAACTATAGGGGATGTTCATGTGTTAGGTTGGGTTTTTCAACTCAATAGCCCAAATTCTAACACGAGTGGAAACCAACATAATGCCATGTGCATTGGCTTAGGTTGTTGAATTGTGTTGTTTTGTGCTTTATAAATTTATATATATATATATATATATATTATATTTTTTTTTCATTGATTATTCAATTATTTTTTTAATAATTTATTATAATTTAAGAAAATTATATTCTAAATTTCTAAATTCATCAAAACAAATTCCAAAAATGCCAAAATAAATCAAACTAAAATAATTAAAAAAAACTAATAAAAAAAACGTATATATATGAAGGGGTGGATGGGTTCAAAAAAGTATTAATCCAATTCTAAACACAAAATAAATTTATAACACAACCTAACCCATCAACCCATGAAAAACAATCTGAGGAGTTAGGTTCGGTTGGGTTAACTTTGCTCATGTAAGTCAAATGTAAAGCTTTACTTATACTTTGGAAAGGAACAAGGATCAATGCATCATATTACCGTCTCTTTTTTATAATTAATTATTAGCTAATCTTAGAATATGAAGACTTATGGCCTGTTTGGATGTTTAAAAAAGGAGGGGGAGTAGAGTAGAGAGAGGGAGAGTAATTCAATTACCTTGTTTGGAAGTTTTTTAAAGAAGGAGGGAGAAGGGTTTGGAAGGGTTTCAATTACCTCTAACCTTTCATTTTTAATTCCCCCAAATTGGAGAGATTTGGAGGGAGAGTAGAGTAGATAAATTATTGACTAACTGAATTCTCTAATTTACCCATTCTAAATTAACAAAATTACAAACTAATTATAGAAATAACCTTTGTTTGTTTCCTGAGAAAATTTAAGATGAATGAAAAAAAAAAAAATTGAATCTCATTCTTTGCTGATTGAATCCAAGAAACAATTCTAATATTAAAGATCATACATTTAAAATAGTTGTAACCTAAAAAGAAATGTACAAAACAATCATACTAAAAATAAACTCCAAATGCTACTTTTCCTCCACAATTTTCTCAGCAAACAAACTCTTAAAAATAAACCATAACAAACAAGAATCAAGAATTCGAAAAATTGCAAAGTAAAAACAAAAAGCTACAAAGAATGCTTGCTCTAGGGCCGAAACATAGAGCAAGAACCTGTCGGCAAGGAAGCCAAGAGCAAAGTAGAGTTTCGAAACTGGAAATGGCTTCGTTGGTGACGATGTGATCCGCCATGGTTGTGCTGTCCCTGTGCAGCGTTCTTGACTTTTTGACGCAGCGTGTTTTATGTATGGTTAGAAATCATGGCTTAACTGTTACGTACTGTATGCTTTTTGGCTTGCTCAGTACTTAATGGTGTTAGGTAGGTATTTTTTATTTAATTTTATTTATGCTTCTCCAAATTAAAAAAAAAAAAAAAAAATTCACGGACATATTCTAAAATTTGAAGTAACAATAATTCATGTTCAAGACTTTACAAAATTGATAAATTAATTATAGAACAATGTTGTAAGTTTATTTTTAAATAAGGGTAAATTTGTCTATTTAAATCATTTCCTCTCCTCTCCATCCTAATTTTTAAAACATCCAAACAAGAGGAAGGACTAATTACTTCATTCCCCCTTATTAATTTTAAAAACATCCAAACAAGGTAGAGGAGAACCATTCTCCTCTACTCTCCTCTCCACCGCTCTCTTCCCCTCTACTCCCCTCTACTCTCCTCCCTCTCTAAACTTCCAAACAAGCCATTAGTGCTCCCTCCTTTACCATGAATATAAGAGCATCTAATAATTTTTTGGCAAAAATACCTTTTTCATTTGTACATTTTGACCATATTTCTATTTTGGTTCTTATTTTTTTATTTTATCCTTTTTAGTCTCTAAAATGAAAAATGCAATCTGTTTTGGTCTTTATCGTCATCTCATTAATAAAAATATTCTACGTGACAAACAGAATGAATTATTGATACACTAAATACTGACGTGACCATTAAAATATTATTAAAAAAAATGATATATCAGCATCAGCATCTAACTTAAAAAAATAAATTTATCAATTTTAAAAAAAATAAAGCATAATTAAAAACAAAAAAAATGGCGGAATTAAGATCTGTGCGTGTTATTTTTTTACTTTTTTTTCTGTACTTGTTTCTTTTTCTTCCCCAAATCTCTCTCTCAGTTTCTCTGCCTCTCATTCTTTCTTGTTCTTCTTTCTTTCTTTCTTTCTTTTTCTTCTTTTTCCTTCTTCTTTCTCTTCCCAGATCTCTGTTTCTCCGCCCTCCTCTTCTTTCTTTTATGCTATACTCTCTTTCTCTCTCGGTAGAACCCCATGGTTTCTTTCTTTCTTTCTTTCTTTCTTTCTTCCAAATAGTCGATGTGACGTGGGTCCGTGGCTAGCGATAGAGCAATGTGGGATCGACGGTGTTTGTAGGTGGTGGGTCAGTTTTTTGGCTGTGTAGAGTGGTGTGAGTTTCCAGGTAGATCTGAAGCCCATCTGGGATTGAATGTGAATCCTCTCCCTCCTTACTTTCTCATCTCACTCTCTCTCTATCTTAGGGTTGAATCTTAAGCCGATCTTGGGTTTGCTGTATTTGTTTTCGATTTTTTACAAATTTGAGAAGGGATATTCTGGGTTTGTGAAAGGAAATTTTTTGGGTTTGTGATATAGAATTTGTTGGGTCTGTGCATAAGGGGATTTGTTGGGTTTGTGAAAAATGTTTTTTTTTTTTTTTTTGAAAGGGGTTTGTGAAAAATGTTTAAATCTTGGGATTGACATAAAAATTTTAGTTGGTTGCCAATCTGAATTTTTTTTTTTTTTTTTTTGAAACTGAAAATTTTTTTTGGTTGCCAAGAAAAATGGATAATAAAATGTTATTTTCTTTAACTGTCAATGAGTTTTGATGTGTTTAACTATAAAGAAAGATAAAGAATATAATAAAAATTGGAATTAATTTACTAAGAATATGAAGAACATGAACATGATTAGTTAGTTATGCTACAGGGAATAACACAAAATAGTTGAATATGTTCTTCCAAAAAATAATAAAAGGAATAAAAAAATTAATTTTATTTTTTAAAAAATTGAAATTCAGAATTTTATTTTAATTTTTTTATCTGATGTGACTTTTTTTTAAATTAAATTGCTGACATGATATTTTTAAAATACCAAATAAAATTTTTTAAATATTATTTTAATGGTTTGTCAACAGTTTATCCTTTTGTCATGTAAACAATTTTCTTTTATGAAATGACGATGAGAACTAAAATAAGATCATTTTATTTTTTTTTATTTTAGGACTAAATATAATAAAATTAAATAGTTAGAACTAAAATAGGAATATGGTAAAAATGTAGGAAAGAAAAAGGTATTTTCACCTGGTTTTTTCTTTTCTCAAATACCCAAAAAAAAGGTGTGACCTAGGGGTGCGTATGTGAATGGTTGTTGGGTTTCTTGTTCATGATTGATTTTGCTTTTGTATTTACCATGTTGTCAATTTTCATCAGTAATTCATTGACACTTAATGTTATTATACAAGTAACATGTCTTAATGGATAACACTACTTATTTACAAGTTAGATTACTAATAAAAATGTACGTATATAAGTGACGAATTGTAACGGATGATATTAAAATGCTATTTAACAAACTAGATTACTAACAGAAATAGACAGTATGATTAATATAAAAACGTACTCAAACATAAATTTTATAAATGAAAATTTTGTAACGTTACAGGTATAAATGAGAACCCCCAAAATTAAATTAAAGTGTAAAACATATGCTCTCTTTTTCTTTTTCTTTTTTTTTTTCTTTTTTTTTGTATGAAAATATTTGGAGATGTGAGGTATCGATACTCATTCCTTAACAATGCCTTGGTTATGCTCTACCATTTGAGATACCCAAAAAAAAAAACATTGATATTATCATGATTTTCGAGTACATTACATATTTCTTTCTCATTCTCGTTATAATATCACTCAATGCATTATCCTCACTTCTATACAAAAAGTAACACATATGATTATACTGACACAAGTTCATAGTAATAGCGAAGGAACATCATCAAAGAAAGACATGTTCTTCTGCTGTAGCTCTTGATTATCCTCCATTCTTTGGATCAAAAGGCTCACAATCAGGAAGAACTAAACCTTGTTTTATGCAACCCATTTTCCTAGCATGCAGAGCTTGCTTTGATACGACTGGAAGCTGAATGGATTGATACTCTCTTAGAGCTGATTGTATATTTTATGCTCCACTCTTTGCAAGACATCTGCCTAAAACTACTGCATCCAAAACTGACACGTTTGTGCTTCATACAGCGTGAGGTGTTGTGGGGTGAGCCACATCTCCAATTAATACCACATTGTCCCAAAAGATTTGTTCCAAGGGATCACTAACATATATGAAATTTAAAAAGGGATCCTTTGTTTCTTTCATCACTCTCACCAACTCAAGAACACAAACCTTCTCTGCTTCTTGATGCATCTTCTAGACCATTTCACAACTTATTTTCATGGTTACTGAGTTTCTCGAGATTTATTAAGTTAAAGTATCAGCTCTAGTAGGCAGAACCAAAGCAAAACAATTTTCCCTTGAGATTTCATAGATCTATGCTGGGTTATTTTTTGGATGGTTCAATTATGTTATGTTTTATGGGCAAAAGTTATCAAGCCACTATGTTACAGGATGAATGCTATGTCAAGAAGTTTTTAAACCATGTGTCCTAAATGAATGCTTGCCCTTTTCCATTTGGGGAATAGTTAGGTACTCAAAGAGTTCTACACCCACATTATCAATATAAATAAATAGACCTTGCTTTATTTTTTGGATTAGATGCCTCTATTCTAATGAAGCCACAAAACCATTCAATGTATCTTCTATCACTATTCACCAAAGAAGATTTGCAATTGTCTAGAAGGGGATGAGAGCAGGCAATGGTCTCCATTTCTATTGTCAATCTTTCTTTAAGTTGCAGCCTGCAGGCCTACTGTGAACCTGACTAGACTGCAGATCCAACTGATAGTCATCCCACCACCAGCAATTATTTCTTCCTTGATACCTCACACATCTTTTGGTGTAGCAAAAATTATTTGTTGTAACCTATTCCAGTACTAGTACCAAGATTAATGAGCCCTTGTGAGGCTATGTTTGAGCTTCTATGTGTCGATGGCTCTTAGCAAATACAAGTTCTCCCTAGATCACAAGTACCACTATCCACTTTAACAATTGAATGCTATCCATATTTCCTATAATGATGTCCCCCATTAGCACACTAAGCACATTGAGATCAACTATCACTTATCCGACATCATCTCCAAGACTCCAACAGGGTAGTATTCACTTGCACTCAGTTTCGTCTAAAGACCAACTTGCTAATGTGTTCACTAAGTATCATCTGTCAGGTTGCCACTATTATTTCCTCTTCAAACTCAAGTTGGCTTCCTCCATGACGACTCAAGTTTGAGTAGAATGTTAGCATAACACATTTGGCACATGTCATATGTTGCATATCATGGTTAGTCCTTGATATTGAAGAGGCCCTCATAACATAACCCTCAAATCTATCTATAGAGACCATCACGATCAAAACAAAAACCAATTTTTTTTTTTATTGGGCATTAACTTGGAGTCACGTGCATCTATAGCACTTTTTACTAAGATCAATGTAGTTGTAAATCTAGAAATTACAAAGAATATAAAGAGATACTACCACAAAATCATGTCATTACTAATGCATTATCAAGAAAGAAACCTTGTTTATTCCAGCATTTTAATAAACACCATAATCATATCAACTACTTGGGCCATTTCATACTGTTCACCACCATTATTCATTAATTTGCAGGATAACAATCAAATTGGTGCCTAATCATGCAACCCATAAGATTTTGTTGACCAACAAGCCGATGAAGCATTAACATAGAGACTTTAGCAACTACTGATAGTAGTGGAGAAATTTATTTTAATTGCAATGCAAAGCAGAAAAAACTGATTGCGTGTTCTTCAAAATCAGGGATTTTTTTTTGGGTCAATAGATAGTATCATACTATACAAACAAGGCAATTCCAGCCAAAAGCTAGATCTGATGTAACTATAGCTCCTGTGAAATGATGAGCAAAGAATTACAAGGATAGTAAGCCTATGCCATTTTCAGTTGCAGAGATATGCTGTTAATTCCAAGTAAATAGAGAAGGACATCATATTAATAGTAAAGGAACATCATCAAAGAATGGCATGTTCTTCTGCTGTACCTCTTGATAATCCTCTGATCTAGAATTCTTTGGATCAAAAGCCTCATGGTCAGGAAGAACTAAACCTTGTTTTATGCGACCCATTCTCCTAGCATGCAGAACTTGCTTGGAAACAACTGGAAGCCGAGTGGTCTGATATTCTCTTAGCGCTGCTTGTAAATTTTCTGCTCCATTCTTTGCAAGGCATTTACCTAAAACTGCTGCATCCAACAGTGACATGCTTGTGCTTCTTACACCGTGAGGAGTTGTGGGGTGAGCTGCATCTCCAACTAATACCACATTGTCCCAAAAGATTTGTTCCAAGGGATCGGTATCATATATCAAATTCAAAAAGGGATCCTTTGTTTCTTGAATGATTCTCACGAACTCAGGAACCCAAACCTTCTCTGCTTCTCGATGCATCTTCTGGATCATCTCACTGCTTACTTTCATGGTTACTGAGTTTCTCTAAATATATTTTAATTAAAATATCAGCTCTAGTTGATAGCACCAAAAAGTCTCAAAGCCAAAGAAATTTAACATTGTGTTTTCATATATCTATCTTGGTTTTTCTTTTTTTTTTAATTTTTGAATGGTTTAAGGCCAAAAGTTATCAAGCTGCTATGTCATGGGATGAACAGCATGTTAACAACTATTTAACCCTGTGTCTTATATGTGCCTAAATGAATGCCTGCCCTTACCCATGAATATTAGCCTTGCTTTTTCAGCTTCTATGCCTCTATTCTTATAAAGCCACTAAACCATACAATGAATCTTCTATCACTAAACACCAAAGAAAATTTGCAGTTTATATAGAATTGGATGTAACAAATGGGATGAAACTGAGCAATCACCTTGAGTTCAGGCTCGGGTTGGTTGACATACCAAATCCAATTAAGCCTTTTGTTCGGAAGCTCATAAAACACACTATGAGTCTCAGAACCTAAGTCGAAGTACAAACACTTTCCCAGTTCAGGATATGAACTACGGATGTCCACAACAGTTTCTGAATTTTCATTTCCTGAAAAATCAAAAACCCCCCTCCATGCACAATAACCCGAATACCTTCAAAGGAATATTTTAATGACAAACTTCAAATTCATAAGCAAGATATAAGGAAAAAAATAAAGAAGCAAATTTTCATTTGTTTTTAGTTAGAAACCTCAACTTAAGGCCAGGAAGAAAACTCTGGCGGATAGAAGAGAGGCTCCCATCTGCTGCAACAAGTAAATTACCCACTATTTCGATTTCCTCATCAGTTTGTAGAACCTTAGCCTTAATCTTGACAGATGTCTTGTCCTCAGAAATGTAAAAAGAGAGGAAAAGGTGACCCCATAAAATAATGTTTGGGGGCAACGCATTGTAAAGAAGGCCATGGAGATCAGCCCAATGAGCTGCTCTGAAATTGAAGTTGTCATCTCTTGTCAATGTCCAGCTGACCTTCTTCTCACTATCTCTTGCTTGGTTCTGTTTGCAAACAAAAATCCGTAAGGTTAGTTGTCTGTAATTTTTCAAGTGAGAACATTCTTATATCACACCTTGTTACATGGTTTATTCTAAAGCGAAGCGAAAGAATCAAAAGGTGGCAGGAGAATTAAGTAACTGTTTGTGATCATGGTCTTTAAAAAAAAATAACAAAAGTAATAAGAATTTTTTTTTGTTGACGGAAAAAATTATCAGAATATTGCCTCAAGTCAAAATGGATGCAACTGCAGAAATAAAAAAAGAAAACCTGAGATTGCCTCAAAGTCAGAATCAAACTATTGTTCAAAGGGAAATTTTATTATTAATTAATCAAAGTTTGTACTACTAACGTTGCTTCATATAAATGAAATTCTGCAAGTTATCTGAAACAAGAATGGGAATCATGTATTGAATTTTCTTTTCCTTTGTTTATAGCATGTCAAGTTCACTATAGATAGCAAAGTAGCAGGGGTAAAACAAAAATAGACTTGAGTACCATGTCAATAGTGAGTGGCAAAGTGGAAGAGTAGAGAAGCTCTGGATCATCAAGCCACGACTGAATGAGTCTCTGGGCCAGAGGGTCGAGCCCGAGTCCGGCTCCGGTGGGACTTCCCTTAATGGGTTCGCAAGTTTTCTCAAGCACAACAACATCCCACCCAGCTAAGATTAGTGTGTGTGCACATGACACTCCTGCTATGCTTCCTCCCACCACTACTGCTTTAGGCTTCATATCTCTCTCTCTCTCTACTCTTATAATAATTTGGAGGAAATGAATATATGAATGGCTTGGTGAACTGGAAAGGGTATATGAATATATGAATAGCTATTTTGTGGACAGAGAGAAAGGTCAGGGAGTTCAATTTCAACGTCGAAAGACAACAAGATAGTGTTTGCTGTCACCTTTTTGGTGCTATCCTACATGTTTGGACTAGAGTAGGGGAACTAGATACTCAAACCATTCTTAAAAATAAATAAATAAATACTCGAACCAATTTTTTTTTTTTTTTAAATTAAGAAAATTTGGAGGGGAAGGGTTTTCCACTTTCCACTAATGTAAAAATTTTTGGAAATTGAAATCCTGCTTCCTTTCTATCATTTGAACTACATCTCCTTTGGTTATATAATCATATTCTTAAAAAAAAAAAAGGAAATGGAGATTTAAGGTACCCATCTTTATTGCCTTTCAAAGGGTAAAGAATGCTCTACCATCTTAGTTATATTTCCTTATTATTGTGAAATATAATATATTATTTTTATAATAATATATTATTTTCAATAATATGAATTTAAGAAAAACAAAAACAAAATTATTTTATGGCATTTATTGTCACAACTAGAAATAATAAAATATTATTAAGATAAATTTAAAATAATAATAAAACTCTAATTTAGTTTCATCAGTTTTTTGATAATTGAGGTTTAATGGGTCTAGTATTTTCAGTGTTTAGAAACTTTGATAATTTAATTTTACTTCTTTTTCGTTATTTGCTTGGATAATTTGAGAGTTACAATGGAGGAAAACAAATTTGAACCCTAAATGTTTTTCATTAAAACCAAGGACGGGCCTGGGAAGGGGGGGGGGGGATAATTTAATTTTACTTCTTTTTCGATTTGTATTGAGTGTAAAAATTGAAAAGTCAAAATTCAATTAAATTCTAAATTGGGTTTCAATTGAAGTCTAATTTTTCACCACATATCTATCTAAGTTTTTAATTTTTATGGCAAATGAATTATTGGATGTAAAAACTGAAAAATCTAAATTAAACTATATATATATATATATATATATATAAAAGCTAATACCATGTATAATTTGAACCTCTTATAAAAAAATGTATAATTTGAACTGTATAATTGTGATTATTTTTTATTGGAGGTAAATTTTGACAAATCTACCATTAAATTACATCTTCTTCTTGTTCCCTCCATACTTACAAAATTTAATTTTTAAAAAATTAAAGATTAACTAGCCTCATCACACGCGCTTTGCGCGTGCGATGATGCTTTTTTTTTTTAATTTTATTTTAGTGGTTCTATTTAGTATTTTATAGCAAAATAAAAATTTGTATTTTTATTTTATATATATAATTTTTATTTTGAGGATCTAATTTATAAGTGGATTAAGCAATTTGAAAATTTTTGCGCGTGCAATGAGACTTTTTTTTAATTTTATTTTAGTAGTCCTATTTAGTATTTTATAGCAAAATAAAAATTTGTGTTTTTATTTTATATATATATATATATAATTTTTATTTTGAGGATCTAATTTATAAGTGGACAGAGTAATTTGAAAATTAATAAGTGAATTTAAAAATAAAAAAAATAGGAGAGTGACCCTATTTTTTAGGCAATGTTTTAGTGGGAGTTAGAGTTGCATTTTTACCGAATTGTCCTTTAGTTTTGTCTCTACTTAAACATAGGAGTGTAGGAGTATTTTTGAACTAAAAAAATGAAGAATCCAAACAGAAGAAGTCCCTTAAATAATAGTACAGATAACTGACTTGCTAAACCTGTAACCGGTATAGCACTAACATTAAATAAACAGTCTATATCAAAACACTTAAAATCTACGGTTAAGATCTAAGGTGGGTACCGTACCCACTAAAAAAACTGAGGGTAGCGTAGAATGACCCTTCGAAAACGTACGGTGCTATATAAATGAGAAGATGTATTGCAAACAGCACCGATCGATCAGCCTTACCCTAGTGAGTTTCTTCATTCGAAAAAAAAAAAAAAAAAATTCGTCTCCTGTTTCTGTTTGCCTTCTCCTCTAGAACCATGACGGTCCGCAGATGTAGACCGCCGTATGTATTTCCTTCATCCAGGAAGCCGTTACTGCGCACTAATGTGCCACTGCCAGCGATGGATAATGTCCCCTTCATACTCCCTATCAACATTCGCTGCAACTCCTGCTTCCAATATATTTACCAGGGCACCCATCTCTTTGTCTACAAGCAGGAGGTTCTTGTTGAGGTCTAATCTCTTTTCTTCATGCAAGATTTGAATATCCTATGTTTAGTGAACTGAATTTTTAATGGATGGCTTCTCATTGCAGAAGAATCCAGGCTTTGAAATCTGCCGGATATGCCTCAAATGTACAAATTGCTCTGCTCAGATTCGGATTTGGTCAGACCCAGAAAACGGAGAATATGATGTTATGTCTGGCGCTACCAAAAAGCGTCAGGTAAAAATTTAGATTCCCTCCCTAATCTTGATATCACAATGGATTTTGATTTCGTCAGTAAATTAAAATTATTCCTTTTACTAGGCTGCAGTGTCGAAAATACGGAATTACCAGGTTGCAGTCTCGAAAAAACGGAAAAGGGAAGCTGAAGAGGGTGGAGATGCACTGAAATCTTTTGAGAACACAACCTCGGGTTCTAAAAGAGAGATTGCTGCGCTGGATGAGATGAAATCCATGGAGGTATCACATTTCTCCTTAATGGGTAATTATGTATAAAGTAACACTTTAATGTGAACTAAAGTTGTATAATTTTGATACTAATGCACCCCCCCACCCTTTTTTTTTCCCTTCGGTTTTGCAGTCCCAACATGCGACTGTGAGTGCAGATGCTATGCTTGAGGACTTGCCCGCCAAAGCTGCCAAGAAGGGGTATGATTGATGTGCTATGTGTATCTAGATTAGAATTTCATTTTTTCTTTACTGCACACACTTTTGTTTTGTGTTGTGAATTCGTGCGTTACTTGTTGTGTATTTGGTGAGCGTTTGTCCTTTGCAATCAACTGGCCATGGGATCTAATTTCCACTTTGTTTCTTCAGTTGTGGTTAACTTGCCATTTGCTGCTTGAACTGAATCACTATTCCCTCCCTGATCTTCTTATCACCATAGATTCTGATTTCATTAGTATATTAAAATTAACACGGACTACAAACTGTCAAAATTAACACGTACCACAAACTATAAACCGTTTACCCACTACCATAATTGGGTTTGTACATTAGGGATTGTATTAGAATAATGATTATGTGACTAAATTCACTTATTTCTTATTTGGTTAAACTTTTGGGACTAGCAGTAGTTTATCGAAGTCCGATTGAAGCAAGCTTCGTATGATTTTAAAGATATAGTTATAAGAATTCTAGGCTTAAAACAAAATTTAACTTGGGTATTTATTTTACAAGTTATGGTTAGTTTTATAAGGAAAGATTTTTCTTCCAAATTACCATTTGGCATTTTCTAAAATAAGCCACTTGCCATTGGGTCTTATGAGAATCACATGATTTTTCTTATTTGATAGGCTAGAATCACTTGATTTTTTTAAAGACTTGACAATGATTGCTTGTTAACCTATCATTTTTTTTTCTTCTCTCTCCAATCTCACTTTCCCTAAGTTGTAACTAATCTTTATCATTGTCAATCCCTATTTACTAAGAATTCATTTAGTTAAAAATGCCGCACCTTTTCCAAACACAATCACCAGTCTCTTCACATATCTAAGCAATGACATTGTTTTCTCGACATCAGAAACCAAAGGGATTGGATTTGAGTTGTAAATGTGTATGAAATTTTGACAATGGATAAGGCAGTTTGGCTAATGAGGAGTTGGGGATGGCCTTGGGCCATAGAATAGGGAATTCAAGAGACTTGTGTGACTTGGATTGAGAAGTTGGAGAAGGGCTTGATGGATTCAATGTGATTGAGCTATCACGATGATGATGGCTATTTAATTAAGGTCAACAAGCTCTGTATTTTGTGCACATAGGTGAGAGATTTCCTAGTGAAGGAAGTGCACGTGGGTGGGCTTGTAGGGAATTTCGGGCGCAATAAGACCATTGAGGAGCTAGAGCACAATTCTACTAGCCAAGCCTTAAGTGAGATGTAACCAAGATAATTGGCCAGTGTTGCTAATGTCAACTGGCCAAACACCGTAAGCAAAATGTTGGCCTTTACACCCCTTTACTGTTGCTAGATCACCCTAGGTAGGATGTAAGCATGGATTTTGTGCTAGGTCTCTCTTGCACCCTTAGGAAGCATGAGTTTGCTCTTGTGACTATGGATAGGTTATCCAAAATGGCCCAATCATTCCCTATTCTAAGACCTCTAATGCCTCCAAGTCCAAGGTTGCCAAACTTTATTTCGACGAAATTGTCAAACTATATGGCCTCCCCAAAAACAGTGTCTGATAGAGACATTAGGTTAATGAGTTATTTTTAGAAAACTGTTTGGCCCATAGTAAGAAAAAAGTTGAAATTCTCTACGGCTCACCATCTTGCAACATATGGCCAGACTGAGGTTGTTAATAAGACCTTGGAAACATTTTAAGGTGTCTTGTAGGTGAACATGTTAGGAACTTGTACTCTATTCTCCCTACAGCCTGATTTGCATGCAATGCTATATCAATAGGATCATAGGCATGAGTTCATTTGAGGTTGTGCATGGTTAGAAGGCTGGGAAACCTTTAGGTCTCGTCCCCATGTCCCCTCATGTTTGAGTGTCTGAGTCAACCACAGCTTTTGGATTGCATGCCCATGACTTGCATCACGACATCAACAAATGAATTCAACCGAGTAATAAACAATATAAAATTTAGGTTGATTCTCATTATCGACATTTAGAATTTAACATATCAGATTATGTCATGGTTCATATTAGGCCTGAGCAGTTTCCTTTAGGAATAGTTAGGAAATTGCAAGCTCGCAGTGCTGGACGGCCTGGACCATTTAAGGTGCTGAAGCTAATTGGACCAAATGTGTATGTCATTGATATTAACACAAACATTAGTTATTTATTTATTTTTGGTAAGTAACAAAAGTTCATCAATCAAAAAAGAGAATACCCAGGTACACTAGAGGTGTTCTTGAGTAGCAGTACATCAAACTCACAAATTACAGAAATTAAATCAAATAAATTAGAACAGGGAGGAGAAATTTTATTATTAATTAATCAAAGTTTGTACTACTAACGTTGCTTCATATAAATGAAATTCTGCAAGTTATCTGAAACAAGAATGGGAATCATGTATTGAATTTTCTTTTCCTTTGTTCACTATAGATAGCTAAGTGGCAGGGGTGAAACAAAAATAGACTTGAGTACCATGTCAATAGTGAGTGGCAAAGTGGAAGAGTAGAGAAGCTCTGGATCATCAAGCCACGACTGAATGAGTCTCTGGGCCAGAGGGTCGAGCCCGAGTCCAGCTCCGGTGGGACTTCCCTTAAAGGGTCCGCAAGTTTTCTCAAGCACAACAACATCCCACCCAGCTAAGATTAGTGTGTGTGCACATGACACTCCTGCTATGCTTCCTCCCACCACTGCTGCTTTAGGCTTCATATCTCTCTCCCTCTCTCTCTCTCTACTCTTATAATAATTTGGAGGAAATGAATATATGAATGGCTTGATGAACTGGAAAGGGTATATGAATATATGAATAGCTATTTTGTGGACAGAGAGAAAGATCAGGGAGTTCAATTTCAATGTCGAAAGACAACAAGATAGTGTTTGCTGTCACCTTTATGGTGCCATCCTACATGTTTGGACTAGAGTAGGGGAACTAGATACTCAAACCATTCTTAAAAATAAATAAATAAATAAATACTCGAACCAAATTTTTTTTTTTTTAAATTAAGAAAATTTGGAGGGGAAGGGTTTCCACTTTCCACTAATGTAAAAATTTTTGGAAATTGAAATCCTGCTTCCTTTCTATCATTTGAACTACATCTCCTTTGGTTATATAATCATATTCTTAAAAAGAAAAAAAGAAAAAAAAAGGAAATGGAGATTTAAGGTACCCATATTTATTGCCTTTCAAAGGGTAAAGAATGCTCTACCATCTTAGTTATATTTCCTTATTATTGTGAAATATAATATATTATTTTTATAATAATATATTATTTCAATAATATGAATTTAAGAAAAACAAAAACAAAATTTTTTATGGCATTTATTGTCACAACTAGAAATAATAAAATATTATTAAGATAAATTTAAAATAATAATAAAACTCTAATTTAGTTTCATCAGTTTTTTGATAATTGAGGTTTAATGGGTCTAGTATTTTCAGTTTTTAGAAACTTTGATAATTTAATTTTACTTCTTTTTTGTTATTTGCTTGGATAATTTGATAGTTACAATGGAGGAAAACAAATTTGAACCCTAAATGTTTTACATTAAAACCAAGGACGGACCCCGCGGGGGGGGGGGGGGGGGGGGGGAGGGAGGCCCCTTGGCCCAATTTTTTTTATTTTTTACTTATTATATTTTTCATTTATATATATTAATAGTCAAAGCTCAAAGAAAACCCAATTGGATTTTAATTAGATTCTCAATTTTGGCTAAGTGAATTATTGAATGTAAAAATCGGAGAGTCAAAATTCAATTAATTTCTAAATTAGATTTCCACGTGCTTATTTAAGTTTTTATTTTTTATAACAAGTGAATTATTGGATACAAAAACTGAAAAATCTAAAACCAATTAAATTTTAAACTATATATATATATATATATATTTAAGCTAATACTATGTGTAAGGACACAAACTCGGTGAGTCAGCCCAAATTAGATGAGTTGGCCTAAGTGATCCCAAAACAATGAATTTATAAAAAGTGAAATGCGAAAGTTGGGCTAGAATGATTTGAACATCCAATATAATAGATTGAGACTTTCAGAAAGAGAAGACAAAAGGTCCAAACCCTGACCAACTATCTTTCTCAAAGATTCGAGGAGACAAATTTTACTATTCACACTTCCTTTCTTTCTCTTCTTTCTGAAAAGTGTCCTCCCTCCTACAAGAGAATTCTTTTACATTATATAGCTCTCTCTAGACCATCTCCACCTTACACTTGTCACCCATCTGATTCCTCACTTGAGTGCATGTCCCATCGTATACCCTTTTTACATGCTGTGAGTCACGGCGGCCAAAGTTGCACTGTTTATGGGTCTTTTCCATATAAATGCGGCCAGAAGAGTTGGTGCAGCACAATTAATGTAGTGGTGGCAACCTTACCTTAGGTATTTTTAGGGATTCTCACCTCCCCAAAGCTGGAGTCACTCCTTGGACTGCCTCCCCTATTTCAAATGTAACAAACCGCAGTCTGGGGCCTTGCATGTTCACTCCCTCCTCCTCGGACCATACCATGCCCTCGGATATGGTCGGGGGCGCAACACACCGTTTTGGGCCTTTAATCCTATGAGGCCCACCACATAATCTTGAGTTCACCAGCCTCTTCATGGCCCGAAGCGTAATCTTGGGCCTGCCCCTACACTATGTATAATTTGAACTTCTTATAAAAAAAAAATGTATATTTTGAACTGTATAATTGTGATTATTTTTTATTGGATGTGATTTTTGACAAATCCACAATTGGATTACATTTTCTTCTTATATCCTCCTTGCTTGCAAAATTTTTAAAAAATTAAATATTAATAACTATGTCATCAATATATTATTTAAATTGTAACTTTTTTGTAATTTTAAGCTATAACCAATTTTGTGCTTATATAAACCACTAAAAAGTATGGAGATTAGGATTTCCATTAGACATGCTTTCCCGAACCTTTGCAATGTACCAATTTTTGAGCCAATTACCAGTGGTTTCTTATTAAGCCCCCCGCCCCCCCCCCCCCCCCCCTCTCCCCCTTTTTTTTTTTAGAATACTAAATATTTTTAACACATACACACGAGGAGTTAAAGAAAAGCAATACTTAGGTACAGTACTTAGTACTGTTTTTTAGATTTTTCTTTTAAGATTCTACCATGCGAATTTTTTCTCATGGGATGGAAGTATATTTTTTTAATTAAGTAGCTACATGGCTGAATCTTAAGAAAGAAACCTAAAGAACCGCACCTAAATTACTGTACCTAAATTTTGTCCTTTAAACCAATTTACAATGGTATTTATCCAAAAAGACCTAACTCTTAGATATTAAGCCCACTTGATTAAGCATATGTATGCATATTGAATAACTGAGATTTAATTAAAAATAATTTGTATGGCTATAGGTGGCGAGGTCAATGAATTGGAGACACGACTAATTTCTGAATTAATAGCCAATCCGAACGACCCAAGGAGATGATAATTGGAGCAAAAGGCCCAAATCGACTATAAAGCCCGGGCCTTGGGCCTTGGTGAAGTATACTATGGATTGGGCTTTGTATTCATCCAAAGAATGGGCTTTATTTTCGTTTTCTCTTTGAGTCGAGTTTTGAATTGTATTTCAAATTCAAACCCGAACAAAAAACACAAAGAAAAGAAAATTCTCCGAGAGCAGAAAAGACTGTCAGTTTAGAGATGAGGAGACATTTGGGCTGGGCCAATCCCAGTCTGTCCCATTTCTTTTCTTTAGAAACTTTAGGCCCTGCCTCATAACAAACATAATTTCTCTCAAACTAAAGCCCAAAAAGCAATAAAATGCCAAACCCAAAATAAAAAGAAACAAATTAACATGCTTAGCTTTTTTTTTTTTTTTTGAATAAATTGTTCACATGTTGATGCATTTTGCATATGCTTACATACTCATGTATTTTCCATGTCATTTGCTAGTATAGATTTATGTGTTTATATAATCACATGGTCGTGCATTTTTCCATATCATTCTCTAGGGTAGGTTGTACTAATGGTGAATGATATAAAATTTTAATAACAAATAAAAAATAAAAAGTGAATGATTAAATTAATACACTTAATATAGACTTCAAATAAAATGATTAGCTTTATAATTAAAAACTCTAGTTCGTTTGAAAATAAACTAGTATGCAGGGACATTTGCAAACTAAGAAGCTTATCAACTTTATTAAAATAAAATTATTTTTTTAAGGTTAATAAATTTGTCAAATGACATTGTTTTCACATTTTATAGAATTTAAACCCTTGAGTTTCTTTTTGTTTATGCGTCTTTTTGCATGAGAAAATTGCTTGGAGAGGGCTCACTAGACTATGCAATGCTATGGAGTGAGGTAGGGTGCAATGCCACGGAGTAAGGTAAGCCTCATTAAATTTGTCATGCAATTTGCTTTCCTAGTAAATTCAATGCGATCATATGTTTAGCTATGCTTTTTAGTCTTGTTTTTTAAAATAAATTGTTCACATGTTTATTCATTTTGCACATGCCTGCATGTTCATGCATTTGCCTTGTCAAATCTTAGGATAGTTTTATGAGTTTATAAAATCACATGCTCATGCATTTTCCCAAGTCATTCACGTGGGTAGGTTGTACAAGTTCACATGCTCAATAATGAACCAAATGCCAAAATTTTTAGTTATCCTATAAATCTTGAACCTTGGAATTAATTTCAAAATAACATGTTATCCCTTAGGATAGGTGCTGTAGGGTACCTAATTAAGATTTGAATTAGTACGGTGATTGATTAGATTTTTAATATAAAAAAAAAGTGAATGGTCAAAATTAATGAGTTTAATAAAGACTTTTAATAAAATTCGAAATAAAATGACAAAGCCTTATTATTTAAAAAACTAAAGTCTAGTTCTTTTGTTAATAAAAAGAACTAGACTCTCGTCCATTTTGCTATACAAATTTAGTTTTTCATAAAGCAGACATAAAATGGTGTTATTTCTAGTAAAATCACACATCATTCTTTATCAAGTTTTTTTTTTTTTTTTTTTTTAGAAGACACTGTAGATTCATGAAAAATTCAATCTTCATTACAATGAATTGAAAATAAAGGACCAATTAAAAGCAAAATAACTTTCTTATAATACAATGGACCAAGTTTAGAAAATAAAAGTCTTTTATTAGTTTTTCCTTCAGTTCAAAACTCAATATGGCCAAACAGTTTATCTATAGTATAATCCTAACACCTGTTTAGGCTTGTAAACTAACATAGGTGCAAAAATGCCAAGTAACGCAAGTTGCTCTAAGGCCTTTTGTCAAACACCTAGCAAATACAACCAAGAAAGAGAACTTGGTTACTCTATAGGTGCTGTAATAGAAGGACGCATAACTTCCAGTAACTAAAAAATATTTAGAATATTGGAATCTACAATTAGAAACATATTGATTCCTCCTATTTGCTATTAGCCCTTCATGGTGCTACCTCAATACACAAAAAAGATACGAAAATTCCATTGATCTAAATATATTAAAAAAAAAAAGAAAAAAAGAAAAAGAAACAGAGATAGTTGAGGACCATTATTTCATTTAATTATGGCTTCAAAAAGACTTATATGGTTATATAACATTGGTTGTGAACAACAGGAAAATCTAACCAATATAATACTATCTTCTTATGCTTTGTTTCTGCTTCTCTATTTCATCAATAGACTTAATATCTATTTCAAGTAATTCAACAGAACAAATAAGAGGGAATACAAAACCTGAAAATTAAAGTGACATGATTAAGTTTAAAAGATCACGAACCATTAGAACTTAGGTAGAATTTCATCTTGCAGTGTTTTCCCTCATGTCAACAAATAGAGTGGAAAAAGGTTATGAATTGAAATTCCTAAAGTGACTACAACCCATAATTGAAGAGAATGTTAGAAAAAGAAATTAATACCTTTGCTTTGATGAAATTAGAGTCTTACCTTGTGAAAAGTTCTACTTCACCTCTGCAGAGAAATTGAATGATTTAATCCAAAAGAGACAAATTCAAAAAAAAAAAAAAAAAATTGTTCTTTTGAATCAAAGTGGTGTAAGTTTCATCACAACTCTAATATGAGTCTAATGACAACTATAATCAAACACATTCAAGGCAATTTATCAAATGACAAAACACCCAACTCTTAACTTTTTAATTAGCACACATTGTTGCTTCAACCGTATAAATATAAACTTTAATCAAGAGCCAAGCTAGTTAGTGAAATTAAATCTTCAAATTGCTTCAAAAACAAATCATGAACTTATGGAAATTATTCTATATAAAATGAATGCAAATTAAAAATTATCAAAACTGTGGTGCTCAATTTCGACAATCTGACCAAGTGTGTAGATTTTAATTTTTCTCTCTTCTTTATAGTCTCAAATCTCTACATCATTACTCTAAAAGCCTTTTCCTGTTTGATACTGAAACCGTTTTTATCATCAACTGCAGTTCTACCTTTCAACAGCATTTGCCAACAAAAAAAAAAAAAAAAAAAAAAAAAAAAAAAAAAGAAGAAGAAGAAGGAGGAAGAAAAGAAAAACCAAATAGAATTCAAAGAATGAATATGAAATTGAAATAAGAAGAAAGAATAGAACAATATATAGCATTAGCAAAAAAAAAAAAAAAAGGAATATACAAATCTGAAAAATAAGAATAAGAACTAATTTTTTTTGTTAGAACTTTGTGAAAAATTCTAAGAGAACTCTTCACAAACGGTCAAAATTTAGCTACAAAATTAGTTGTAACCTAAAACTATAACCTTAATTACTCAATATCTTTTTATTGTGGTGAATTTTGGAAAGTTCATCATTGGATTACATCTTCTTATTATATTTTTTGTGCTTGCAAAATTTCAAGAAAATTGAAGATCAATAATTATGTTATCAATAAATTGTTTAAGGCTGCATTTGGTTCGATGTAAATCGAATTTCGAGTGTAAAATGAATGCAGGGGAAAAAAAATTTCCGTAAAGAAAATAAAATTTAAGTGTTTGGTTTTGCAACGAAAAATAATCCGAAAAACGATTTTCGATGTTTGGTAACATTTTGAAAATGCTATTTTCTTACAAATACTTCACTTTTTCTCAGCTTCCAAACATATTTTATAATAAATAATTTCAATATATAAACTTAAAAAAACAAAAATAAAAACAAAATCATTCCTAAACTAAAAAAATTCGGTCTAAGAGAGGGAGGAAGAGATAGTGATCAAAAATTGAGGGAAAGGGACAGGTAGATCGTCAAAGAGAGAGATCGGTCATGGGTGGGTCATGGGCGACGATCTGGGCAGCGTGATCTCCGCGGTGCTAGGGTGCGATCTCGGCGGCATGATTTCGGAGATGAGGTTGCGTGAGAGAAGAGAAGAAAAGGGAGATGGGTTTGAAGGGATGTGGATCGGGTATTGTAGAGGGTAGGTTTGAGAGAAGTGTTTCGCCGGCGACGTGGGAGCGACGGATCGGAGATGTTGGAGGTGAGATGGGCTTCGTCGGCGTGAGGGAGAGTTTTTCCTTGGTGGATTGGGTACATTTGGAGCTTGAAGTGGGCGGAGGTGAGGTTGAGTGAGAGAAGAGAAGAATCACCGGCGCGGAGGGGAAAACAGCGGCGCTGCTCGTCGAAGTGTGGGTGGACCTCGGACCGGCGTCAGCGTGTGGGGTGGAGCTCTGTCTCCCTTTTGTTGGTGCGTAGGGTGGAGTTGCAGAGCTTAGACCGTGTGGAGTGGCCTCAATTTCGGAAATGCTTTGAAGGTAAAAAAAACTCCTGCAAATGATTTCCAAGTCTGAGGGATATATTTTACAGTCAACGAAAATGGTTTTCTGTTTGACCAAATTTTCCATGCGCAACCAAACACACAGCTGGGTGTAAAATGATTTCCTGAAATACTTTTCAGGCGAAACAAACGGACCCAAATTGCAAGTTTTTGTAGTTTAAAATTATGCATAAAATATAAACTCATAGATCATATAACAAATAATATCCGATTGACACAAAATTTTACATATGAATTAAGAGTGTAAAGAACTTCATCGATTAGATTTTCAAAATATGTAATAATATTTATTTTATTGAGAAAGATTGTAGATTTAGGCTATAACCAATTTTGTAACTAAACTTTGTCCTTCACAAACACATTTCATACTTTTTTGACACTGAACCCACTTCAAACTACACACACAAACCACATAAGGGCTTCAAATACCCACATCCAAACTACACACACAATCCATATATAAGCATATTAAGCAATAGATACAAGAAATTTTCTAGTTTTAATCATGTGTGAAACCATGGCAATTCCCACCAAAAACAAAAACCCTTAAAAAAAAGAAGGGGTGGGGGGGACAAAAAAAATCACATACTGGTAACTAATGCCATCCTCTAGGAGCATTTACATCAAAGATGTGAAAAGTGCTAAAATTCTATTTTATAGCTCAAAACACTAAAACATGTTGTACATCAAAGGTGCCAAATCTAAGAAGTTTTAGCAACTTGCTACAATAAGGTGCTACAATTAACACTTACTGTAGCAAGTGGCTATATATATATATATATATATATATATTCTCTTTCTTTCTCACTCTCTCTCTCTCCAAGTCTCTTTTTCTTTCTCTCTCTGCCTCTCTGTCTCTCTGTCTCCCTCTTTCTCTCTGCTTTCCGTCTCCCTCTTTCTCACTGAGGTTAGTGATGGTCTGCCTTGCCAGAGCCACCGAGGCTGCAATTCCAATACCTTCACAACCCCATTTCTCAAATCTCTTTCTTTTCTTCTTTTTTACCCTACATTTTGTTCTTCTTCTTCCTCTCAAATCTCTTCTTCTTCCTCTCAGCTCAGGCGATCCTCTCATGTGAAACTGTGGCTCACGAGACTTCATTGGAATGTGGTGTGTGATTTTTAGTTTTTATTTATTTTTTTATTTGAGATTATGAAGCAAATAGTTTTTATATTTTGCTTGCCTTTTCTATTTTTTGAAAAAACTTTTATTTTTATTTGAGATTTTTACTTTGTCAAATTTTCGATTTTGCTTAATCTATTTTCGGTCGGCGACCTTTGCAAGTTTTCCATTTCCAGATTATTATGTTTCTGCTTCACACTCTCTTTTTCATTTTTGGTTTCTTGGTTGATTTATTCAATAGAGACTAAAAATTTTACTTACATTTTTATTTTAAAAAATTGGGTTCTGGGAAAATACCATTTTTTTTGCTTTGCTTTCAGTTTATCAGTCTTGCTGGTGATGTGTGTTTGATTAATTTGGATCTAAAATTAGTTCAAAAAGATGATTCTTCTTCTAAAATATAATAACAAAACCAATATATGTTTTTTTTTTAATAGTGGGTTCACTTTCAGTGTTTTCATTTTAAAGGTGATGAGGTTGGTGACATTGAGTGGGCAGTGGCTAGCAGTGGCCACGAGGGGGGTTGGTTTTTTTTGCTTGGAGAAGAGAGACACACAGAGAAAGAGGTGTCTCATGGAGAATAAAAAGGAATTATAAATAATAAATAAATAATATTTTGAATAATGCTAGAGATACAAACTATTTTACAAAAAAATTTACAAACTGCTGATGTGGCCAGTGATTATTGGTAAATGAAAAAGTGATATTAATTGTAGGCCTAAATGAAAACTAATAAAAGGCTGGCCACATCAGCAGTTTGTAAAAAGGTTGTAAAATAGTTTGTGTCTGTAGCACTACTCTAATATTTTAACAAAGTGGTCAAAAAAAAAACATTTAATGTTAAGTGTTAAAATAGATAAAGAAGTATTTTGAGATACTAAATACTATATGTTTTAACATGTTTGATGTGAATGCTCTAAGTTGAATACATTTATAAGGGGTGTGAAGAGAGAGAGAGAGAAAGAGAGAGAGAGAGAGGTTTTTGGGGAAAGTGCAATTGGAAATTGGAATGGTGGGCCACAATCTTTGTATATTTTTTGAAAATATACCCTAGAGTTTTCATGTTTTTGAAAATGGCCATCAACTTTCAACTGCTATCTTTGTTTTGGCTTCTTCGTTCTTTTAGCAGACCAAACTTAGAGCATTCACACTCGGACTGCCATATGCCAAATATAGATATATTTTACCATCAAAACACAAAAACATCTCATTATACGTTCTTGTATCCTAAAAAAATTTTCAATTGTACTACAGTATCGTCACAAATTTTGTGACGGTATCGTAGCACAATTGTAAAACTAAATAATATTTTTTTATTCACCATAAACATATTTGACTCTTTCTCTCTCACTTTATTTTCTCTATTCCTCATCTCCTTTCTCTTTCTCCACAACGGCCTTTCTCTCTCTTCACATCTCTCTCTCACAGTGGGCTATTCTGGCGTGGGTCGTGGGTCTGGCATGGGTCTGGCGGCAGCGTGGATCTGGTGGCGTCATAGGTCTAGTGGTTTCAGCAACGTGGTCCTCTGATGGAGGCATTCAACCTCGCCTCCGATGATGGGTTGCTCAAGGTCGCAGATGATGAGTTGCCAAGCTCGCCGATGATGGGTTGTTCAAGGTTGCCGGTGATGGGCTGTGATTTCTCGCCGATGATGGGTTGCCAAGCTCGTCGATGGTGGGTTGCTCAGGCTTAGTGATGATGGGCTAGGTTTTGTGTGTTGTGATGTGATGGTGGCGACGTTGATCTAGCAACGGCGATGGTTGGATGTAATGGTGATCTGGGTTTTGTGTGTGTGTTTGATTTGGGTTTTCATCTAGTGGTGTTGATATGGGTTTTGTGTGGGTTTTGTGTGTGTTTTGCAGTGAGGCATGGATTGATTTTTATCTTTTGGGTTTGGATGGGTTGGATGTGCCAGTGATCTGATGGGTTTTTTTTTTTTTTTTTTTCTCCTAATTTGGGTTTTTAGTTTCAATAGTATTTTGGTGGACAGTGGGCAATGGTGGCGTGGTGAGCATGGTAGTGGTGTGGTTGTGAATTGGGTTGTTTGGTTGTTGAGAGAGGGATAGAGGGCCAGGGACAGAACTGAGAGAGAGAGAGAGGAGTGATAGATAATTTGTTTATTATTTTATTGTATAATTTGTATTATTTTAATATATTGTATTGTAAAATAAAAGTTGGGATGTTAGGAGTAATGTAAAATGGTATGGTATAATAAATAAAGTAACTTTTGAGATGGTAGAATAGAATAGTTCGAAGATATGGGATGTGAATGCTCTTAGCAGGTGAGTTCTTATAAACTCTTATTCAATATATGTATTTTAGTTGTATATACTCACTACCTTCTCAATACTAGTTTATAATAATAATAATAATAACACCTTCTAAATACTAGTATATTTAAAAATTTTGAATTTTGAAATTTGAAACTTATCATTATTCAAAAATTTAAAAAACAAATAAAAGGAAAGAAAGAAAGAAGAGTACGTTAGTTCTGTTCTCACATTTTATTTTTGAAACTTATCGTTATCCAAGGTAGTAGTAGTGGTAGTTGTAATAATCTACACATTAATTCTGAGAAATTATTTTTCAAAATCTTAAATTTGAAACAGTCTTCCAAACATTTTTTTAAATATTTCAAAAATTGTTCTTAAAAGTGAGGTATAATGTAAAAATTATTATTTGAAAACTCGTTTCACATTCAATTTTTTGAAAATTATTTTCATGTTGTTTTGAAAACAAAAACAAAAACCATCTTATAAAATAAGCCATTAAACGTGCATATCACATTTTCTTGTTTATAATATATCATACTTATTAATTTTCAAATCGGTTAATATAGATAAACATGGTAAGGCCAGATAGTCTGCAATATAAATTAATTTGCAACATAAGATGGACAATAGATCCATTTTCTTTTGAAACCCAAATAATATATGGGTTAAAATGGGAAACATAGGCTTGATTTTATAACAATTCATAGGTGTTTTCTTTTTCCTGTTCATTTCTTATCTAGATCAAGAATTGCATTAAATTATCAAACTACTATGGGATAGACACACAAGATGTAGACACAGAGGGTGTAAAAAGATTATGGAAACTGGTTGATAACATATATTGCCCTTAACGTATAGAGGATAACATGAAGGGATGGAATAGAACACAGCACAAGATACAACAAGCTAAGAGATATTATTAGATTAAACAAATTTTTTACATCAAACATAAGAAACTCAGAGGGACATTTTACAATGGCTTGCAAAGACTACGAGGGCTTTTTTCACTCTGCCCATTACAAAGTTACCAAAGTCCTATTTATAGGCAATATCCTACAGACATATCTTACAATCAGGACTTAATGAGCATCTACAGAGGATGGTAGGGGCCGGATCAGTTTTGACAAGTGTCAAACTCTATAAGGGAATCTGATTTCATTGTTATCTTGAGCCAGCTTTGCTTCTGCCATGGAGTAATGGAGCTTGGCATGGCTGGAGACTTTTTTCATGGAGTTCTTTATTCAATTGAGAAGAAAGTAAGGGCTTGAAGCATGGATTTACAAACGTCAACAAGGGCAGTTAGGTAGTTGAAGGTTGTGTAGATGAAGCTTGGGTAGATGAAGCTTTAACTTTTTTCAAATAGAGTTCTGGGAAGGCAATTATAGTGCACTTCAGGACAAGGTTCACGTGCACCAGGACGTTTTCAAGACTTTTTTTTTTTTAAGTGTTAGAAATGTCTAGTCTCATCCATCTCTTCCTTTAAACCATTCTTCATTAAAGTCAGCATCTGGATCATGGTTGTGGTAGTTGGGGTCATCATGTCCAATGAGAGGATTAAGAGGATTGGACAGTTCCCAATGATCTTCATGTGGCCACTGCTGTCTACAGACGTCTGGATCCATTAGTACTATTTCAGATAAAACCCCTTTATTAAGGGATTTTGTCATTGTAAGAGCATGGTAACAAGATACCCAAAAGGTGTCCATATGCGTGTGTAAAGTGTCATCTGGATTAGTAAACCAGTGTATATCTACAGGATGAAATTTTCCTTCTGCACGGATATCATTTTTGGAATTGAGTTTAGCAATTAAGCATGCTGAAGTAATCTTGCATCCAAATCTTGGGTGTACTGTTTTGGGATACTGTATCCATTCTCCATCATGAGCATCATTTTTTAAGATTTCAAACCAGAATTTGCGAAAATATTTATTTCCACGTGGGAAAATATATTTTGTAAAATTCTAGCTCAAAATGAAGACACAAATAATACTCATTGGGTAAATACCACCTGTAGAGATAATGTGCAACAGTCCATTGGGTTATCTAAAAGGCAAAAGGGGTTTTCTATGGTTGGTCAATATTAGGAAAGATAGCAAGGAAAAGTGTATGGTGGTCCTTAAGATAGTTACGAAGGACTTTAATGATTCTTTTGGATCTGGCTTCTAGGGTTAAGGTCTTTATTTGGTCTTTTATTTTTGAGGGAAAGTTTTCTACCATATTAAGGATATCATTAGGGGCTACAGTGGAAGAGCCTGAGGATGAGGATGGGTCTGTAATGACATATACACACAGTGGTGGAGGAAAAATTATGGTGTTGAGAATTGGAGGTTTTCTAGAAAGATAATCAGTAATAAGGTTATCTTTTCCTTTGATGTGCTTGACTTGGAAAGACCACTGTGAAAACCAATTTGACCATCTAAGTAGCTGAGGGTGTGGAAGCATTTTTCTTTTAAAATGAAGCATCTTGGGAAAGGAGGACATATCCATTTCTACTAGAAAATTATGCTCTAGAAAATGAAACTGGAACTTTTCAATTCCATGTTTGGCCGCAAGAATTTCTTTGAAGGTAGAGTGGTAATGCAGTTCTAAAGGCTTGAATGCACCACTTTTGTAACCACAAATACATCTCTTGCCATCCATTTCTTCAAAGAGGGCTACGGCCCAATTTTCATCACTTGCATCTATTTGCAGTATCCGTTTTTCGGGTCTTGGAATCTGTAAAGGGGGAAGTTTTTCTGCTAATTTTTTCATTTGTTGGACTGCTTCTGTATGGACAAAATTCCATTCTGGAGGAGACTTATTCAGTAATTAAGCTAGGCAATTTCTGTATCTAGAAATTTTTGGGATGAAATCGGACATGTTATTCACAATTCTGAGAAATTGCTGTATCTGTTTGACACCTGTAAGCTTATCTAGAAATTCTCCAAGAGAGGTGGCAATATGAGGCTGCAAAGTATACTTTCCATCTGAAATGTTTACTCCCAAAAAGTCTATGGAAGATTGTCCAATGACCATCTTCTTTTTTGAAAGCATTATTCCTTTGAGATTTCACCAAATTGTAAAATTCAGTGAGCAGCTTTTCATGGGATTCTTCGTCTTTTGAGAACAAGAGGATATCATCTACATAAATTAATGCATTGAAAAAAAAGTGGCTGGAATAACATTACGATTGCTTTTTGGAATTGGGATGGAGCATTTTTAAGACCAAAAGGCATAACAGTCCATTGGTAATGATGATCTGGAATGCAAAATGCTGTCTTATATCTTTCTTCTGGATGGATTCCTAATTGCCAAAATCCTGCTTTAAGATCAAACTTGGAAAATACTTTTGCATTTGAAAGATGCTGAAAGAGACTACTCTTGTTTGGCAAAGGAAATTTATCATCTGCCAAAAAATGATTAAGATCTTGGTAATTAATTACCAATCTGAGTTTTCCTCGGACTTGTTCAGCATGTTTGTTGACATAGAAAGTTTCACATGCCCATGGAGAGGCTGTGTGTTCAATTAGGCCTTGAGAAAGGAGAGTGGATAATTCTTGTTTAGCCAAAATTAAATGTTCTGGATTCATTCCTCTGTGACTGGCTTTTATGGGGTTGACATCTTCATTCTTTTTGAAGGGAAGATGGATGAAAAAGTTTAGGTTTTTCTACAAAGGATTTGGATTTTTAAGGAGAAATTTAGAATGGTTGTTTGCACAACAATCATTGATAATCTGGAGTTTCAAAGAGTCAAAAGGGTCAACAGTGAATAGATGAGATACTTGGGTCCAGGTGAGAAGGTGTTGCTTATGCAAAATTCCTTTTGAAGACCATTTAAGGCTAGGTATTTGATAGAGGAGATCAAATCCTATGAGAAGGTCTCTACCTGTAAGAGAGGATCCAAGGACTTGGTGTTTGATGGTAAGGGTTGGAAATATTCTGATAAGAATAGACTTACTTTTCAATGTGATCAGAAATGTTTCTCCATTTGCCGTTCTGAACATTTGGTTATAAGGCAACCAAAATTTTGCTAGCAAAATTTTGGGATGAAGGATTGTTGCGACGGCTCCTATATCAAACAAGGCTATTACTGGGATGGGTCTGGAGTAGGTGTCAAGAAGAATATGCACTTGGGCTATATGTGTGGGGTTGGTTATAGGAGCTATAACAGGCCGGGATGTATAAATGGTCTGGATTTCTGGGTCTGAGTCTTCATCATTGTCTGGTTCTGAATCTTCTTCAGAAGTGGAATAGGCCATAACAGCCAAGGCTTGGGGGGAGTAATCATCATCAAGTGTAAAGAGTGATTCAACATCTGAGAAAGGAATATCATATGCATGAATCTGTGCTTGCTCAAGAAGTTTTGCTACCTTTTCTTTTTTTGGACAAGTTTTTACAAAATGACCTGGTCTTCTGCATACGAAACAGACTTTTGAAGTTTTCCCTTGGAACTGCTTTCTTTTAAGAAACTTCCACTTCTTCTTCCTAAAAGTCTTTTTCTTTTAGCCTGCATAGCGTCTTTTCCTCCAAGAGTATTTCTTGAAATGATCTCTTCTTTTTGTTGGACAAGCACAATTTTTCTCATAGCATTTTATTTGCAAATCTCTCCTTTTGCAATTGTCTTTAAGTTTGCTATGGAATTTGTCAATTTCTGAAAGAAATTTTCTCTGGTTGCAGAGTTTTTCTAAGGCAATGAGCACATGCTGATAGATCTCACCCAAGGAAGCTTGCTGCAGAGTTATTTTTTGGAGATTCATCATGCGAAGAGTTTCATCTCCCAAAGGTTCCAGAAGGGAGTTGAGAAAAGTGTGCTTGGAATTAACATCATCCATACCATTAAATGAATAATATCTTTTTGACATTCTGTCAAAATACTTCTCCAAATCTTTTCTTTCAAATGAGCAGCACTTCATCAATAAAAATTCTTCTCTTGCCACTTCGGTAAAATGGGTCGATGAGCCAAGAAATTCATTATGAATGACTGTGAAAAAGGCTTCTAGTGTATTACATTGAGCTGCCTGTCTTTGCCTGTATTCTCCTAGGTTGATCCACCATTCGCTTAATCTTCCTATGACTCTTGCCATAAATTTAGCAATAGTCTGGGCAACAATAGTATTTGGAACTTGGAGTTCAGCTATACACCACGAGTACATGTTGAAAATCTCATCATGCCATCTGGAAGAAGGGGTATTATCAATGGTAAATAGGTGTTTTGAGTTTGTGGTTGGTGAATAGGTTAATCTTGTTTGGTTGTTAGGGATAAAGGGTGGTGGAAGAAATATTGGTGGTGGTGGTGGTGGTGGTAGAGGTTGTTTAGGACAAAGAATATCATCATCTTCTTCTACCTTTGGCTCTATCATAAACACTTCCTCTAGATCAAGGTCAGACAAATCTAGGTCTGTGTCATCAATCACTAGGAGCATAAAAGGTTCTCTTGGATCGTCAAGGGTGAGTGTTCTGAGAAATGATGAAATTGGATTTGGAGGATCAAGGTTCTCAGCTAACATGTTCATATCTGGTGGTCTTGAAGAAGCACCAACAGTTGGGTCTAGAGGTTTGTATAATGGTTCTTTGTTTTTTTCTTTAAGTGGAGGTTCATTTTGTGGCCTTGCTTAGGGTTCTAGTTGTGGTGGAAATGAAATACCAGAGAAAAGTCCACTTGGTTTGAAAGGATTATGATCAGGATATGTCATGGCTAATGGTTGGAGGTTCTGGTAAGGAGAAGTTGGTGAGAATGGAGAAAAGAAAGGTAGTGACAGGACTTTATATAGTGACTGTCGGGGTTGGTAGGGTGTACGAACATGTATTGGGAGGATTTGTGTGGCTTCTTCTTAAGATCCTTCCATGGATTGTAGTTGTAGTAACAGCTGTTTTCTTTCCTTTTCTTTTTGCCCTATAAGGGGAAAAGAGACTGACAAGTCTTTAACTGTGGAGGCTATTGTTGCCAATTCTTGCTCAATCATCTTGATTTTTTTCTTTAAATCTTCAATAAGAGAATTTGAGGAAGAAAAAGTATGGGTGACTACCTCAGCCATCTTCTGCTGATTGTCAAGAATCTTTGAAAGGGCCTGGTTTTGTGCCACTGCATTTTGTGCTTGCCAGTTTAAAGCTGCTTCTGCCGAAGAAACCTGTCTCTTGGTTCCATCTGGGTTGGTTCCAACAGGATTTTTGATTTTCCAAACATGTTTTGTGTTGGTTTGTAGATGGTCAAAGTTTCAAGAGGAGGAAAATTCTGGGAATAGGAAGTTGAGGCTTGGTCAAACATGTAGCAAGATAAAGGTTTCTGTGAATGGGTTGGGCCAAATGGAGAGGGTTGACATTTTGGTATTTGGGGAAGGACTTTCTGATAGTATGGAATTAATGGAGGTTTAGAGTCATGATCCGGTTTACATGGAGGAGGAGGAGGGATTTTTTGTTTTTTGGTTCTTGGGTAAAGGACATAATAATCAAATTTGCCAGAGGGTTCTCCAAGGAGGTCAACTTTTGGATCTCCTGCTTCATATCTTTTTTTGAGCACTTGCTGAGAAGATTTTTTTCTTTCTTTTTGAATAATCTTCTTCAAAAGCTTCTTCTTCTTGGCAATCATCACAATTACAAACATCCCACCATATGTGATCCAGAAGGGGACTTGCCTTCATAGCAAGGCTTTCCATCGTCTCCAAATGACTTAACTGTAAGACCATCTTCACGAATATATGTCACTGGCTGAAGCATTGCAATCTGCGTCGGAAAGACCGTGACATCTTTCTTTTCTGGTGGAGTTGTCAAGAATCTTGTCTCAACCTCGCCATTTGATTTTCTGATAAAGAAAGGATCATTTGATTGGATTGGCTTAGTCGCCTGATGAAGCATCTCATATTTTGTAATCCATGATTCTGGGAAGATAGAGGTCATCTATTCTCTGTTAAGTTGTCTTGGCACAAACATACACATAGGTGTCATTTTGGGATCAACTTGAATCAATAGAGCATCATTGGATTGGGCTATGTCTGGTATTGCCATATCAAAAGCATGATTCTAGAGTCTATAAGCAAGCTGGTAATGAAATGTAGCAGCAAATGTGTCTTGCACCTGAGAGGCGCCTGTAATCTGGACTTGTACCTTGAGAGCATCACAAAGATGAGGATCTTTGAGAGCCATTTTAAAATTAGGAAAAAGTGTAACAAAGACCGTTCCTGCATTTAAGGTGGTTTGAACTATTCCTATGATTGCATTTTGATACTCCAAAAATCTAGAATCAAGAAGTGAAATTCCAGATGCTACAGGGAGTCCCTTTCTTTCGTGGAAAGTTAGTGCCAGCCTTACTGCACCAAAATGAAGGTGTGTATACCCTTGTTTTTGCCATGGAATTACAAATTCTCTGGGAAGGGCCAGGGTAATAAAGTTTTTAGTTTCACTTGCGGGAATATTAAACTGGTCAAACTTAGAGGCTTGGATATATTCTTTTACAAGATAAGGTTGAGAAGGACCTAAAAATTTTTTTTATGGATTTTTTGAATGAAGTTTGAGGTTTACCAAACACAGTGTAGGGATTTACAATAGGAAAATCAGTGATAGGGATCTTACTATCTTCCGATATATGAGAAATTTCATACAAGTAGTCTAACTTATTTGCAGTAGATTTACAAAGGGAAAGGTCAAAGGTAGAATTTGTAGTATCAGTAACTTCTGAAGATGCACTAGCCATACTGGTTTCTGCTAGAAAGAACTGTTTACCAAAGGCTGAATAGGACTAAAACGCCAACTCAAGCTTAAACGTCCACAAGGTAACAATGGGAAACAAGGTTCTTTAAAAGCTTTAGAACAAACCCCTTTGTGTTCTACTTGATTATCAAATCCAGTGTTCTAATGTGACTAATACAGAGGATCCACGTATTGTGGCAACTGTAATCATAGAGCATACTAATCAGGGCAATAATCAAAGGATACTAATCAAAGGAGTAGGAAACGTATCATATGGCTCTGAGTAGGTGTCAAGAAGAATACGCACATGGGCTATAGGTGTGGGGGGAAAGGGACTCCCTGTAGCATCTAGAATTTCACTCCTTGATTCTAGATTTTTGGAGTATCAAAATGTAGTCACAGGAACAGTTCAAACCACCTAAAATGCAGGAACGGACTTTGTTACACTTTTTCCTAATTTTAATATGGCTCTCAAAGATCCTCATCTTTGTGATGCTCTCAAGGTACAAGTCCAGATTACAGGCGCCTCTCAGGTGCAAGACACATTTGTTGCTACACTTCATTACCAGCTTGCTTATAGACTCCAGAGTCATGCTTTTGATATGGCAATACCAGACATAGCTCAATCCAATGATGCTCTATTGATTCAAGTTGATCCCGGAATGACACCTATGTGTACGTTTGTGCCAAGACAACTTAACAGAGAACAGATGACCTCTATCTTCTCGAAATCATGGATTACAAAATATGAGATGCTTCATCAGGAAACTATGCCAATCTAGTCAAATGATCCTTTCTTTATCAGAAAAGCAAATGGTGAGGTTGAGACAAGATTCTTGACAGCTCCACCAGAAAAGAAAGATGTCACTTTTCTCTGGAATTTCATTTCCACCACAACTAGAACCCCAAGCAAGGCCATAAAATGAACCTCCTCTTAAAGTAAAAAACAAAGAACCATTATACCAACCTCCAGACCCAACTGTTGGTGCTTCTTCAAGACCACCAGATATGACTATGTTAGCTAAGAACCTTGATCCTCCAAATCCAATTTCATCATTTCTCAGAACACTCACCCTTGACGATCCAAGAGAACCTTTTGTGCTCCTAGTGATTGATGACACAGACTTAGATTTGTCTAACCTTGATCTAGAGGAAGTGTTTATGATAGAGCCAAAGGTAGAAGAAGATGATGATGTTCTTCGTCCTAAACAACCTCCACCACCACCACCAATCTTTCCTCCACCACCCTTTATCCCTGACAACCAAACAAGGTTGACCTATTCACCAACCACAGACTCAAAACACCTATTTACCATTGATAATACCCCTCCTTCCATATGGCATGATGAGATTTTCAACATGTACTCATGGTGTATAGCTGAACTCCAGGTTTCAAACAAGGTTTTGAAACCCGGACCGGACCGTACGGTCCGACGGGAAAAACCTCGAACTGCTCATTTTTGCAGTTCTTTTAGCCTCAAGAACCATTCTATGGGAAAAAAGCAAGAACCCGTGCGAACCGTGGTCGGACCTCACGGTTCTGAGAACCGCGAACGGTTCTTGCGGTTCTCACAGGTCCCTTTTTAAAAAAAAAAATTAAAGCCTTAAACGGCATCATACCGGAATATTTACTATTTTTGGTCGGAAAAAAAAAATATCAATCGGTAAAGAATTTGAATAAAAGTAAAAAGAAATCAGAAACTTAGCTCCACCATACCGGAATATCCACTGCTATCTTATTATCTCATCAACCAAACAGTAACTTAGCTCCACCTCAGTCATTGAAACAAAATCCAAAAGTAAAATCAGATCACAAATTTTCTGAGCAAGCAAACAAAGACTATAAAAGAGAGAGAGAGATAGAGACCGTGGAGAAGGTCGCAAACGTGATCGGAGATTTGGAGCAAGGTAAGGGCGGAAGCGACGGCGTCGAGAGTGATACCATTGCAACGTGGAGACAAGGTGGAGATGAGAGAGAGATCAGGTGGTCTGACCAAGGTGGAGACTTCTAGAGCCGTTTTTGAGTCTCTAACTTCTTCTTCTCTCTTCCTTTAGTTTCATCTGCTTTTGTGTGTATTTATCTCTTCCTTTAATTTCATTCACTTTTGTTTCTAGTGCTTTTTTAGACTTGTGAATGTGAGCTAGACAGCTGGTCATGTGGGCATTAGAAAGTGGAAATGCGGGCATTAGAAAGTGGAAATTGGAAAGACAATCTGTGGGACTTTCTTTCTTACAAAACCTTGAGCCCCACATGATATGATGATACATCATATCATCTTCTTTTGTCCCCTTGCCTGTATATATTGATGCTTTTAATTTTATTTTTTTATAAAAAAGTGGTTACTATTATTATTTGGATAGATGTTTCATATTTGGGCTTGAGATGGATATATTGACATAGTTAAAATATAGATTTATAGTTTTAATTGGATTGTTTTAGTTAATTTTGTTAATATTTACAAATTTAATATATTTATTTATATTTAAATAATTATTAAATTAATTATGACATCATCACGGTTCGACCTCGGTTCAACCTTAAACCTTTCCCTTTTACGGTTCAATGAACGGTCTGGATCTGAAAACCTTGGTTTCAAATACTACTGTTGCCCAGACTATTGCTAAATCTGTGGCAAGAGTCACAGGAAGATTAAGAGAATGGTGGATCAACCTAGGAGAATACAAGCAAAGACCATAGACAACATACAGTGAATTTGTATCATTTTTTTTATAGGGACGCGTGTATGTTATCTAATTTGATTTAGTATTTCTTGGAGAATAGATTCATTCTCTTTTGAAACCCAAATAATATATGGGTTACATTGGGAAGCATAGGTTTGATTTTATAACAATTTATAGGTGTTTTCTTTTTCCTATTCATTTCTTATCTAAATCAAGTATTGTATTAAGTACAACTCAACCTTTAGCTATTGTGGCTGACTACATACACAACATACATGAATTTGTATCATTTTTTATAGGGACACATGTTGTTATCTATTTTGATTTAGTATTTCTTGGAGAATCATATAGTTTTCGGTAGTTTATTTTCATAGTATTTATCAAAAATCTTAAAGAGTTGAAATAGTATTCCAAACATGTTCTTAAAAAGTGAAACACATATAATGTAAAAATTATTTTCATGTGGTTTCGAAAACAAAAACAAAAATCCTACCCCCTCAAAACAAAAAAACAAAAATCCTACAACCAGAGAGGCTCTTACCATAAGTTGATAATATTTTATTTTCTTATCTAATAATCCAACTCCTAATAACAAAATAAAATAGTGCGTAGTTTAAAGAAAAATAAAACAGAGATTATACGTAACATATATATATATATATATAGAGAGAGAGAGAGAGAGAGAGAGAGAGAGAGAGAGAGAGAGAGAGAGAGAGAGAGAGAGAGAGAGAGAGAGGGGGGGGGGGATTGAGATAATCACATAACCGAATAATCAAATTAAAAATTTTATTTTAGGAAAATCGCTAGTAGACTTTATTTGTTCATAATCAAAATATAAAATTGGGAACAGAAAAAAGTGGCATAATGCCTTCTTTTTCTCTCATGCAACCGCTAGCAAGCGCTAGAGCAATTCTAGAACATGCAAAGAAAACTGGAAAAAAAAAATGAATGAAAACTTTCTTAAGTTAGAATTTTATCTTCAAGTATCCTCGTGAGTCGTAACCTTTTCAAAGTGTACAAAATTGCTTCCTTTATTATGTATGGATGTAGTCCAAAGCCAAGCATGACCTCTTCAAGATGGCATCTTCAACACTAATTTAAAATTAACTAGGACGCTGATACGCATTTTTAATTATTTCTAGCAAATAATTTTTGATGAACTACTAGCAAATAATTAATAGCTGCAATTGCATTATTTTAAGAAGGAAGAACAGAAGGACAATCTGCCTTACAAGCTAACCTTAAGGGAGGGGGCAGATTGTCATAACTGAAACAAGAAGAAGATAAAGCTAGCTTAGCAGCATTATGTGCTGGAACATTACAAAGTCTATTAACCCAGACAATGGAACAACTAGCAAAGGATGGTGTGAGGTTCTGGAAATTTAACTGCGCAGACATTGTTTGTGTGCTGCGACTTCCTACTATTGCTTATTCTTTTAATTTACTGCAAATAAGTCGTAGCAGCTCCTGCACCACTCCATCAATTTCTTCATCTCCCTTATTTTCGATGTTCTCCTTCAATTCTTTTGCCTTCCTCTTTGTAGTTTTCTCCACAAGTACCTTCCTAATCACCTTTGCCACCTCTTCTCTTTCAAGCCTCCCATTCGTGTCTCTCTTCACTTCTACACCTGCACCCAACGCCTCCACCAGCCTAGCATTCACTGGCTGATCAAGATGCATTGGCATGGCTATAATTGGAACCCCAAACGTCATGCTCTCCATCACAGAACTCCATCCACAATGACTCACAAATCCACCAATGCTAGAGTGCTTTAAAATCGTTTTTTGTGGTGCCCATCCCTCCACAACCATTCCCCTATCTCCAACCCTATCAAGAAAACCTTTTGGAAGTGCCATTTGAAGATTGACTTTCTCACCTCGAGGAAATCTCACTACCCATATGAAGTTTACCATGCTGAGCTCTAGCCCGTAAGCTATCTCTTGCATTTCCTCCTTTGACAAAAAAAACTCGCTGCCAAACGAAACAAACACAGCTGATGATGGTTCCTTGTCATTAAGCCACTCTATGATTTCCTTTTTCTCGTCTTCTTCAACGGGGTCTTGAACAAGTGGACCGACCGGTACAATCTTCTTCTTCGCTAAAACAGAGAGATAATCAATATGCTTCGCCTCGATTTCTCGAAAAGTTTTGATCAAAACGATTTCAGAAGATCGATGGAAGCATTCTAGTATTCGATCCCCATCGTCACTATCATCTGTGAACTTACCAACCTCATAATCCTGAAGATAAATTTCTGGAGAAGGATATTCAACACCAGGGTTGTTGGCAAGGTGCAAAAAAAAAGATGTCATTGTAGCACTCATGACCGTGAAATTAACGGCTGGAATATTTTGTGACTGAGCTAGTGATGGTGCCAATATCTGAAGAAAATCATAAATAACCAAATCAGGCTTTAGTTGCTTTAAAATGGTGGTGATGTTTGGGCTAGCCATGTCCATGGCCTTTTTGAGCGTGGGCATGAGATGGGGTGGCAAGCCATTGGTTGTGTGGTAGTGTGGTGGAAGCTCAGGTAAGGATGGAAGATGGAGTTCCACAAGTTCTATTGAAAGTGAATCCTTTTCAGATAGTTGTTGTTTGATGGGGCCAAGGTTTATAGGTGTAGTACAAAAATAAATATGAATGTTTCTAGTTGTGAGCTTCTTGGCTAGCTCTAGGAAGGGTGATATATGGCCATGAGCTAACCATGGGAGCATTAAGACGCTAATAGTATTGTGTGTAGCTTCCATTCTCAATTTCCTGCTCTTTGCGGGGCTATTGTTTTTGGTTTTGTTTTGGGGACAGATGCACACTCATATGTATCGAAGGAGAGGAGGAAAAGCGTAAGCAGAGACGTAAGCATATGTATGTAAAATTTCTGTGAGCTCGGTAAAATATTTGGTAATAAATCAAAGATCTGGGTTTTAAACTTAGTTTATATCACAAACTGATTAATATTTTAACTTTGATAATAAGAACCAAAACAAAAAAGAAGATGAAGAAAGTAGGTAAGGCTGGTAATAGAAAAGTTAGAAACGTTAACTCTGGACTAAACTGAACTAAAATAAGGGTGTAGAAAGGTAATTAAGTTTTTTTTTTTTTTTTTTAAAGTCAAAACGTCGCTCGAGAAACCTCACCAGTGATAAGAATCAAAAAGCTTTGCCGTAAGTGCTTGCATAAGTGATACAAGTGACAAATAATTAAACAAAGAAAAGTTTAAATTGAACATTTGACTTTATTTTACAATTTATAATATTGTCGTCATTTTACCTTTATTTTATATGATTTATACAAAGTAACTATGTCTAATTAGAATATAAAAAAGCTACGTTAGTACAATAGATCTTACAAGATCCAAATTATTATTTTTTTTTTGAACAAAAGATCCAAATTTAACTTGGTTACATTATCAAAAATTTTTAATAGAAATTATAAAATTTTCACATGAGACGCCTGTTCGATGATGTAATTGATCATATAGCTCTTATTCAACAATAAAAAACTTTACTAATAAAGTCAACTGGAATTGATATGTTATATTACCAAATTTAAACTAACTAGCTAGTGACCCGTATAATGTATTGGAAATTTCAATAAAATATAATTTTATCTCTCTTTTCTAATTGGCATATAAATATGAAAATTTGTTAATTATAATAGTCATAAATAGTTATTTATTTTAATTATATTTGTATATGAAATTTTATAAATATGTTAGTATGTGTTTTAGAATGTGAGCACATTTCATTTTTTTATTGTAAGTTGTAGCCAAATTTTGTTCTAAAAATTACCTTCCTTTGAAAAGAAGAAGAAGAAGAAGAAGAAGAAGAAGAAGGAGATACCTAGAGGCTAGAGATACAGCGTACATTTGGAACTATGCTAGTCTAGAGCATTCACAACCTATATGCAAAATTTTATCCAACTTTTCTAGCAAAAAACCACTTTTAATTTCTTATTTTCAATTTCATTTATCCATTTTTCAAATACACGCTACACCTCGTTCTTCATTTTCTTATAGATTCAATCAAAATATTTTATCTATATATTAGAGAATAGAAAGAGTGGAGAGATAATAATATAGAAGAAAAAAAAAGTTGGAAAAGGTTCTAGAAAAAGTTACAATGCTCCTCAAGCCTTTATATAAATATATATATATATATATATATATATTTATTTATTTATTTTGGCAACGTGCCTAAGCTTATTGAATAGTACAGTTTTTTGCAAAAGAAATGATCATGTTTTAATTTCTTGGTAAAAATTAAAAAAATCAGCTTTTTATTTTGTAGTTTATTTTTATTATTATTTACGAATTTTACTGTATTTTTTGATACTATTCATGAATTTTATTGTATTATTTTAATTAATTTTTATCTTTATCTACAATACTTTTAATAAATATTTTCAATTTCAATAAAATAAGCTGATCTTTAACTGACCCTAAATAAGGTGTACTTTTAATAAATATTTTCAGTTTTAATGAAATAAGCTAATCTTTAACTTACCCTAAATAAGGTGTTAATTTTTAATTGAATTGGTAACCGCCGCTAGAGTAATGTCACGTCAACTTTCTATTTCCACTAGAACCGGCTTGGAAAACTCATTAGAAGGTTTGTGTCACCTCAAGCTTTCTATTTGTACTTCAAACAAACAAACAAACAAGTACTCAAGCTGTTTGCCACTTTGCCCGCCACTTAGAATAAGAAAAGAAAGACAGAATATTCCTTACGTTTGGTATTCTGGAGATTTTAGGTAGGATGAAAAATGGGAGAAGGGAAAGGGGGAGACTAATTTTCCACCATTTGCTAAGAAAGAGATTTCGGTTTTGGTAGAAAGAAAATAGGGTTGGGGAGCATAGTCTTCTTGACATGGTTTTAAAAATCGGACCAGACCGACTAGTTCAACCAGTTCAATCAGGAACCAAATGTTGGGATAAATTCCCGTCTATATGTGAATTAAATTAAATATAACCCAAGCAACAAAGAAAATAGAAATCTACGGAAGCGATAAAAAAAATCAACCAACAAGAACACCAAGAAATTATGTGGAAAACCCTCTAGTGTAAAGTGAAAAACCCCGGGGCAAATCCGATCAATCCACTATAATAAAATAGAAATTACAACACTTAAATTATACCCAAAACCCGAGTTCACAATAAATTGGTAAAATACAATAATATCTCTAGGAACAAATACAACCTCACTACAAAATCTAGTAGCAAGATCTTCCACTCTAAATACTTCAACTCTCTGTGATTGTAGCACCCAAATAATCATCCTAAAGAAAACTCTCAATTTATTTTCCTTGTGTGTCTTAAACAAAAGAAAAATCACCTTTTTTTTTTCCCTCAGTATCGCACAAAACACTAATATTTTTCCTTCAGTCGGCTTCAAAACTATGTTTCACTCTTCAATCTCTCTGAATCTCTCTCTATCTTGAAACCACACACACCAAGCTTTTTATAAGAGCTTCTGCCGCTTGACATTCCTAATATAATTAGGAATAGAAGTCTTTGACTTCTTGTGCAATTGGTACAAATGTTTCTATATGAAATAGGATTCCATGTGGGCTGGACTTCTAGGTGCCATGCACCTTAACACCAAACACTAATCCGGTTCAGTTATTCAAAAAAACCAAAAGTAAAGGAAAAATCGGACAAAATCGGTGATTAGCGGTTTAACCGAAAAAACCAAGAATGATGGTTGAACCGGTTTTGCTAAATCAGTGAAACATATCTATAGAGAAGCGTGCTTTGCTGAAAACTCTCATATTTGCATCTGTAAAGACTGAAGTAAAGCATGGCATCAGAGGTTAGCCTCTTGGCACAATCAAGATTCCAAACCATGTGTGGAAACACAAATCTTCACATAGAGAGTGAGATTTACATGGTATTGCTTAAGTTTCTTGAAATGAGCTTCTTCTTCAAAAAGAGGGAGAGAGAGATTAACAAACAAAAGTCACAAAACAATTGAACCGATTGAACCTAAGGACAGTTTGGCAATGTTGTTTGAGTAACGTTGTTTAAGTATTGTGGAACTACATGTGGATAAAAAAGTATTGTGAAAACACGTGTTGTGTTGTGTTGTTTAAACAACGAAAATTATTATTTAAATAACACAACCAAACAGCCCCTTATATTTTTAAAAACTATGCTCTGCTATACACAACAAAACAACGAGAGCCACACCTTTTTTTTTAGTTTTTAATTTAGAATAAATTAGAACCACATGCTTTTGATATTCTTTTAATATGACTTTACTTTTACTTTTTGTTTTACTAGATATACTGTACATTGTACAACTACAAAAACATTATATTATACAACTAATTGATCAAAGTCATGTCATATTTGCATTTTTTTTTATTCCTTTTTGTGATAATTATGATTAGAAAAAAAAAACAATAGTTTTAGTTAATTAAGTGAATAAACTTAAAAAGTTACTTAATTTTTATACAACATTAACTAATTCCTTATATATATATATAATAATAATAATAATAATTTTTTATTTTTATGATTACAATTAAACAATAGTGATTGTCCTTTCCAAGGAAAATTAATTAAATTTAAATGGAAAATGTCACTAAATGCTATGTTTTTATATTTTTATTTTCTAAATATAAGATGTGAAAACTCAAATAATTTAAAAAATATATCTTTTATCTACATATTTTTAGTAATAAATTTATTATATTTTTATTTATATAATTTAAAAATTATTAATTAAATTATTTATGATGTCACTAATTCGACCACCGGTCCGACCCCTGTCTAACTAGAAAACTGGTAACTAGTCCATTTTTCAATTTTTTTCACTGTACCGGTTTTTAAAACCATGCTTCTTGGGCCCATTAAAATTTTTCCCCCTTCAAAATTGAGAGAAAACAAGAAAGAGAATTTGATTTTAGTACTATTTCGACCCTTTATCTCCCTAGTTATTGGTACAATAATTAAAATTAGAAAAAAAATTGAATGGATTGATATATATGTTAAAATAATTTAATAATTATAAGGAAAATGATTAGTTTATACTTTATATTTAACTATTCATGTAAAATTTATATTTTACATAAAAGTGTATAATATTGTACACAATTCATGTAGATCTGTACAATTTACACAAACAATAAATATAAACCAATAATTTCCCTAATTGTAATGTATTCACTTTTATATTGTGTCATTTTCACTATTTCATCTAATATCTCACACACATATTATATAAACCAATAATCGCCCTAATTGTAATGTGTTCATTTTTATATAGTGTCATTTCCACTGATTCATCTTATAGCTCACACATATTTACGAGCTTAGCTTGTCTTGTATGCACATCTATCTTTGTGGGATAAATTTTGATATTTATGTGTGATTGTTGTAAATCAATCTTCAAGCTTATCATGAATGATTAGTCAATAATCTTGATGGTTTTGATACATGCATAGACTTGTGCCTATATATCTTCCCATACTTTTATGTTTTTGCTTTATAGCTCAACAAATGTCAAATCTCGAAAAGAGATAATGAGCTGCAAAAGTCATCGCATATATTGTATTTGACTAGGAAAAAAGCAAAGCGACTTGTATTAGTTTGGTGCCCAAAAAGCCAAAGGCTTACTCTCAAAATTGAAATATCAAAAATTTCTGGCATCGATATCAAAATGAGATGTATTGTTCATATATGATCAAAAGCTATGAGTTAAAAGAAGCCAAAAGTAAAGCTTCAAAGATATGTAATCATTTTCTTGTGGGAGGTCATATATGTTCATTTCTATAATTGAGATAGACCACTTGACTTAGTACTAGTTGTGTATGACTTGATTGAATTGATCATTGAAATTTTACTCTAGACTAAGGACTTTTCCACATTTGATACACACACACAATACACAAGTCTATTGTTTAAAGAATGCTTCAAATGTGATGTGTATACTCAATTGCTTGACAATCAAACCCAAAAAGATTTTTGAGTATTTCATATGTTTTTCAAAGTATTTATATGCTTTCGTGTTTTGAGTTTTTGTTCATTTTTCATTTTTCATTTTTTCATCAAAAACTCCTTCAGAGGCATTTTCGCGAGAAGCTCGTGAGTAAGTTCTTCTTGCGAAAATGAGGTAGGAAAAAATGAAAACACCAAAATTTTCAGACAGAAACTTTCGCGACTATCTCGCGACTGTCTCGCGAGTAACGCTTACCGCTGAAAATTTTTGTGCTTCAGAGGCATTTTTCGCGAGTAACTTCGTGAGAAGCTAATCCACAAAAAATGCGTGTTTTCAGTTTTTAAGGGTTGATCAAGATAGTTTTTCAAATATAAACACTTTGCCTCCCTAAGCCTCTCTCAATCCCAAACCTATTTTCTCTCAAAAACCCAACCAAAACTCAAGTGAAATCTTCTCAAAATCATCTCTAAGGTATGTTTGATCACTCTTTTCTCTTTATTTCCTTAGATTAAGCATTAAATTCTAGGTTTTGCATGAGTTGGGTGTATTTTTGAAAAAGGGTTGGGAAACTTTAAGTTTTGTGAAAAAAATTTCAATTTCTTGATTGGGCTCTGTCCCATTTGCTTTGTTTGTGTCTATGTTGGCCCCTTGTGGCATTTTAACTTGAATTTAGGCAAGATTCACACATGTTCATTCATTGCTTACATGTTTGTTGTGTTGGTGCATACCACATGTTTGATAAAATGCTCAAATGACATTTTGGTGTTGTTTTTTACTCAAATGAGTACCAAACTTTGGGGATTACCATGATTATACATGTTTGTCATCTTTTGATCATTGGTTGTGTGTTTTACACACTTTGACCTAAATGTGCTTAGTCATGCCTTGATCATGCATCACATATGCACACCAAATGCACGCTTGACACACACAATTGTTCACTTGTCATGTTTTGCATATCACTCATGCTAGATATATGTTGTTACATGTTTACGTCATACAACATGATTTTGTGACGTTGTTTATGTTCCTTTTAGGAATTTTGTGTTTATTTTATGAACTAACTTGGTACTAATCAAGTCTGACTTCTTGTTTTTTGTGTTTTTGCACTTGTTTCTTTACTGTGTGACTGTTCTTTTGAAGATGTATTGTCATTCCTCTCGTGGTAAAGACCATGTGATTGACCTTATGTCATCCCCTGTATCAAAGAGGACCTGACATTCGTCCGATGACTCCAACAGTGAGAGATTCAAGATTCTTTTGGATTCTTAGACTTTCTCCAACTTTTAAGAATGCACCTACTATGGTGGAATGGATTGTTCGATTTGACACCCTGGGATCCACTTTTATCCCTAAGATTTTTTAGTATAAAGATTGAGCAAACCTGTTCAGAAACTTTGAGGATCCGGTTGATGAATTGGTTAAGGAGTTCTACACGAATGCTAGGTTCACCGAAGTTGAATTGAAGTGTTAGGTTCGAGGAAAGGATTTTGTCATCACTCCGGTCTATCTTGCAAAGATCCTTTGCATCAATCGACCGGCAAATGTGGACATCTCTCCTTATGATGACAGACTTCCTCTAGTGACAGATATTCTTCCCATTTTAGGAGATGATTATGAGGTCTCAGCCAAAGGCACGTCCATTGGAACTGCGAAGTTTGGACCAGAACTGAAAACTCTCACATTGATCATGTTCTCCAACCTATATCCACTAACCAACACTGGATTTATCAATCTTGGAAGAACACAGTTTTTATGTGATCTCATCATAAAAGCTCCGATTGATATTTGTGTTCACATTTTCCAGACAATGGGGAAAACAGCAGGATGAACAGCGGCACAAATGTGTCTTCCTTTTTGCAGTCTTAAAGGTGTTTGTCCACCAAAAGATGGAATTATCCTGCTCCGTCAACGCCCATTATTCTTGGTGTCTCTCCAAATAAGTAGAAGTCACTCATCTGCTGAATAGGAAAAGCAAAGTCCCTCCAAAACACCAAAGAGTGAATCTTTCCCATATGCCACTCCTTCCAGTCATCGCTCAGCTGCTCACACTACCCCCGGGCATCCCAAGACTGCATCTCCTTACACTCTTGAGCCACAGTCTACTAGCACTCAGCCAGGACCATCTAGCTTTCATTCCGATAGGTTGACTATCTTGGTTGAGGGTTTGCATAAGCACATTTCAGGCCTTGCTAATGCTATCTACTCCACCAACAACTAGGTTCAGATGCGTTTAACAACCATTGAGACACAGTTAGATGAGATTCAATGCAAGCTAGAGGAGAGCCTTTAGCTATTCGTGCCAAAAAAGGGGAGAGCAACACATCGTATAGTTTGGACTTTGGACTATATAGTAAGGGGGAAAGCATCACAAGACAGGAAGTGTGCATATTGAAAGCAAGAGTCTTGTGAGCTCAGTCTTATGAAGGCTGACACACACTTTTGGATAGTCTAACCATTGTTTGGCTAGTCTGGTTTACTGTTTATTAGTTTATTTTTTATAAAAAAATATTTTTATAACTCTTGGATATTTACATTGTTTTTTTTTAAGCTTTAAAGTACTCTAGTTTAAAACTTCAGTTTATTTTTGCACTTTGTTTATGTATCCTTGCTTTGTAGCATTTTTTAAGTACTTTTAGATTATGTTGCATTATCTTTTGTACTACACACTTATGCCCTTGTTGGATCTTGTATCCTTGATGCAAATACTTTAGTGTTTTGCATTGGTTGTGTGTTAGACATGCAATTAATTTTTGCATTGCTCTTAATTGCATTGCGTGTTCGGATGATCATTTACTAGCTAAATGTTCATTGTAGTCATTCTTTAATGACTATTCTTGTTTGATCAAGATATGCTTCATAGTTTATATCCTGTTATTTACTTTGATCGCATTTTACTTGCTTCTATACGTACCCTATATTCAACTTGTCATAAGCTTAATGAAAGTTTTGTTTGTGTGCGAGTGTTTCAAGATACAGGTGTATATAGGCAAGTGCTTCACAGCTTCTAGACTAGGTGTGAGTGAGTTTTGCCACTGTTCCCAAACTCACATTTAAGTCTAGAGTCTGTTTTAAGGGTTTTGTCATGGAATAGCCAAAGGGGGAGATTGTAAAGTTGTTATTTACAACTAATTTGTGTTGGCTTTAATTTCGTGCCAAATTTGATTGTATTGTTGTTTAATCATATGTACCCTGTATTTTATGTGGGATTTTATTGTATGGGTTGGGTGTGAGAGAGAGTGCGAAGACTCAAGCGCCTATTAAAGAAAGTGTGGATTTCGCGAGAAGCCTTCCCGCGAAGTGAGCCACGTGTAGAGCACATGACTGGAATGCGAAGAGTCACGATAGCTGGTTTTTGCGAGTATTTCGTGGGTAAGGCCTTCCCGTGAAATACCCGAGGAACATTATGTTTTGCTATTTTGGCATATTTGCTACACCCTGTCTTCAACCACACTATATATACCCACATTATCCACATATTGTAAGGAGTGTTTTTCAGAGAAAAAACCCTAGCCATAACCCTTGAGAGTTAGAGAATGTCATACCCATAATCCTCTACACAATCCTTTGTGGTTTTCCTGAACTCCTATCTCTCCATGTCCAAATCCATGAGAGGTTGATAGCCCAAACACTTACCATACTCATTCTGAGTGTAAAGTAAGGCTTTGGAGCTGCTAGGAAGCATTGGAAGAAGCCATTTGTTTGGTGGATGCAATCGGGCTAAATTGCGTGATCCAGAGAGTTAGAGAAGACAAGGCTTTGTCAAGTCAATTGGTAGCAGGAGCTTAGAAGGCTCAAGTACATGGGGTAGACTAGACTTGGAGGATCTTTTGTTATTCATGTACTCTAACTTATTCTCTAGTAGATCGATTTACCACTTGGAGGGCGGTTGAGAGGTTTTTCGCCGAGTTCTTCGGTTTCTTCTTCGATAACACATCGCGGTGTTATCTTGTGTTTGCATCTTTCTTCCTTACTCTTTTAGCTTTCATTTTATTGTTGATATTTGATGATTATGGCTTAGAGTAGTTTTATTGTTTGTTCGCTTGCATTTACTCTATTCTGTACTTAGTTTAAGTTAGAGTAAAATCAATCAAGTAGTAATTTTAATTTGGGGGTCTAAACAGCTCTTATGTATTCACACAATTTCAAGCTTTCACGAATAAACAAACTTTCTATATTCACATAACAATTATGGAAATAAAAAATCATCAAAAAATAACTCATCTTTCTAAAATTTAAAATATATTATTTTCTAGGAAATATAATTGTATGAATGAGATATTTCCTAAAATAGATTGTTGGAGCATTTTAATATTATATAATTAAAATTGATTTATATTACAACGTAAATGTAAAGATGTGAGAGTTAATATGGAAGATGAGGAATTAGTGAATATGTTTAATCCCACATTGAAAATGAGAGAGACTATTTTATTCTTTTTAATTGTGGTGATTTATGGGCTAATACGAATTAATTAAGATATTAGGCTAAATACGTGGGCAAGGAGGAGATGAAGGCAAGACGTGAGTAATTACTATATCCGTTGGTAAGTAAATAGCCTGAATTAATACTCCAATTTTATTATGGAAAATGAAGAGCCTTAACCCATTTAATGGACTATCTGTTTGGGCCTTTTCATTCTTTAGAAACTCCTTATCTTATCCATTAATTGTGTAACTCCAGCCCATCATATTAATATCCAGCAATTAATCTTGTAACACCCACTACATCAAAATAATGGACATAATTAATCAAATTAATATGGGTAATTATTTCGTGAGGCCCATTGAGCCTATAAATAGACTCATTCAGCCCCAATACTAGTTGCAGCGTTAACACACCAAAAAATCCAGCAAATTCAAGCATTTTTATACACTAAAAAATAGAGAGGTTCTAGTTAAAGAATGGTGTTCTTTCTGGTGGAGTTTTGTGCTTGAATACTTTGTGCAGAGGTTGTTCTAGCCATACAGGCTGTTATATCCTGAAGGAGAAAAGTCAGAGAAGGTCTGAACCGGTTACAAAACTTAGCTAACCAAGGTATTGAATCTCCTTAAAGAGAACGAGTGTTGTGCCTCAGTCCAAATAGTATTGTGTATTTTCTAATCTCAAATAAATAAAATTCAAAATTTTTATTCAATTTCTCTTTGAATTGTTTACATTATTATTGTGTTTGCAGCAACAATTTTAAGGAGATTCAAACATGGAGCCTACGCAAGAGAAACCAAATGAGACTATTGGAGATCTCAACAAGCCCCTTCACTTCAAGGGGAGCCCTCTTCAAGAGGTGGAAAGGAAAGGTCCTCTTCTATTTGAGTCTTCTCAAAGTCGCCTACATCCTCACTAACGAGAATCCTTCCAAAGTTTCTACCAATGAGATGAGCAATGAAGAATTTCGTCTCCATCAAGAAAAAATAGATAAGTATACAAAAGATAAATACAATTATTGCTCTTATCTTTTGAATTGTCTTGCCAATCTTTTTTATGATCATTATGATATAACTTATAATTCTACCAAGAAAATATGGAAAGCTTTATAAAGCAAGTATAATATCGAGAAGGCTGGTGCAAAGAAGTATGCTGCTAGTAGATTTTTCTGTTACCAAATGGTGGATGGAAAATCAGTGGTGGATCAAGCACAAGATTTCCAGATGATCGTGGCAGAATTGAGAGGAGGCATAAAGATTAGAGATAATCTAGTGGTAGCTGGCATAGTTGATAAATTATCACAATCTTGAAGGGAGTTCCAATTGATTTTGCGGCACAAACAAAATGAGACATCCTTGGAGACTTTGATCACACGCATTTGTGTGGAGGAGGAGGCTAGAGAACAAGATGCACTCATGATACAAAAAAGCAATGGTAATTCCACCACAAAGGTAAACCTTATTTCAGCCAATAATAATATGCCCAAAAATCATTTTCCTAGAAATGGTTAATTAAAGCCTATAAAGAGAGCCTTTAAAAATAATAATAGGCCTTAGTGAAAGGGAAACCCGAATAAAAATTACAATAAGGGCATATTTGGTAGACTGTAATAAGTATTGTAATATAATAGTTATTCTTATAATTTAATCATTTTTTAGTTTGGTAATGTTTTTATTACAAGGAATAATTATTCCTTTTGAATAGCTATTCTTCAAAATGAAAAATAACTATTCCTCTCTAATAGGTTGTAATAGCAATTCTTTAGTAGGTGCAGTAATTTCTAAAATTAATGTATTTCCAAACAAACAAATTTTCCATATGTATGTAACAATTATAAAAATATAAAAAATAACTCATATTTCTCTCTCAAATTTAAGAAATTTTGTTTTTAAGGAAATATAATTGTATGAATAAGATATTTTCTGAAATAAATCTTAAATTTTTTTTTAATGTTACAACTTATAACCAAACTTATGAATAAGTTTAGTTATTCCATTACATCACATTTTATTCCTAGTAATGAAGATTACAATTTCTGTTGTAATCTTCATTCAGTGTACCAAATGTACCCTAAGAACTAAGGAATCCATTCACAAGATCAATTTAATAAATCTTGTTTTGTCTATGGCAAGAAATGGGCATATTGCTCGATTTTGCAAATTTCAGAAACATGAATCTGTTCCATAGGCTAACGTAACTGAAGAGCCTTTAGTGGCTATAATTACAGACATCAATATGGTCCAATATGTTGAAGGGTGGTGGGCAGATTCTGGTGCTAATAGGCACGTCTGCTATGACAAAGATTGGTTCAAGTTGTACACTCTTGAAGAAGAAAAAGCAATTATGCTTGGTGACTCTAGCAAAACCAAGGTTCGTGGGAGTGGTGAGGCCGATTTGAAATTCACTTCTAGACGTGTGCTAACATTAAAAGATGTACTTTACACTTTGTCCATGAGGAAGAATTTGATGTCAACCTTTTTGCTTAACAAGGCTAGATTCAAGCTAACTATGGAATCTGATAATTATGTAATTATTAAAAATAGATTATTTGTGGGCAAAGGTTATACTTGTGATGAAATGTTTAAGTTAAATGTTGAGAATAATAAAGCATCTATCAGTTCAGTTTATATGCTTTCTTCTATTAATTTTTGGCATGCTCGTTTGTGTCATATAAATAGTGGATATGAGGGAATCATAAGTAGTTTAGGATTAATTCCAAGACTATCAAAAGATTTTGAAAAATGTGAAATACTGAGAAATACTAAAGCAATTCGGTATTTCAAGATAAAAGGCTTTTCGGTTACGTTAGCCTGTGGAACAAACTCGGTATCTCACATTGTTGAAAAATAAAAGTGATGCTTTTGAAAAATTTCAAGATTTTTTTAAAACAAGTTGAAAATCAATTTGGTAGAAAAATAAAAAGAATAAGAAGTGATAGAGTCCTTGAGTATGAATCAAGTGCATTCAACTCATTTATTCAATCTTTGGGAATTATCCATGAAACCACTGCACCATATTTACCTACTTCTAATGGTGTGGTTGAAAGAAAAAATGGAACTCTAATTGAGTTAACAAATGCCATGTTAATTGAATCTATTTCACCTTACATTTTTGGGTGAAGCTATTTTAACTGCATGTCATATTTTGAATAGGGTGCCACATAAAAAGTCATGTACCACACCTTTTGAAATGTGGAAAGGACATAAGCTAAATTTGGGATATTTGAGATTATGGGGTTGTCTTGCTTATATAAGGCTTACTAGCCCTAAAATACCTAAATTACGTATAAAAGCTACTACCTGTGATTTTCTTGGTTATGCGATTAATAGAGCAGCCTATAGATTTTTTGATCATGAAAACAAAATAATTTTTGAATCTAGTGATGCAATTTTTCATGAAGAAAAAATTTCTTTTAAATTGAAAAATAGTGGCGGTGAAGAAAATATTTTGTCACAACCTCGTTCTTCTACTTCTCATTTACTAAATCAAGAAAATTTTGAAATGGAACCTAGAAGAAGTAAAAGAGCTAGAGTTGAAAAGGATTTTGGTCATAATTATTATATCATTAACATTGAGGAGAATTCCAAAATTTAAAAGAGGCTTTAACATCACCTGATGCTATATTTGGAAAGAGGCTGTAAATGATGAGATGAAATCTCTAATTTCTAATAAAATTTGGAAATTAGTAGATCTTCCACCGAGTTGTAAAACCATAGGTTGTAAATGGGTCCTTAGAAAAAAGTTGAAACCGGATGGATCAATAGATAAGTTAAAACTAGACTTGTTGCAAAAGGCTTTAAACAAAAAGTTAATCTTGATTTCTTCGATACATTTTTTCCAGTAACAAGAATTACATCTATTAGATTGTTAATTGCTATTGCTGTAATTTTTTATTAGAAAATTCATCAAATGAATGTAAAATTGTTTTTCTAGATTGTTAATTGCTTTTGAAAATTCATCAAATGGATGTAAAAACCATTTTTCTAAATGGGGACCTAGAGGAAGAGATTTATATGGACCAACCCGAAGGCTTTGTAGAGTCTGGACAAGAAAGCAAGGTATGTAAGCTAACGAAATTCCTATATGGCTTAAAACAAGCACCTAAACAATTGCATGAAAAGTTTGATTCCTGCATGATTGAGAATGGTTATAAATCAAATGAATGTGATCAATGTATTTATTCTAAATCATGGAATAATTTACATGTTATTATTAACCTCTATGTGGATGAAATGTTGATTTTTGGCTCAAATATGCATGTTATAAATGAGACAAAATATACCTAAAAAGCCATTTTGATATGAAAAATCTTGGTGAGGCTAATTTTATTTTGGGCATGAAAATTACAAAAAAAAAAACATGTGATGGAATATTTCTTGATCAATCACATTATGTTGAGAAAATATAGAGAAAATATCATTTTCATGATTACAAAAGTCTAGCTACTCGTTTTGATTCTAGTGTTCATTTGTTTCTTGTGAATAATGATAATGTGATTTTTAATTAAAAGGATTATGTTAATATCATTGGTAGTTTGCGTTATGCTACAGATTGTACTAGACTTGACATTGCATATGTAGTAGGAGTGCTTAGCAGATTTACTAGCAAGCCTAATAAAGATCATTGGCTAGATATTAAGCGAGTCATGAGATATTTATTTGGTACCAAAAGCTATGGCTTATTTTATAAAAAGTATCCTACTATGATTAAAAATTTTAGTGATGTAGATTGGAATACTTTGTCAGATCCATTTACCAACATCTTGGCAAAAGATAGAGTCTAGAATACATCAAGGGGGATGTGACTGAAATCCATAGATTCATGAACCATGTATGAGGATACCCAACCCAAAGACCAGAGTTCCTGAGAATTGGATTCAATGGGAAAAACAAATCATATGATGGTTGTAAGAAATACACTATTTATTTATTTTGTAAATAATTTATTAATTGTTCATCCTTATGATGTAAGTGCATTTATCTTGTAACGTGGAGAGGTTGTATAAAAAAACTCTTAATGAAATTTGTAACTCGTATGAATGGGGTGTCAGAATTACAGGGGTACCCTTAACAAAATTTTACCTATGTAAGTGTAGGGTTGGGGCCGCTACCTGTGAGATTTGGACTTAATCTCAAATACACTCATGAAACTAGGATTAACACATGGCCATAAAAGTGCTAGCTATAAAAGCTCATGTCAACACCTGGGTTGTTGTGTGTAAGCAGTGACACTTGATTTTCTAAAAGCAGTCCTAGCACAAGTCAAAGACCACTACGACTTTGGAGTTGAGATCGCTGTTTTATTAAGTGAAGGTTCAATGCAGAGTACACCTTCATGATGCATAGTGACCCGTCTCTGCCTGGTAATCTCTCTTTAACTAAAAAAATTTAATATTAAAATGAGTGGGGGATTGTTGGAGCATTTTAATATTATATAATTAAAATTGGTTTATATTACAACATAAATGAAAAAATGTGGGAGTTAATATAGAAGATGAGGAGTTAGTGAAAATGTTTAATTCCACATTGAAAAGGAGAGAAACTATTTTATTCTTTTTAATTGTGGTGATTAATAGGCTAATATGAATTTATTCAGATATTGGTCTAGATACATGCGCAAGGGAGAGGTGAAGGGAGGATGTGTCAAAAATGGAAATGAATCAACCTCTTGGATTGAATCTCCTTAAAGAAAGCGAGTGCCGCACCTCAGTCCAAATAGTGTTGTGTATTTTCAAATCTCAAATTAATAATATTCAAAAGTATTTTTTAGTTTCTCTTTGTATTATTTCCATTATTATTGTGTTTGCACCAACAAAGATCTTAAGTTTTGTTCTAATACTACAACTCAACCAAAATAATGAATATGCTTAGTTATTCCATTACAACATATTTTATTCCCAGTAATAAAGAAAAGCATTCCTGTTGTAATCCAGATTCATTATACCAAACGTGTCCTAATTATTTTAAGAAATGGTTTAAAAAATGCAAATCAAGTCGTGAGCGCTCAATAGTGTAAACCCAAGTAAAGGATAGTGCAACTTTTGTAGATTTGAAAAGAGAGGCCAACCAAGTTTAGGTTACGAAGAAAACCACTCCAAATTGGTGTTTGAGGAGAATAGAAAATTGTTGGTGTTTGGCTATGGAGACAATGAGTGTGTGTTGTCAATTGGTGTTTGGTTATGAAGACAGTAACGTAGCTTATTTTCTTTGAAGGAAATAGTGGCAATGCCATACTGGCAGTGCATATGGAAAATTTAGCTATGAAAGAACAAGTTTGATTCAACCATGTAAACCTTAAAAATTATCAATAACATAAAATTAAAGAGAGAGTTAGAAAGTTTTCACTAGGGGTGGCTTGATGGATTTGGGGCTGTACGGTCATTGGCTCATTATTGGCAAGCCCATGGGCTAAGGGTCTAATATCAATAACATAGTAGGCCTAATCCATAATGCTCGGGAGATTGGCCCCAGATTGGTTAATTCCCAAGGCCCGATCTTGTCCGGAGTCTAGTCCGGGGAGTAACTCGTAATGCTTTAGGGGGTATCACTGCTGAGCAACATTCGACGTCTATTGTAAATCCCGTAGACTGAAATCCTCATTTCGAAAGTGGGGTCCAGGTCTGTTAGGAATAATTCTGAGGGGCCTCACCTGCACGAAAAATACTGAAACTAATCATTCCTAATCCATTAAGGAAGGATATAAATAGGGAAAGAAGGGGAAGAAGGAGGGGTTAGACACTAGAGAGTACCAAGCCAAAACACTACAGACTGAGAAAGAGAGGGAGAGAGACCGAGAACAAACAGCCTTAGAGTGAGAAGAGGTAACCAAGTCACGAACACTAATTTCGTTTCAAAGGAACTTCCCATTGCAGGATACTCATACACCCACAATAACAAATAAGTTGTAAGCCCAATATAGGAGTTAGCCTATTAACCAAAATTTGGTTTGCACAATTGGCGCTGTCTGTGGGGATCTCCTACTTAACTGTAGTTCTAGGCGAAGTTAGCTACTGTCGAATATAGCTAACCAGCATTCAATGGGTTCTGTAGACAGTTAGTCCGAAGGTTTGTCCAAAGGCTCAAGTTGGCGAGAAAAAAGGCAAAAAAATAGATCAGGGCCGCTGGTATGAACAAAATGGGGAGTGGCCTGGCTCGAGAAAAGGGTCGTCACAGTTGTATCGATCAGCATCCGATATTCCCGAGCAGGAGCACTATGATAGAAGGGATCAAGAATCAGAACGCTTGCGTAAACAAGTTAGAGACGTGGAGTTAGAAGTACGGGGTAGGCGTCGAAGAAGGAGTTGTGGAAAATCCCCCGAAGGATTTGGCGACACTGGGGAAAGTCACGGAGAATTGTCTCACCAAAGTGGTTACCTCTAATCAAGAGAGAGATCGCGGGATTTTGATGAATGATTTTCAGTTACTCCTAAGTGATGTAGGCATCATAGTGCGGCAATGGATGCGATGAGTCGGGCTCTACGTAGAGCAACCCGATTATTGTTCTTTGACGAAATTAAGCATGCGTAGATGCCAAGGCGAATTAACAGACCACCATTTGTTTCGTATGATGGTAAGGGCAACCCTGTTGAACACATTAGCCATTACATCCAGATAATGTCATTGTACAGCCAGAATGACACGCTTATGTACAAGGTATTTCCTTCTAGTCTCAGGCCTACAGCTCTGGGGTGGTTCAATGGGTTAAGGAAGGGGTCAATACATAGTTTTGGTGAGTTAATTTAGGAGTTCGGGGCTCGGTTTATGACTTGTAGCCGGGTTCCGTAACCAGTTGATGTGCTGTTGTCTATGAAGATGGGGACTAGGGAAACCCTTCGGAGCTATGCCAATCAATATTGGGAACTGTATAATGAAATTTGGGGAGGCAACGAGAAGGTGGCTGCCAACACCTTTAGATTGGGGCTTCCACAAGACTCGAAGTTACGAGACTCGTTGACTATGAGGCACCCCAAGGGTATGCATCAGTTAATGAGGCGATAGAGTAGTATAAAAGGTTGAAGGATGATCGGCAGCAAAGTAGAGGCAAGGCACCCGCTACTTCGCAGTATGCAAAAGATTCGCTGCCAGAGGACTTTCAGCCGAGACCGAGAAGGGAGCTAAGAATCCAAGAGCCTAACATTCGACCAGGGAGATCAATGTGGCGTTTAAGGAGCCCGTTCATAAGATCCTAGAACAGATCAAGAAGAACCATATTTCTGGTGGCCGAGCAAGATAGGAGGTGATCTGGCAAGAGGGAATCAGAGTTTATATTGCATGTACCATAAAAAAAAGGATCATTTGGAACAATTGGTAAAAGCTGGGTACTACCGAACAATGCAAAGTATTTAAGGATCATTTGGAGCAGTTGGTAAAAGCTGGGTATTTGAAAGAGTTTGTGGTGGCACCCAAAGGCGATGCTGTAGGGCAGACATCGAAAACTCAGGGGAATACGCTCCCACCACCGTTAGGGGTGATTGAAGTAATCCATGCAGTGGCTTCAATGAGCATAAACTCAGGGGAATACGCACACTACCGAACAATGCAAAGTATTTAAGGATCATTTGGAGCAGTTGGTAAAAGCTGGATATTTGAAAGAGTTTGTGGTGGCACCCAAAGGCGATGCTGTAGGGCAGACATCGAAAACTCAGGGGAATACGCTCCCACCACCGTTAGGGGTGATTGAAGTAATCCATGCGGTGGCTTCAATGAGCATAAACCTAAGCCGACATAAAGGGTTTTTAAATGTGGTCTTGGTAAAGAATTTTGAGGGTGAGTCGATGGCCAATTGAGTTTAGGTATGAAGACCTGGAACCCAACTGTATGACAATGCCCTAGTAGTTACCACTAGAATTGGTGGATTTTTATTAAAGAATGTGTTAGTAGATCAAGGAAGTGGGTCCGAAGTGATGTATCCCGTTCTGTACAAGGGGTTGGGGCTGAAGGTGGAGAACTTGTCTAAATATGATGTTCCCCTAGTGCGATTTAATGGTAGAATGGTGATCCTAGAGAACCAAATCTCCGTACCTATCAATACTGAAGGGAAAGAGGTGATGGTAAACTTCATTGTGGTGAACTCCTTCTCCCCGTACACAGCAATTCTTGGTTGGCCCTTGATCCATGCTATGGGAGCCATACCGTCCACCTTGCATGTAAAGGTGAAGTTCCACATCGAGAAGGGGGTTGTCGTTGTAAGAGGAGGCCAGTAGGTAACGAGACAATATTTGGTAGCAGTTGTTAATCAGGAGATTAAACAGAAAGAATCTGCCGAGCAGGAACAGTTATAGCAACTACAGGAGCCCGTGGAGGGTAGAAATGCTGATAGTGCCGAGGATTTGATTAAGGTAAGCATACTTTTGTACGAGAACAAGAGTTTCCAAATAAGTGACAGTATGAGGTAAGAAAAGCAGGTGGATCTATTGTTGACCTTGGGTACAGAATATGAACGTTTTTTCTTGAAGTCCATATGATGTCCCCAGGGTCGACCCAGAATTTATAACTCATAAACTAAACGTAGACCTGTCATTTCCCCCTAAGAAGCAGAAGCTGAGAAGGTCAACTAAACCACATGTTGAAGCCGTGAAGCAAGAAGTAGAAAGGTTGAAACAAGCTGGGGCAATTCGAGAAGCCTTTTTCCCAAAATGGTTGTCTAACACCGCAGTGGTTAAAAAGAAGAATGGCAAGTGGTGGGTTTGTGTGGACTTTACCGATCTCAATCGAGCATGTCCTAAGGATCCCTTTTTGATCTCATCCAAGTCACTCGAGGATGAGCTTTTTGGATGCTTTCCAAGGTTATCATCAAATTGCGCTCACAGCCGAGGATCAAGAAAAGACATCCTTTATAACCCCTAAAGCCAATTACCACTACATGGTAATACCTTTCGGCCTTAAGAATGCGGGGGCAACTTATCAAAGGATGATGACCAGGATGTTCAAAGTTAAGATTAGGAGTATGGTGGAGGCGTACATAGACAATATGGTTGTAAAGAGTTGGGAAAGTCAGAGACACATAAACGACTTGACGGAGGTATTTGGAATACTTTGGCGGCACAAGCTACGTCTCAATGCTAACAAGTGTGCCTTCGGTGTGGGGATTGGGAAGTTTTTAGGGTATATGATTACTCATCGAAGGATAGAAGTAAATTCCGACCAGATAAGTGCTATAGAGTAACTTAAGATGCCGTGCAATCCAAAGGAGGTGTAGAAGTTGACCAGGACAAATGCCGTCCCTTTTATCAGTTGTTAAAGAAATGGAAAGGGTTCCAATGGACAGAAGAATGTGAGGAAGGCTTCCAAGATCTGAAAAAGTATTTAGTGAGCTCACCGATATTATCATGCCTGGACCCTGGGGAGGATTTATATATGTATCTTGCAGTATCTGAACACGCCAAGAGTGCAGTTTTGTTGAAGAATCAAGAAGGGACACAAAGGCCGATTTACTATATCAGTAAGATGTTGGTTGATGTAGTAACCAAATATCTGCCTTTGGAGAAGCTTGCATTGGCATCGGTCCATACCACCAGGAAATTACCCCACTATTTCCAAGCACACACTATGTCTATATTAACCGTGTACCCCCTGCAGTCTTTGCTTAAGAGATCCGACTTTATAGGAAGAATAGCCAAGTGGGGAACAAGACTCGAATCATTTGATATCAAGTACAGACCCAGGAGCTCGATCAAGGGATAGGTTATCGCCGATTTCATCGCAAAATTCACTATCATTGAAAAGGGCCTCAGCGGGGTTTATAATGTGGTGGCTTAGCCATGAAAGGTGTTTGTTGATGGCACATCTAGTGCTAGGGGTATAGGAATTGGCATTGTACTCATGTCACCAGAGGGGATAAAGTTGGAACATTCTCTAAGACTAGGTTTTCGAACATCGAACAATAAAGCCAAGTATGAGGCACTTGTTGTAGGGCTCAGAGCCATACACAAGCTAGAAGCTATTGATGTGGAGGTATATTCGGATTCTTGGTTGGTAGTTAGTCAGGTTGAGGGCAGTTTTGAGGCTAAGGATTCCCCAATGGTTGAATATTTAAGGTTTATGGGTCAAATGATAGGTAAGTTTCATAAGGCAAAAGTAGTCCAAATCCCCCGAGGACAGAATAAACATGCTGACTCTTTAGCAACACTAGCATCCTCCCTAGATAATGAAACTTCTCGCTTAATCATGGTAGAGGTATTACACAAGTCTAGCATTGCTCCGCAAGTGGGGGTCTCAGTCGTTTTAGAGCTCGAATCAAGTTGGGTGGATTCGATCATAGAATATTTGGCCAAAGATCATCTATCGAGTGAAATTAGGGAAGTTAACAAGGTGTGGAAAGTTGCTGCACGGTTTTGGTTGTCCCGAGACGGAAAGTTATACAGGAGGTCATTTGAAGGTCCCTATTTATTGTGCCTTCACCCCTCTAAAGTGGACAATCTTTTGACTGAATTGCATGAGGGGATATGTGGTAGCCACGCAATGTGGGCTAGATATCATTGGGCCATTGCCTCAAGCAACTGAAAATAAAAGGTTTGTTTTAGTAGCCGTGGATTACTTTACTAAATGAGTAGAAGCTAAGGCATTAGCCAATATTCAGGATGTCGATGTCAAAAAGTTTGTTTGGAAGAACATAGTGACGAGGTTTGGAGTGCCAGAATCTTTGGTGTTAGATAACAAATTGCAGTTTGATAGTAAGGCTTTCCGTAAGTATTGCAATGATCTTGGAATTAAAAACAGATACTTGACTCCAGAATATCCGCTAAGTAATGGTTAAACCGAGGCGACGAATAAAGCAATTGTGAGCGAACTGAAGAAGAGGTTAGAGGGAGTAAAAGGCAAGTGGACCGAGGAATTGTCAAACGTGCTATGGGCTTACCGAACGACTCCATGAAGGTTGACTAGAGAAACCCATTATTCCTTAACTTACGGAGCCGAGGCAGTTATACCTATGGAGATAAGTTTTTCCAGCATGAAAGTCTCGGAATTTTTTCCAACCGACAATAACGAACTAATGATGAAGTAGTTAGATTCGCTGGAGGAATGCCGAGAGATGACGACCATTCGATTAGCAAACTATCAGCAAAGGATGGCTCAGAGGTATGATAAGGGAGTGAGAACAAGGGAGTTTCACACTAGGGACTTGGTGCTGCAAAGGGTAGTAGGAAGTGCTCAGGATCTAAATGCCGGGAAGCTAGCTCCAAACTAGGAGGGACCGTACAGGATTATTGCAATCGCTAGAATGGGAGCGTATTACTTGGAAGATATGGAAGAGAGACCACTCCCCCGACCATGGAATGTGCAGAACTTAAAAGGTATTACTATTGAATATGTAATGCTTTGGAAAGTGCCATCTGTAATTATCCCCACATCAATGGCACTGTATATTTGTAAAGCACGTTGGTCCTCCTTTTTATTCCTAGGTTACATAAAAAAAGGTATTTAAAATTTTCTAAAGAAAAAAGTCTAGCCTCGGCCTAACCCCGGTCACCGACTAGGTGAAAACCTTATCCTAAAATTTTTAAGGATAGAAACCTAGCCCCGGCCTAACCTCGGTCACCAACTAGATGAAAACTTTATCCTAAAATTTCTAAGTACAGAAACCTAACCTTGGCCTGATCTCAGTCACTGACTAGTTGGAAACCTAACCATAAAATCTCAATGACAAGCTCCTAACCTAGGCTTAACTTTGGTCACAAACAGGGTGAAATTTTGGTTGGAAATCTCCAAAGACGGTCCAAACCCCCAACCGCTCCCATCCTCGAGCTAACCCCTAGCAACCAATTTAAAATCCCATCCTCAGGCTAATCCATTTCAAAATCACAAAAGCCCTAGGAAAACTTGTGCTCGACAAAGCAGCGTAAGACTTGAATCATTTTCAAAAGTGAGAAATATTTGTCAAGGTTGTTTAAAGAATGTTGAAATTGATAAATGGAAAATTAAAAAAAAAAATCTGAAAAATTTCCCAATAAATAAATTCCTCCACATAATATCCAAAAAAAAAAAAAAAAAAACTTAAACTTAAACTTAAAGCAATCAAATTAAACTTAAGTGTTTCGGCACCAAACGTTGGTGATTTGAAAAGAGAAACATTAAAAATAAAAATTAGCAACAATTGAAGGTAAACAAAAATAATACAATTAAAAGACTTGAGTCTCAAGCGGCAAGATCTTGGATATTCTCGGAAGGTTGGGAAGGGGCATCTGTGGCCGTCCGAGGGTTGGGATTTGGTAAGGTGGAGTGTGGGTTCTGATCCTGCCCAGTAGTGGGGTTACTCGCAATATCTAGCTCAATCACCTCAGCATGGGAATCAATCTCCTCTACTAACTCCCTCATGCTTTAGCTATCTTCCACTTCGGGCTGGGCAAAGTCCTGGACAGGAGGGGGCAGGGGCTCGGGGTAAGGTATTTTCTCAAGGTCCCTGAAATAAAAGTCTTCAAGAACGCCCAGGGCATTAACGGCTACCATCCACCCTTCCCCGAACCCATACCACCGAGATTCAAGCATGATCAGCTCATTGGAATTCTCAGCATCAGCAAACCCCATGTCATAGAATTTGTCTTCGCTCTCTACCACCGCTTCCATCAAGTCGACTACATCTTTATCCCTAGTTGAAACCACACTCTCGGCCTCAACAAGCCTAATCTCAACCTCCCCCAGTTTGCCATCCAAGTCTACTGCCCTTTGTTCGGCCATTGTACAGGCCTTTTCAGCTTCTACAACCTTCCTCTTGGTAACCTCTAGTGTGGCGCCCTTATCCCGTAAGTCAGCCACGGATACCTCCTTGAGAAACCTCTCCTTCTCGGCCTCTTCCACCGTACTTTTCAGCCTCTCCTCCAGCACATGAGCCAACTGAGCAGCCTGTTGAGACAGTTGAAAATTTTCTTTCAGACACCAAGTTAAAAACTGAAGTAGAGATGATAAACAGATAAATGACAAAAGGAAAAAATTTAGAACTTACCACGATGGTATGCCACTTAAGCCTAAGGGATACCACTTCATCGCTGCCATCCGTGAAGTATTGCACATCATCAGGAAACAAGAGGGCTTGCCCCAAACTGCTGGTGATCCGACCACCTTGCTCGCTGGCTCAGTTCTGGACACTAGAGGTCATCGAGAGAGGTTGGTCACCCAGCATAAACACACTCTGCCAGCCCACTGCAGGGGGTGCTGAAGAAGAAGTTATGTTAGAGCCAACTATCTTGATAGGTCTCGGGTTTGAGGGAGGCTCTCGGATGACCAATGGTGTAGTGGTCGGGGTTGGAAGGGTGCCAGAAGGTGCATCATTGGGGTGTTCGGTTGACTCAAATGTGTATAAGGGCCTCTTGCGCCTGCGAGGAGCTGGGGGAGGGGGAGCCTGTTGTTGAGAGGTTAACTATCCCCTGGGTAGAAACAAGTCCGCTGTCATTTTCCTTCTAACCACCATCTTGGATGCTAATTCCTCAGGTTCTATCCCTTCTGACGAGGAGTCAACAAACTCTGCTACCACTAGTCCCTCGGTTTAACTCACCTTGACTAGCTCTTCAATAGGGATATGCTCGGCTCAACCGTGGAACACCCTATCTGCTAAACCGTCTCTGACTGGCAGCAATGATCCCTCCCTTATTTGGTGGGTACCAGGTCGCCGAGCTTTCTTGAGTGTTAATCCTCTAGGTAAAAAGCCACGGAGCCGTATGTCGAGGTATGACAGCAATGGGCTACCTACGGTCAACGCTTGTCCAGGATCTTGGTAGCTTGTGTATAATGGAGTGAGCTGAGGATAAGGTAGGACGCCCTCAATTGACCGTCATAATGCATGAATATCTCGGATCACAGCACAAAATTCAAATCTCTAGCATGTGCAGTGTTGAGATTTGGCTTGTAACGCTTTGTATCTACAAAAAAAAAAGGGAAATAAAGGAGTTAAGCAGAGTAACTAAAGCAACAATAATAGTAAATAAAATATAAAAATAAAAGAAAATCAATGCCAAATAATAATATCTCCCATGCATGATCAAAGAATTAAAGAAATAAAAGAAAAGAAAAATACTGACCAATCTCCTGTGGTGAGGTCAGGCAAGTTAGCTCTTCGATAAGCTAGTTACCGCTCACTTTGATGTACTCTCTTGTCGAGTTCTGGTTGGAATCGGGGAGGCACATTATAACTGAACCATCGTATCACGGACTTTAAGATAATAACCCCTGAACTAAAATTACCACATAGACTGTACATAAAATTGATGTCATGGTGGTCGAGGTGAAGACCGTATAGGTGGTTGAGCCTACTCATACAACTCACCACTCTGTAGAAGTTTGGTGGAACTTGGTCGGGGCAAAGGCTATAAAACCTAAGTGTCCTAAGTAAAAGAAGGTCTACTGGAAATCTTACTCCACCCTTTAAAATAGCCATTAAAGGGAAAAACACAACATGGGGGGCCCTATCATTTTCTATGATGCCTTCATGGAAATATGCTACATCTACATCTAAGGGAATGTCAAATCTAGCCCTAAAAATGGCTAAGGTAGCCTCAATCCTAAGAAGATGTGAGAAACCCATTTTCTATGACAGAAAAGATGAAGGGGAACTTAAAAGACAAGGTAAAGAATAAGGAACTTACAGTAGGAACGCTAAAGAAGATGTGCTCGGGAAGAGGTATGAGCTCGAGAACTATGAACATTGAGAAAGGAAAGAAATAAGAAATGATCTATAAGGGGAAAGTCTCAATATATAGAGGAGTAAATCAAGGAAACATTAAATGAGGTTTAAGCAGGAAAAAACATTAATTCCAATTTTTATAATCGTTACACGTGCAGCCTCGATACGTGAACCATCGGGTAATAATGACCATTTGATTAGACAACTTGTCACTTTGCGTGTCTCAAGTATAGGTTGTCTTATCTATAAATTAGTGACTGGCAATTAAGATACCCGAGAAGGGATTAGTGAGGTAATGAAAGTCCTTAATTCCATCCCTGAGATAGAGGAAGGAATCAAGGGGGGCCTATTGCACAGTCATCGGCCCATTATTGGCAGACCTATGGGCTAAAGGTTTGAAATCAATTACATAGTAGGCCCAATCCATAGTGCTCAAGAGATTAACCCAAGATTGGTTAATTCCTGGGGTCTGATCTTGTCCGGAGTCCAATCTAGGGAGTACCTCGGTAATGCCTTGGGGAGTATCGCAGTCGAGCAACATTCGGTGTCTATTGTAAGTCCCAAGCCTAAAATCCTTGTTTCCAAAATAGGGCCCATGTCTGTCAGGAATAATCCTGAGAGGCCCCACTTGCACAAAAAATATTGAAACTAATCATTCCTAATCCACTAAGGAAGGATATAAGTAGGGAAAGAAGGGGAAGAAAGAGGGGTTAAACACTAGAGAGTACCAAACTAGAACACTACAGACCAAGAAAGAGAAGGAGAGAGACCGAGAACAAACAGCCCTAAAGTAAGAATAGGTAACCAAGTCACGAATATTGATTTCATTTCAAAGGAACTTCCCATTGTAGGATACTCATACCCACAATAACAAATAAGTTGTGAGCCCAATATAGGAGTTACCCCATTAACCAAAATTTGGTCCGCACAGGAGCTTAAGGCAAAAACTAATTATCTTGTTTTAGATGCAAAATTACTACTAATAAATATGAACCACGTAGAATTTATTTATTTATTTTAAAAAGTCTATAGACGCAAAACGTTTTACAAATTTTTCACAACATTTTGACAAAACTTTTCACAACACAAAGTAAAAAAATGATGTTAGCAGTGGACTTAGATGGAAACTAATAAAAGTTTGTTAACTCAACTATTGTGAAAAATGTTGTAAATATTTTTGTGTATTTTTTTTTTTTTTTAGAAGTGCTACATTCAAAACATTTTTCATAGCAAATCCTAGGTGTTAAATTATTTCTTGTTTTATATTTGAACCCACCACTAATTTTTTTTTTTTACATCAATAACAGCTTGTAACAACCTACTACTTAGAATTTGTTATAAAAGTGTTATGAAAAATGTTGTGGACATAGCATTTTTCTCTCTTTTTGTTTATTTTTCATTTGACAAAAAGATATTGCTTTATTTATTGGTTAATATTTTGGCTTAACTTGAGCATTAGTATTGGTGTAGGCATTTTGTTAAAATGCTAAATTACCTTTAAAATATAGCAAAAGTGGGCTACATCAATGGAGCAATCCTTTTTTTTTTTTTTTTTTTTTTGCTGAGCTACCATGCACAGGAAAGATGGTAAAAAAATATTATTTTATTGTGTTGGTGGTGGTGGTTGTTGTTTATTGTAGTAGATATATTATTTTATTGTTTTCTATATTATTTTGTTTTGTTATTTACATTATTATGATGAATGCTAAAATAAAACAATTTATGTTGGGTGTTTTGTAAAGTGGGATGATAAAATAGATAAAGTAGATTTTTGTGGTGCCAAATTTCTAAATTTTTTGCACCACCGTTGCTTATGCTCTTAATACTATTAAAATGAAAGAAATAACCATATCGGTTAAAATTTGAGAGTTTTTTTTAAAAAAATAAAATTAAATAAAAAAACTTGAGGCTTCAGGCAACTACATTAATTGTATATATTATAGAGCCAGTACTAGGTCTTACAAAACTATAAAATCATGCAATAGCATTATTCTTAAAGGTTGATTTATGTCTCTCGACGTGTAACTTGGTACGTGTAACTTTTTTAGCTGAACAACCCCTCGTATTAGACTATAGCAACTATTTTCAAAACGGATGCACATCCAATCACGGAGAACTAAGAACAAATTTTTACTTTGCTTTTCCTTAAACCAAAAAACGAGAGCTGAAATTTAGTGGGAGAAGGAAATGAACGGAGGAGCAGAGAGGTAGAAAGAGTTGCGACAGGAGAAGAAAAGAACTGAAGAGAAGGGATGTGGGCTCTCCAATGGGTCTGACCTCTAATGGTCACCGTGACGGGCCTAACTTCTAATGGTTACTGTGCAAATTTAATGCCCAATGGATGAAGAAAATAAAAGGGGGAAAAAAAATAGAGTAATGCACTATTTTAACAAAATGTTGATATGGTCAACCTCTTATTGGTTTTCATCTAGACCCATTATTATTATCACTTTTTCATTTATTAATAATTACTCACTACACTAGCAATTTGTAAAAAATTTTGTAAAATAATTTGTTTCTCTAACATTATTCTACACAGTTAATGCCCAATGGACTGAAGAAATTAAAAGGAAAAAATATAGCACAAAACAAAACTAACGGGTTTGGGTTTAACACGCAGGTGTGACAGAAAGCTCATATCCAATACTAGGTTTATCGACTTAATATTATAAAAATATCATATGGTTCACTTCTGCCCTTCCTTTAGTGTGGCAAGAACCTGCCTATAACTCGGCTTCAGAGTGGTCGAGTTACTTATATAACTCGATTACTCTGTGACCGAGTTTCGAAGCAGGGGCATAATGCCAAATATTTTGCCCAGTCAGGGCAAAAGGCTAGAATCTCTAGGGTTTGGGTTTAACACAAAGGTGTGACAGAAAGCTCATATCCAATACTAGGTTTATCAACTTAATATTATAAAAATATCATATGGTTCACTTCTAACCAATGTGGGACACGAAGGAAAAAGCCGAAGTGTATGAAACACCACCCATACCAACAATAACATTAAGTGTGTGATACAACTAATCTTGTTGTGAAACCAATTATTTGATCACAATTTTAAGATTTTTTCAAGAGTAAGCAGCGTGGGCTATGGAGTTGCGGCAGTGACCTATTCTTGGAGCTGGCTGTGGTTCCTGCAAAGATTTACTAGTGATTATTTGAGGTCGGAATAATTCCCATCTCTGTATGATCAAGATCTTTTATTGCAAAAGACAACACTACAATTAACTACACTGACACCTAGATGGAAGGAATTCTCAAACAACTACAAAGTACCCTGTTTTGGATGAGTTCCTTTCACATTTACTATGACAAGAGCTAGCTCTAAATCTAATGTCATCTATGATGGAATAGAAGACCTTCTTCCGATGAAACACCATTACAAAATCCGAGCATTTTGTCGGATCCAAATGCGGTAGATTGAAGCAACCTAGGCAATTTTGCATTTCTTTAAAACGACTGCCTTTGAAATCTTGAATACCCCAGTGAATCAACTCATCCCATCTCCATAAAAGACCTGAAAATTCCAGTTTGTCCTGTTAAAGACAGTGCTCAAAGAACACCATACATATTCCAAACAAGGCTATATCCACACATATATTTACTATCAGAAGAATTGGTGCAACCATTGAAACTAACTTCTTGTTGCACAAAGCTTGTCCAATTCATCAACCACCACTTCTATCTCTCCTCTCCTTTCTTTCTTAAACTGTCACACGTTTCTCTTGCTCTCCTCCTTATGCTCTCTCCAATAATCCCCATCTCTACCTCTCTAATCACAGTTGCAACCTCTACTCTTTCAAGCTTCCCATCTGTGTCTCTCTTAACCTCCGTACCCACACCCACTTCCTCCACCACTCTAGCATTCAATGGCTGATCAAGTTGCATGGGAATGGCAATGATTGGCACACCAAACTTTATGCTTTCTATCACAGAACTCCATCCACAATAACTCACAAACGCCCCAATGCTTGAATGCCTCAGAATCTTTGCTTGAGGTGCCCAATCCTCAACAACAATTCCTCTCTCTCCTACCCTTTCCAAAAACCCCTCTGGTAGCGCCTCTTCAAGCTTAATTTTCTCTCCCACTGGGAACCTAACAACCCATATGAAATCCACCTTGCTAAGCTCAAGCCCATGAGCTATCTCTTCCATTTCTTCCTTGCTCAGAAAATACTCACTACCAAATGAAACAAACACAGTTGAAGACCCTTTTTTCTTGTCCGGCCAGTCAATGGTTTTGGCTTTCTCATCTTCATGTACAGGGTCTTCAACAAGTGCACCAACTGGAACAACCTTCTTTTCAATTAGAGAAGAAAGGAGATCAATATATTTCCCCTCAAGTTCTCTAAAAGTCTTGATCAAAACGATGTTAGAAGATCGTGCAAAGCTTTGAAGAATGCGTTCTTTGTCATTAATGTAAGGGTGGACAGTGGAAGAACCTTCAAGCGAATTGATTAACCTTACTTTCATATAATCATGAAGATGAAGTTCTGGAAAAGGAAAATCCTCACCTGGGTTTTTCACGGCATGAAGCGCAAAACAAGTCATGGCAGCTCCAGTAGTTATAAAGTTAATAGCTGGGATATTAAGGGTGTATGCAATTGATGGTGCCCAAGGCTGAAGAAAATCATAGATAACCAAATCTGGCTTTAAGGTCTTGAGCATGTTGGAGAAGCTAGGACTGGCCATGTCAAAGGCCAATTTGAGGGTGCTATTGAGGTGGGGTGGGAAGCCTTTGGTCGTGTGATAGTGAGGAGGAAGCTCAGGCAATGATGGAAGATTGAGTTCCACAAGTTGTATTGAATGAGAGTACTTTTCAGAAAATTATGGCTTGATGGAATCGAGGTTGATAGGTGTGGAACAAAAATATATGTGAAAGTTTCTCTCAGTGAGCTTCTTAGATAGCTCTAAGAAGGGTGATATGTGACCATGAGCCAACCATGGTAGCATTAGAATGCTTAGCCTCCTTTGTGTAGCATCCATATTTACTCTCTCTCTCTCTCTCTCTCTCTCTCTCTCTCTCGCCTTATATTTGTTCCTTGGTGCTAATTGGTTTGCGTTATGCCGAATGTTTTTATTAGATTGAACATGAGTTGGCGTGGCACTGGATTGAGAGATTTGAGAAGGAAAAAAAACGTGTAAGAGAATGAGGTTACAGCGAGAATTCATAGGGCGTGGCAGCAGGAGAACAGGGTTGGTGTAAGAATCAATAGACTCAATACATACGTGTGCTTTTTGAACTACATTGGATAATGAATCAATGATAACAACTGAGACTTTGAAGCCAAAAAAAATGATAAAAACTGAGACTCGGTTAGCTACTGTAACGAGTGATGCCAACCGCACAAAATGCTGATAATTTCATTTGGCTAATTTTTAGTACATATATTGTTGCATGCACAAATTATTTTGCACTAAAATTGCTATTCAAAACATGATTTCAGTTCAAAATTAAATTGTATATACTTTGTATGTAATAGGCCATTTCATTTTTGTCATAAAAGCATGTTTGTCTTTATCAAAGATTGGTTTAAACTCTTTAATGAGTAAGGGTTCTCAACTTTGATATATATACACCACCGCGCACCCTTTGTGTGGTGGTCACTCCATAAGTATAAGTGTTTGTGGGGTGTGAGGGAGCAAGGGTCGGGGTTCAAGTCTCCAGGAAGAACCTTTACACACATATACACTTATATTAGACTAGAGTAGAAATTCTATCTTGTATAAAAAAATATATAAAAAAAAAAAAACTTTGATATATATATATATATATATATACATATATTAGATTCTGTTGTTGAAGATAATGCATGTACGATTATTTCAAGAACTAAAGTCTTACTATCTTACTTCAGATTTTTTTTTTTTTTTTAAATCCTATTCTTCTATTCATTTTATTTTACATGTTATCACTAAAAGGCTCTAACAAAATCTAAAAGGAAGTTATTTTGCACTTTTTGTTTTTTGACATGGAAAATTTATGTGTGTGACACTCACCATAAGTTTTCCTAAGGATTAAAATCTTAATTTCTAATATGTAGGTTATTACGTTGATTCATGCTTAATTGTTACGGATAATAATTAATGTAATCATATACCTTTTCATGATAAAGCCCACATTGTTTCTCAAAAAAAAAAAAAAAAATGATAAAGCCCATATGAATGTGGGGATGGCCATTTGCACATATCTTGACCAACCAAACCATTGCTCCTACCATAGCCCCCAAATCAGCATGGGCTTGGACATTGTGAGAGAACGAGACATCTCAGTTCTAAGTTATTTTGCTTTCTTGTGGTTAATCATGTAGTTGAATCACTCTTTTGTTTTATTCCTCAATGGCAACTTGATGTTCATGTAGTGCGAGCGTTCAAGGGATCTTGTTTGTGTCATTATTTTGTTACAGTAGGCTGACAAGAGGATACTTTGTATCTTTGTTTGTCCAATCTAACCTCAATTCATTCATTACTAATTATTGTTACAAACGTTAAGTTACACTCTATCGTATACACTTCAACTGAAATCGTGTTTTGAAATAATCAAAATAAGATTTCACATTTTAACTGAAATCGTGTTTTGCTATGAGTCCGGTATAAAAATTATGTAACTATTATCACTCTTCATTCATTTAGGTTTTTATGGCTTTTTTTAACACAAGACCAACTTGTACGCATAGCTGACCTTGTTTATGAGCTATTGTTGAGCCAATTTATAAGAATCTCTTAGCTGTGGGCTGCAACTGAGCCCAAGCCACTTTAGTAAGTATATGGATCTCTCGACCATAGGCCTACGCTAACCCAAGCACATATGTCAATAGGAATCTGTCTAGCTCAAAGCCCAACATGTCCACTTGGTTTAAGCACAGCCCAATTATTACTCCAGAATTCTATCCCAAATTTTTTTTTTAATACAAAATAAAAATTATATTCTAACTTAATCTAAGTATATATGTATGTAAAACTTCTTCTGGAAATTTGAACCCCAACTCTTGCCTCTCATACCCTACATCCCAAATTTCTCTTCAACTTCTTTTTGGTATGAATAAAACTTTTTTTAAAGCTTAAAATGTCGGTTTATTTTCATTTCTTATTTATATATGACTTTTTAAAATCTAATTTTATATAAGTACAAATATCCTTGCACATAACTTTCTTTTTTTTTTAAATCATCAGTCACACTCTAACACAACTTAGGTAGAGTTCAATATTGCCTGAAATTGTCTCATTCCCACCCAAATTAATAATTGAAGATCTTAGTAAGCATAGAAGAAAAAAAAAAAAAAAAGAACTAGACTGCCGTCCCCGTAGATTTTCAAAACCATGTCAAAGAACAAACCAACCTTAATTCTTTTAATAATTGGATAACATGTACAACAAATAAACTGACTTTTTTTTCCTTTATTCTACTTAGGCCTTAGGGTCGGCAATTCTTTTAATTCATTTAAGAGCAAGTCAACTAATAGTAATAGCAAGTCGTTGGTTTAAAAAAGAAATACAATTTTTTTTTTTTGAAAATAGAAATACAATAATTTTAATACTAACTTTTATCTTTGAACACTAAACAGTAACAAACTAGTACAATAAATAATAATTGGTCAATCAAAGTTTATAGATAAGCGTAAAAGTAGCTTCTTCTGTTTTTCCACCAAAAAGAAAAAGATAGTGTAAAAGTAGCAAATTTTTTTTTTAAAGTCTGTTAATGTGAGTTATTATGAAATAATTATTGTATGGCCTTTTATTGAATAACAACAGATCTTATTAATCTTTTCTTAACAAAAAAGAAAAAGAAAAGATATTTTTTGCTGAATAAAAACGAATTGGTCTTGTTATCCTTATGGTAGTTACTAATAAACTATTTTAGAAAAGTTTTGATATTATTTTTTTTAGAAGAATATAAAAAGTCGTCAAATAAATTAATTTTTTTTTATTTTTTATAAAAAGTTTATAAATATATATAATATTTTTTTATACAATATAGAAATTCTACTTTAATCTAATTTAAATATATAAAATATTTTTTTATACAATATAGAAATTCTATTCTAATATAAGAGTTTGATTGGTAGGAGGATTTTTGTATTTATTTTCAAAACAGTATAAAAACAATTTTTAAAAAATTGAACTTGAAACTAGTTTTCAAATAATAATTTTTATATTTTACGTATTTGACTCCCACTTTTAAGAACAATTTTCAAAATATTAAAAAGAAAAATAATTGTTTGGGAGACTATTTCTATTTTTGAGATTTAAAAAAAATAACGTGTAGAATTTATAGATTACTTTTTTTGAGGATAATAATAAGGGAATAGAGCTCATCATTTTTTTTTTTTTTAATGATAAGTTTCAAATTTGAAATGTGAAAATTCTTTTTGTGATAAAGATAAACCTCTTAATTTAAGAGATAAAAGAGTTTAAACAAATATATGGAATCTACTGTTTTCAATTTATTTATAACTTTGTCATTAAAAACAGTTTTGTATCTAAAAACACCCCTTAGCCATTTTTAAAATCTTTTTTTAAATAAAAAAAATAGGATATAATTTTTTGAAAATTATATTTAGAAAATATTAGCCAAACAATAAATTTAAGTGTGAAACTTATCATTTTATAAATTGTAAAACAAAAAACTATATTTAAATACTTTTACCAAATAATACCTAAAAATTTCACCTGAACTCTAATCATTACTCTTTATACTCTATAAACACTCGTACTTGTGAAGCCTTCTTCCGTCAACTTTTCAAAAGGGAAAAGAGATTTTTTTTATTAAATTTATTTGGCAGTAACCCTACAAAATAGTAGTTCTGTTTCAATTTTCTAGAAACACTTTTTCTGGTTTTCGGGTCTACTTTTAACTCATTGGAAAAGTTAAAGAGTATAGTTTGACCAACAACGAAAAAAAAATCGAAATCCCAGATAACTTTTTTAAAGGTCAAAAAAAAAAAGCTTTTTTTTTTTCTTATGAATAATGGGAAAAAAAAAAAGTTAAAAATGAAAAACAAAAAACAAAAACAAAGAGAGACAGAGAAATCAAAGCAGAGAGAGCGTATTGGACAGGAAGTGTGGGTTTTGTTTGGCCCAATATTTATTTTGTTTTGTGGATGGTGGAGTGAAAAGGTAAAGAAGCTTCCTGCCCAGATTTTCTCTCTCTCTTTTTCTCAGTGTGAAAGTAAAAGTCCTCGGTTCTGTTTCATGGAGTTTTCCTTTTGAGGTAGGACCAAAACTACTACTGCTAACTTCAAAAATTCTCTATAGCTTTTTTTATTTTATTTTATGTGAACCACACATTTTGGGTTCTGTTTTGTTCTATTCTCTTCTGCTTTATGCTCTTTCTTCAGAGTCATTTTCTGTCTTTCTTTGTTGCAGAGAGTGAATTTTGAAGTTGGGGTTTTGGTGGGTTTGAGCTTGTTTTTTTCTGGTTGATAATGCTTAATCCAGGCCAGGAAGAGCAAGATCAGAGGTAATCATCATCTGGGTCTCTTTCATTTTTTTTATTTGATGCTTTTAGTTACGGATTTACATGATTGAAGTGTTTTTGGATTCTGGGCTTTGTGTTTTGTGTGTGTTTTTTGTTGTGGTTGGAAGTGTTTGCTTGTACTAGGTTTCTGTTGGTTTATGTTTGGCTTCTGAGAAAGCTAAGGAGAAGTTAAGAAATTGAAAGTTTGGACTTGAGGATCAATCGGGATTGTGTAATTTTGTGGTTTTAATAGTTTCTAAAATCATATAGTCTTCCTTTGGAGTGTCTGGATTTTGGTTTTTGCTAACAGCTGGATTGAATTGCTAAGGAAATGTTGGAAAATGAAAGAACTAAACTTTGAATTATAGATATTTTATTGTTTAGGATGTGGATCAACTGAGTCCATGCTACTGCTTGGGTTGATTGAGGTGAAAGTCTAGTTTTTCAAGCTCCAACTAGAAGATTTGAAATTCATTCCCCTTTTCTGACTATTGGTTAGAGTGATGGAGAATGTATCCATTTAAATATAAACAATTTGGGAATTCAGCTTCTTTTTAGAGGTAATTTTTTTGCAATTTGTTAATTAGGAATTTCTCCAACTGTTTTGCTAGAGCATCGGGGGTTTGTTCAAGCTGGTAAATTAAGCTGTTCTTTCCACTTTTCATTTACTTTGGTTCTTTGTTTGTTTCTTCTAGATTTATGATTGAATCCCTATCAATGTTCGGCTTGTTTTAAAAGTAGTAGTCACAAATTTGCTTGTTTATTTTTATGTTGATAATTAGAGAAGATCCAAAGGTGAAGCTTTAGACGGATTTATCAAATGGTGTCTTCTCAGTTAGCTAGATTCATGACGGAAAGAATATCCTTACATGTTAGATATATGAGAGATCCTAGTGTTTCTCATTGAAACAAATTGTATTTAGTGTTTGGATTCATTGGAGGTTGGTAGTTTATTTATTTATTTTGGGTAAGTAAAAAGAATTCGTTGAGAAGGATTGTAAACCACCTGCTAGATTGCTTAATAAAGTGAAGCTTGGTTTGATTCTTATTTATGAAAGATCAGTGAGAAAAGAAGTTGTTTGTGCCAAGAGTCTTGTAGCTCAATTGGCATCTCCTAGTGTTTCCAACGTAGACATCCATGGTTTTAATCCCCCAAGCTCCAACTATTGAATTGTCAAAAGAAAAACAGTTATATGTGGTTTTATTCAATTATTTAAGTAACATATGGTTTCAATGCTTGATATGTACACATGGATGCATAGGCACACAAGGCATCCATGTTTTAGGTTGAACGCAAAGTGTCATGTGTAAATTATGTTGGTATTTTGTATTATGTAAAATGGTTTTGGGATTTTTTATTTTATTTTATTTTATATAATTAACTGGGGGGCTTCTTGTTTGTCAGAACAAATTCTGGCATGGAGGACTCATCTACAATGACTGTTGAATTCCTTCGGGCAAGATTGCTGTCAGAAAGATCTGTCTCAAGAAGTGCAAGGCAGAGAGTTGACGAACTGGCAAAAAGGGTATGTTTTAATGTATTTTCTGCACTCTGTGGAGTCAACTTTTTTTGACCTTCTGAGTGAAGAACTGCTATCTCTCTCTCTCAATCTGTTTGTCATCCTGAAATGTTGGTTATGTTTATAAATTAGGTGGCAGAATTGGAGGAACAGCTAAAGATTGTGTCTCTTCAACGAAAGAGAGCTGAGAAGGCAACAGTAGACGTTCTTGCCATTTTGGAAGGCCAAGGGTTAAGTGATGTTTCTGAGGAATATGATTTGAGCTCAGACGAAGAAACTTCCCATGAATCCAAAGTGGTTCACAAGTCTACAAAAGAAGAGGAGCACTGCTCTTTCAATTCAAAAGTCAGACAAAATAAATCAGGTGATCTTTCAGGTTCTGACCTTGATTCTTCTCCAGTACGTGGAAGAAGCTTGTCTTGGAAAGGCCGCAATGATTCTCCACGTTCTTTTCAGAAGTACAAGGACTCTTCTATGAGAAGAAGGAGCAGTTTGGCTTCCACAGATTCTTCTTCCCCAAAACATCACTTAGGTAAATCATGCCGCCAGATAAGACGCAGAGAGGCAGGGTCAGTTCATTTTCCCTTTTCTCTTGTTTTTTCCAATTAAAAAAAAGAATATGTATTTTCTTTATCCCTCATTTGATCAACATAAGAAAGTTATTATTCAGTTTGTAAGAGTTAATGTGGTTTTGCCATCTTTTGTATAAAACAGTATATGCTTTATTACCTTGTAGTTCTTGTGCAACCCTGACACCATCTAAAACATTTTGTTAGTTTTAACATCATCATGCTTATAAAGTTTCTATTTGAAATCTGTTCAAAGTAATACATAACCAGGAAATCCATAGAGCAAAAAGAAGATTATAACTATACTACTCTTTGTTTAATTGACTAATTTCGTTCATCTGGTGGTCAGATTCTGTTCCAACTCTCTTATAGTTCTTGTCATGTATTGAATGTACACCATGTATTTTCTCATTCCTATTTAGTTCTCAACACTTCACTACCTGTGTACTACAGAAATTTATGTTTGTTTTTCTTGTGTTCCCAGATCTGTTGTTGAGGAGTTTAAAACGAAGCCTGTGAAGGTTGGTTCTGAAGAAAATAGAGTGGCCACCTCTTCAGAAGGTTTTCCAATTTGCTCAAATGGTGGGCTGAAAGAAGGTTCTAAAATCCAAGAGAAAGTTGTACAAGACGGTCCACTTCCAGGTTGCTTAGAAAATCATAGGAACGTAGGAGATAATGACCTTGATTGCAATGGATATGGAAGAGACAGAGATATGGAAAAAGCACTAGAAGATCAAGCACAACTCATTGGCCAATATGAAGAAATGGAAAAAGCTCAAAGAGAATGGGAAGAGAAGTTCAGAGAAAATAACAGTAGTACACCGGTATGCTTCATTAGAGCCCTTTTAGCCATTTGAACGCTTTTGCTTCAGCTTTATTTTAATCTTATTAATAGATTGCACATGTATCCAGTTGATATGAACCCATGACCTAACCCTCCAAACCATTCTTTTGGAAGGAGGAAGTGCTATTTGAACTAGAACTCATTGGATGGTTCTGCTTCTGCCTCAACTTTTTAGTGTCACTTGTATGCTATACAAAGTTTTGTTTAGTTTTTTACTATTTTTTTTAATAAGTAACTAATTCAATAAAGAAATGCAAAAAGGATTACAAACATAGAATACAAAGGAAAAGCCAATAGGAAAAAAATCCAAGACTATTATATAAAATTCGTATGAGCTGGTAAATTAACAAAACTCAGGGAAGAGAAAGAACGGGAAGTCAACGTCCACTCATAAAGTACTTTAAGAATAAAAACTTTTGTTGCACTATAGGTAGGCCCTTTCCCTTTAAAAGTGTGCATGTTCCTCTCTCCAAATTCTAATTCTCCACATTAAACATAGCTAAATCTCCCCATTATTATGCTTACCAATTTCCTTTTTCCATCCTGCCAAAAGGTCATCTACTGAACTCGACATCACCCAAGAATAGATATAAAACTAGTGTCCATAACTCCTGTGCCATTTTTGCAGTGTAAAATAATTGTTTTGCGGACTCTCTATTCAACTTTCACATACAACACCTATCCAGAATTATTTTGCCATGCATCCTCAAATTATCCTCTCAGAATTTTCCCCAACTCAGTAGTCCACATGAGAAAGCATCATGTGGCAGAGTTCTTACTCCCTTCCCCCCACCCCCCAGATTTCAACCCCTTGTAGCTCTTAACCTGAAATCCACTTGTTCTGCAAATCATTTTATCTGCTCCCGCCTTTCTAATTTTAACAGAATGAGTGATCCAGGAAGTGCTCTGTAGATTTCATGGAGTAATACTAAATTGCTCCTAGGAATATAGGGTTCCAATATAGGCTTCCATTTAATCACTTATATAATCTTCCACTTGTCCATCCCTCTCCCTGGCAATCATGAAGAGTTCAAGATACCTGCCCAAGAAAGGTGAATCTCCTTTCCAGCAAGCATGCCAGAAATGAGTCCTGGTACCATCATCTACCTCAAACCTTGCAAATCTTACAAAGTTTCCAAACACCTCTAATGTGTTTCTATAGACACTCTGTAAGAATCCCCTACTACGTCTGAACATCATCTGCCCTAGGAAGGGACATTTCTTTTTTCATCTTTCACCTTCCCCCATCATGCCTCTCTCTTCTCAACTTATGCACACAACCATTGCCAAGTAAAATCTTGAAAAACCAACAGCTTTCTAATCCCTAATCCTCCAGCTTGAACAGAAGCCCAAATAGTTTGCTACCTATCAAAAAAAAAAAAAAAAAGCACAAACAGTATGCCAATTAAGTAGGAAATTTATGATCATCCCCTATACCACCTCAGAGGAAATCCATTTGAAGTTTTTCCATCCTATTTGCCACTTGCTACTGGAATGGGAGCAATGAAAAAGACTCAAGTGGGGAGAATAGAAATCATACTTTTAATCAAAATGAGCTATCCTCCTTCGATTTTAGTTTGTTACTGTTGGTTGATTTTATCATTATGTGTCATCTTCCCTTTATGCACAAGAATGATGTAAGAATTTGAACTGTGTTGGCTTTAAAAGCTTTTGTAATGTTCTTCTATTTGTGCAATGTGATTGTCATTGAGATACTTAGTTCTAGTTGATTTTTAGTTTCTTATTGGTTTCCTTGTGGTAAATAGTAATTGTATATTGTAAGTTAATGCATATAATGCTGATGCCTAATGACGTTATGTATATTTTTGGTCATAGGAAAAAAGAAATGTTGATTTAAATTTATCCTTATGTAAAATGACCCATCTCCCTTGTGAATAGCAAAATCTTAAAGAAAAAAGTATTGAGAATATGAGATCAATGTTTTTGCGATTTCTTTGCTAATGAGAATATGAGATTGTGGGTGGGTGGGTGGGTGGTGTGGGGGTGTGTGAGTGTGGGTATGTATGTATGCACTAGTGCACTCCTATGTCTGTTAGTGTAGCTGTCACATGGGAACTTTATTTTTTTTGGTTAAAATCATAGTTACTTGTGTATATGATAGAGATTGGATTCAAAATTTACTTCCTCTACATCCTCCCCCCAACTAAAAAAAAAAAAGGAAGGTTTAGAGCATATGGGACTGGTTTTGTTATATGTTATACACTTGTTCCAGAGTATGGATGACATTGCCCAAAAACATGTTTGGTAATATATTGCTGTGTTTATTTTGAAACAATTTGTCCTGTAGTTCTATTGATGATTTTTTTGATATCATGAGTGTCCTTTTGTAATTCTTTAAGGGTTCTCGCATTTGAGTGATTCTTATTCCAAATATATTCTCTTAATTTAAAAAGTGGTACTAGGAAACACGAGCTTTTGGGAATAAAACAAGTATGCATTGAACCTTTGCGAATGAACTTTAGCTCAAATGTTCTCTCTTCTTCTTGTAAGACTAAGGTGGCGGGCGAGGTTGTGGGTTTAGGGTCCCCTGGGTGCGTTTGTTATCTACCAATAAAAAAAGTATGGGTTGAACCTCTGCCCAATCACTACCACTGCTACCACACCTCCTCCATTATCTCAGCCACCACTCATTTCTACAGTCCTCTTGACTACTTCCGCTGCTGCAACTATTATCACCAACCCCTGTTGCTACAACAGCCTCTACCATCTATAGTTCATGCACTTAATAAGTACCTCCTGACCAATGTAATTGTCCTCTTCCAACTCAAACCTTTTGGCACCTACCATTATCCATAATCATGGACTAATTTGCGTGAGATACATCATTTGGGGCCATCAGCCTTTGATCCCCACAAGTTGACTGGCCTTAATAAATGGGGCAATTTCCTTCCCTTTTTTGTTATTTTATTTTATTTTTATATTTTATTGTTTTTGTTTTTCAAAATAACTAAGTTTTGGCCCCAAGCAAAAGGGGAGGGGGATATTTGAATTAGTAACGTTCACTTCATGAGGTGTGATCCCCAATCAATTCAATTGTGCTATGCCTGGTGTTGTTAAAGGCGTGCTTTAAGCGCGCTTAAGCTCAAAGCTCGAAGCCTCAAGGCTCCAGCACTTTTTGCCTCAAAAGCTAAGCTCATTCAAAGAAGCACACTTTAGGCACACTTTTTTGCGCTTTTTCAAAAAGCTCAAAGCGCGCTTTTTCAAAAAGCTCAAAGCGCGCTTTTTTGAAGCTTTTTTATATTTTTCAAAAAGAAAAAAACCAAAACTGAATTAAAGCTATAGGATCTTGACATTATTAATATAAACCATTGATTTTGTATATTTTAGTGTAAATTACTTTTCAAAAAAAATATTTTGGGTATTACTTGTCCTAAAACCCAACCCACAACCTCCCAGATCTTCTCTATTTTTATTTTTTCTCCTTGAAATAGTAACCCACCTAGCTCCTTGGTACCAATTACCATGTTGCAATGTCCTCATATTCTTAACTCATTCATGAAAAAAAAAAACGTATGATATAATATATGTGGTAATTGTCTAGTTACTTTAGTGGTTGATTTGAACATAGCAAACTAATTCTTCCAAAGTTATAGTCATTAAGTGATTAAATTATTAACTAATTTTACTTATTAGTCATAGGGCATTATAGATATAGGAGATTTAAGAAAGGATATTAAAAGGAAGTACTAATATCTAGCTTATCCAAAAGAATAAAATGACTTGACTTGAAATTTTTGTGTTAAAATTGCAAAAGTAGGGCATATCTAAATGTTTTATGAATTATATAAAAAGTTTTTTTTCAATTTATATGATAATTTGATCATTTGATTGTTGCATTTCTCATTAATAATAATTTTTAAATTTTTTAAATTATTTTTAAAAAATGTGCGCTTCACTTCAATTAGGCGCGCGGTTGCACTTTGCGCTTTGCGCCTAGGCTCCAAGAGCCCTTTGCGCTTAAGTGCGCCCCTCGCTTTTACCAACACTGGCTATGCCCCTTGAGGTTCAAGGCAATTTGCTTTTGCATAATTTGGACTGGATGTGCGTGGGGTGTTAGTCTTCTTTATTAGGCGTTAGCCTTCTGAAGTGTTTCATATTACCCCTGGCTCAAGATGAGGGATGAGCAAGGTAAAAGAAAGTATCATTCTCCTAGTTGTATTAGTTATTTAGTTATGTATATATATATTGGATTTGTAGTTGAAATAGTTTCTTTGTTACTTTTTCCATCTTATTTCATTCTTCTTCCGCTAAATCTTAAGTTCTGACTCTGGATCATAAATTGTTTAGGATTCCTGCGATCCTGGAAACCACTCAGATGTCACTGAGGATAGAGATGACATCAAGGCACAAGCTCCCCACCTGGCTGAGACAGTCGCCTCCTATGCTGAAGAGGAAAAGTCAGAGGCGAGAGATGTATGCTTCCCTAAAGAATTGTCCAAAGCTCAGCCCAACGGTGTTCTGCAACCTTCAAGTGTCAATATGGGAGGTATACAGCATGAGAATAACATGAATAGCTTCGCTTCTGAATCTTCCACTCAAGAATTTGCATTCCCTATGGCGAAGGAGAAGCAAAATGAAGCGAGACAAGAAACCTACAATTATAAATATTCACCTAACTTGCATAATGAGCCACACTCACATGGTTCCCCTGGAAACCAGTCAGTGCATTCAACTTCATCTGTTGCTGGGAGTAGTTTCCAAAAGGGCAATACTTCAGGGAGCCGAAATGACCACTATGCATTGGTGCCACATCAACCATCTGATCGTTTGAGTAGTGTGCTGGATTCACTTAAACAAGCAAGGGTATCACTGCAAAATAAATTTAATCGGGTGCCTTTAATTGAAGGAAGATCTGTTGCTAAACCTTCTGTCCCTGCCATGAACCCTGGGGACAGGATGGAGATTCCCATTGGGTGTGCAGGGCTTTTTAGGCTGCCAACCGATTATTCAGTGGAAGCTAATATGCAAGGCAACTTCCTTGATTCAGGCTTGAGTACCACAAACTATTATCGCAACAAAGGAGTTGCGATAACTGCAGGTGATCGATTTGTCACCAGTCCTTACTTGGAGACTAGATCTGATATTTCTACATCTGATCCATATTTCACCAGTCGGACATTGTCAAGATATTCTTCTGAGAGGCCACGATTTGATCCCTTCATGGATACAGTCCTATCGTCTTCCACTAGATACACAAATTCAACCCAGCCCTCCTATCCCACCTATCCTGGAACAATGCCAAGGATGCCCCCTAGTGAAGGATTTTCGCGAACTTTTTCTAGTCGGACAGTTGGGGTACCTCCTGCTGATAACATGTTTTACGATGGTCATGGTAGATCCAATATGTATATGTAGTAGCTTACCATAAATAATCAATTAGGTTGTTAAAATTACAGGTTCACCACAAAGATTACAGCATACATGTTTTGTAGTGTAATATTGTTGTTGTAATGATGTGCCATAAAAGTCCATATCTGTACCTCTCTTTGGATCAGAATGGAAGTGAGACAGTTTTCAACTTTGTATAGAGGTAGGGACCATATTCTCGTTTGTGTATCTTGTATCTAAATTTCTGCTCAGAAACATTCTGTATTTATGTTAAGTCATCATTTTTCCTCCCCTCTATGTTTGGGTGATAAAACAAATTCCGATATGTCAAATGTTGGGTATTCAATAAATTTTAATTCATTAGATGATCTTCAATGATGCACATTATCCTTTTGCCAATTTGTTTTTGAAGGATTATCCTTTAAGTCAACTGCTTGCTTGAAGTTCTTAATGAGTTTTTATATGCCATTGCTTTACAGTTTCTTTCATGCTTTGAAAAGCTTGCATTATTTATTCACCATAGTAGGATTTAATTTTTGGGTTAAAGTGATAGTCTAAAAGTAATAGCATTTTTTGTCGTGTTCTATGTGGGTTGAATTTTTACCTCCCTTTCCCCTGCTATTCACCTATTTTAAAAATAAATAAATAAAATTTAATCTTAAGATTTTTCTTAATGTATTTATTTTAAGGTGAGTCCAAGAATTTTCATAAAGTATTTATTTTAAGGTGAGTTCAAGATTTGCTCGTGTGTATAAATGCCTCTTCTCGCATTTCTCTTTCTCTATTTTTCTCTCATATTGATTTTAAAATGCATGTATTTGTTGCAACGGTAACAAACTACGTGAATTTTTTTATTTTTTTTTTTTAATAAAAAAAATAAAATAAAACACTTATTAGAAATTCAGATTTGTATGCTATGCAAAAATGGATATTTCTTCTTTCCTTAAATCCCCTAAGGCCCTAATTCCTGTAAATTATGGCGAAAGAAATCAATCTCATACAAGTTTGTTTGTGTTTTTTTCTTTTTTAATGGAAGTTCAACTTGGTCATGTCTATGTACAGTTTGGTGGAATTTATCTTCTCCGATCCTAGATGACTAGAGTCTAGAACTAAGACCCAGTACATGCCCAAGGTAACCAATCTAGCAAGCCTGAATTTATGAACGTTTCAAACGGAACTGTAGCAATTAGTTTGTATGTAAATAATACATGGAGTCACTCAATTCCATTTAAATTCAAATCAAGAATTCAAGATCACTTGTTCAACAATAAGAATCATATCCAAACACCATTCCGATTTTTAATTGCTATTTAAGTTTGTTTTCTCAAACAAAAAGTTATTAGAACCCATAATGGTTTAGGTTTTATATTTCTATAATATTTTTGTATATTTAAAGAGTATCATGGATTTAAAAGCAAACCGAAGCGGACAAAAAAGAATGAAAATGAACTGAATTGGGTGCTGTGGCCCTGTGGGGTGTAAAACCTGGGATCTCACCCTCGCTTAAGAACCAAGACTAGCATTGTAACTCTATCAAAAGAGAAAACGAAAAAAAAAGACTAGCATTGTAACCAACAGACCACTTGAACTCCTTGTGTTTAACTATTATCTATTATTATATTAATTTTATACTTGCATGATTTATAATTTCTCAACTTATTGTATCAACTCTATCTCAATTTATTAAATATTTACTAAATTTGTTTTCTTTGCTAAATTTACTTGTGATTTAAGAATAATTCATTTGCTTGGGAGCTTACTAAAATAATAAAAAAAAATTATAAATTTAATCAAAATTATTTCTACTTGAAGGATAATTATACAAGTTTCTTTTCATGTTTATTTACGTTGTATTATTTTCTATTAACCTTATAATATCATGAAAATTTATTTGAAAGTTTGTTTCATTTTATATATTATTTTTAGGCAATTTTGCTAATATTTATAAATTTTTATACATTAATTTATATTTTAATTAATTACTAAATTAATTATGACATAATCATTGTTCGACCCCGGTCAAACCTTAAAAATCTTAAACCTCTTCATTTTTTAGTTCTTTGAATAGTCGAGGTTTGAAAACCATGATAATGCTACGAATGTTATAATCCATCAATATATATATATATATATATATATATATATATAATCCCATTTATGTTCTCAAAATGTCAAGCTAAGAGATGAATAAGTTCAAGATGCATCAGTTTAGGACTAAACGATAGTAGTGTGAAGTTGAGATTGAACAAAGCTACAATTTTAGTTCTGTTTTAACTCATTGTTGCAACACTCACATGATGATTAAGTACAACTATCGAGTTTCTATTTGTTAGTGTGTGTTTGGCTCCAGATTGAAAAGCCAGTTTATTTTACAATTCAGCTTATTTTTGCTATTATTCATGGGTCTTACTACACTTTTTGGTTTATTCATGAGTCCTATTGTACTATTTTAGCTAACTTTTACTTTTATTTACAGTACTTTTAGCAAAAAAATTTCAGTTTCAACAAAATAAGTGGATTCCAAACAAACCCTTAGTCTTTGCGACTGATTTAGGTGGATAAAGCTATTAGCAAGTTAGTTTATTTTTTGTTTTGGGTCAGTTATTGGGTTAGTCTCTATTTTAGGTTTATATAATAGAGCTTTGTACAGATTTGCTTATAAAATATTAAAATTATATATTTTGATAAATACTATGCAAATAAGCTATCAGAAATAAGCAAAAGTCAAACACACTCTAACATTCATATCCAAAGAGAGAAAAACACTCGCATACTTTTAGATATTACATTATCTATATATACTGTAAAATCGAAGCCTCTTAACATTTTTTTTTATTACTTTTTTGACTTTCTAGGAGCTTGCCACGTAAGATTTGAAACTCTCACAATTTTCTACATCAATAATATATATTTGTATATATATATATATATATTTAAATCTCTCTATATACCAAAAAAACAAAACCCGATGAAATATTAAAAAAAACTTAAAAAAAAAAAAAAAACATTCTCCCTCAAACACTCTCAGCCCGAGTCCCCAAAAAAACCATAAACCCCGATATCAAAATCTCTCTTTCAAATGCACGCCCATCTTCTATCTCCTCCTTCTTCATGCAATCCTATCTCCTACATTTAAAAAAACAAAAAAAAAAATTGTTTGTAAAACACCTAACCTAGCCAATTATTTTTTTGTATTCCAACTCCAAATTTGATTAGGAATCTGGATTTGTTTAGGATTACAAATTATGAATAGTGTTGTTTTTGGGTTATTTGCTTAGGATTACAACCCCTATGTTATGAATATTGTTTTAATTTTTGTTTGTAGGATGGCTAACCTAACCTATCCTGTTTTGTATTCCAACTCCAAATTTAATTAGGAATCTAGATTTGCTTAGGATTACAACCCAATATTATGGATACTGTTTATATATATATATATATATATATATTATGAATATTTTTTTTGTTTTGTTTTGTTTATTTGTTGTATTATTATAACTCAAGCGTAGATTGAATTACAACAGAGAATTTGTATTGCTACTAATGGCTAGAGTGAATTACAGATTTTGTAATTAAAATGGCTGATATTTTGGTAATTGATAATTCTCAATGCTAAGCTGTATAGTAAATTCTTTATAGGTTTTTATTGATTTCTTTAAGTTATATTTTTGTTTATATAGAACTGTTATCACTTAGACAAGTAACTGGTGTGAAAATTTTAAATTGACTATGACAAGTCCATGAATTACAATTTAATCAATTATTCTGGAAAAAAAAAAAATCAAAGTCCATTTGTTTTCTTGGCTTCTTGATATGTACAATTAATTGCTGACTTCTGATTATAGACAACTGATTTATAGATAATGAGTGCTTTACCGGATTAGCTGTTCTTTTTAGGTGTGTGTTTCCAACTCCTTTCAATTTCTTTTTCGTCTTTTCCCTTCAGTTCTACAATATCTTCTAATATACTTTGCAGACTGTAGAATGGTAGTGCACACTTAGCTGGAAAAAAAGAAAAAACATTTTGAGACCAACATTTGACTTAATATCTTCTAATATATAATTACTCATACAATTGACTTGATAATTATATGGCTAATGTAGCTTTAAGTCAAAAAAACAAATTAGAATCTAGTAAATATAATTTCAGTTGCTTTTGAGACCAACATTTTAACTTCTTTTTTTTTAATGAAAACTAAATTTTGGGTAGTTTCTGGCTCAATGTCTTTTAAATATGTAAAGAAATAATTAAAAAAATAATAAAGAAATAATATTTAAATGAGATAAATAAATAATAAAAAGTCTATTGGAAAGTGTATTTGAAAAAGTATGTACATAAAAGGTTAATACAATTGGAGATGCTCTAAATGTCATGACCTTTGAGTACTTCTCTTTGTATCAGCCTATTTTGTGTAAATAATTGTGTATTGATTGTGAAGATTGATCAGTATTGAGAAGGAAAATGAGTTATGAAGCCTAATTCATACTGAAGCCCATTTTATGAAGTAAAATAATCTGCTAGACTAGTGTTAAGTTGAAAAGTGAATGGACCCGGGCCTACAATTTAATAAATTATTCTGGGAAAAAAAATTGAAGTCCATATGCTTTTTTTTGGGTTAAAAAGTCCATATGTTTTCTTGGCTTCTTGATATGTATAATTAATCACTGACTTTTGGTTATAGACAACTGATCTATATATATAATAATAGGTAAAGTAAAGAGAAAATCTAATTAAATTTTTAATTGGAATTCAATTAGTGTCTAATTTTATGTCACGTGTCTCATCTAATCTAAATTTTAGAATTTTGTGCCAAGTGAATTAATTTAGGTGAAAATTGAATTTTAATTAGAGTTTAAAAATTGAATTTCAATTAGAGTTTAATTTTGCACCACGTGTCTTATCTAATCTAAATTTTTAAATTTTTGTGCCAAATTAGTTAATTTAATGTAGAAAACGATGAGTCCAATATAATAAACCATAAAAAACATAATCATATATATAATATATAATTGTGATTGTTTTTAAATGTACCCGTGCATATGCATGGGATTACAAACTAGTTTATAGATAATGAGTGCTTTACCGGATTGACTATTCTTTCTAGGTGTGTGTTTCCAACTCCTTTCAATTTCTTTTTGATCTTTTTCCTTCCGTTTTACTATTTATATATCTATATAAATAATAATAACAATAATAATAATAATAATAATAATAATAATAATAATAAAAAATGAAACTGAGAAAAACTCAAAATATAATTCTAAATTAGAGTTTCAATTTTGCGCTATATGTCTTAAATTATTTATTCTTAAAGAATTTTATTTCTTAATTTTAAAATCAAATATGGGACCACATCATAAATGTTCATCCAAGTGAGTTATTAAGTAAAAAAACCAAAAATTCTATAATAAATGAATCATAAAAAAAAAAGTGCTTCACAATAATTAAAAAAAAATGGACAATTTACATTTTATACCTAATAATATCCTTACAAAATTTTTCAAAGAATTAACAAAATATAAAAATGACTATCAATAGTATTTAAATTATATATATAGGAATTATATTATACATCTTATTGTATATTTTTATGTGTATCTATACATATGCATGAGGTTACAAGATAGTCTTCTAATATACTTTGCAAATTCTAGAATGGTAGTGCCCACTTAGCCGGAAAAAAGAAATAAAGAAAAAAGAAAACATTTTAAGACCAACATCTGACTTAATATCTTCTAATATATAATTGCTCATACAATTGACTAGATAATTATATGACTAATGTAGCTTTAAGTCAAAAAAACAAATTAGAATCTAGTAAATATAATTTCAATTGCTTTTGAGACCAACATTTTAGCTTTTTTTTTTTTTTTTCTTAATGAAAACTAACATTTGGGTAGTTTTTGGTTCAATGTCTTTTAAAGTGTAAAGAAAGAATAAATAAATAATGAAGAAATAATATTTAAATGAGATAAATAAATGATAGAAAGTCTGTTAAAAAACGTATTTGAAAAAGTAGGTAAGTAAAAAGTAAATGCAATCGTTCACCCTCCAGACAGTACGAAAATTTAGAGAAGCTACTATATTAGAGATGCTTTAAATGTCATGGCCTTTGAGCACTTCTCTCTGTATCAGCCTATTTTGTGTAAATAATGGTGTATTGATTGTGAAGATTGATCCGTATGGAGAAGGAAAATGGGCTATGAAGCCTAATTCATACTGAAGCCCATTTTATGAAGTAAAATAATCTGCTGGACCAGTGTTAAGTTGATAAGTGAATGGACTCGGGCCTACTTGATCAAAGTGGATTGTTTGGGCTTCTTTGATAGCCCAATGAAGACCTCCTAAGAGGAAAAAAAATCCTATCCATTTTACTTGAAATGAGTTGAATCTAATTTACTATTTAAAATTTATTTTTTGAATTTAATATTGTATAAAATACTATTTCAATTAAAATTTTGAATAAAATGGCAATAGAAATATCTTTAAATTTTTAGTATTAATTTAAAACTTTTTGTTTGATAATTATCACATGGAAACAAGCTTCCATTAATACAGCAGTTGCGTATTCATATTATCCTTAACAAAACTATAAATATTTTTAAGGAAAGTTATGAAAACTTTTAGAATTGATATTTAATAACTTATTTGAATAGTAATTCATTTTTTACCATTCATGTTTTATTGGCAAGGCAATCAAAGTTACAAATTAGTTAATAAATAGATTTTTTTTTGGTTGAGAAACAAACACACACACTCAATGAAGAGGGAACATAGTTCTAACATAAAAATACACCATAAATTTCACTCAAAAGTCATGATAACTTTTAAAGGAGGCTGTAACAAGTTATACTATACACAATGCATTCTTTTAAGTAATGTGAAACAATTACCATTTTTTTTAGAAACAAACAAACACACACCCACACGCAAGGAAGAGGGAAATGCGTTTTGACTAAAAAACACACTACAAACTCTATTCAAAAGTTATGTTAGATTTTAAGGGAGGGTGGAATAAGTGTTGAGTTAATATGTGTAGTTCACTATATCGATAGATTATCAAGTTACATGAAATATATGCAATAATTTCATTAATTTTCAAAATTTTAAGAAACTTTAGTCTTGCTTAATTGATGAAAAAGATTTTTAAAGGTACTTGAACACAATGTTTGTAACTATTGCATTATAATTAAGTGATTCTATATTTGTAAATTGATAAGTCATATGTTACACATGTAATAACATAATATGGATTTATAATCCCAAACGAAAATGGCTTTGCTACTAGTTATTCTAGTACAACTTAAAATAGAGGGAAATGTAAAAAGAAAAAGTAGTATTAAAATTTAATATATCAATACAAAATATGATATATTGAGACACAAAAATAAAGTAAAATAAATTCTCTTTTTGGGCTCGATGACAATATTATTGAGAAGAAAACTACACAAACAAGTATACCAACCCTTTTAATTTTTTAAAACACAAGAACAGAGATTTTTTAATGAATTATTTTCATTACTTTCCAAAAGAAATTTTAAATGGTTCTTCTATCAATTGGTATTTTGAAAGCACAAAGAAAAATGGGGTGAAAAAAAGAACACTGATTTTAAATGGTTCTTTTATTCACCAAAAAATATTTGAAAATCAATATTTTTTTACAAAGAAAAATCAGTATTTGTATTTTGAAAATCAGCATTTCATTTTGGGTTTATATCAAAGAAAGTCACACGTGCAACGGCTAGTAATTATAAATTTATAATTTATAAAACGGCTAGTCTTTTCAATTTCTCTCTCTCACTTTCCTTTCTTCACTTTTCTCACTGAAAAAATTCTCTCACTTTTTTCTCACCCTTTCCCAGACAACCCAACCCATCTTCAAAAGCAGAAAATTTTCCCTCATGAAAAGAAAGTGATTTTCCTTACCACAAAAACAGGCAGATTCAATTCAAGAAACGAATCCCATTGTCTCCTTTCGTCTCAAGAAGTCCCTCCGTTACCCTCTGTTTCTTTTTTGTGTGTAGTGTGTGTATGCATGTTTCTTTTTCTGCTTCTTGCTTTATTTTTGGGGTTTTCTTGGTGAATGATGAAATGGGTTTGTCGTGGTTTTCTTGTTTCACAAATGGGTTTTTTAATTTTGAAATGCTTTAATTTCTTAATTTTAATTTCCAAGAAAACATTTTTCTTGAAAATTCAAGAAAAGGGTTTGAAGATTCTCTCTGGTGAGGAGGTTTTCCGTGCCGTCGCTGGCACGGAAGTCGAGGCCGATGATGCCTATGTCAGAGAGGAAGACTAATTGGTTTTTTTTTTTTTTTTTTTTTTTTCTTTTTTGTGCTTTCATATGGTTTAGACTAATGGGTTTTTTTGTGTTTTCATCTGGTTTAGACTAATGGTTTTTTTTTTTTTTTTTGGATTCTGATTTGTTTGAATTGAATTGCAAGTTCCTGTTGATTTGGTTCTTGTTTGTAATGAAAAACTTCTTTTTGGATTTTCTTTGGTCTCTTGCTTTTTGGAATTTCCTGGTTCTTGAATGTTATTGATTTTCATTAACTAGACTTTTAAATTTTGCATAATTTTGAATGCCGTTCTTGGTTTTTTATTCTAATTGGTGTGGAATATCCTTTCAAATGTATACGGACTTGAATTAATTTTTATGTTCCTGTTGTTTTAAAAGATTTTTCATTTATTTTCTATGTTTCTCCTCTGAAATTTGTGTCACATTATAATTATATCCCCAGGGCCAAATCAGCCAAATACCATTATTTTACAAAATATTATGCAAAAAAACACTGTTTCCGAACTAAATGGCAATCTACCACTTTTTTTCATACTCGACTTTACTGATCACGAGTTTCCCCTTTTCTATTCCACCGTGGCGTTGCTGACATGGCACTCGGGCAATAAAAAAATAATACTTGGTACTCGAGTGGTACTCGAGTCTCGGGAGCTCGAGTACTGTAGAAGCAATACCCGAGTCTGAGAGACTCGGGTATCAATCTGTATTGCCGCGAGATTTTTGAAATTTTGTCCCGTTGGTACTCGAGTCTCGGGAGCTCGAGTACTGTTAACACAGTACTCGAGTTTCCCAGACTCGAGTATTATGCATGCTATTTCCTGTTTTCTTCCAAATTAGCTATAGCCTTCTATTACATAACTTCTATTTACACTCACTGCTATACAGTTCCAATTGGACATTCAAACCCAACTAAAAAGTATTAAAACCTTATCAATTTTGATATTGAGATAGGTTTCATCATCAACAATATATTTAGTCACATATACAATGTTGAGAAAGTATAATAAGTTAATATGGGCGTCCACACTGAGAGGAACTTCAAGGAAGATTGTATTGTTTGCTTCTACAAATGACATTTTGCATCAAAAAAATGATACTAAAATCTATTACATGGATGCAGTCTTCAGGGTGCACCCCCAATCACTTGTGCAGCAAGGGAACATTTTCTCCCTGGCTCTGTTACTTAAGACATTATCTTGCCCTTAAAGGAGGAAATAAGTGCCTTCCAGGGTAGCATCTACCCCATCCCAACACCTTCAGATTTTTGTCGGCCATGTCCACGTCCACCTGCCCCACAAAGAAAATCCATTCGTCATCCTACAAAGATTGCTAATCCTCCCTCAACGTGTCATTAAATATATGTGCAGGTGCACAATGCATAGAAAAGAGACGTAGTTAGTGGTGAACAATGGATCTACTCAATATGAAAACTCATTTCAGGAGAATTTAGAATAATCCTATAAACTGTCTTAAACTTTTTTTTTTTTTTTTTGGTACCCCGAGTGTAAAGCCTCAAGCTTATTTTAAAAGGAATTCTCTAACTCTCAACTCTCAAGGTTGTTTACTTTTTATAAAGCTAAAATCCAACTCCCTCTTCTAAACTATATATTTCCTAGCTTCAATTTTTAGGTGAGACTAATGACAGCTTATAAAGCTAAAATCAACTCCCTCTTATAAACTACATTTTTCCTAGCTTCGGTTCAACACAACTCTTTTTTTTTTTTTTAAAGGGGGCTAAATAAAGAATTTTATTTAAGAAGACAAAGAACAAAACAACAAATAAAATAAAACAAAAAACTCACTTAGTGAGGTAGGGAGAGAAGCCAATTGCAACAAAATGACAACTTTTTATGGGCTGCAAACTTGGCCTAAGAATAGGCACTTTAGTTTGCCCTCTTGAGCCTTGACCTAATAGAAGAAACGACTATCAAAATTCTAACTAAAGAACTTGGCATCAGAGCAGAGATTTTGTATGATCCAAGGCACGTAATCATATTCACCCTTTAGAGCATTACAAAAAGAAAAAAAAAACTTTTGCATAACCCTCTATGATTATAACTTTTTGTATGCATTCTATAGGGAAAGTAGGTTATAGTATAAATGCATAATTGAATGGCATATAGCATGCATTTTAGTCTAATGGCTAATATCATGCATTTTGTTTCAAGTTGCATTTAGAAGGATGCCATAGTTCAAACTTAGCGTACCTAGTCCGTGAGACCACCACTCGTCGGTACCTCATTCCGCTTAGGGCATGTTCTTCTGTTATGCCCCTCTTGGTCACACAACCCGCATTGCACCTTCCGCCCCCCCTCCTTCCATGGTGTGGTTCTCGACCGTCCCCCGCTCTCGTCCATCTCATTCCTAATTCGTGTTGAGACGGGGCGACCTTTCTCTCGGATCAATCGGGGGTTAGGGAGGACCTTTCGAGTTTCATTAGGATCCGGCCATGATAATCTATCTTTCAACGTAGGGAAAACGGGAGCATAGCTCCGAAACAATGTGTCCACACTATAGCATGGGTCAATGTATTGCTCTGCATCATGTCGATACCTAATACAAACTGCAATGACATGTGAACACGGTATCTTGTACAGTTTCCATTTCTGACATGTGCAAGTTCTTTGCAGCAGATTAACTCCATGCGTGTGATCCCCATGTCCAGTAGTCCCTGGATTATGCGGTGTATCTATTTGATATGCTTGTTGTTGCGCGCTCAATCTCGTCACCCTGTGATGCTCCGCCTTCGTCTTATTTCTCATGAAGATATCCAAGGCATACTGACACCATTTTTTTCCTGAATTGAACTGCTCTATACTCTTGTTGCGACGATCATCGAAGTAAGAATTCAATTTGAACCATGTATATTTCACCATTGCCGTAATGGGCAGGCTACGAGCACCCTTTAGAACACCATTGTAACATTATGTCATCAAGTGCAAGTATTAGCTCACCAGCTTCAGAACCACCAGTAAAACTGATACACCTCTCAACAGCTGCCTCAAGAAGTACAATAACTTGGGGAATAGATACCTCCATTCTGCGAACTGTCTCACTGAGTCATTGTCCATGTGCTTTTCACATATTCATAATGATTTCTGGAATCACAATTCTTTTGGTTTCCCATTTGTATCTAAAGTTGAAACTATAATGTCAACCTAAGCATACTTCCGTGTCTAAGCATAAGAAAACCCCAATTGAAAACCCAAGTGGAACAAAAACTTTTACATATTTAGGCCAACAACAAGAAGTTGAAACAACACATTTCGTTTGGTTTATAATTTCACCTCTGTTTATATGATTCATAGGGAGAATACACAGCCTTCATGGTATCCATCAGAATTCGGAGATCAGATTATGAAAACAAGTGCTGAATATTCCTTGCAAATATCCCCGTCATATTGTGTAATTCAATAAGAGCCTCTAGATGCTTAGTCTGAATCTTAATACCCTTAGGCATATCTTCAGATAGAATATCCATAATACCTGAAGTTATAAAAAGGAATGTAAGAATAAGACATTAAAGAACTGATCCCAAAGTAAAAAAATAAGAGAAAGAACTCATTCTATTTATACAACAAATCTGACCACAACTTGGAACCAAACCTAAAATCTCAAGCCAATATACATTCAAAAATTGACTAGGCAATAATAATAAACAAATAAAGATTTTTAAAAAAAATATTTTTTTAAAAGAAAAAGGAATTGCAAGTCAAAAATGGGATTGGCAAATCTTCCTTGCAAGATTGATCATGCCAGTCAATCATGGTATGATCATCAGTTCTAGAAACACAAATTCAGGTTAACCAGCCATGTGAAAAAGATGTAACAGCTTCAAGGAATGTTAGCCCCATCATACTCACAGCACAAGGGCATGAATAAATGGACCAATTGATTATCCCAGCTCAAAAGGCAGGGGAGAGGAGCTATTGCTGTTGACAGATGGACCAGTTACCAGAAGAAAAAAGAATGGAATTCTTTGCTGTACTAAGTAAAAATCATAGTGGATTGTCACCTTACTTTGGAGCAGATCAACAAGAAATGCCAGATAAAATAGGCTGCATCTTATGGAATCCAACTTCTTTCTTAGGTTTAGCATACAAATTTAGACCATGTGATCAAAAAAACTTGTATCCAGCTTCAACATTAAAATATGAAATTTCAGGAGTAGGATTTGTGGGAAATTATTTCCTACATACTAACAGTTGATGGTGGTACCCAACCATTTCTTGACAATCAAATGCAGGAAAACAGTATCACCATCAGATAATGTAGAACACTCTATCACCATCAGATAATGTATCACAGTTAAGAGGCCGAACACTCTATCACCATCAGATAATGTAGAACATTTAATACCAAAAGAATAATTGTCATTTTTACAATGAACTCTGAAAGATATAAAGTGAGATAATGCAATGCACTGATAACTGAGGGTAGAAAAAATCTAAGAGAGTACATACAGGTATGCAAATCATTTAACTATAAAAACACTGCATTGGTGGATTCCATAGGAGATTGTTACCGGCATTGGTGGATTCTATAGCAAATCATTTAACTAAGAGAGTACAAGGTGCCACATCTATAGGAGATTGTTACCGGCATTGGTGGATTCTCTTCAACACTGCTGTTTAATGGGACAAGAAGTTTGATTTCATCATCTATAGGATCATCCCCTTTTTCTTCTCCTCACTGGTTCCTTCACTGGTCTCACCTTGCCTGAAAATAATAGAAGCAAATACAGGTATGCAAATCATTTAACTATAAAAACATGTATATGTAATTTGTATTAAATCAAAGTATAATACCATGTCCAGTCCCACAATCAGGAGATTAACCACATCACACACACACAACCATCATTTTCAAACCATTTCATTTAATACCCACAAATAACCCTAACCCCAAATAACCCTAACCCCCCAATGCTCAAACAAATATTGAGATAAGGAGACACACCTTGTGATTCCAAACTCAAGATGCAAAAAATGAGACCGAGACTGAGGCGAGACCGAGACCGAAACCGACACCGAGACTGAGGCGGAGACCGAGACAGAGAATGAGAGCGAGAGCGAGACTGCGAATGGAAGCCAGAGCAAGACCGAGAGGGAGATTGAGAGCGTGTGGGAGAGTTTAGAGTGAGATGATAACGAGATTGAGAGAGCGAGACGGAGATTGAGAAAGTGAGAGTGATGCGAGTGAGTTTGAGAAAGTGTTTCAGTTGAAAGTGAAAGTGAGTTTGAGATAGAGATTTTAAGTGTGATTGTAAGGGGCAGAGTTTAGTGGTACTCGAGTCTGGGAAACTCGAGTACTGCGTTAACAGTACTCGAGCTCTCGAGACTCGAGTACCAACGGGACAAAATTTCAAAAATGTCGCGGCAATACAGATTGATACCCGAGTCTCTCAGACTCGGGTATTGCTTCTACAGTACTCGAGTCTCTCAGACTCGAGTACCAAGTATTATTTTTTTATTGCCCGAGTGCCATGTCAGCAGCGCCACGGTGGAATAGAAAAGGGGAAACTCGTGAACAGTAAAGTCGAGTATGAAAAAAAGTGGTAGATTGCCATTTAGTTCGGAAACAGTGTTTTTTTTGAAAAATATTTTGTAAAATAATGGTATTTGGCTGATTTGCCCTCCCCAACAGTGACTTCACTGTTGGGGACCTTGCCTTCTACCACTGATTTTTTTTTTTTTCGGACTTGACAGCATGGCATTTAACTTTGATTTGTTTGGTTGTGGGTGATGGTGGTTATGTGGGTAGCAATAGTGTTATTGGTGGAGATGATCTATGGGTTTAAATTGGTAGTGATGAAGATAGGTTCTAGATTTTGATGTTAACATGTGGCAGTGGTAGGTGAAGTAGATGGGTGGTGTTGGTCAAAACGCAAAGAGCTTTGCTTTGACGGTAGAAGTCCTCGTTCTGCACCCAGAGCGGTGCGGTTCGAGCGATAGCTCCCGCAAGGCTCATGTGGTACACGTGGTATTACCTATTGCCGTCACGTGACGCGGGGTCGATGAGCCCACACCGGAGACCCTCTTTTTTATTCAGCAAAAAAAAAAAAAAAAGAGCTTTGCTTTGAGAAAAAGAAAAAGGAAGTCATATCCAAACTCCAATCCTTTCATGCACCAGACATTGAAAAAGATATATTATGTCCCTTAATATGACATCTTATTTTTCACTCATTGATTTTAAAATGCATGTATTTGTTGCAACGGTAACAAACTACGTGAATTTTTTTTTATTATTAAAAAAAAATAAAATAAAACACTTATTAGAAATTCAGATTTGTATGCTATGCAAAAATGGATATTTCTTCTTTCCTTAAATCCCCTAAGGCCCTAATACCTATAAATTATGGCGAAAGAAATCAATCTCATACTGTACAAAGTTGTTTGTTTGTGTTTTTTTCTTTTTTAATGGAAGTTCAACTTGGTCATGTCTTGTACTTTGGTGGAATTTATCTGCTCCGATCCTAGATGACTAGAGTCTAGAACTAAGACCCAGTACATGCCCAAGGTAACCAATCTAGCAAGCCTGAATTCATGAACGTTTCAAACAGAACTACAATTAGTTTGTATGTAAATAATACATGGAGTCACTCAATTCCATTTAAGTTCAAATCAAGAATTCAAGATCGCTTGTTCAACAATAAGAATCATATCCAAACACCATTCGCCCGATTTTAAATTGCTATTTAAGTTTGTTTTCTCAAACAAAAAGTTATTAGAACCCATAATGGTTTAGGTTTTATATTTCTATAATATTTTTGTATATTTAAAGAGTATCATGGATTTAAAAGCAAACCGAAGTGGACAAAAAAGAATGAAAATGAACTGAATTGGGTGTTGTGGCCCCCCGTGGGGGTGTAAAACCTGGGATCTCACCCTCGCTTAAGAACCAAGACTAGCGTTGTAAATCTATCAAAAAAGAAAACGAAAAAAAAAGATTAGCATTGTAACCAACAGACCACTTGAACTCCATGTGTTTAACTATGATCTATTATTATATTAATTTTATACTTACATGATTTATAATTTATCAACTTATTGTATCACCTCTGTCTCAATTTATTAAATATTTACTAAATTTTTTTTCTTTGCTAAATTTACTTGTGATTTAAGAATAATTCATTTGCATGGGAACTTACTAAAATAATAAAAAAGTTTTTTTTTTTAATTTAATCAAAATTATTTCTACTTGAAGGATAATTATACAAGTTTCTTTTCATGTTTATTTATGTTGTATTATTTTCTATTAACCTTATAATATCATGAAAATTTATTTGAAAGTCTGTTTCATTTTATAGAGATATTTTTAGGCAATTTTGCTAATATTTACAAATTTAATATACATTAATTTATATTTTAATTAATTATTAAATTAATTATGACATAATCACAGTTCGACCCCGGTCAAACCTTAAAAATCTTAAACCTCTTCATTTTTTGGTTCTTTGAACAGTCTAGGTTTGAAAACCATGATAATGCTACAAATGTTGTAATCCATCAATATATATATAAATATATATATATACATATATATATATATATATATATATATATAATCCCATTTATGTTCTCAAAATGTCAAGCTAAGAGATGAATAAGTTCAAGATGCAACAGTTTAGGACTAAACGATAGTAGTGTGAAGTTGAGATTGAACAAAGCTACAATTTTAGTTCTGTTTTAACTCATTGTTGCAACACTCATATAATGATTAAGTCCAACTATCGAGTTTCTATTTGTTAGTGTGTGTTTGGCTCCAGATTGAAAAGCTAGTTTATTTTACTATTCAACTTATTTTTGCTACTATTCCTAGGCCTCACTACACTTTTTGGTTTATTCATGGGTCTTATTGTACTATTTTAGCTAACTTTTACTTTTATTTACAGTACTTTTAGCAAAAAAATTTCAGTTTCAGCAAAATAAATGGATTCCAAACAAACCTTAGTCTTTGCGGCTGATTTAGGAGGATAAAAGCTATTAGCAAGTTAGTTTATTTTCTGTTTTAGGTCAGTTATTGGGTTAGTCTCTACTTTAGGTTTATATAATAGAGCTTTGCACAGATTTGCTTATAAAATATTAAAATTATATATTTTGATAAATACTATGCAAATAAGCTTTTGCACAGATTTGCTTATAAAATATTAAAATTATATATTTTGATAAATACTATGCAAATAAGCTATCAAAAATAAGCAAAAGTCAAACACACTTTAACATTCATATCCAAAGAGAGAAAAACACTCGCATACTTTTAGATATTACATTATCTATATATACTGTAAAATCGAAGCCTCTTAATATTTTTTTTAATTACTTTTTTGACTTTCTAAGAGCTTGCCACGTAAGATTTGAAACTCTCACAATTTTCTACATCAATAATATATATATATATATATATTTTTTTTTTTTTAAAAATCTCTCTATATACCAAAAAAACAAAACCCGATGAAATATTAAAAAAAAAATTAAAAAAGAAAAAGAAAAACACTCTCCCTCAAACACTCTCAGCCCGAGTCCCCAAAAAAGCCATAAACCCCGATATCAAAATCTCTCTTTCAAATGAACGCCCATCTTCTATCTCCTCCTTCTTCTTCATGCAATCCTATCTCCTACATTTTTTTTTTTTTTTAATTTGTTTGTAAAACACCTAACCTAGCCAATTATTTTTTTGTATTCCAACTCCAAATTTGATTAGGAATCTAGATTTGTTTAGGATTACAAATTATGAATAGTGTTATTTTTGGGTAATTTGCTTAGGATTACAACCCCTATGTTATGAATATTGTTTTAATTTTTGTTTGTAGGATGGCTAACCTAACCTATCATGTTTTGTATTCCAACTCCAAATTTAATTAGGAATCTAGATTTGCTTAGGATTACAACCCAATATTATGGATACTGTTTATATATATTGTAGGGGTAAAAGGCCCAATACTAGACAATGGGCCACGGCCCCTCTGAGGAGGCCATGGGCCCGTCCGAGGAGGTCATTATCCCGAGGGCACCCCGTCCTGAGGAAAGTACCTGGCCTGACTCCTCTCTGCCGTATTAGCTACGCGAAGGAGAAAAGGACTTGTTCGAGGAGAACTTACTGCTCGGATCATCAAAGGAACGGCCGAGATGAATGTTCCAGCACCGGTCCTGATATTTCCGAGGAATCCCCTAACTTATATGGGCCAAAGGGGACAGGTGGCAACTAGGAGATATTTCACAAAGGGCTGCTGACACCGCATTTATGTGGACAGGACCTCTGAACAGTGCTACCTCGGTTTCTGCAACTCACAGAATACTAAAGAGGGTGGGTGATGGGACAAGCACTCAAGTATAGGCCTGGATGATCAACGAATGGAATGTCCAGATTATCTGAAAGGGACTATATAATAGGAGAAATCCACCATGAGAGTGGGGGGGGGGGGGGAGAACAATCTCAAGAACCCCTGTAACAATTCTGATTGAACACATTTACTAGAACAAAGCTCCTCGGACTGTGCCGAGGATACACTTTCGCTCGGTTCATCTCCGTTTGACCCATTAAAGCCTACCTCTTCGACCCACTCTCTTACAAATTCATTGCGAGGATACCTTTTACTCATTGGGCCAAAGTCAATCTCTCCTGTAGGCCCAATCTGCAATTTGTGTCCTTACATATATATTATGAATAGTATTTTTGTTTTGTTTTGTTTATTTGTTGTATTATTATAACTCAAGCGTAGATTGAATTACAACAGAGAATTTGTATTGCTACTAATGGCTAGAGTAAATTACAGATTTTGTAATTAAAATGGCTGATATTTTGGTAATTGATAATTCTCAATGCTAAGTTGTATAGTAAATTTTTTATAGGTTTTTATTGATTTCTTTATGTTATAATTTTGTTTATATAGAACTGTTATCACTTAGACAAGTTATTGGTGTGAAAATTTTAAATTGACTATGGCAAGTCCATGGATTACAATTTAATCAATTATTCTGGAAAAAAAAAAATCAAAGTCCATTTGTTTTCTTGGCTTCTTGATACGTACAATTAATTGCTGACTTCTAATTATAGACAACTGATTTATAGATAATGAGTGTTTTACCAGATTAGCTGTTCTTTTTAGGTGTGTGTTTCCAACTCCTTTCAATTTCTTTTACGTCTTTTCCTTCAGTTTTACAATATCTTCTAATATACTTTGCAAATTGTAGAATGGTAGTGCACACTTAGCTGGAAAAAAAGAAAAAACATTTTGAGACCAACATTTGACTTAATATCTTCTAATATATAACTACTCATACAATTGACTTGATAATTATATGGCTAATGTAGCTTTAAGTCAAAAAAACAAATTAGAATCTAGTAAATATAATTTCAGTTGCTTTTGAGACCAACATTTTAACTTTTTTTTTTTTTTATAATGAAAACTAAAATTTGGGTAGTTTCTGGCTCAATGTCTTTTAAATATGTAAAGAAATAATAAAAAAATAATATTTAAATAAGATAAATAAATGATAGAAAGTCTTTTGAAAAGCGTATTGAAAAAAGTATGTAGATAAAAGATAAATACAACTGGAGATACTCTAAATGTCATGACCTTTGAGTACTTCTCTTTGTATCAGCCTATTTTGTGTAAATAATTGTGTATTGATTGTGAAGATTGATCAGTATTGAGAAGGAAAATGAGTTATGAAGCCTAATTCATACTGAAGCCCATTTTATGAAGTAAAATAATCTGCTAGACTAGTGCTAAGTTGAAAAGTGAATGGACCCGGGCCTACAATTTAATCAATTATTCTGGGAAAAAAAATCGAAGTCCATATGCTTTATTTTTTTGGGTTAAAAAGTCCATATGTTTTATTGGCTTCTTGATATGTACAATTAATCGCTGACTTCTGATTATAAACAACTGATTTATAGATAATGGGTGCTTTACCGGATTGACTATTCTTTCTAGGTGTGTGTTTCCAACTCCTTTCAATTTCTTTTTGATCTTTTTCCTTCAGTTTTACTATTTATATATCTATATAAATAATAATAATAATAAGTGAAATTGAGAAAAACTCAAAATAGAATTCTAAATTAGAGTTTCAATTTTGTGCTGTATGTCTTAAATTATTTATTCTTAAAGAATTTTATTTCTTAATTTTATAATCAAATGTGGAACCACATCATAAATATTTATCCAAGTGAGTTATTAAGTACAAAAACCAAAAATTCTATAATAAATGAATCGTTTTACAATAATTAAAAAAAATGGACAATTTACATTTTATACCTAATAATATCCTTACAAAATTTTTTAAAGAGTTAACAAAATATAAAAATGACTATCAATAATATTTAAATTATATATATAGGAATTATATTACAAATCTTATTGTATATTTTTAAGTGTATCTATACATATGCATGAGGTTACAAGATAGTCTTCTAATATACTTTGCAAATTCTAGAATGGTAGTGCCCACTTAGTCGGAAAAAAAAGAATAAAGAAAAAAGAAAATATTTTAAGACCAACATTTGACTTAATATCTTCTAATATATAATTGCTCATACAATTGACTAGATAATTATATGACTAATGTAGCTTTAAGTAAAAAAAAAAAATTAGAATTTAGTAAATATAATTTCAATTGCTTTTGAGACCAACATTTTAGCTTTTTTTTTTTTTTTTTTCTTAATGAAAACTAACGTTTGGGTAGTTTTTGGTTCAATGTCTTTTTAAAGTGTAAAGAAAGAATAAATAAATAATGAAGAAATAATATTTAAATGAGATAAAAAAATGATAGAAAATCTATTGAAAAACATATTCGAAAAAGTAGGTAAGTAAAAAGTAAATGCAATCGTTCACCCTCTATACAGTACAAAAATTTAGAGAAGCTACTGTATTAGAGATGCTCTAAATGTCATGGCCTTTGAGCACTTCTCTCTATATCAGCCTATTTTGTGTAAATAATGGTGTATTGATTGTGAAGATTGATCCGTATGGAGAAGGAAAATGGGCTATGAAGCCTAATTCATACTGAAGCCCATTTTATGAAGTAAAATAATCTGCTGGACCAGCGTTAAGTTGATAAGTGAATGGACTCGGGCCTACTTGATCAAAGTGGATTGTTTGGGCTTCTTTGATAGCCCAATGAAGACCTCCTAAGAGGAAATAAAATCCTGTCCATTTTACTTGAAATGAGTTGAATCTAATTTACTATTTAAAATTTATTTTTTGAATTTAATATTGTATAAAATACTATTTCAATTAAAATTTTGAATAAAATGGCAATAGAAATATCTTTAAATTTTTAGTATTAATTTAAAACTTTTTGTTTGATAATTATCACATGGAAACAAGCTTCCACTAATACAGCAGTTGTGTATTTATATTATCCTTAACAAAACTATAAATCTTTTTAAGAAAAGTTATGAAAACTTTTAGAATTGATATTTAATAACTTATTTAAATAGTAATTCATTTTTTACCATTCATGTTTTATTGACAAGGCAATAAAAGTTACAAATTAGTTAATAAATAGATTTTTTTTTTTTGGGTTGAGAAACGAACACACACACTCAATGAAGAGGGAACATAGTTCTAACATAAAAGTACACCATAAATTTTACTCAAAAGTTATGATAACTTTTAAAGGAGGGTGTAACAAATTATACTACGCACAATGCATTCTTTTAAGTAATGTGAGACAATTACTATTTTTTTTAGAAACAAACAAACAAACAAACAAACAAACACACACCCACATGCAAGGAAGAGGGAAATGCGTTTTGACCCAAAAACACACTACAAACTTTATTCCAAAGTTATGTTAGCTTTTAAGGGAGGGTGGAATAAGTGTTGAGTTAATATGTGTAGTTCACTATATCGATAGATTATCAAGTTACATGAAATATATGCAATAATTTCATTAAGTTACAAAATTTTAAGAAACTTTAGTCTTGCTTAATTGATGAAAAAGATTTTTAAAGGTACCTGAACACAATGTTTGTAACTATTGCATTATAATTAAGTGATTTTATATTTGTAAATTGATAAGTCATATGTTACACATGTAATAACATAATATGGATTTATAATCCCAAACGAAAATGGCTTCGCTACTAGTTATTCTAGTACAATTTAAAATAGAGAGAAATGTAAAAAGAAAAATTAGTATTAAAAGTTAATATATCAATACAAAATATGATATATTGAGACACAAAAATAAAATAAAAAAAAAATTTTTTTTTGGGCTCGATGACAATATCATTGAGAAGAAAACTACACAAACAAGTATACCAACCCTTTTAATTTTTTAAAACACAAGAACAGAGATTTTTTAATGAATTATTTTCATTACTTTCCAAAAGAAATTTTAAATGGTTCTTCTATCAATTGGTATTTTGAAAGCACAAAGAAAAATGGGGTGAAAAAAAGAACACTGATTTTAAATGGTTCTTCTATTCACCAAAAAATATTTGAAAATCAATATTTTTTTACAAAGAAAAATCAGTATTTGTTTTTTGAAAATCAGCATTTCATTTTGGGTTTATATCAAAGAAAGTCACACGTGCAACGGCTAGTGATTATAAATTTATAATTTATAAAACGGCTAGTCTTTCTAATTTCTCTCTCTCTCACTTTCCTTTCTTCACTTTTCTCACTGAAAAAATTCTCTCACTTTTTTCTCACCCTTTTCCAGACAACCCAACCCATCTTCAAAAGCAGAAAATTTTCCCTCATGAAAAGAAAGTGATTTTCCTTACCACAAAAACAGGCAGATTCAATTCAAGAAACGAATCCCATTGTCTCCGTTCGTCTCAAGAAGTCCCTCCTTACCCTCTGTTTCTTTTTTGTCTGTAGTGTGTGTATGCATGTTTCTTTTTCTGCTTCTTGCTTTATTTTTGGGGTTTTCTTGGTGAATGATGAAATGGGTTTGTCGTGGTTTTCTTGTTTCACAAATGGGTTTTTAATTTTGAAATGCTTTGATTTCTTAATTTTAATTTCCAAGAAAACATTTTTCTTGAAAATTCAAGAAAAGGGTTTGAAGATTTTCTCTGGTGAGGGGGTTTTCCATGCCGTCGCTGGCACGGAAGTCGAGGCCGTTGATGCCTATGTCAGAGAGGAAGACTAATGGGTTTTTTTTTTGTTTTTTGTTTTTTTTTTTTGGTGCTTTCATATGGTTTAGACTAATGGGTTTATTTTGTGTTTTCATCTAGTTTAGACTAATGGTTTTTTTTTTTTTTTGGATTCTGATTTGTTTGAATTGAATTGCAAGTTCCTGTTGATTTGGTTCTTGTTTGTAATGAAAAACTTCTTTTTGGATTTTCTTTGGTCTCTTGCTTTTTGGAATTTCCTGGTTCTTGAATGTTATTGATTTTTATTAACTAGACTTTTAAATTTTGCATAATTTTGAATGCCGTTCTTGGTTTTTAATTCTAATTGGTGTGGAATATCCTTTCAAATGTATACGGACTTGAATTAATTTTTATGTTCCTGTTGTTTTAAAAGATTTTTCATTTATTTTCTATGTTTCTCCTCTGAAATATGTGTCACATTATAATTATATCCCCAACAGTGACTTCACTGTTGGGGATCTTGCCTTCTACCACTGATTTTTTTTTTCGGACTAATTAAGTTGATTTGTTTGATTGTGGGTGATGGTGGTTATGTGGGAAGCAATAGTGTTATTGGTGGAGATGATCTATGGGTTTAAATTGGTAGTGATGAGGATAGGTTCTAGACTTTGATGTTAACATGTGGCAGTGGTAGGTGAAGTAGATGGGTGGTGTTGGTCAAAACGCAAAGAGCTTTGCTTTGAGAAAAAGAAAAAGGAAGTCATATCCAAACTCCAATCCTTTCATGCACCAGACATTGAAAAAGATATATTATGTCCCTTAATATGACATCTTATTTGTCAAAAGGGGATTCGAAGTATGTTGTTTTAAAATTTTCCTGAATTTACTGTATGTTATGGATTTCTCTTAAGATCCACACAAATTAAAGACCTAAAAGAAGGTGAAAAACCTGATACCTAATATCTGTAACCAATAGGATATCCAAAGATAAATTTCCATCTATGTGAATTGATATTGTGTTGATTACATTTCATCAAACATGTGGAGTGCTCAGCATTTATAATATGAATGTATGTATGCCTGTAACTTTTAATTTTTCTGTAGTAGGTAAATTGTCAGTTTCTATTTTTGTGATTTGTTCATTTCTTATAAATTTCCTTTCCCATTAGGAAAAGATTTTGTGCTTCCAATGACCAGAAAATAGAGGTCTTTTGAGATTCTAATGCTTTTATTTTGGTGAGTAAATAGTCATTATAAAAATTGAAAGTAAAGCTACCAGAATAAATGTTACATGTACACAAGCAAAGCTACAAGTAGTCTAGAAAGCATTTGATTCTAATGCTTTTATTCTTAAGTGTTGGACTTACTGGCTCATTCATTGTGCATTCAAATGACATTAATATGCACACATTTGTGCATAATAAACTACTTGGTGTGTGTGTGTGTGTACTTTTCCAGGGGCTGCTGTAATGCTTGCAGAGTTGGCTGTAGAGGCTGGTTTGCCTAATGGTGTCTTAAATATAGTTCATGGCAGCAATGTAAGGCTTCTAATAATTGTTTATCAGATTTTGTTCACTCTATTAATACCTTCCTTGAGCATGGGTATATGCAATTGATCTTTATATTAAAGCCATCAGTTTTTCCAATTGAATACTTTACAAAATTGTGTACTTCTCTTTGGTCTATCATATGCCTTATGAGGAACATGGTTTTATCTTCATGCTCAACCAAACTTGTTTGATTTTGATGCTTTTATGATGCTATCTGCCTTATCACAAATGGATTTTTTTTTTTTTCTTTTTTTATCATCTTTTAGCTTTTCACTTTCTTGACTTGGGACAGGAAATTGTTAATGCTATTTGTGATGATGATGATGTTAAAGCTATCTCATTTACTGGTCTGAATGTGGTAAGTTATTCCTTAGTGTTGACAATGATACAAGTTGCAATTTATCACTTCTATTTGGAGTTTGTTGTTCTTTCTTCATTGATAAAACAGTATGTCATTTGATTTATGCACATCTGACAATGAGCAGCATGGTTGTTTTAGGCTGTTAATCTTGACATTGTTGTTGGTCATGTCATAGGTCTTTTACTTCAGATTGTTGATCAGTTATTGATTTATTGTTCAAAGGCAGGCACTTACGTATATGCAAGAGCATCAGCAAAAGGGAAGTGTATCCAGGTACTATTCATGCATATGCTTTGGTAACAAGCCTAAAGTTTCTCAAGCATTGTGGTTGCTGTTTTATTAATGCGGTAGTTGAAGTCTATGAAAATTGGCTGGCTGAATGTTGTCTTCAGTCCAATGTTGGAGCAAAAAATCATGCAGTTGTCATGTCTGATGCAAGCGTGGATGCTACTTCAAATGCATTAGTTGCTGCTGGTTTCGGTGCTGCAGTACAAAAGTGCATGGCACATAGCACAGTTGTTTTAAGAAAATGTATCTGAACTGTGCTGATATATAGATTTTAGAGATCAAAACCTTTCTTTGATAGTTTTCATGTTTGAAGATTACCCATCTGGAATTTTTGTTATTTTCCATTCTGTATTGATTATATATATTATTAAATGTTTGTTTCTCCAACTGCAGTTGATAGACAAGGATCCAAGCAAGGCAATTTCCCTGTTCTGGTCTGCAATAAATGCAATTGTGATGAAACGATTGGATTAATATGATGAGGCAATTGAGGCTATCAAATCTTTTCGTCTTCTCTACCCTTATGATTCTCAGGAATCTCTTTGCAATATGTTAGTTGAACTCTACAAGGTAAAACTAAAACCAGTTTTATCCAATAAATAGTTTCTTATATTTTACTTGCCATTCTTTGTCATTTAGCTAGTTACTTATATTTCATCACCTTAGAAAGGTTAGTTGGGGGAAATGCTTGTGTCAACTATAAAGGTTTAGGGATAAGATACTAGATCTTGTTGGTGTAGAGATGGGAAACATATGATTCATAACATGACGTGATTGCATGTAATTAAGCTTACTAGAAATTATAAGTTGACACCTAGTTATCTCTTTTATTAAAAAAAAGTTGACACCAATTTAAATAATGCTTACTGTTGTTGTAACCTTTTTGGTCTTGATGATTTGTTAAAAGTAAGCAATGAATAACAGAAAATTTGAATCTCGTAGTCATTATTACTAAAATAGAATACTGAAAATGAAAATTCCAAATGACTGTGATTGTTGAATTTTTATTTTTCATTTTTAATTTCAGAATTGGATACCTTAATGTCTATTTTTGGGAGTGGAATTGATCTTTAAGGTTGTGATTGGATGAAGAATTGAGAAATTTTTAGAATTTCCAAATTGAAGGGATTTAAATTGATGGGAATTTTAATCTCATTGATCTAAATCTCTATTGTTTAGATAAGTATAATTAATAATTTAGAAATTAGAGTAGTATAATCTTTTCAATGATGATGGTAGGTAGTGATTTGGTGATGAACTGATGATGGTATGGTGGAGGATATTATGGCAAGTGGCAGAGGTAGCAACACGTGATGGTGGTGGCATTGGTGGTGGTGATAGCATTGATTGTGGTGGTGATGGTATTGGCATTAGCAACAACAGTGGTAATGATGTGAAAAGTGATGGTGGGTTGTTTAAGATAATTATGGTGGTAGAAATTTGAACAATGGTAGCTTCTTCCACAATTTTTTCATTTGGGGCTTTGTACATTCCTCCATGGAATTTGAACTTGGGCTATGGATATTTGAAAACCAAGTTCGCTCCATTGTTAAAGCAAACAATGGAAAACAATGTTGGAAATTCCAAAATTGCAACCGAGTAAAATCCTACATAAAAATCTCTCATTATTGAAATTCCAACTCTGAAAGTAACTAGACCTAAAAGAACAACCTTCAACACCACTACCACCATTGTTACATGTTTCAACTCACCATGATACTATCAGCCATACCACTCTGGCCCTACTGCCTTTATCATATGTCTGTACACCACCTCTTAACTGCCACATCGATTCCCTTTTGCCACCACCTCTTAGCAGCCCAATTAGAGAAAATGCATATGTTCTGCACTTATCTTCCACCATTGCATAATACCAACCCAGCAGAACTCATCCATTAGTTCTGTGAATTAATTTAGTTTCAGCTAAAAATGTCTTCTCAGTCCTCACTGAAAAAAATGTCCAGGTCATGGCCACAAGGGGAGCAATTTCTAGTTATATGGGCAGTTCCTCAGCTTCATGATATTGATGAATTAGCAAAGAAGTTTGATCCCTCAATAAAAGGAGCATGTCCTATGAAGTTGTTATTACGTTTTGCTTATATTATTTCCTCGTGTGTACAGGGGAGGTATTTCTGCTCACTTAGTATACAGGGTGTTTCTGGAATTTTTTAAAGTTTCTGTATGAACTATTTGGCGTGCTGTCTGTACTTTCTCCTGGCCTTTGAATTCTCCACTATTGTTTTTGTCTAGGAGAAACAGATAATTTTTTTTTTTTGGCATGAAAATTGCAATTCCCTCTAGGTGAACAAGTTAAATCAAACCCTTTCATCATAAATGTTTCTCACCTTGAGTTCCTAATAAATATTTTGCATTTAATTTAGCTGTAAATTAAAAACTCTTTGTTTGCCTAGAGCTATAAGTCACCTAATATCCATTCTTATGCAGCAAGAGCCAGAATTCAGGCCATCCATGTCTGAAATTGTCCAAAAACTCTTATGAATGATTTAGATGGAACCTTTCAAATGAGGAATTATCTTAATTAGGAAATGAAATGGAACTGTTCAAATGAGGAATTATCTTAATTAGGAAATGAGTACAACCACGATAGGTATCAGCTAAAGAGGAGCATGCAGTGGGTGCAAATTTGTTATTATAGTTGCTTTCTAGAGGGAAGTATCTACATAACTGAAGCCTCTTAACATAATTTACAAGTCATTTCTTCTTATCAGCATGAAGGTGCTAATGTAATTGCTTTATGACTATTTTGTGAATACCGCTTAGCTAGTAATTATTTATTGTGTAGAAATGTTTGTGACTCAATTTTGTGTTCAATTTTATATATTATATATCTATCTGTTTGACTTTGTCCATGTTAAGCTGGCTTGAGCTATATGGCTTGTGTTCAATTTGGTGTTGATGATCAATTTGAGCTATCTGGCTTGCTTGGCTGTAATTGATAGGAGTGTGCGCTAAACAATTCTGGTTTCAAGACCCTTGAAAGGTTATATGAGCTAATTTGAATGCTCCTATGAAGTTGTTATCACGTTTTGCTGATATTTTTTCCTTATGTGTACAGGTGAGGTATTTCTGCACACTTAGTATACGGGATGGTTCTGAAATTTTTTAAAGTTTTGTATGAACTATTTGGCATGCTCTGTACTTTTTCCTGGCCTTTGAATTCTCCACTATTGTTTTTGTCTAGGAGAAACAAATATATATATATATATATATATGAGTTAGGTTCAAGTTACACTTGGTATAACTCTAAGCAATATTACACCACCTAATAACTTGTTATAGAATTCATATTTTGAAAATCTTCCCGTTGAATTTCATGGTCTATATGTTTTTAACATTCATGTCAATTTTCACGTTAATTGGATGTTATTTACCTTTTGATTTATAAATTCATTTTTTTAACATTATTTTAAATTACAAAAACTTGAATTTAAACAATTAATTGATGACATGACTATTAGTCTTTGATCACCTCGAACTTTTGCAAGCATGGAGAATATACAAAAATAATGTAATCTAACGGTGGGTTTGTCAAAATTCGTATCCAATTAAAAAAAATATTAAGTGGTGTAACATGAACCCAACTCTCTCTCTCTCTCTCTCTCTCTCTCTCTCTCTCTCTATATATATATATATATATATATTTGCATGAGAATTGCAATTCCCTCTTGGTGCACAAGTAGCATTTTTTGTCCCATTGGATTAGATTTGCTAATGAAGTAGCATGGTTTAAAGTCAAAGCAATTGTAAACTCTTTTTCTTAAGTTGGAATTAATCTACTCTATCTTCTTTCTTCTTTAAGGTTGTCAAATATCCTTACTTGAATTAAACCCCTCTCTTGTATGTTATTGGTTCAAAGTTTAATATTTCTTTATGATGCTCTAACCTATCAGATTTTATGTTTTGTTAGCCCTCTGTTGATGTTCAGTTGAGACTGGTGGAAATAATAAAGATTTCTCATTATTTATACATATGTCCACTTGCTTTGATGGTTGTCATGTTCCTAATTATCTGTTGATTTATATTCATGCATATATATTCATATTCTATTGATTTTGTTTTACATAATAGTATAATTAAGATTGATTTACACACATGAAATCATTTATCCTTTTGAATGTTTTATGATGCTTTTGAGTCTAGAGTTTGACAGGACTTGAAATAAATTGAAACTGTAGTGTTTATGAAAATATATTGAAACAATGCCTTAGATGGTCATTATGTTCTGAATTTCAGATTCATGCAATGCATATTTATATTCTATCGATTCCATTTCACATAATAGTATATAGTTAAGATTGATTTACACATGATATCATTTCTCCTTTTTAAAGTTATATAATCCTTATGACCTTTTCGATTCATGCGTGCATCTAATCTGCATTATGGATGACAGAATTGGTTGTTGAGACAAGATGCTGTGTGAATTAAATGTCCACTAGGTATTGGGTTGGCACATTCTTTTGTCCATAGCTGGTTTTGGTTTTGTCCTTATATTTTCATTTCCCCTTTCATTTAGAGAATGAAGATACTATTTGATCTACGGAAAATCCCAGTAAGGCAATCAGCAGTCCATATCTGTGGATGCAGTGGTTCATTTGAAGCTCACCCTTCTGTTTTAGTTTGTTGCTAGTATATATTTGGTTCTTGTACCTGCCACTTACGCTACCGCCAGATGTCCAAGGGTTTGCTGTTCTTTGACAATACCCCCTAATTTTAGTTTCTGAATTTTATTTGGGAATTAAGTAAAAGTTTATAAATTATGAATCTTTCTTTCTTAATGAATGGGATTTTGTGGAATGATGCAGATAAGAAAGTTAATTATGCTGTGAAGGTCCATGGTTTTGAGGTATCACCTTACTCAGTGGTGTCAGGCAGGCCAGCCACCTTTAACATCTCGGCCTCAACTGGCAATTTCTTCTATCTTTGGTCTTTGTGTGTGTGTGTTATTGGCATAACTTTCTTTCTATTGGGGTGATTTTGATATAAGTAAGATTGGATTATGTAACTTTATAATGTAACACTTGTTTTGATTTGAACAATGCTCCAAAGATGACATTATAAATCTAATGTATGATATCTAATGCCAGAACAATGCTCCATCTCAGACTCAATGGAAATTTCTTCTATCTTTGGTCTTTTGTGTGTGTGTGTGTGTGTGCGCTATTGGCATAACTTTCTTTCCATTGGTTATGTTTTCTTTTAGGAAATTACTTGACTTGGGTGATTTTGATATAAGTAAGCTTGGATTATGTAACTTTATAATGTAACACTTGTTTTGATTTGAACAATGCTCCAAAGAAGGCATTATAAATCTAATGGATGATATCTAATGCCAGAAAATGCCTCTTGTTACATGTTTTGATGTTTTGAATACCATGAATATGATCAAACCATAGAATTTATTTGTCCCTTTTGCCTACTGGATGTTTTGTATTTGCTGAACATTAATTAATGTATGTGCCATTTGACATATATTTTGCCATTTTGAGTAAGGTGACCTTACCCTTTGTCTTTCTTGCAGGTAAAGCCATCTCTAGTGGGAAGGCTGTCATTGAGGTTTCTTAATTTGGGGTGCATGCCCATGCAGAATAGCATGATCTTTATGAGGAGATAACTTGTCCTATTTTAGTAGGAAAGCTTGTGCTCTCTCATACTCAAAATTTACCTGGATTATACATCATCTGTGAGTCTCATTTTACTAGATTTAGACTCTTTCTCAATGTATTGATATTTAAGGGGTGAACTTTTTAAACATTCTCACTGTGTATGCCATCTTATACAGTGACTCGAACAAAGGGTTAATAAATTCCTATTATTTTAAGAAAGATGATTTGTGAATGTAGATATACAATCTTGCCCTGTAGGCATAAAGCTATCATACTAATAGTGGCCTCCCTATTTTGCATAAGTGACCTCCCTGTTTTACCATGTCTCCAGCAAAAAATCACCTGCATTATAGGGTTCTGAAATTCTAAATGTAGCTCAGAGCTGTCTTACTGTACTGTGCAATGCATCCTGCCACTTACCTCTTTTTGGTGGTGGTTTATTATTATTATTATTATTATTATTTTTTGGGGGAGGGGGGGAGTTGGGGAGGGGGAGTTGTTTTGATGCTCGTTTGCTTTGTAGTTTTTATTGAAGATATGAAAACATGGTTTTGCATGATGCAGAGTCTAGACAGGATAAAATGCAGGCTTCTTGGAGGTACAAATGCTCAAGAAGTTAGAGAAAATGGTTCTTGATATGCAAGCAAGGTTGTTGCTGGATATGCTAGGGAGAGGAATTGAATCAGCTTTGATAAATCCTTCGTCTTTAGTACCTGAGCCATGGCAGGCATCTGGTGAGATAAAATTTGACATTGATCTTGAAATAATAGAATTATGAGCCATTTTTTTTCAATTTGATTTGTGTTACCTAATAATAGAATTCCGAACTATTTTTTTCAATTTATTTATAAATGTGCAGGATTAGAAGGTAACTCCTTACAAATTTGAAATAACAGGGAATGCACTTATTCTGTCTATATTGCCACCGTGTAAATTGTTTGTTCAATCTCTGAAGGAATCTAGAAGCTTGAGTGTTTTTTTTTTTTTTTTATCATTTTAGTTATGCGGTTAGCATAAGCTTTGACAAATTTTATTTGTGGTTTCTGTTTCCTTTATTTATGAATTTCTTTGCTAGTTAATTGGTTTTTTCTAAAAAAATTTATTTATAATCTTTACAGTTTTACACTATCACTTAGCATAGATTAACTTTTATTTCTAGAGTACTTTTCTACGACTCCAAACCCTTAAGCTGTATTATGGGCCTTGTTGTACTTTCTTGTTTTAGATGATTTTAGTGCCTGTGTGGTACCAAGTAAAAGAGAATTTGGTTTAAACCAAACAAATCATATTTGTCAAAGCAATCACAACTAGTTTGAATTCAATCTTTTCATATTTTGATCACAAAATATACTCAAGAGATGTATCGAGGAAGAATATTCCATAATTGTAGATAAAAATATTCCATCACTTTTATTACTAGAATATTTTTGTGATTTGAATTCTTATGTACTTGATACTTCTTAAGTTTGCTTGTCTCACTGTTTCTTGATGGTCTTTTCCAGCCCTTTGATTCTGTTGTATTGCCTTAGGCATTAATCAATGTCTAGATATATCTCCATACATTGATGTTTTACAGGATCTTCTCTTGCAGCCTGCAGGATCTGTACCCTTCTTTCTCATCCTCTTTGATTTTTCATTTTTGTTTTTAAATATTTGATAGTTTCTTAGCAATATTTGTGTTCCAAAATTTTATCTTGATTCAGAATTTGCAAGGAGGAACTATGTGCTGCCTACAGCAACTCACAAATTCTTGCTTGCTATGTAGGAATGTGGAGAACAATCTATTCTCTGGACCTATACCTGCAAAATTGCTGAGTATTCCAAATTTCAAAATCCACAGCACCTAAAATTTGGAATACTCAGCAATTTTGCAGGTTTAGGTCCAGAGAATAGATTGCCTTTTAACATGGATTTGGTTGTATCGTGTATGCCAAATCCTAGAACTAGTGATGTTAGTGCTTCTCTCATGGTCTGTTTTTAATTAATACAGAACTCTAAAAAATGTTATACCACCAAATAACTTATTATTGAATTCATATTTTAAAAATCTAACCGTTGGATTATATGTTCTATATTTTCTTAACATGTATGCCAATTTTCATGCCAATCTGGTGTAATTTACCATTTGATCTTTAAACTCATGTTTTATGCATTATTTTAAACTACAAAAAAACTTGAATTTAAACAATTGATCGATGATATAACTATTAATCTTTGATCACCTTGAAATTTTGTAAGCATGAAAAATATATGAAGATAATGTAATGGTATTGTTTTACCTAACTTGAGACATGGAGTTTGTTAGTTGCTTATATAGAATGCTCAAGTTAGGCTAGGAGGTCAGAAACAGATTTCTTTGTTGTCTCTTTTATTGCTAACCTAGAAAATCACAACTTGTAGATTTCACACTTCTGTGAGGAAGTCTTTTATCATTCATGTTTAGTGAATTAGAAATCTCTCTTTTTTGTGGTATATGTATTTGCATGAGATCTGTCAACCACCCTCTGTTCACCGAAATTTCAAGTCTGCGAATCTTCTCCTAAATGACAAGCTTGAATTACGTGTTTCAGACTGCGGTTTGGCTCCTCTACTATTGTTTGGTTCTGCATGCCAGGTAATTTTGTGTGTATGATGTTTAAATCCCGTTGATATAAAATGCTACAAATTACTATTTTTGACTGATGTTTGTAAATGTTTATTGAGACCCTGTGTTTGCATCCAACTTTATGTTTTATAGCTGTTTTAATTAGAAATTGTCAGGATGCAATTGAACAATTTTATAAAATTTTCAAAAATTGTAAAACTTTGTGGCAAAGATGCTGAAGAATTTGAAATTGCTAGATATTGGATCTTTTAGGAATGTAACTTGGGAAATGAAATTGGAGAAAAGAAATCGTTTCCTTTTTGGGAGATTGGAGATACCAATGTCCGGGTTTGAGTACAGGAACAAGTTGATGTTCCTTGCCCTTGGACATTTGGAGCTTCTTTAAAGACGTATGCTTATCTCAATTGATATTTTATTATTTGATCACAAATAGAAAATAAATAAATAAATTAGAAGCCCAAAATAGAAAGGGACACAAATCTAACATGGTTCACCTTGATTGCCTTTGTCCACATATGAGGGAGAAGACCTCACCCTTCTCTCTCTATCTGATACTGGCGTCATGGACCATGGTGACTCTAGGCCTCTGGCTTCTGAAAGAAACCTTTTTGCATTACTTGATAGAGCCAGGTCCAAAACACAAGACTCCTCACAGCAATCTTTTGTATTCTCAAATTCTGGCTTTTACTTTTTAAGGACTAGTCACCACAGCAATCCAAAGTTTAAAGAATAAGTCAATGTTCAGTGATGTACATTTTAATTTGTGGGGCTTGCTGACCTGTGGTGTCCCTCAAGAATTGTTGTTCTGTAGAGCTTGGCGGCTTTCACTCCACTTTCACTTCCACATCAGGCGTTTCTTCCTCTTTTCCAATTTTTGCCTTGTGAGTTTTAAATCTGAACTATATTCAGTTTTACTGGAGACAGAAGATGGCCTTCATTTCAGGCCAGTTGTTTTATGTCGTTAGTTGAAATTTTTTTTTTTAAGAAATTGAATATCTATATTTTTTTTGATGGTGGCAACAGGTTCAACAGTTGAAAATCTGCCTAAAAGTGTCAGCTTTCCCACTTGGGAATTTGATGAAACTGACCTGTCCATTCAAGATGCAAAATCGGTAAAATATTTTCCCAAATTGGCAGAGACGATCTCCGATATTTGGTTGGAGATCTTACAGATCTCCAATCAGATACGACAGAGATCTTGCAATCTCGGATGTTTCTGCTCTCCGTCTCCTTTTTTTGCCGGTTTCAACTGAATCTGACTACCACCCATGGACACTTGCACGTTTGAGCTGTTGTTTCTGCTCAGTCAGTGATGGGTCTCATCCTTCACCACCTGACGACTAACATAATGTGTCTGAGTCCAAACTGACTTGACCCAACCCGTGGACACCCCCTAGATATGAAGACCATTTTGTTCCTTTTTAAGCACAGAGCCTTTCATTTGAGTAATATTATTGTCCCTCCAAAAAATTTCTTTTCAAGAGCTTTCAGCAGGTTTTTTATTACTTATTAGATTGCTTCAATCAAATAGATTTTTCTGAAGACGTTTTCATAGGACTTTTCAGTTTCTTCCACTACTGTATAGTGCAAAGTTATATTTTCTGATGTCTTAGCAGATTGTATAGTGATGGGTCTCATCCTTCACCACCCGTGGACACCCCCTAGATATGAAGACCATTTTGTTCCTTTTTAAGCACAGAGCCTTTCATTTGAGTAATATTATTGTCCCTCCAAAAAATTTCTTTTCAAGAGCTTTCAGCAGGTTTTTTTTATTACTTATTAGATTGCTTCAATCAAACAGATTTTTCTGAAGACGTTTTCATAGGATTTTTCAGTTTCTTCCACTACTGTATAGTGCAAAGTTATATTTTCTGATGTCTTAGCATATTGTATAGTGATGGGTCTCATCCTTCACCACCCAATGACTGACATAATGTGTTTGAGTCCAAACTGACTTGACCTGACCCATGGACACCCCTAAATATGAAGACCATTTTTTTCCTTTCTAAATGCAGAGCCTTTCATTTGAGTAATATTATTGTCCGTCCAAAAAATTTTCTTTTCAAGAGCTTTCAGCAGGTGCTTCATAACTTATTAGATTGATTCAATCAAAAAGATTTTTCTGAATACGTTTTCATAGGGTTTTTCAGTTTCTTCCACTACTGTATAGTGTGAAGTCATATTTTCTGATGTCTTAGCATATTGTATAGTGATGGGTCTCATCCTTCACCACCCGATGACTGACATAATGTGTCTAAGTACTGACTTGACCCGACCCGTGGTCTTCCTTTCTAAATGCAGAGCCTTTCATTTGAGTAATTTTATTGCCCCTCCAAAAAATTTTCTTTTCAAGAGCTTTCAGCAGGTGCTTCATAACTTATTAGATTGCTTCAATCAAAAAGATTTTTCCTGAAGATGTTTTCATAGGCTTTTTCAGTTTCTTCCACTACTGTATAGTGCAAAGTCATATTTTCTGATGTCTTAGCATATTGTTACTTTTTTGCTTATGGGCAGTTTGGGTAAAGTTTTTATTTCATAAATGCCCACTCTACGTTTTGTTTTAAGTCATTGTTGTATTTGTTTTAAAAATCAGCATAGGTGGTTTTCCTCGAAAACCAGTGCTTCCACAAGCTCAAAGTCAACTTTTGAGGAAAAGTTCCTTTCCCTAGCAGTCTCAAACTTCAGGTTTGTTGCTCTTTGCAATCTCTTTTAACAATGTTTGGTTTATGATGCTGCCATGGCCCATGAGACTAGGAATTTTAAGTTATGTGGTGCAATTTTTCATATGAAACTTGTAGGTTGTGGTTGTTTGTTTGTTAGTTGCAAGCTTAAAACTAGGTGGTTCAGATCTTGGAAGCTTAATAAATTAGATGAGATTACTGGCTTAATTTTGAGCTTCAATTGTCCTCTGGCTATAGTTTCTTAATGTTGTACTCATAATTACAAACCCAAGATTCTTTGACTAGGATAGTTTTCATGTTTTGGCATTCAGCCTTGTTTGAGGGTGGTGGACCATATGCAAAGTTGCAAACTTAAAGCATATAGTTTTGAAAGCTATATATAGCTAAACCATGTAATTTAAAAGAAAATGAGAAATTGGAGGATGTTTTCCTAGGTTTCTGTATTTTAAAATACATTGCTTGTAATTAAAAATAGATCTCCATGTTTACTGTCCTGAAATTTTTTTATTTTAAGATTCTATGCAAAACACACAAATAGTTTGCTTTTCATTAGACCACTGCCAAAGTAATAGAATGGGCCACTTGTTTGTCCTAATCTATAGACATTTTGTGTACCTTATAGTTTATACTTCTTGATATTTCCTAATTATTTTTATTTGTTTAGAATTTACGGAAAGTCCAATTTTCCTTTTTTTTTTTTTTTTTTTTTCTCCTTTTAGTTTGTGTCCTTTTTTTTTCTAAATTTTTTAAATTTGAAAATGCTTTACATATTAATATTCTTGTACAATTCGTGCACAATTGGGAGGGTTTTTAATACCATACTTTGTCAAAGTAATATGGTTGGACTTTTTAAGTTGCTAGTACATGTGTTGGTCTTTGATACGTTGGAGGTTAGACTTAAGGTTGTTGTGGGAGTCGAGTCCGTAACTCTTGCCAATGGACAGTCTGTTGGTCCTCCTCATTGTGTTTTCTCCTAGGTTATTGTGTTTTCTCCTAGGTTATGAAATAACGTAATGAGTAGGTGAAAAATGGTGTGGAGGAGTTTTGAGAAATTTGGGTTTTAAGAAGTGAGTGGTTGGCTAAGTCAAAATAAAAGATAGACAACACTTTTGAGGCAGTGTGAGTTGGGTTGTGTTTTTTTCCGTGGAAAAATTAAATTTATGTTATCACTTGCTCAAAACCATTAGGGAATTAATGAGAAATTGACTACAAAAGTGTCTTCTTAAACATGAATGAAGGTAGTGAAAATCATGATCCCACACTGGTAAAGTTATAAATATTTTGTGGGTTTGTATACTATAGAGTTGGATATTGGATGGGCCCCAAGGGGCACCTCACTTTTGTGGAAGGGGGATGACCTACTTAAATGGGTCTTTATCACACAAGCACGCATCACCCTAGGTCAGGTTGGGTTGGGTGTGTGCGCAACTGCGCATGCTATTTGGATCTGTCTAATATTGCTTTTTTTTTTTTTTCTCTGAAAAGCATGAATGCTTAACTCGTACCTGTTATGAATTGTTGCGATTTTGTCTATATGAATACTTTGTCCCTCTTTCATTCTGGTCACTTTTTATTTTCATATTTCGTGCTTAGGAATTTTTGAAAGAGAGAAAAACACAGTATTGTTAGATGCGCACACATTTGCTATGCTTCTTCTGTTTATAGAAGATTTTTGTATCCTAGGAGGTAATTGTCCAATAGACTCAAAAAACCACTATGATGGACAAAATCTATCTTAAGGACATGGTAAAAAACACTAGCCTTGATCAGAAACGATTTTTCCATTTTTTTTTACTTATTTTGTTTGTATTTATTTATTTATTTACTACATGTTAGAGCAATATATAGTATTTTTATTGTTGTTTGTTTATAGAATCGCAAATAATAAATATTTATTGTATTATACCCAACAAGAGTTTTTTTTCTTTATAAAGATAAAATTAAGGAATAAGAAAGATTTTGATAGAAAAGATAGTTGAAATTATAGTTTTTTGGGGTTGCTTTTACATTAGATAGTCATTTTAAGAGTGGAACAAAAGAATCAACAAAAAGATATTTAGCCATGAAGCATTCAATGTTAATATTATCACAGTGGTACTAAAATGAGTCATGTGACTTTCGGTGGTAGGCGCATAGTAATATTAAATAATGAATGACATGAAGCATTTGGTGGTGACACCAAGAGACATTCAGTGGTGCGCTATGACACATTCAACAATGCACCATGAGACATTCAATGTTACAAGTGTGATATATCGCAGGAAATTTCTAAACTCTTGAGTATTATTTTACAAATCAATACTTAAGTCTTCGGAGTAAAAAAAAAATTGCCGGAGCATATATATAAGTAAAGATAAAAACTTGGTTCGTTTGTAATTATATAATGAAGCAAGGGAATTGATTTTAAAACGAGAAAGCGAAATGATGGATGCGCCTTTAGGTTTTGATGAGATGTTTTGAAAGCTAAGGCTTTTTTTGGTTAGGGGATGGAAATTGGTGGTAGGATAGAAAAAATTTAGTTTTCCCTCATATGTGTTTAATTAGGAGGGTGTAAAAGTGGGGAGATAAGAAAAAAAACTCCTTTGTGTGATTGAGGAGAAAAAGAGATGATAGAAAATGTAGGTTATATAAGTTTACTTTGGTCGGTTGTAGTTGCACGTTATAATGAGAGGGATAGAAAAGTTATTGTAACTGGTTGAAGCAGGCCTGCAAATTCTCTCATGTTTCTCTCCAAATCAGTGAGATTATATTTTGTGGTCTTGTGTGGAAAATACCCAGGACCACCATTTTTCTCCCCTCTCAACCAAAAACCAAAAACACCATTTCCTCCCCCATGTTATCCATCCCCCCCAATAATCACTTGGGAAATTATTGGGTAGTCAAGCTGACCTTGTAGTCTTACCCAATAGAAATACACCAAGTCATTAAAAAGATATTACATAGGCATTAAGTGCAACATCATATATCCCCATTAACTGGATATAACACCGTTAGTGTCCGTTCGTATAGCAATAATAAAAAATTATCTAAATCTCCTTGAGCGGCAAACATTTCTTGGAAAAACTCAAAAGTTTCAAATCTCTATTCATGGAAACGCAATTACTACTGATTTTTTTTTTCAAAATAACACCAATTTTCAAACAATTTTGTTAGTTAGCATCGTTTCCAAACTATTTAGAAAACTAACATTTCGAGTTTCTAATATTCGAGTTCACTGTAGCAACTTGAGTATCACATGCTTGATTTCTATGAAAATTCACGAAAGTAAACAAGCAAACTGATGCAAGACAACCAGAACAGAATTGAAACAACAATAAAATAAATGGATATGACCTAGGAGTCAGCACTTAGGGTAGACCTGGAGTCAGCAAACCAAAAAAGAGAGACCAAATGGCTATTTTTTTCATTCATCAAAATATATCTTCTCAAGGAGTACAATAGGTTGTTTATAAAGGATTGCTAAACCCTAGTTCTAATTGGCTAGGAAACCCTAATTGCCTTATTACAAAAATAACTTGCTTCCAAATTAGAATACTAATAGCCTAATAAACTACTAGGACCTAAAACATAAAAATACAATTGACTTGCAAACATAAATAATACTAAATAATAATCTTCTTGCGTCTCCCGCATCATTCTCCTCTAGTTGGAGAAAACTCGACCTCGAGTTTTAAAGCATTGAAGGAGTAGAATGTTGACAAGTAACACTTGCTTCAAGTATGGAATCACCTTAAGGAGCATAGAGAAAAGAAGACTCTTGAATTCCACCACATAAAACTCATTTGGAATAACAAAATCAATGTGTGAAATCAGTATAATCTCATCTTGAACCTTATGAACATAGGAAACAATGTAGTGTTATCCTTTTCGACTTCACCAAGATGTAGATCTTTAAGCACTATGGAGGGTTGATTAGAAGCACATTCAACTACTTCAACTTCACATCATGTGCACCCTCAAGCTTGCTGGGTTGTTTTTGAGTGGGTGCCATTGTCTTTTCTAGCTGGGCATTAATCCTAGTGATTATTTGCTCCCCCAATTTCCACGAAATAGGTGAAACATTCTGATTTTCCTTTCTTACACTAGCAAAAAGTGAACTAAGAAGATCCAAGAAAATGTCTTCACTTTCATCTATGACCAGATTCATAATTGTTTCTATGGCTGAAAGTACAACAGTGGATGGTTGGACCTAATTATCTTCAAGAAACTTTGAAACATCTCAACAACCAATGCATCACACACAAGATCTAGCATCACCAAGCATAACTTGACCTTTGCAATGGTTTCAAGAATTGAAACCAACTTCTTATAAGAGCGAGTAGACACATGAGACATATTTTCAAATGCTTCCAAAATCAATTGAAATATTTCTTTCATTTGCTCATCCTTATATAGGGCATCTGGTGCTGTTATCCTTGTAATCTCAATAATGCAAGCTAAAACTTAAACCTTCACATCTATTTCAACATGTCGCAAAAGTTTATTAGTGATTAGTGCCTTCACTGAGGGTAAAAGTGCATCTCGCATTGATTTGGATGGTTCTTACTCCACATATGCTAACAAATTTTAAACTTTATCAAGAAGAGTGAGGAGATCATCAATGGAGGAAGGAGGGTTAAAGAGTGTATTCCCAGCCATTCAATGGAGGAAGGAGGGTTAATCTCCTTTTCAAATTCTCTATCAAAGGCAGTCATTTTCAGCTTAGACTTGGAGTCACAAAACACCGATATGGAAAATTTCTGCGAAGTTGAAGGACACTTGATGTGCACGGGTTGGCTTCTGGGTTTAATGGGTTAATATGACTGCTTATATGTTTTTTAGATTGAGCCAGGGTGGGTTTTGCAGTGGATGGGTATAGGACCAGGATATTTGGTTAATTGTTTTTGATTTTTTTTTTTTTTTTTTTTGGGCTAGTGGTGGGCACTCACTTGAAGGCTTGGGTTTAAAAATGACTTGGGTTGGTTGGTTTTAATTGGACTGGGTCAGGGAATACTAAAATCAAAAAAGGCTTCCTAATTGGATGTGTCAAAAGCAAGGGAGGGGAACTTGATTAAGAAAACTAATATTAATATCTATTTGGATGATATGATGTCCACTAAGGAATGAACATGTAGATATTGCCCTGATTCTGACTTGTAGCAATGTGTCAATTTTGTGAACAAACTTTTAAGAATTTTTAGCATGTCGCAACTAAGCAGTTAATATGGAATTGTGAATTTGTGACTTGTTATAATTGCTCAGTTGCAACATGCTAAAAACTTCTAACAAGTTTTGGAAACCGGTTAACTAGTCACAATGCTGCTCCTCCTCTGGCGGCTGCACTACACTCTGAAAAACCCCTGGGAAAATTGGACCTTCTGTCTTAGAAATATCATATTTGACTAGAGGTGGGAAAGTGTTCAAAACCAAGAGGTTGACTTGGATTGCTATTTATGAGGGCCTCAATACTTTTTGCATTGGTGCTGTGTCTTTGTATGTTTAGATGCAAGAAAGGATGGCAAGAGAAAGAGAATGCTAAGAGGCATGATATTGGTACCTATAAGGTCTATTGAGAAGCTGAATACAGTGAATTGTTGCCTCAGCATAATTCTCCAATGGAGAAAGGTATGTCTTTTATTGTCCACTCTTATTTTTTTAAATTGTTAAAATTTCCTTATCTCTTTTATTCTGTTCTAAATGAAAATTGACTTTTGAATATCTTTAGCTGTGCCAGGAGGGAGAGTTGCGAAACCAAGAGATAGTTATGTTGAAGACAATGGATAAAAAAGTGCATTTCCAAAGCTACAGAATGAACAGGAGGTAGATGTGAAAAACATTCTGGCAGTTTCACTGCCCAAGAAGAATCATGGTTCAGTCATGAGCAGCATGGATGTGGAGTTCTTGCCACCATGACTTCCTCCATTTTATCCTTTCGAGAAGGGTCTCTGTGGAACCGATGGTACCTTTCAAAGTAACTACAAGTATACATCCTTGAAAGAGTCCGAATGCAAGTTCTGCAAAAGCTTTCACTGTTGTGTTGCTTGAGCAGTATGCAAATAGCTTTTCTCATGAAAATTTTATTGGTGAAGGTATGCTTGGTAGTATTTATAGGGGTGAGCTGCCCAATGGAAAGGTTAGATTCTTTGAACTTAATAAGAACTAATTTGCCAGGATGATGGCGTGGCTGTTTGATTGTGTGGCTTCTACTTTAGAATGCCTCATGTACGTTTGTATTTGTTGTCTCTTTTTTTTCCCCTTCATCTTCTCTATCCTCATTAGGTAAATTAGTTTTGAAGTCTGAATTACATTTACCTCCATGTGTGAAAATAAATGTCTGTTAGGTAGTCCCTTCCAACCTACCCTCCCAAACATCACTATTTCCCCAAGTTTCAAGTAACGTGGTGGATTCTTCTTCGTCCTCATAATTATTTTGAGATCCTAATAGTTAATCTTCAATTTCTTATTTCTTTTATAGCTTCTGGCAATCAAGGAACTGGACACTAAAGTTTTCAGGCAGCTGAGTAATGAGGAATTTTTTGAACTACTTTATAGTATCTCTAAACTTCGCCATGCTAATCTTTGTGGAGATGGTGGGTTACTGTGCTAAGCATGGCTAGCAGCTACCTGTATATGAGTGTTGCAGAAATGGGACACTTCATGATGCACTGCATGATGATGATATTCATAAGAAACATTCACGGAAAACACACATCCAGGTGGCGCTTGAAGCTGCAAGATCCTTGGAGTACTCAAGTTGAAGAACTAATTCACAAATAACATAAGGAAACTAAGTTGAGGTATGAAGTTTGGTAGCTGCTTATATACAATGCTCAGATATTCATAAGAAACATTCATGGAAAACACGCATCCAGGTGCGCTTGAAGCTGCAAGATCCCTGGAGTACTCAAGTTGAACAACTAATTCACAAATAACATAAGGAAACTAACTTGAGATATGAAGTTTGGTAGCTGCTTATATACAATGCTCACATTAGGCTAGGAGCTTGGAAACTGGTTTCTTTGTCATCTCTTTTATTTCCGACTTAGGAGATCACAACTTGTAGATTTCACATTATTGTGAGGAAATCTTCTTTCATCCATGTTTGGTCAATTAGAAACTGATTTTTCCTCTTTTTTGTGGTATAGGTATTTGCATGAGATCTGTTAACCACCCATTGTTCACCAAATTTTCAAATCTGCCAATCTTCTCCTAGATGACAAGCTTGAATTATGTGTCTTAGACTGTGGTTTGGCTCCTCTACTATCATCTGGTTCAGTGAATCAGGTAATTTTGTGTGTATGATATTTAAATCCTGTTCATATAAAGTGCTACAAATTATTGTTACTGACTGATGTTTGTAACTGTTTATTGAAACCCTGTGATTCAAACTTTATGCTTTATGGCTGTGTTATTTAGAAAATTGACAGAATGCAATTGGGCAATTTTAGAAAAATTTAAAATGTGTAAAACTTCGTGGCAAAGATGCTGAAGAAATATAAAATTTCTAGATGTTGGATCTTTTGGAAGATGAACCTGGAGAAAAGAAATCATTTCCTTTGGGGGGATTGGGGATACCAATGTCTGGGCTCGAGGACAGGAACAAGTTGATGTTCCTTGCGCTTTTATGTTTAGAGCTTCTTTAAAGATGCATAGCCAATCAATTTAAGGCTCTGAAGAGGTAGGTGTGTTCAATATAATGCTTGTCTCAGTTGATCTTTGTTATTCGTGCACACCTAGGAAAAAAAATAATAAATAACAAGCACATAATTTGTGTTCTGCTGAGCATGGCGGCTGAATGCTGTTTCTTCCTCTTTTCCTGTATTTGCATTTGAGTTTTAAATCTGAACCATATTAGTTTTAGCGGAGAGGGGAGATAGCCTTCAACTTCTCAAGGGTATTTAACTGATGTTAACAAGTTAGACTTTCTCTTTCACTCTATGGTTTTCAATTCTTTCTTGATGCTTCTGTAAACTGGGAAGCAATTTGTTTTATGTTGTTAGTTGAAAATATTTTACTAAGAAAATGAATTTCTATATCTTTTTTATAAGTGAAAGAAAACCTAATATTTATATCTTTTTATGATATGATGTCCCCTAATGAATGAATATGTAGATATTGTCCTGATTCTGATTTGTAGATGTGTCAATATTTGTTACTTGTTATAATTATATAACGTGTACCTGATGATGGTGTATTTATTGTCAGTTTTCTGGACAACGTCCCACTGCTTATGGTTATGGTGACCCAGAATTTGATTCGGGAAGTTATACTTACCAAAGTGATGTCTATAGCTTTGGAGTTGTAATGTTAGAATTTCTCACTGCACAGAAGTCATAGGACAGGTTAGCAGCCCAAAGGAGAATACATGTGTTCTGCACTAATCTTTAATAATCGCATAATACCAACCCAACAAAAGTCATTTATCACTTATTTGAATTAACCGAGTTTCAACTAAAAATGTTTTCTCTTTTCTCACTAGAAAAAAGGGCCCAGGACATGGCCTTGAGATCAGAAATTTCTGGTTAGATGGGAAGTTCCTTGGCTACATAATGTTGATATTGATGCATTAGCAAGGATAGTTGATTGCTCACTAAAAGGAGCACATCTTATTAGGTCGTTATCACATTTTGCTGATATTATTTCCTCATGTGTACAGGTGAGGTATTTCTGCACACATAGTATACCGGGGTATTTCTGGATTTCTTAAAGTTCTGTATGAGCCGTTTGCGGTGCTATCTGTACTTTCTCCTGGTCTAGGAGAAACTGATTTTTTTTTTTTGTTGACATGAAAAATGCTATTCCCTATAGGTGCACAAGTTAAATCTAACTTTTTCATCATAAATGTTTCTAATTTACCTTGAGTATGCAATATTTATTTTGCACTTCAAATTTAGCTTTGAATTGAAGACTTTTTTGTTTGCCTAGTGCTATAAGTCACCTAATATCCATCCCTTTGCAGCAAGAGCCAGAATTCAGGCCATCAATGTTTGAAATTGTCCAATAACTCTAACGAATGATTTGGAGGGAACCTTTGAAATAAGGAATTGTCTTAATTAGGAAATGAGTATGACTACAATAGGTATCAGCTAAAGAGGTGAGCATACCGTGGTTGCAAATTTGTTCTGAAGCCTCTTAACATAATTCACAATTCATTACTTCTTATCAGCGTGAAGGTGCTAATGTAACTGTTTTATGATTATTTTGTGAATAATGTTTGGCATTGTAATTGTTCGTAGTTCCAAAATATTTATGCCTCAATTTTGTGTTCATTTTTTTTTTATGTTTTTTATATTTTTTTTGATAACAAGGGTGTCTAGACCTCTTCGAGTATCTGACCATTCCCAAAATGCAAATAAACAATTGAAGCCAATCTAATCTAAGTTTATACGTGCAAAACTTCTTTCTAGAGACTTGAACCCCGACTCTTGTCCCCCCACACCACACAAGTACTTATACTGTATATTAGTGTTTTACTTTGTCAATGGTAATCTGGCTTGAGCTATTTTGGCTTGTGTTCAATTTGGTGTTGATGAGAAATTGAGCTATCTGGCTTGCTTGTTCTTGTGCACTAAACAATTTTTGTTTTCTAGTCCCTTGAAAGGTTTATGTGTGCTAATTTGCATGCTCCCTTAAGCTAGTGGATGAATTGAAGCATAAGCATTAGGCGTATGAGCCAAGTTTTAATATTCAATTTTTTCTTTTCTGGGGTTTCTGCTCTGGATGGTTAGACACTTATCAATACACAGGCAGGTGTAACTTAATAGTTAAATACCCATTGCTCCGGCCCTAGTCATGGTTAAGGTAAATACTCTAGGACTACCACAAGTGTACCCAACTCTCGAGAAAAATGTGAGAATCCCATAGAGGACACAAAGGAAGGTTTGTCCCTTAATACCCAAAACTTTGCCATAACTGGTGGCTATCCAATATTCCAATGTGTTGTGCGAAACTGCACGCTCTTTTTCCACTAGTATATCTTGTACTAGTACCTTGTAGATCCCCAATGTACCAAGGGTTGATCAATTGCCAATTATTTTAGAAAAGATGATTTGCAAATTTAGATACAATCTTGTCTTGTAGGCTTATAGCTATCATAATGGTTGTGGCTCCTGTGAAGAGAAAGAAAATCAAATAATGAGGAAAATCATTTTCTTTACATGGTTGTTTGACACACTTGGGTGGCTGCCCAAGTGTTAAGCCGATTAACAAAACACTTGGGCAGCCACCCAGCAGGATCTAGCTGAATAACAATGAAGCAAAAAACCAACGGTTTGGTCAACTGGACTTCTGTTTTATACACGGCAATTAAGAAAGCATATAACATTGGAGTGAAAAAAACAATGTTGCCAAAGTTAATTACCTGGACAACATAAGTTACCAGGCAGGAGTCATCTTCAAGCTTCTCCACAACCCACCCTGACTGAAGCAGTAGTCCTCTGATTGCATTATTTTGCTTTGGATGCAATCCAGCAGCTATCTCCTTTGGCAGTGAAGCAACTGCTACTACCTGCAAAACCCAGATTAAGTTTTCTCACTGATTGAAAGACACAAAATTTGGTTTCTTACAACCAAAGTTAAATTCATTGCACTAAAAAATAAAATATATAATATGTTCTGCTAATTACCAAGGTGCCGTCTTCCATGGTTTCACGTCGCTCATAAACTATGAATTCTCTGTTCCTAAATAGAGGCTTATAGCTATCATAATGGTTGTGGCTCCTGTGAAGAGAAAGAAAATCAAATAATGAGGAAAATCATTTTCTTTACATGGTTGTTTGACACACTTGAAAATGAAATGAGAAGCCAAAATATGAACATAATTTACGTTAGCATCATTCTTAAAGCCTCGAGGAATTTGAACTTAGTTACCAATTTTCTTTTTCCTTTTCTTTTATTTGTAATTTTTCACAATGGGTTTTGAACCCAAGACATTACTCTTTACCCTTTTCAATGGGAAGGAGGTGTCATTTGAACTAGACCTCATTGACAAACATATTGAATTTACAGGGTATTGAATTCATGACATTACCCTCAACCCATTCTTATGGGTGAGGACATGCCATTTGAGCTAGAGCTTATTGGCGAACATTGTTAGAGAATTTACATCCGCCTAATTTGAATAAGTGTATTTTCTTATTCATTATAATGTTGGAAGTAGCTGGTATTTCTTTTTACATCATCCATTACCACCCGAATATGTTGCGATGGATGATGCATCAATAGATGACAGAATCTATGCAATTTATGTTGCTCTCATGCATCATGTTTCTGTCTATTTGGTTTTACTTTTTCCATTATTTGAAACAGAAATTTGCATCAATCACAAAGAGTCAGCTTCTGGCCCATTGAGTTGATGGTAAACAGGCTTGCCTTTCTATAACTTTGGTATTTTTTTTCCACCATATTCCATGGCCAAGTTTAAATTGTTAACTGTCACGGTGAACATTACTTTGCAGATCTTTCTGCTACCAGATGGTGTTGAAGTTGTACCATTGGTATCATAGTTGAAAGATTACTGCAGCTGTAATACCATTTGTATCATAGTTATTTCCCTTTTTGGTATAGATCATCATATGTTGTTGAGCTGTACTTACCCTATATCTTTTTGCTGCAAAAGACATTTATGTCTGTACTGGTTCAATTCCATCTTTAAAGATGAGATGCACATCCCTCACCATGCCCATGGCTGGAATCCCTTACCATGCCCATGGCTGGAATTTGAAATTTGTGTTAAACATATGAATTTTCTTTGTTTTTTTTTTTTTGGTGTGAACCTGACATCAACCTCTCTGTCACTGCACCCCCTTAATGAAATACTACCACTCTTTTTAAGGAAATATTATCAGTTTCTTGATTCTGTTGCATTGCCTTGGGCATCAATATGTCTGTGTATATTGCCAGTGATAGATGTTTTATAGGATCTTACCTTGCCAGATCTATACCCTTCTTTCGTCCTCTTTGATTTTGATTTTTAAATATTTCACAATATTGTTTCATATCAATATTTGAGTTCCAAAATTTGATCTTGATTCAGAAGTTGCTTGGATGAACTATGTGCTGCCTACATCAGCTTAGTAGCTCACAAATTCTTACTTTCTTGCTATCCAGGAATGTACAGAACAATCTATTCTGTGGACCTATATCTGCAAAATTGATGAGTATTCCAAAATTTCAGGTGCTGTGGGTTTTTCTGCCTTTCTTTTATATATATTGATTCTTCTTTTAACATGGATTTAATTCTGTCGTGTATGCCGAATCCTGCAACTAGTGATGTTAGTGCTTCCCTTACAGCCTCTTTTAAATGAGTACAGAACTTGACATTATTGATCTTTTACTGTCAAACTCGCCTGTAGCTAGAGCGTTGTGGAATATGGTATTTTTATTATTTGGGCTTCATTGGGTTCTGCCAAGAGGCATAGTGGAACTTCTAGCTAACTGGTCAAGCAAATTTAATAGATGTAAATCTTTGGTGATTTGGAGTTGATCCCTCATTGCCTTTTTTGGGGTATTTGGTAGGAGAGGAATGCTTGTACTTTTGAAGGAACTGACAGATCAACCCATGATTTGTAGCTGTCTTTCGACCGGACTTTGCCAGAGTGGACTAATGTTTCAGGTGATTTTTACTCTTAATTCTTTGGCTGATTTGCTTCATAGTTGTAATTTCTGTGCACTATAGTTTTGATATTTTGCTGGTTCCTTAGTGCACTTCCTGTGTGCTTTGGTTCCTTGTTTTTTACTTTATTTTTCAGTGAAGTTTAATTACCTATCAAAAAAAATACAGAACATGATCCTTCTTTATTTTGTTATTTTTTTTTTTCCATTTCATTTTGGATATTAGGCAGTCTGGAATTTTTACTAAACTAGTGCTTAGCAGTGCAGCCGTAAAGGCCTACTATTCTGCTTACCTGGAGTGATTAGGACTTTTTTGATCTAGTTTCTTGTATCTCTGAACTTTTCTGTGCTAATATTGCGGAGTTTGTACGTTACTGTGCTGAGAATGGCCAGCGGCTTCATGTATATGAGCTTGCAAAATTGATCAAAATTATTCTAGAATTTTTATTTTCACATTATTGTATTTATCTCTTAGGAGATTGGATTATTGTAGACTTTTATTTTTAAATTCGATTTGGATTTGCATTTGAGTTTAAATAGGGATTATTTTCAGCTTTAGATAGGATTATCTTTTATTTTCAAAAGTTCTATAAAAGAGTTCTAGATGGTTATGTTTCAGATTGGATATTTTCCAAATTGTTGGGTGCTGATGCCTAAGTTTCTTGCTTGGTGCTAATTCCAAGCAACCCCTAGGTGCTGATGCTGATTCTTAGCGCTGTCTTTTATTTTTTTTAAAATGTCTGCTTCACCTAAATTAAGTGCGCGCTTCTGGTTTGTGCTTAAGCTCCTATAGAGTCCTTTGTGCTTAAGCGTTCCCCGCTCTTTACCAACACTGTTCAAAACACAAGACAACTAGCAACAATATTTTGTATTCTCATATTTTGGCATCTACTTTTTATGGACCAGTCATCGTAGCGATCCAGAGTATATAGAATAAGTCAGCATTCAGTGATGTCTATTTAAACTCTTGGGGATTGGTGACCTGTTGTGTCCCTCAAGAATTGGTGTTCTGCAGATCTTGGCTGCTGAGCGTTGTTTCTTCCTTTACCACAAGGTTGCATTTGTAACGAGCAGATTTGGGATCTTTTTGGGACCAGATGATCTTTTCAAAACAAATTGAAGATCTCTATTTCTATACTTCATTGAGTTTCTTCAAGGCTAAGGGTAAATGATTTGTGAACGTAGATATAGATATACAATCCTGCCTGCCCTGTATTATTTTAGGGAAAATGATTTGTATTTAGTTTCTTCAAGGCTAAGGGTAATCCATTGCCAATTATTTAGGAAAGTTGATTTGTGAATGTAGATATATAATCCTGTCCTGTAGGCTTATAGCGATCACAATGATAGTGGCTCTAGGCTTATAGCTATCACAATGATAGTGGCTCTTATGAAGAGAAAGAAAATCAAATTAATCTGTTTGGATAGACTGTTTTAAAAACCGTGTTTTTAAAAAATAAAGATTTTAAAATGTACGTTTTGAAAACACAATTTTGAAAATCACAATTAAACGTTTGGTAAAATTTGTAAAAATTGCGGTTTGAAAACTATAAAATTTTTGTCGTGGGTGCAAATTACCAAAAAGGACTTAATTTTGATGTTAAGGATATTCTATCATTTTTAGTCCATGCTAAACATGTTAACACAGTTACCCAATACCATCACTTCCCCTGTGGCTGTGCCCCACTAAAAAGCTTTTTATTATTATTTTTTTTATACGATTCCTACTGCAGAGTTAATGACAGCTAAACAAAGTAATAGTATTATATATGTTGCTAATCAAGATCAACCACAAAAAAGAGAAGTAAAAAGTCTAAAAGTGAAGAGACCAAATAGAGGGAGAGAGAAAGAGCAGTTGGTCTCTTCTCAACCAAATAATTTGCAGAGTTCACCATTGAACTCATTCTTGCAGCTTCTAGTGTGTGTCGCATGATCTTCTTTCCAGCAAAACAACTTGTGCCAAGAAGTTGCAAGTGCTGGAGAGTCAGATCAGACATAGGTGAGAATTTAACAGGTTGACAAAATTGTTATTAAACAAAATACTTGAGGGTATCTTAGGTATTGAGACCCTAGGGTAAAACGTTTGTGTTGATATTGATTAATGAGTTTGAAACTAGCGTTTTCATAAAAAGCTAGTTGGAGGCACAGTCTTAAAACGTGATTACTTGTGCAGAACAAATGCGCGTTTTCACAAACGCCTATCCAAATAATGAAGAAAATCATTTTCTTTATATGGCTGTTTGACGCACAAGAAAATGAAATGAAAAGCCAGAATATGAACATAATTTACGTTAGCATCATTCTTAAAGCCTCAAAAGAATTTGAACATGGTTAGCAATTTTCTTTTTCCTTTTCTTTTATTGGTAATTTTTCACATTCAACAAATGGGTTTTGAGTTAGAGCTCATTGGCTAACATACTTATCACATCACCTAGTTTGGATAAAGTGTATTTGCTTATTCATTATTCCGTTTTAAGTAGTTGGTGTTTCATCTTACGTCATCCATTCCCACCAGAATATGTTGCAATGAATGATGCATCAACAGATGACAGAATCCATGCAATTTTTGTTGCCCTCATGCATCGTGTTGCTGTCCATTTTGCTTTTACTTTTACTTTTTTTTTTTTTTTTTTTTGAAACAGAATTTTGTATTGTTCCGAAAGAGTCAGCTTCGCGCCCATTTGAGTTGATGGTAAACAGGCTTGTCTTTCTCTAACTTTGGGGTCTTTTTCCATCATATTCCATGGCCTCAAAGTTTAAATTGCTAACTGTCATAGTGAACATTACTTTGCAGATCTTTCTGCAACCAGACGGTGTTGAAGATGTACCCGCTATTTTACTACTTTCTTGATTAGTTTAAAGATTATTACAGCTGTAATGCCATTGGTATCAAAGTTATTTCCCTTTTCGGCTTTTCGGTATCTTGCCGTCCATAAAACCGCATTCTTTTCTGCAGCAGCAAACAGCTTCAGGCCCAGTAGATCCACTAGCTCTCACGGACTCCAAGAGTGCCCGATGCATTTAAAAAGATAAATCCAACAGCTCACAAATTCATGCTTTTAAAGAAAACTAGCCAATATCTCGCGCGATACGCGGTGCATTTTGATAAATTTTATAAAAAATTATTTATGACCTATTGATTTCATGACTATTATGGTTAGTCACAGACTCACAGTTGACAATGTCGCCTACAAACTTATTGGTTCCTAGGTGTTTTTCTTGTATGATTTATGCTTTATATTTAGATTCAATGGTGTTATTTTTTACATTTCTTATGCCACTAAAGTCTCTATCTCCACCTCATCAAAAAAAAAAAAAAAAAAAAAGAAAAAAAAGAAAAGAAAAGAAAGTCTCTATCTCCACTATTTCAACACCTATAATTTTTATGTCATTCAAAATAACTTTTCTTCAGTTTCAGAATTGACATAGATAAAAATAAGGCACTTTAACATTTTAATTGAAGGTTAGTTTGATTTTTAAGATCATAATTATAATAGGATGAAAATTGAAAGAATGATATTTTAATCAATTAGTTATAAAAACTGCTATAATTTCATGATACGACAATAAAAACAATAATGTCATAGTGACATAATAATATCATGATTTAACTAGCTCCCTAAAAGCAGCTAAAACACCAAAAATACTACAAATCTTTGCAACTATATATATGCATTATACGGAAAATCAAAAATCTAAATTGACACGCAAAATGAAAAAACCAATCCAAACACATTTCAATGCTACATCAGTAAAAATGTATATATATAATCCAAACAAATATTTAAGATGAACATAATATTTTGGAAATTAACATACTTCTTAGAAAGGGAACCAAAAATATTATGAGAGAAATTATATTAGACAAATGTGGACAAATGAGGATTTATATTAGGCAAATATGGAGACAAATAATCATATCATATTATCTACTTTATTGAATCTGACTCTTGCAATTTTGCATTGAAGATAGTCTTATGTTGGAAATTGGAAAGTTTTCTTAGTTCCTACCTTTCTCATTACTTTTTAGATCTATCCATATCAATCTAAAGCATTTAAAACTATAAATATATACAAATTTTTTGAATTTTATTAATACATTGAAATAAATGCGTCTACAATTACTTAATAGTTTGACATAAATTCTAAATTAGATGAGGTAGAAGTCTAAATCAAAATAATTTCATACAATGCACCACTTGGTAGAACTTCATGCTCTCCCACATGAGGTATCTGCTTTTATATATACTAGCCGCGGACCCGCGCGTTGCGTGTGATTATTTTTTAAAGTGATCTCATTATATATTATTAATATTTTGTAATTTGAACTAATTTAATGAAAAGTAATGCATTTCATAATTATATTTATCACAAGATAATTTTTTATTATTGTAAAATTGTTTTATTTAAAATTTAAAACTTTAATTCTACCATAGTCGATTAACTAATTTTTACATCTCTAAGTCAATTAAACACATTTTCCATGCTACATGTAAACCTTCTTTTCCATAAGGGTTGAAATAATGTGGGTGATGTTTCTTTTCTATGGAAGTTAAAAAAAAAATTAAAATTCACCTTGTTTTGATGTTTTCTAAAAATTAAATTTGGCGATTTTTTTTTCAATAATTGTGAAAATCCCAAGCAATAATTCAGAAAGTAATTTATGTTACATGTTTAGGCTTTGATTGTGTAATTGTATGATTAATTTGGGTTGTAATTTATAAGTTGAATATGGTGGTGTATATCTAAAAGGGCCTAACTCTACGGTTTATATAATTAAATATAGTGCTATGTGTGATTTATAGTATAGCGACAATTGTAGTAATTAAAAATTGGTTTTTCATTGTTTTTTAAGTTAATAAAAACCTTACATATACTTTTTTTTTTTTTCAAAAAAAACTTTTACATTTTTTTTAACATGAATCTTTACTTATACCTTAATAAGTAAACTCTATACATTTCATTTTCTTAGATGTATAAAAAAAGATATTTATTCCATAATAATAGTAGTTAATTAGTTTTTTCCATGATCTCATTTATAACGTGTCTTACTATTATCATATTTTACTGGCTGATGATTTTCATAATAGAGGCATTAAATGAGAATTAAATTCTTAGAACCTTTCATTATTAGATTTTAAAAGTCGTGGTGTGTGAAGAATATAAGCATTTAAGGATTTTTTTTTATATTTTATTTATTTATAAATAATGTTAAATGAAATGTCAAAAAAAGGATTTTGAAAATTTTCATCTTTATTTCTTATATATTTCTATTATTACTGAAGAACACCTTCCTTTTAGTTTTGATAATAAATATGATTTTCTAGATTAGAGTTTGATTAGTTTCAAGTTTCGATTTTGTATGATTGTAATTAATTGTTGATTATATGATTGTAATTATTTATTTACATTGTAAAGTTTTTAATAATATTCATAAGTTCATCTTTAATTAATTTTTTACTCCTTTAGCCGCCAGCCTCTTTGTTTTCCAATTAACGGTTACTAATTAATTTATTTAATTGACGTTTGATTTCTTTTACTAATCTCTCTCTCTCTCTCTCTCTCTTCGTTAACATCCTATTGTTTTCCAAATTTGATGATAATTCTAATGTACTAAATATGCATATTGTAACGTTTATTTTTATTTTATTCTATTTTGCTGCCATGAAGTTAGTATATCTATATATCTATAACTATTAGTTTATTTTATGATATGTTTGGTTTGATATTATTATTATTATTATTATTATTATTATTATTATTATTATTGTTATAATAATAATAAATTTAGTGTTTCTAAAATAGCATGTGTTTTGTATTCTCTTTTTCTATTGATGCATTGTAACATTTTATGGGACTACGTTATAAGAAAAACTTTTATTCTATTTTTTTTAATTGAGTGTTTCTAAATTGATATTTGTTTTGTATTTCATTTTCCATTGATGCATTGTAACAATTCATGGGAAGACTTTATAAGAAAAATTTTTATTTATTGAATTTTTAAAAAAATTATATGATTAATTTTTTAAAAAATGAGATAGAATATAAATAATTATGATATGGAGGATGTTGCTAAAGTTAAATGTTGAATAAAATAAGATAAGAAGAAAAATAGTAAAAATGAAATGTATAGCAATAAACACCATATTATTTTAGTTATGCTATGTAATAAAATAATATTATATTTTTATATGCTATCTTTATAATGCAATAATATAGCATTTAAAAACCAATGAGAATAAAAAAAAAATAACAACATAAAACACAAAACTAAATCATATCAAGCTGGATTACGAATCAATTCCAATTTTAGCAAACTGACTGACTTCTAGTAGTTTAAAATTGATTTCTGCGATGCATTTGGTGAAGCTTTCAATATTGCACCAATATGTTTTAATGGTCAACCTGTTACACTAAAATAAAAAATATATATACCAAAAACTGAAGAAAAAAAAAAAAATATATATATATATATATATGTAGAGAGAGAGAGAGAGAGAGAGAGAGAGGCTTTTGTGTGTGGAAAAATAGAAATTATGCATCGAATAAGAGAGACAATAACAATTTTATAGTATGAGGATAAGAATAAGAAGAGAAAAAATAAAGGAAGATAAAAAGATAGAATAATAGTAATATTGAGAATAGTGGGGATATGAAAAGTTAAAATGGAATGAGAAAGGTTGAAGAAAGTTAAGGTAGAGAGTAGTGGGGATATGAAAAGTTAAAATGGAATTGAAAATTAAATAATAAATAAGAATAGTTAATAATAAGATAAATTAAATATGATATTTTGATTGTAATATAATAGAGTTTTTAATTCAATTTAAATGTTTAAAAATTTTATAAAAAATTGGGAAAAAAATTGATAATGACATGGCTGTTGATGTGGCTTAACATGAGTGTAGCAACATTAAATAATATATTTCAACTTTTAGTAATATATAGATGAATTCTAATTCTACTACTTTTTTTTTTTTTTTGTTAAATGCAGAATATTAAGACTAATGGGCAGACTAGCAAGTTGTGATAGGCCTTCCCAATTTCAACCTTCTCAAACACATACTGAGCTAACTCATTAGATAAATTTTATACTTTTGAGTTTCTTTTGCCTTTAAAATTCTAAACTTTATATTTGATCTCATTGTCACACCAAGCTCTTATAGGGCAATGAAGTGTCACTTAAGCTTGGTTTATGAAAAAATGGATCAACAGATGGTACCTTACTAACTTTTTGAGCTTATGATGACCATGTGTGTGGGCTTGTATAGCTATGAATTTTTTTTAGTAACGAAGTCTCAATTATATGTGAGAGTTTTTAATCATATTTCATTGTCTATTTTGGATACTTTAAACCACAAAAATGAGTAAAATCCTATCCTACATTGTAATCTAATATTTCTTTTGTAGGGTTCATTTAGTTTGTCAAATTCAGTTTCATTGGATTAGAGATAACGAGTTCCATTTAATAATAATAATAATAACTAACGAGGTCTAATTCTCCTACCTTCTTTTTGGTTGTTAAATGCAGAATGTTGAGACTAACGATAAGGTTGGTAAGGTTCCTTGATCTCAACCTATTCAAACACTCATTGAGTCAACTCAAGTAAATGTGGGTTCTAGTGCTAGTGGCCTCTTTCAACCATCCACCAAGTCAACTCAGTTAAATTTATACTAGCGAGTTTCAATTACACTTAAATTTTGAACTTTATATTTGAACTCATTGTCACAACAAGCTCTTACAAGGCAAGGAAGCTTTATTTGACCTTGGTCTATACAAAATGGACCAATAGAGAGCACCTTACTAACATTTTGATCTTATGATCATCGTGTGTATGAGTTTGTATAGCTATGAATTCTTATCAATAAAAAAGTCTCAATAATATATGAGCATTTATCATCAGAATTTGAGGTCTATTTTGAATGCTTGAAACACAAAATGGAATTAAATCCTATTCTACAATGTATTCTAAAATTCATTTTGTGGGTTCATTTAGCTTGTCAAATTCTGTTTCACTTATCAAAATAATAATAATAAATAAATAACATGTTCTAATTCTTCTAACTTCTCTTTGATTGTTAAATGCAGAATATTGAGACTGATGGTACTGTTGGTGTTGGTGGGGTTCCTCAGTCTCAACCTTTTCAAATACTCACTGAGTCAACACAAATAAATAAGGGTTCTAGTGCCAATGGACTTTCTCAAATACTCACAAAGTTGACTCAAATAAATGAGGGTTCTAGTACCAATGGACATGAAAAAGAGGGTACTCAGTCTCAGCCTTCTTAGACATCCACTAAGTTATTTAGAGATGAAATTGTTAAAATCATGGGATACCACATTTAAGGGTATGGGAACTAACATCTCTCAGCTCTCAACTAATTTGGAAAATTTGAAGGGCTCCCTAGATGTTGAAATTTCGAAAATCAGATGAATTTGAGAAGAATTGAAAAATTCTTTCCCTGGTCTCGACATCTGCTCAATTCCTTCTACTCCAACTATGTTAGAAGATAAGAGTCTTGGGGACTCACTGAAAAACTTATCCAAATGCATGAAAACGCAAATGGCTTTTAAATTGTTGGAAATTTTCATTTCTAGGACACCTAATTAGACTTTAACTAGCTGAGTTTCTGCACAATGTGTGGTGCAACTCATTATTAGTTTTCTCCAATATTTCAATAAAATTTAGTTTAATTGGTGGGCATCTCAATTTCTAATAAAGACATTCAGATTCAAATCCCTCATTCTTAACTATCGATGTATAAAAAAAATTTCAATAACTTTCCTTGTGAAAAAAAAAGGTAATCTTTAGTTATGTTAAAAACAAAATAAAAAGACACTAAGAATAGTGTAGTGATTTTATCATAGTATATATATGCGTTAAATTTTAAAATTGCATGATATATTGGGTCATATAAATAGACATGTTTCATGCCTACAAAAAATGCAAATGTCATTCAATTATGTTTTTTACATTCTGGATTTTGTGTTAGTTTGTTGGACATTGTTTCAATAGTTGCAAAGACAACTAAAGTTTTAGTAAGAATACCATATTTTAAATCAATTGTTCCTCACATTAAAAAAAAAAATCAATGTTATCTTTCTAATTACAATGTCAGTTCCACACACACACACACAAACATATATATATATATATATATATCACATGTCACTGAAAGGAATCAGAAAATTTATACGGTTAAGATTAATTTTTAGTGAATTCACAAATATTTTATTTTTTTTTTCTAAATTTGTGTGTCAATTTTTGTCAAAGCACTTTCTCAAAAATTCTTTTTGTCAAATCAACTAAACATGAGGAATAATGTCATATTATAAATCTAATATTATTATTTCATCTAAAAATTATTTCTTAAATAAAGTTTATAAAAATAATCTTATAAATTCATTTAAAATAAATAATTAATGCACAACTATAGATAATTAGTATATACATTTACTCTATTAGGTAATTCAATGAACTAATAATTTGATATAAATGCAATCTCTTTGAAGTAGAAGCCTAAATAAAAAGAATTTCAAGGAATGCGCCACTTGGCACAACTCCATGCTCTCCAATATGAGGTCTCTACTTATATATACTAGCTTGTAACCCGTGCGCTGCACGGGATTTTTAAAGCAAACTAAATGTAAAACTTAAAGCAATGGGAAACAAACTATTTTCCCTAAGATAATTTTTTCAATCCTCATAAATATTTAGGTTCATAATTTTTTTATATTTGTACTATCATAAAGCCACTAAACAACATGATGAAAAAGAAACAGGAATAATAATGAAGACTATACTACCATCAATCAAATACAATTAGTTCATATTTATCTTCTTCAGAAATTGCTAAATCCATCAACTCCTTTGGCTTTCGAACTGAACAATGTAGTTAGTAAACCATCCAAAACCCCATGAACCATGGCTACCCCTTCCGGTTTTCTTGCCAGCAAACTTAAAGTAGAGCCTGTAGCAATACAAAACTCAATCTCTGGCTATATCTTATGCCTTTCCTGCTAGAACTCTATATACCCTCCGAAAATCTATGTTACCATCAGTAGGAGTACAAAGGGAGTCATCTTTAAGCATATTCAAAGGGATTTTGAAGTCAAACTTGAATTAAAATATCCTAAACTGATTATCATAATACAATAACATGCTATAGAGATTCTATATTAATTTGAAGAAGGCAATAAGACTTATAGCAAAACAATGACTTTTCTATCACTAAGACCCTTTCCCATCTTTATTGCAGCAGTTGCTGCTACATCAGATGAAAACCCTACCTGAAACAAACGTGCTCTCACATTCACCATATAATTTGAAAATGAAAAGTCTAGCAAGTAGCAACTAAGAACTTTAGAAATTATGTGTTTAACCAATAAAATGAGTAAGGAATTCTTTTAGATGAGGATTGGAAAAACAAGCAACTATGGCTACCAAAACTTTTGAAATAAAACCTGAACATAATTAAATCAATGAGTTTAGCATAAAACTCCTAAAAAGCAAAGAAAATAATATTATTGATAATTGGATTCTAACTCTATTTATTTAATATCATGGTGTTAGCAAATGTGGTTGGTGTATTGGAATCTATTGGAGTCATTGAAATATTCACCTCCAACACACAACAAGTTTTTGCATAGTTGCATAGAGAATTAGGAATCAATAATCATAACAATTCATTTTGCAAGGAAAATAAGAAGGATTTTTTTTTTTTGTTGCTAATAGTACTTACTGTAACAGCATCTATTCCATTCCCTCCAAATTCTCCAACCATGAATATGGCTGTTTTAAGTACAATTAAATTTTAGTAATGGCATATTACAAACCTTAATGAAACTAACACACCTTAAATCTACCAGGTTTAAAATGGTCTAAAGGAATGTAGATAACACTGATAGAGTAATTGGTTAATAAGAAAAAGCATCGCTGATAGCTCAAAGGAACTTTAATGTACTTATAAGTGGGAATATAAGATCTTTTATATACTTAGCAGTGATCAACAGAATCACTTGCACACCTGCTAGGGAAGCCCTCAATTGGATGTGGATGCCCAAGATTGATGTACTAATCTAAATAGATAAAAATTACATAGAATGCTGTTAACAATTGAAATTGCCAATTAGTTATATGTAATAGAACTTTTTTAGAACACGGGTAACAAACATGCATAACAGAATGAACAACACATATTCATTACAGAACAAACAACATCAAAATTAAATTTCTGAAAACCATAACAGGAAAATAGGTCCTAAAAAGAAATTGGAACATAAACTTAAATATCAGCACAATGTTCAATATTATACTAATTTGATCCCAACAACATCTTTAAGATTAGTTATATATAACTGTTTTTAACTCGCGCAGTGTGCGGGATTATTTAATTGATGTATTAGGTATCTCATGTGCTAATCTAGTCACAAACATTGAAGTTAAGATCATAATTCTAGCAAGTTTATGTCGATAATGTATCAGTTTGTTGTAAGCTTTCTCTAGTAGGTTATTCTTGCATTTCATTATAGTATTTGGAAATCATAAGTTCATAAAATAGTGGCCTATGAAATTCTAGAAACTGTATTACAAAAAGTTACTATTGTGAAACCTACGGTTGGTACACTCCTCCATGGATCTCAATCAAAAAATACATTTGAACAGTTCAAGGTATTTTTTAAATATTGCAAGAATTAATTAGTTAGACTTAATAGAGCAAATGAAAAATATAGAAATGAGCAAGTAAAACCTAATATGTGACCCCTTCTTTTGATTCAAAATGTTGTATTGCTAAAGCACATCCTTGAGAATTCCATTACTCATCTATAGAAAATCAGCCCACTGCCTTTTTTTTTTAATCTCTTCATTGGGTTGCAAAGCAAAATTCTCAATAAAAACTCAAGAATTAACACCAAAGGGTGGGTGCACACACATATGAAAAATTATGTGAATTATAAAAATCAATAGTTACAGTACATGAAACACTTTATGCTAGAAACCACAAACTAAATATACAAAACTGGCTTGAAATTGAAATTAGCAATTATAGAACCCTCACTATTGCAAACTAAAATCTCTCAAAAACCAACAAAATGTCGTCATTGAGCTAGTCTGAGTAGTAAAACCTCACAAACACAAACAAGTCAAATTGATTACAAATAGTGAACAAAAATTTGAGAAGAATTCCAACCTTCTATAAGGCTGCTGGAAAAAGGGTAAAAAAAATTAAAGCAAGTACAAATTTCCAACAATTTTACGGGTTAATCTATAAAAATAGAATGATACAACATAAAGTAAGCCATAAGGTGCAAAATGATGAAAATATATATCAATAGAGACATATATCAATAGAGAAATAATAATAAAATTAAATATCAAGAAGAAAAACAACAAAGGCAATTAGAGAAAATGCGGTTCAATCTACAAAAAGTCAGTAATTAACATAAAAAATCCAACAATTTTACTTAAAAAAAAAATAACTGTACTCTCAGCAATCAATTTTTCCCCCCTTTTGAGAACGATTCAACAAAACATAGATCTACACAAAGCATAAATCAATTCAAATTTTAGGGGCAAGCCAAAAAAAGCACAAACCTAACAAAAACCTGCCAAATAAAAACAAAATTTAATCAATATAACAATCAAACAAAATAGAACTCAAGAAATTGAAAAAATAAATAGGAGATTAGGGAAAAAGGTAGTCAAACCTTAAACCTTGATTGAGTAATGCGGCAAAACAGTATTTAAGAAAATCTTTGTTATCTATCTATTTGTTTCTATTAAAAAAATGCAGTAAATATTCTAGGGAAACCATTATTTCACTTTGGGAGAAATCATCAATAAATTTATACTATGCAGTAATCGACAAAACATAAAGGCAAACAAAAAAAAAGTGAAAACCTAACAAAAATCTGCCAAACAAAAATAAAATCTAACCAATACAACAATCAAAGAAAACAGAACTCAATAAAGAAGACTCTCGAAACAATGTACCGTGCAGTTTTTTTAAGCTTAAACTGTATACTTGGCTGTTTTTAAAATGGTCTTTTTTCCTAATGTGGCAAAACCTCCTTAATTGCAGGAAAAGGCTTCTACTTTTATGTATAGCTAGCTTGTAACCTGTGTGCTGCATGGGATTTTTAAAGCAATAAAAATATAACTTAGCTTAAAAATAAATTGATAAGATTTAATATAAATTATAGAATAGCTTTCAATAGAAACTGGAATGTACCAAAAGTGCAAATTTATTTTTATTGAAAGAAACCATTTAGATTGGGATACAAATTAGCTTACAAAGAAATTGATGAGATGTTATATAAATAAATGTTTAGCTTTCAATAGAAACTGTAATTAACCAAGTACATATTTATTTTATTGAAGGAAACCATTTAAATCATTCTTAATAAATATTAAAAGCAACAAAAACCAGACTCAACAATTTCTTTTGATACAAAATCAAAATCATATAGCTTTTTGGTAATCCAAATCACAATTTCTGACTATATCTTATCCCTTCCCACTGAAATCACATATTGCCAATCATGAAAATTGTTCCCTATCCTATCTGGGTTTAACATTTAAGTTTTAGTAACTTCCAAGGGTAGATCAAAAACATTTTGAAAATCTAAATTACCATCTGTAGGAATACAAAAGGAATCATCTTAAACATATTTAAAGAAATTCTGAAGCGAAGTTTGAATAGCAATAACTTAATCTAACTTTCATAATACAGAAAACATGCAACAGAGATTCTATAATAATTTGAAGAAGGCAATAAGACTTATAACACTGAGTTTTCTATCATTCAGGCCTCTTTCTGACCTTTATTGCAGTAGCTTCAGCTGCACCAGATGAAATCCCCATCTGAAATAAACTTGCTCTCACATTCACCACAAATTTTGAAAACCTCAAAGACCAGCACGCAGCAAAGTAATAAATATCTTTTCCCACTTAACCTGATTTTTTGTAATAGCTTTTAATTTATTTGGACGTTGTATTGTGAATGACAAATAGTTGAAAATTTAAGATAGAGTTACATATCTTCTTAATAATCCAAACCCAAAAAAATATGTTGCAAGCACATTATTGATATCAAATGCTAAACAACAAAGGTTAGCACTTTTAATGGATGCACATGGTAGGATAAGTAATAAATCCCACAATTGGCTTGGGGAAGGATTACATTTATTCATACATTAAGGGAGTGTCGTAGAATGGTAACAAACCTCAAATATGTCTAAGTGAAAGTTAATGCCTCCTTATTTAATAATTTGTAATGTATTATAATCTTTAATCATTTAAGCATTAATAAAATTAATGAATGGAGAGGCAAACTATATTGGCCATTTATATCTTGCATATTTTATAGTCTTTAGTTTTTTTTTTTTTTGGAGAAACAAACACAAACACACAGAGGGGAGAGGAAAGGGGTTCTAACACAAAGGCACACCACAACTCCACTCAAAAGCCATGGTAACCTTTAAGGGAGGGTGGAGCAAGTTATATTATACACAACACACTCTCTTAAGCAATGTGGAACAATTACCCATTCTTTTTTTTGAGAAACAAACAAACACACACACACACACACAGGGGAGAGGAAAAAGGAGTTCAATTGCAGCAAATAAAGTAATCCTTGGAAAGAACATTTACCTCGTGCAATGAAGACTTCCTTACTGTGATTAGTCATACAGCTTATAATATTTCTTTAGTACTGGATCAAATGTCATTAGCTAATTCTAAAAAGTACAACATGAAAGATTCTAGAAATAAAGGAATATGGATAATACACAGTTGTGGTGCATGATTAGAATACAATCTGATCACAACATATCATGAATAGAAAATACACCCTGCTCACATAATCATGATGCCACATTTGAAGAGGCATTTTTTTTTTCATTTTTGTATGATACCTAAGATTGTACCATGTGTAATAAATTGGGAAAAAAATGAATTCAACAAACTATTAAAATGGTCATACCCATTGTCTGAAGTTAATACCTGATTCTTCAAAAGAATGAAACATTGAAGAAATTGAAAAGCATCCCCCAAAGAGATCCACGTTACTTCTTCTAAAAGACCTAGAAAAGAAAAAAGCCCAATAATCTATTGCTTTGTTTGGATCTTTAAAGTATCCAAAAGAGACTGGAACCCACTTAAGGACTTTCATTCCATTCATCTGATTTTTAACCGGACACCATAAATAGATACCCACACATCAATTTAACCAAATACCATACCCAAAACAAAACAAAACAAAAAAATCTAACTCAAGCACCTTAAACAGAAATATAACCCAAAAAGTCAAATAAAAAACAATCCAACCAAATTATTAAAACCTGATCTAATTTAATGTACAAACTGAAAAGCAAAGAGAAAAACTAACCGATAGCAGTTTCGGAAGGACAGTAGACATTTTGAGGAAGCCTTTATGTGAATTCTAATCTTGAGAGAAATTGAGAGTGTTACAGATATATGGCAATGGAAGTTTTTGGTTTTTGTTTTGTTTTGTTTTGTTTTGTTTTTTTTCTTTTTATCAAGTTGATTGGGATTGATGCAGGGCCAAATAGACAGGTTTATCACTGATGTCAATGTCCAAACTGTTTTAGGGTTTTTATGTTTTTTTATTTTTTGCCTTACATTGTAATGATCGAGCTCGAAACAATGTAATGATTGGGCTTTTCTACCACAATAAATCAAAGGCAAAATCCCTAATGTTACCACAAAAAAAAAAAAAAAAAAATATATATATATATATATATATATATGTATAAAGGGATAATTTGAAACCAAAGCATCCAAAGAAAGAGAATAAAAAAAGCAGATATAAAAGAACCCTAGAAAATTAAATTAAGTAAGGCAAACTGTCGGTTTTGAATTAAAAAACACAGAAATATTGAAGATTTAAAATTCTAATTCGAATAGGAAAAGCAATGGTGAGGATTTTCAGTCTTTCAAAAAAAAAAAAAAAAAAAAAAAACAGTATTTGAAGAGGAAAGGAGTATGCTGACCATCGGTACAAAAAGACAGAGACTATACTGGTGGAGGGTACGGTGGTCTGATGGTGTGAACAGCCTAACTGTCTTCTTAGATTTTTCTCTCTCCACCATCCATGACAAACCGAATCTCTCTCTCCATTGTTCTCTTTCTCGGTTCTTGTATTTCTGCAATGTATCTCTCTCTTAACCATAATTTGGGTTTTTATATTTTTTTCCCCTCATACGGTGTAATGGGCTTTCAATCCATGTAACGTTTGGTCTTTCCAACCTTTTAAATTGTAAACATGGCTGAATTTTAGATGGACATTTTTCCTACATAGCAGCACCTCCTTAATTGCAGGGAAAGACTTTTGCTATTATATATAGTATATGAATAATGTCTAACCTGCGCAATGCTCAGGATCATTTTACATATTAATGATCTTTGCATCCAACATAAGCTTAGTTCTCATACTTCTACTACATACATTCAAACATAAATAAATTAGTATATTTAAGCATATAGTATCCAATATCCCCTAAAAATTTTAAACATTACTCTCTTCAAATCACATCAAGTGTTACTTCTATTCTCCAATAGACCACTTGAAGGAACATATGAATTGAGCAACCACCACTTTTATTACTTTTATTGTGTTCAAAATAGAATGCCTCTCTATTTTGCATGCAAAAATGCAATATCTTCAAAACCATCCAATATCTTCAAAGCAATTAAAAAAAAACTTACTTTGAGCAAGAAGATTGACATAAAAATCTGAACTTGGAGTAATTGTCGTAAACTTGGTGTACTTGTCATCAACTAACAGACATCATAACTTACTTAGAAATAAGGGAAACAAATAATAACAATTTATTACAATGGAAATCATTTAGAAAATAGTGCAAATATATCCAAATGAATTGGTATAACATCATTGTCTAAACATAATGGACTAATCTTGAAAGTCGAGTCAATACATTAAAGAGGATATTCATCAAGGGTTTGTTGTAAATAATATTTTGATGGGACATTTGTTCTTAATCTCTGGGGGCCTATTTCTAATAAGTCACTTGAAAATTAAGCGAATCCAAAATATCACTGTTAGAAGCAGATATAGAACCGAATTTGTTAGGAGTTTGACGAAACAAACACAAAAAATGAACACAAAAACTACATAATGGCAAGATAATAGGTCTGTAATTTAGATCATATATAGACCATCAAGAAAATATATTAAAAGGAAACCTTTATAAAGAGTAGTCCCTTTGGACTCATCTCTATTCAGTATTAATAGTATCATTACAAACTCATATAATGTGTCATCTCCTATAATTCCAATTCACATGAAAATTGCTCTAGGTATTATAAGTTCTATTGCAATTTTGTTACAAACCGATTTGGAAGCTGAATTATGATGCCATGCATAACCGGTCGACAAGTCCACATCAATTCACAACAAAAATGTACTCAATGTCTAGTAGTATAGATCATTGTGAATTAAGTTCAATGCATAATTAACCATTATTCCTCACTAAAACAACCACAATAAACAGGATCCAAAAAAAATCTAACCTTGGCAACTAAATCCAATACAATTGACACAAAAAAAAGTGCAAATAACATTAGATATCCATGCCCATCATTGTAAATTTAGTTCAATGTATAATTAAACAAATACCTATTAACCATTCTTCCTCACATATACAAACCCAAACTCCCCAAAAATTCAATACCTTTCACCTCAGTTCACCTTGGCCTCCTTCTTCCCAGTCCCTTTTGCTTCCACCTTCTCCCTTGAACATATTTTAATAGTTGATAATTTAAAAAAAATTAAAAATTAAAAGGCCTTCACAATTTTTTTTTTTTAACAAAACGATAGCGGTATTTATTTAGAACTTATAAAACTAGTACATCAGTAACTATTGAATCTAAAATACATTCCAGAATATCTTACCAAGTACATGAGTTAAGTATGCTGTGTTACCTCAAAAGAATGCAATGCATCTGAAAGCATGACAAAGAGTTAGTAGGTCATGTAGAAGGTTTTCAATCTTAAAGGATATTTAGTTCTTGAATGATGGAGCTATCTTCATACTTTACCTCTAGGTCTCATATTGACAAATGCTTGGCAAATTCCAAGGCTTTACACATCCCCACAGCTAGCACTTCTAATCAATCATTACCAATATCCAACAAATCTAGTGGTCCCTAAATAATGCTCATATAACAAACAGAAAAGCCTTTCCAAGGTTTTTTTTGTGGGATTCTATATATCACACAAAGCTGAGATATACAAAAATGATTCTCCAAAAGGCCAACATCACTTGGCTAATCTGGTACTCTTTTCTTTCTTCTTTAAAGCAATTTGATGGTTTTAAAACCTAGCTTTCTTGAGTTATTTGGATTTGATAGTCATAAAACTGCAAAGATTGAATGAAGGGATTGGCTCGCAAATTAACGGTCTAAAGAGAATCAGAAAGACGACAATTGGAAATAGAAAAAAAGGAAAAAAAAAAAAAACCACATTTATAAAATTTATACCTGAACTATGGCTTGCATAGTACACTCTGTAGTGAAATGCTCTACGGTTTTGAATCTGCCCTTTACTAATCTCACTAACAATCTGCAAAGGTCATTTTATTTTTAAAGCATTTACTAATTCGTTCCAAGCAAGAACCTACAAAAAATGATACAAAAAAACAAACTAACCTAAGTAAAAAAAAAAAAAAAATTAAAAACCACGTAGAAGCTTGAAACACACAAATCTAAAACTTACATGACAATTTCAAACACTATATCTGCTATTCCTCAGAACCACAATGAATCGCACCAAACTAAAACTTTATGACAATATTAGTTAGAGCCTTTGAGGTATGTATCATAGTTTGTGTGAGGGTATGAAGGAGCATATAAAAAGTTAAAATGAAAGAAATATCTCTTATTGTTTCTCTAGATAAAACCCAATTTATGACCACTTTTAACTACATTCCTCCCCTTTTCTCTTTTGGGTATTACAAAAAGTATTGGAAAACTTTAGCCCACAACATTCTCATAAACTAAACATAATTTCACAAATGATGATTTAAAAAATGAAATATTATACAGGAACTCCTTATATTGCCTAATTGTATCCTGGATTGTACAATAATTTAAAACAATATATTAAAGCAATCGCAATATAATGTACACACAATGAACATGATAAATCAACTAACATTTGTGAAATCACCCAACAGGAAAAACTCAGAGATTTGTGTAAAATCAAGTCTTAATAGTCACAAATTTACAATCAATATTGTGGTATCCAAAACCATTGTCGGTGTCCCATATGCTAACAAATACAAAACAGTAAGAGCTTCAGTGTCCACATGGTCATTTTTGCATTGAGTAACATGGTCTTTCATTTTTCATCCTCTCATGACCAACACAATTTAAAATAATGAAAATCTTCTTCAATTTTCTTCGAAATATGACTACTAAGCCTTAATAAATGATTTTGTAAATTATTCAAAGGATTAATTAATATGCAATTATTTTCTACATTAGATACCATATCCATATGCTTAAATACCCTTTCCCTGAGTAGATCTTATTTATACAATTAAAGTATAATCATATCAAATTCATTAGACTACGAAGTACAAAGAGGCCAAACACAAATATGAATAAGGATCTCCTCAAACTCTACACCACAAAACGCAATACCAATTCCAAAATGACGATAAAATGTGACATGTACGTTAGGCAATTAAAAAAAATTAATAATCAACATTTAAATTTCAAGTTCTTAGCATCAACACACAAATAAATCCCATGATGATAAAACTTCAATTGTTCATTACATACTAAAAACATATTTTTAAAAAATCAAAACAACATTGTAGCAATTGTTCATCCCATCAATTCTGTTTTCTCTAATTTACATTGGTAAAAATAGAGAATTTGAGTCCTTGAATTTGTAGACAACTTCCACAATCAAATAAAATCATTTAAATATAAATCCAAAACTATTTAATATAATATATAATAGTCAGTTTGTTTAGCAAGTACAACTTTCTACCATGAGTAATACAAAGTGCATTCTTGTCATTCCTTCTAGTAATTAATATATATGCTTTTCCGAAAATGAAGGAAAGCCATTGAAAAAAAAAAAATTCTCCATATTTTCTTTCATTCCAAGAACTTACAGGTGGTTCTTAAGGGTAATTCTTCTAATTCTCGGCCTGAATGATTTGCTACAAATGTTTCTACTTCTTGCCTTTAAATTTGCTTGAAACAAAGGTGGGTTGGCAACACTAACCCTGCTTTCACCACTTGTATCTCCTTCTTCTTCTTCATGGAAACTGGATATTATTGAAACAATGAATGCTTGGAGGTTTTTTTTTTTTTTTTTTGAAAGATCTTTTTGCACATTCTGGAAAATAAGGGGAAAAAAAATACTTTCAGATTGATTGTTTATTTTGCATAAATATTTAAAATTGTAATAAGAGTAAAATTAAAAAAAAAAAAAAACACACACACACACACACGCATTATGAGAAAGGTTATGATGAAGCAAATAATATAAAATTAGTAATAAGATTTTGTTTCTTACCAATTTTGCATTTTCAGAGATATCACCTATTATGTTGTCATTAGCTATATCCTTCAAGCTGGCAAGCTGACTGGCATTTCTAATTGTTTAACATGAATGCTTTTAGCAACAACATCTCCTTAGTGTTTGTTAGATTCAGATTTAAAGGCCTTGTGACAGTGTAAACTTCTCATCCCTCTTTGACATTGTAATCATCAACTTTTATTTGGAATGTAGAAGATTTTCCAATCAAGTTCTGAATTTTTTGAGGTACTTATTTGGCTCCTGATTTTGTAGAGAGTGATGCAAAATTTAAAGTTTGTTAGTATTATAAGAACTTTAGCATAAGTACAAAATTGGAAATGGTTAAGAATTTAGATTAATTTTTTTAAGAAAGCTTCTGAGTGAATGATTTTTTCTTGCTTTTTTATGAGTCGCAATGTGATCTTTCACTTGGATTTATACTCCATAACAGAATATAATAATGAAAGAAATTAGAAAATGTAATAAGCATATTTTTACAATATAATTAAAGCAATTATCATTTTGTTTTCCTGCAGAATCATTTTCATAGGTATATGAACAATTTCTACTTCTTAAGGTAACCAACCAATTAGTTAGATATACTCTCTAAAAAAGTGGAGGGTCTGATGTGGAGATTGGCAAATGTACAAATAATCTATTTATGCATCAGAAGTTAGAACAGTGACTAACTTGAAGGAAGAGAGAGATTACATGTTACCATAAACTATCACTTCCAAAGCATCTTTAATAAAAGATTAAAATAAAAGTACAATTCAAAAAAATTCCAGCAAAGCAATTACCCGTGTCCCAAATTCTAAGTTTCAATCTTTTTCCACCAATTGTGAGCAACTTAATCATAAAATTTCATCTCACAGATTATTCAGAACAATTTTTTTAGATCAATAAAATAAAAAATGAAAGAAAATTTAAGAAAAACAAATTACTTATTTTATACATCACCTTGCTTCTCTTTCTACTCGTACTTTTGACTTATCTTCTTCTTTTCTACCTCCATCAATTGCAACTTGTCTATATTAAATTCCTAACCAATATAGAAAAAATTTCTAAATTTCTAAAAATTAAAAAGAAAAAGGGAAAAAGGAAAAGGGAAAAAGGAAAAGGGAAAATGAGACTATTTTATGTGACAAATATATACTTATGAATTTCAAAACAATGTGTAATTCTTATGTGATATAGAAGAAAAAAGGCACACAAATAGCCCAATTACATTTCCCTCCCCAAAAATAAAATAAAAGGAAAAATCAAAATCAAATTCAGCTATCCCCAAAAAATGAAAATCCAAAATCAAAACAAACACTTTAAACTCCAAACAACCATATCAATTCCTGCTCTTTTTGTAGGAAAAGGAAAAAGGAAAATTACTTGAGTCTTACATTTGAGCACTAACAACCATGGTAACCTTGTCCTTAGAAAAAGCATGCAACCTTAGTAAAAATGAAATTACTCTGTTTGGATATTGCTTATTTTGCTAAAACTGAAAATTTATTATTAAAAACACTGTAAATAAAGGTAAAAGTTAGTTAAAATAGTACAGTGGGGTCTATGAATAATGCCAAAAAATGAAATGTGGCCCATGAATAGTAGCAAAAATAAGCTGAATACTGAAATAATTTATAATTTAAATTCACATCCAAACGCACACTACAATTGGCAAACAATTTTAACCACCATTGACAGCTGGACCCATATTAATCAGTCATTGATGATCATAAAGAGGATCTAAAATGCAACATCAAACTCATAACATCAAGATTACATGAGAAAACACAACTCATAACATCAAGATTACATGAGAAAACACAATTCTTATGCAATCGCAGATATCTCAATAACATGGCACTATATAGTACTCAACATCTCATTCCAACATTGTATGTAAAAATAAAGTGAGGACATTGGTCAGGGAGGCACCGCTGGTCATAGGCAGGGGGAGCCTTTGGTGCAGACATCTTAGCCATCGCAACATTGATTTTAAAACCCCTCATATCATAATCTGTGAAGAAAGGCTCCTGGTAAGAACACTACTAATAAAATGATGAAATCCCAAAAAAGTTTAAAGCTAAGCACTGTTGTAAAAACTTCCAGCTGAATGCGCAGCAGACGGATCTTCATAGGACTAAATTGCATTGCCTTTGTTGTTTCCCATCTCAACTGTATATATTTTTATATTCCATGGCCATTGATCCTTATATCCTCGCTTTTGCTTAACTCTTCCAACCTAAGTAACAGGTGGATAATTAGATTTCTTTTTGATATATCATATAATTGGGGGTGGGGGAATTGGAAACTTCAGATTCATCATACTAAAATCCCTTTTCCACTGTCATTCCATCACAGTTGAGACAGATGGGAATCCAGCACATTCATCTTCATTCAAACACAACCAAGATGGCAAAAATTTTTTTAACAAACAACCAAGATGGTATTTTTTTTTTTTTAAGTTTATCAGATTTGATAGTATTTTCATCAAATACATTATTAAGATAGGGTTAGAGGAAAGTGAACCCCATGGTTTGATAATTTCAAGGTCAAATCATCGTCCTGTTATATAAAACAATAAAGTAAACTAAAAAACAACACCCGAATACAGACAAAATGCTGTACACATATTCTGCAAAGGGCACACAGATGGACAACAATATCATTCCTTCAAAATTAAGCGATATAAACTTAAATGCAAGGAGTTCAAAAGAAAAGATGTAGTATATTACTTGTCCAATGCCTCCAAAAAGCTCCCTTAGTTCTTTAGTTGTCACATTTGGGGCCTCAGCAGAAGCACCACCATAACCCCCCTCGACCACCAGTACCATGCCCACCATCATATCCCTTGGTGGGCTAGATAATGATAAGGTGCAACCACAAATGGAGTCAGCCTACTCAAATTCAAAGACTACATGGTCACAATCACTTTCAAATAGAAGAGATAAGATAGAAAGAAGCTGAAGCTATATTCTAGGAGTTTTGTTTATGTTGATCTTGTAGTTTAAATTTAAAAATCTATATTGTAGTTATCCAAATCTGTAAATCGAATCCAGCATATAATATCTATACAGAAACCTTAACCATTGTTTTGGTAAGGTAGAACATTACCTCATATTTGTTCAGTCTCAATGGCCTAATGCTTGTCGTGCTACTTTATCTCTTAAGCTTTTATCTTACGTCTGGCTTCCTGGATAGCTTCTACATCTGCTTGCCTTCATGCTTCCACTCACCTTAAACTAAAATCAGAATTAAGAAGCAATTGACCAAAAATTCAGTTCAAGCCTTTCTTCGAATAGTTTGATGGGAATTGAGAAACCAAGGAAAAAAATTGATTTGAAAAAAAACAAAAATAGATAATGGAAAATCCTTAAGAGAGAGAGGTTGAAGGTACCTGTGAATGCGGAGATTGTTGGAAGCATAGTCAATCTGTGTTTTCCATGCCCAACAACGATGGAGACAGATTACATGTCACTACTTTCTTTTTTGCAATAAATCTAATGAAACACACATGAACAATTTTTATCTATTCTGAAAACCCATTTATCAATGAGGTTTACCAACAAAATAATTGGGATTATTCAACTGACATGATTATTATTTTTCTTGTTAACCCTTCTCATCGGCATTTCTTCAAACATATGAAACTATAAATATACAAAAATTGGAATTATTGTCAGTAACAAAATTAATGGCAATGCAGGCAATCCATAGTAAAAGAGAGAAAAGAAAAGACGCTTAATATTTCAATATAAAACAAATATTGAAATCAATAGAAAAGTAAAAACACCAAATAAGAGATACGATAAAGGGGAAGAATTGACAATTTCTTTTTCTTTGGACTTGGCTTCCCATTCAACACCATGAAATTCATAAACAAAATTTAAAAAAAGAAGAAGAAGAAGAATTTGGCTTTAATTAATAGTAAACATCAAATACCAAATCAAATTCACGTATAAACAAACAAATGTTTTCCAAGTTTTACACTGTAACAAAGCAATATGAAACGAAGAAATCATAAAAGCACTTCCCATTTCATAAAGAAGAACATTCACATACAAAGTGATAGTTCCTTAATCACAAATAAATTCAGCAAAGAAAGAACAGAATGAATGAATCATAATTTCCCAAATCAAAAGTTAACAAAAAAAAAAAAAAAAAAGTGAGCATAACTTACTGAGATTGTGAAGGAGTGAACTGAGGCAGAGAGAGAAACATGGTTGTGAAAAATGGGTCATGCCATTATTAGAACAACATACAATCCTATGCTTATTTCATCCCAATGATTTCGTTAAGATTAAATCAATATTTTAGTGATTTTTGTAATCTAAAAAAAAAAAAACAAAAAACAAAACAAAAGCAAATATCTAAAATTGAGAAGACAAAAATTTTGATAGAGAATCCCAAAACCCAAAACAAAAACGAATCAAATCTAAACCTATCCAACAAAAAAACACAATTAAAAGTAACCTTTCCTACCCAAATCTGGAAACTGCATTGTAAGTTTTTTTTTTCCCTTCTCTATCAATTGTCATCAATCTTAATCAACTGTCATCTTCAATCAGTTTCCAACTTCACTCTCTCTGTACCATGCTGTTGAGAAGAAAAGCATCCACAACGTGCAGGTTGCATCAAACCGAGGGCTCTACTAAGGATCATCAAATTGTTCCACAATTGCATCCCCAAACCCTACCTGTAAGTTGTTCTCCCTCTCTGCCTCTCTCTCAAAACCCCAAAACCCTAACCCTTGAGAACTCTTTCTGTTGTGACTCTAAACTGTCTTGGTGGCCAAAACCTAAGTGGGCAGGTTTGCACTTTGTTGCAGAGAAGAAATGTAACACCCCAGCCTTTATAGAATAAATAAACAAATAAAATGGTTGTTTTAGAAATTATTTAAGTGGGGGCATTTTTGTAATAAGACCCAAGCCTAACCCTAGCCTAGTATGTAACCCACGTTGGCTTCCTCATATATTTTTCTAAAGTGCCGCCTACCATCACTCTTTCCTCTTTCCTCTGGTGTTCCAATTCCCCATAGCCAAAAATCCCCTCTCTCATATTCATGTGAAATTTATTCACTTTTGCCTCTTAGATTTTTATCTTGGCCGACTCATGGAAGATTCTTTTCCAATCAAAATCCACCACCAAGAGTTCTAGTGGCTATTTTGGCAGACCCATTTGAAAGACCATCCCTCTAAGTTTGGTTTATTCAATAAATGAGGTAAAAATCTAAGTACTCTATCATTTTCTTCTATGAAATTCTTTGGGTTTTGTTATTTTATGATGTTTATAGTATATACTTGATGGGTTTGGTGAGTGTTGGAAGATTGGAGGGGTATGAGGATTTGGGCAGCAAAAGTTTTTATTAAATCTGAGAATATCAAACTATTTGGGGGTGTTTGCCTTGATGGGGTGTTTCAGTTGTCTATTTTACTAATGGGTATTTGAGGGTTGGTTTGCTAGATCAACTATGGGTCTTGTTGTTGCATATGTTGATGTGAGTTGGTTTTTGGAAGTGTGTTCTTTGCATTTTAAATGACTTTGGCAAATGTGGGTGTAAGTGAAGTGATAACTACATATTTATGCAAGTGAAATGTGAGCATGTGCTTTTTTGCATACCAAGTGTTTAATAAGTTGTTTATATGAGATATTGGGTTTGATTCCTTACTATTAATATACTTTAAATCTTGTGGTTTTAATGGGAGTGATTCTCAAATAATTTGGGCTAGTCTTAAAACTATAACAATTTTCTAAAGCTGTCAGGGACGGATTTGAGTCAGCTGCAATACATGATTTTTAATAAATTACAGAAAAATCGTTTTGGGATGAATTTTTGATGGTACATACTACACATATAAGAGCTTATCCCTATTTAATTTCAAGTTAATCAGATAACGTTTTGTGGACCAAACAATTTTTACAAAATAGCTGACCTGCTATGTATTGAATCTGAAAGTGCAATGAAAATGCTTGGATTTTGTGGAATTTACTTCAAATATTTGTTGGATAGATTGGTTTGTAAATTCATGTGCTTTCTTCAACATGTGTTTTACTTAGTTAAGTCTAATAATGGTTTGGTTTAATCATTTAGTGCTCTAAAGGGAAAATCATGAGATATGCTACCCCAATTATGAGGTGATGTGTTTTATGTTATGTTTATATGTGCACATTACTTGCAGTGGAAAATTAAAATGCTTTGGTTTTGTGCTGTGGCACTATGAGTTTGTATGCTTGTTTGGTTCCCCGTTGAGAATGGGTACTTGTCTTAGGTTGGGCAAGCTAGGCTTTAGTGCATTTGATTTGTTGTAGGAGATCCTATTCGATTTTGGAGACAAATGTGATGATAAACTTTGCGATAAGTCTTGTTATTAATAGGCTTGTTCCTTATGTTTCTAGGTTTTGAGATTCTTGGTGATAGACCTAGTGACAGGAATGGTTGATTTCCTTTATTTTAGCAACTAAGAGGTAAGTGGTGTTTACTAATTTTGGGGGGGTTTTCCCAAAACAGTGTTGATTATTAAACTACTTTATGTCAAAGAAATGTGTTAATATTTTAAAAATGTTTGATGTGCACATCAATTATTCGTTTTATAAAAAACTTGTGGGACAACCTAAATTTATTTAAACTTATATGTGTAAATATATCTTTATATTTTTGAGCATTATGAATGGATTATTTTGTGAGCATATTGAATATGTTTTGAAAACCTATGGCAAGTCGTGATTAAAAAGCTTAGTATTGTATTTAGTCCTTAGCAAAGGACCATCATACTGCAGTTAGTCCTTAGCAAGAGAGGGTCCTAGAAAAGAAGACAGTGCACATTTTATAGCTTTTTAGCAAAGGAGTATAATATTGAAGATCCAAAAATGAAGCTCTTTAGCAAGAGAGTGCACCTTTAGGTGCCTAAGGAGCCATCCTTAGGAAAGGGGATGAAAAGGAAGTTCCAGTACCAAAAAGGGGACAGCACAATCCTGTCAATGGGGCATAAACGTTGACCATGAGAAAAGCCTAGGAAATTGTGTATATGATAGTATTGATATATATATATATATATATATTATGATGGCCCACAATATAAAGACATTTTCTTTTATATGAAATATTTGATGACAAAATATTGATTTATAAATTATGAATTTTTGTAAAAATTATTTATTTGAAAAGTTTGTTCCTACACCCCAATGTTAGTGAATTCCACTTACTGAGTTATCTCACCCCCCTTTTATTTCCCCTTACAGATACATTAGAGGGATTATTGGAATCGAGATTCTTGGAAGACAACAATTACAAATTATATTGTGAAATTGAGGATTTCATTATTATTTTTATGGTATTGAATATTGTATTGGAGAATTATTTTGAGAATTTCTATCTTTGGTGGAATTAGAGCTTTGACAATTGTGATGGAATTTTAGGTTTTTGGTTACATTTATTTAATATTTTTATGAATTATTTAGATTGAATAGACATTTATTATTTATGAATTTTGGGACTTTACAAGAAACAAAATAGAATGCAAAGCAAATCGGCAGGGAAGGTTTAAGAAATATCAACATAACATTAGATTATATAATTATCCCAATGATTTTGTTAAGATTAGAAATGGAAGTACAAAACTAAACCCGAAATTTCATGGAGAAATTATAAAACGGAGCAACTGAGAGAATATCGTAAAATTGAGAAAAAAAAAATTTCATGGTGAACCCAAAAACCCAAAACAAAAACGAATCAAAGCCAAAATCAAATCTAAACCTATACAACAAAAAAACTCAACAAAAAGTAACATTGCAAACCCAAATGTAAAAAAAAAAAAAAAAAAAGAAGATGAAGAAGAAGAGAAAAATGTATTATCCCAATGATTTTGTTAAGATTAGAAATGGAAGTACAAAACTAAACCCGCAACTTCATGGAGAAATTATAAAACGGAGCAACTGAGAGAATATCATAAAATTGAGAAAAAAAAAATTTCATGGTGAACCCAAAAACCCAAAACAGAAACTAATCAAAGCAAAAATCAAATCTAAACCTATACAACAAAAAAACTCAACAAAAAGTAACACTGCAAACCCAAATGTAAAAAAAAATAAAAAAAAAAGAAAAAAGAAGAAGAGAAAAATGTATCGGTGCCTGTTCCGACGATCTGATGGTGACAGATTTTTCTTCTCTATGTGCTTGCGGATCTAAGTCCAGCGAGGGAACAGACAGTGGTCTATTTCTATCTCTGTATCGCAAGTTTTTTTTTTTTTTTTTTGAGTATTGTAAGCCTTTCAATTGTATTTTAACCGGTCATTTTTCTTTTTATGCTGAGAGAGTGAGAGACTATCAAACAGTGTGTTAACGTTATGAAACAATTAATTTATCGCTTTTTAATTGTGAACGTGGCAGAATTTTAGATGTACATTTTTCCTACATGGCAGCACCTCCTTAATTGTAGGAAAAGGCTTTTGCTATTATATATAGTATATGGTATATTGATTTCAGGGGCTCAAGCAAAAAGAAAATTTGAATCCCATAAATATGACATCATAATTAGTTACTAGTAATCAATTTCAAGAATCCCATTATGCCATGATAACATTATAAAAATCCAACTTGAATGTCAATGTATTACAAAATTGATAGAATATTATCAATGTTTTTTTAAAGCGACAGAATGGTATCTAAGGAATTTATAAAAGGAACCAAGAGAATACCTTTATAATAAGCTAATTCTTAGTGTAGTTGGAAACACAGTTTTAAGTACACACACAATGGAAGTGTTATGAAGCATCTATTAGAAATAACATTTTAGTGCAAGAAAAGAACTCTCCCCACCCCAACAAAAATAATTACGAACTGTTCATTTTTTATAAAAAAATCCATTCTTGCATGACAAGTGGACAATGATGAGAAGGAAGAAGAATAAGCAAAAGACTATATAAGTGGTTGCAGATAGAGAGAGACACAAACCACTAGGAAACCAAAAAACTCAAGGTTACAATGCAATGGGCATTAGAATTCTGAAAGCACAAAAGGAAGCATGGAGAATTAAAAGGAACTAGCCGCGAACCTGCGCGTTGCGCATGATTATTATTTTTATAGTGGTTTTATTAATTTTTTTATACAATTTAAACTAATTTAATAAAGAGTAATGTATATTTATTATAAGAATAATCATAAATATAATATAGGAATAATCATAAATCTAATAATTTTTGTAGTACTAAAATGAAAAATATATAATTTTTCTCAAAAATTCAAAAGACAAATTAATGAAAATATTTAATTTTTAATAAAAATTATTTATAACATTTTGTGAATTATTAAAAAAAATATAAAATTTGGAAATTATTCTTTTAGTTTTAAACAAACTTTCTTAAACTTATTTTTTCTGCCTACAATCCAAAACACTGAAAAAAGTAACTAAAAAAAATTAATAAAACTTAATTATGATTAATTGGACCAATTAGGTAAAAAATTTGTTGTTTATAATCTACTAAGGTTATTTTCTTTGCAGAAATTGTAATTTCGCCTACCCAAAACATATTATCAAATAAACAATTATTAGCAAAATCTAAGAATTAAATTTTTATATATAATAATAATAATAATAATAATAATAATAATAATAATAATTAAAGAAAAATTGTGAAAGAAAAATTTGTCTCTCATCCAATAATTTTTGTTTAACTAACCTTTGCTTTTCTCTAAATAAATGGCATTATAGAGTACTTCTAATATAATTATTAAGAGTACTTTGTCCACCACAAAGGATTAAAAAATAAACAAAAATGATTAAAGTCTCATAGTTTAACATCTAAATTGAGCACTATTAAAATCATGCTATCAAATTACAATAACTACCAAATTAAATTATCCAAATCATGCTATGTAGTAGAATAATATTGTATTTTTATATTTAATCATTTATAACGTAATATAAGATAACATTTAACAATCAAAGAGAGAGAAAAAAAAAAACAATTAAAAAAAATAAAACTGAATCGCATTAACCTAAAGTAGATTAAAAAATATAAAAAATTATCAACCTAAAGCGAAGATGCATGAAAAATAAAAAAATAAAAATCTACCCAAAAATTTTGTGTGTGTGTGTGTGTGTGTGTGAGAGAACCTTTTTTCTGTAAGGGAAAACTATGTATAGAATGAGATGGTGACAAATTTATAGTAAAAGAGTGTGAATAAGAAGAGACAAAAATAGAGGAAAATGAAGGGAAACATGAAGAATAATATTAATGTAGAGGGTAGTAGGAAGATGAGAAGGTGAGGGAAGGAGAAAGGTTGGAGAAGTGGTGGGAAGATGAAAAAGGTAAGGGAGAGATAAGGGTTGGAGAAGTGAAAATATGAAATAAAAAATATTGAAAATAATTATAAGAAAATTGAAAGAAAGAAGATAATAACGTGAACGCTGATGTAGCTAAATGTGAGCGTAGCAGCATTAAACGCAATATTATATTTTTATATTTAATCCTTTATAACGCAATATAGGATAACATTTAACAATCGAAGAGAGTGAAAAAAAAAAACGTAACAATTAAAAAAAAAAAACTGAATCGCATTAACCTAAAGCAGATTAAAGAATTCAAAAAATTATTAACCTAAAGTGAAGATGCAAGAAAAATAAAAAATAATCCACCCAAAAATTGTGTGTGCATGTGTGTGTGTGTGTGTGTGTGTGTGTGAGAGAGAGAGAGAGAGAGAGAGAGAGAACCTTTATTTTTTTTTTTGTAAGGGAAAACTATGCATAGAATGAAAGAGATAGTGGCAAATTTATAGTAAAAGAGTATGAATAAGAAGAGACAAAAATAGAGGAAGATGAAGAGAAAGATGAATAATGATATTAATGTAGAGGGTAGTGGGGAGATGAGAAGGTGAGGGAAGGGAGAAAGGTTGGAGAAGTAGTGGGGAGATGAAAAGTTAAGGAAGGGAGAAAGGTTGGAGAAGTGTAAATATGAAATAAAAAATATTAAAAATAATTATAAGAAAATGGAAAGAAAAAAGATAATGACGTGGATGCTGAAGTGGCTCAACATGAGCGCAGCAGCATTAAACGCAACGTTTCAGCTTTTAGTAATATATAGATTTGTTTCCACTGAAATGTAATCAAAGTAAAATGTACTTACACTGATGGCATTCTTTTATATAACCTAAGATCCCACATATCTTGAGGCATGATGACATATGGGTTTATTAAATCCTGAAAGAAGAATAGGAGACATAAAAACACTTTCAGAATAAAAGCATGTACATTTTTGTAAATGGACTCAATTATAGAAGGCATCACATAATTGCTTAGAAAAAAGGATAATGCAACTGAAGTGTGAGAACACAGTCTAAATGGATACACATTCAGGCACTCACATGTGAAATTATGTTTCGAAGGAGCACCAAAGCCACATCTAGCTACATCGAAATTAAAATAAACATTAAAGTGGCAACTCAAACAAACAATTAGAAAAAACTTGCAAGCTATGTTAGTATAAATTTCCCAACAATTAGATCTTTTAGGCTGTGCTTATTTCATGCAATCAACAAACCAAAGAAAGGTTGTCTATAATCATAACTATAATTCAGTACGGCTCTAATAAAAAAAACAAAAAAAAAAAAAAACAGTAAGGCATAACTTACTAATAAATAATAAAGGTACACAAACAAACAAAAAAGAAGTATCAAGCTAGGTGAAAATTTAAGGTGCTCAAAGAACAATAAGTTCAAGAAATATGCAAGGACTCGAACCCTTGATATACTGAAACTATCAAAGAAGATTGACACTACTAAAGAAGATTGTACAAACAGAACTTACAATAGCTATATTGACAAAACAAAAGAAAATTCCATAAAAAAAAACTTACAACTGCAGTTACCGAGCTGAACATTGGTAACCCATGCAAGAAACAACTCAATATTACTTGCCAACTACAGTTAAACTACAAACTTTTCTCAAAAAAAAAAAAAAGTTAGTTTTAAGTATGAGGATAACAATATTAATTAGAGTAAAACAGAAGACATATATGATCATTAATAGGATTTATAATTTTGTGATACGTAAAAAGTTTTCTTGCAAAAAAAGAGGAATTTAAACACAAAAGTGCACACCCTTCAAGAAATTTATAGAACTTTACAATGCCTATAGAACAAAAAAAAGATAGACCTTGCCCAAAAGAAAAAATCAGGTAACTATTGATGATTATTCAAAAATAAGACAATATATACTTGGAAAAGAACTCCCTAGAAATTATGTACGCATTATAGATGAAAAAGATCATGATTCTCGTAAGAAAAAAATCCACCACCCCCTCCCCCCCCAAAAAAAAACCAACAAAAACTCTCACACACACAATTACAATAGAACTGGTATTGAATCATTGCCACAGCTGGAAAATTAAAAACAAATCTGAAAGATTATTACATGATTAGGAAAAAGGCTAACTGTATAGAAAAATGCTCACACTTTCTAGCATCACTCTTATCCTTACACTAACAAGATCTATAGATATTGAGTCAATTCGAATAAACGGCCCATTTGACTTCAAGATAGTATTTACATTGCTCTTACAATGATTCTCCTCCACCACAATACTCCTCTCCATGTTAGCAAATAATACCATAGCATGTAAATACACAATTTTCTACTCCCTAAAAAAAAGTAACTCAGTGGTAACTTTATCATATGTTGAAATTACAATTTAGTGGTAATAAAAGTAACAGACTTGAACAAAATTTAAAGTTCCATAGTCACTCACAATATCCTAAGCGAAGTCCCAAAGAAACATGTTAGGGTTTAGCACACCCACAAAGAGATCAAAAGGTTCAAAATAAACCATAAAATAATACCCATATAAATAACAAAGCACACATTAGGGTTTTGTCCGTATAAAAGTTAGATATATCCCCACGCATTGAGAATGGTTGAGTTAATGTCCACAAACCCACCAATTTAGAAGCCACTGAATAGTTATAACAACTTGTTATACAAAAAAATGAGTTTTATGTTGCCATTCTGAAATTAGTAATGACAAAGCAGAAGCGTTTCATCATCATTTTGAAATTAGTTTTGTTATTGGAAAGTCACACTATGTGAGTTTTGAATCCACGACCTCACCCTATGTCCCATTATTGAGGGAGAAGAAGTGCTATTCAAGCTAGAGCCCATTGGGGAAATTAGGTGATATGCCTACCAAAAATTACTCTGGACTGTTTATATGACTGTTAAACCAAATTTAATAAGTTGAATTAACTAATGATGGTCATTTTTAGTTCATGCCAGCACAGCATGTGACAGTGACATATGAAAGGAGTTTAGCATGTCTTTCCAAGAATGTCTACACTTAGCCAAAGAAATACACATCAACCAGACTACTTATAGAGCAGAATGATAGTAATTGCGTCTCTTCTAGTAATTGGATGCTTAACATAATTGCCTCTTGGACTAGATCCATAAGATTGAATATGAAAGTGTTGAACCAAAGCTATGCTAAACATGACCCTTTCTTGCCCAAAGCAAATTGAGGCCTGGCATGAACTTCTCTAGCACTTGTCATGGGCTTTTTCACCTAAACCAATCAGCCCAAGCAAGCCAATCCTAAGCCCAGTGGCTCAGGTATTCCTTGCTCAATTTCCTCTCTACAAACTAAGCAACTAGCCCTTGCACTGGAAAAATTCCAATCAAAAGGCAACTTACGACCACAAAAGAAAATCTACTTTCTATAGGTTTGGCTCCATGTAATACCCATGGAATGCATCTTCTCTCCATACATGGTTTCTCCAATAAGCCAATCACTTATACCAATGTATGGAATCATGAAGTTACACCATTCCAAAACATTATCCAGCAATTCTCAGCCTTAATCACCATCTACATCTTCTCCGATAAGCATCAACCTATTAGCATACACATTAAGCTTTTACCATTCAAGCTGCACCCAACCACAGCTTTTTAAATAAAAATATATTTGTTTAAAAAAAAAAAAAAAGCTTAACATTCATTTACCCCTCCTTCAACATCAAAATAGCCATATGCATAGCATCATCAAGCTCCATATCATTAGTGTACCTATATGGAAAGGGAAACTTAGTCAATATGAAGAATTGGAAAAACCTAACAAAAACAAAATTGGGGAAACGAGAGGGGGTGGGGATGGTTTTGACAGATAACTAAAGTTAAGTGAGAGATCCTACATCGCTAATTCTTAAGAAATGCATCCAATTGAATTAAATATGTAGTAAATATAGATAAAGATTAAAGAAATATCACTACATGAATTTTAAGTTCAAATTTAATGGCGTGGACAAATGTTTATGACCTGTGATATTACCTCTTGTTCTTTACAAAGTTGCACTTGATCTTTAAGCCGCAAAATTAACCATAGCCATGAGACAAGCTTACTAGGACAAGTGAAAGTATGGAAGGTGCATCTCAGCAATATGATGGGTAACCTAGAGGGCTTTTACATGATTCCAAAGGGGTGGCAAGTCAGCGAATCATTTCTTCACAGAAATCTCAAGAGACTTTGTATGCTTGAAAAATGTGTGTTTCAATAAGTTCTGCCTCTTTGCTTGATCTTTCACCAGACACATTGCAACCATTTCTTTAAAGACTGATCACATATGGAAATCATGCAATTAGAATATTATTCTATAAGAGAGACATTGAAAGATGGCAACCACCAAAGAACATCTCTTTTGAACGTGAATAACTTTAAAAACTTTCAAAATTACAAATAAACACACAGAAGACAAACCTGTAAACAACTCCAGTATTTTATGTGAGAGACTGTATCTTTTGAACCTGAGATTAAATAAAAGCACATATTAATTGGTAGCTAGAATTTTAGGTGATTTGAATTTTGAAAACATCGAGAGAAGGAGGGAAGGCTTTGAAACAAAGCAGCCATAACATTCTAGAAATTTAGAGATAATTCATATATTTAGAGAGAAATATGTTTAAACCTGTGATATTACCAACTTGAACTCTGATTTGAAGATATTAGATCAAGGCCCATGTCAAGAGATCAAAGGCTGTATGAGTTATTGCTCAAAGAACATAAAAAGTAAGGGGTTATATGAAAGCCACGAGACACTTGAAAATCAAGCTAAGCCAAAACATCACTGTAACGAGAAATTTTAATAAACCTTCACTTTTTTTTCAATTACATATAAGCAAAAAACATCAAAAAGGAATTTGTTTTTCCATAACATAGGCATTGACATTACAGGACACAGTCAACCAATGAAAAATTACATTGGTATGGCCCGATAATGAAGGTCTCAGTTTGGAGTTTGTCACGCTTGATGAAATCCACAAACTAGCTCAATTCAATGGGATTTGCATACTTTTATTCCTTCTTGTTTTGCACTGCAATAACCTGGTCAACCATCAAATCAGTAGTTCTAAACAAAATGAACACACATAAGAGACCTATTTCTTGTGACTTACTGCTTGCATCCATCCCATATTATTAGTCCATCGTAGAGGATTCAACTTTTTATAGGGATATTATTGTCTTTGAAATAAATAGTTATCATTTTCCAAAACTGCCATCCAAGATTTAAATTGAAATAAAGAAAATAAAAAAGGTATTTTTTTAATAAAGTAACTGTTAGGAAAGTTATTAATAATCTGCCTATTGGGGTTTCAACATTAATAGTATATTGGGGCATTCCAAAGGAATAGTGGACAAACCACATGGGCGAAGGTAGCACGTAAAGCATCACAAAGCAACAGGAAAAAAAAAAAAAAAACTGATTTTCCATCAAATTATCACAGATCAAAACCTAAAAAAGAAACGACAAGTGTAAATTATATGAAAACATAGGCTAAACACAAAAATAGACATGCACACTTCAAACGTGAAATCTAGGGAGTGAAATCTATATCCTACAATCTAAGAAGCACAGACACGGATACAGATACAACCCGACAATTTTTGAAAAATTAGGACACAGGTATAGTGGGGATATATATATATATATATATATTTCCAACTTATAAAATTTGTTTTATAAAAAAATGTTATTTATTTTTAAATAATAGTTAAAAAATCTATTAGAAGCATTTTAAAGTCTAGCCACTAATATTGTCTACCTAGATAATGAAATAAGGATTGTAAAAAGTTGACTACCTGGCTTGATAGATGGTAGACTTTTAACTCATAAAAGACAAAAAAATTTGAAAAGAAACATCTATTTACACATCTTTTGTACAAGTGGGCAGTTGGAGATAAAAGAGCTCTTAATGTGTGACATTGTGAGGTAAACAAAGCAATAAAAAGCACACATGGACAAAAAGGGCAAAGGGGCAAAACTATAAAAGGGAAATAGGATTATAGATCTAAGAGTTGAAGAAGAAGAAGAAGAAGAAGAAGAAGATTGGTGTGGGAGGAAGAAGAAGAAGAAGAAGAAGATCAGTGTGAGAGGAAGTGCGTTTCAGCTTTTTATTTTGGAGCAAAAAAATGGTTGGGAAATGCATACGGCCGTGTCCAACAAGTTTCCTGTGTCTAGTACAAAGAAAACATCAATAGAAACAAGACGAGTAGACATATGTACAAGAGGAAGTGCAAACCCTTAGTGGCGTAAGCTTTGAATCCACCATATGTAGCAAACTGAAAATACACATACCTAGCTACATAGTACATGATAAACGCTTCCAAGAAAAAAAAAATCATCTCAGAAGAATATAAGAAAGAGAACGACAAAATCAAATCAACCTTACATAAAAGAATGCAAACATAAAAGGATGCAAACGCATCACCCCTGGAATTAAATAGATTATACAAAATAAAAAATAAATACACAAGCATCATTTAACGAAAAATAAATTAATAAAGTAAAAGAGAAAATCAAAAACCCCAATGAACAATTGTTAAAGCTAAAGTAGATTGGAAACAAGTGGTTAGGGTAGAAGCACAATCAAAAACTTAGGTAACTTAAAGCAAAATGCTAAAAAGATTATGATAAATAACTGTAAAGAGTGACTCAAAATGACATTTATAACATGCACTAAGAATGGCAGAAGTTGGAAAAAAACAAATAGAAAAACTAGCATATTACCCAACAAATATAAAGGCAATTCCAATTAACACTAAAAGCCAAGCTCTTCTCTGTTGCCTAATTAGTTGGAAACAAGGAAATTAATTAGCAATAAACCAAGTTAACAAATTATGAAGCAAATCCAAAAGATAAGTTAAATCCATATATAATTCCCGAAAAGCCCAACTCATGCCAGTAGCCAGTAGAAAAGAAAGCACTATTTTGATTTCCTTTTACGACCATATTCAGGTCACACTGTTATATTACCATCCCACACCTATAAGAGGCATTGTTGGATTAGCTATTGAAATTTATATTAAGGTTGCCAACATAAAGTGACCAAAAATTAAACAAGACAGACACAAAAAAGCATAAGAATTGCAAGAGAAATTTCAAATGCTTACTCACTGAGACTAGAGTTAATAATCTACCCAAAAAAATGGAAACAAAACCTAGGAAAAAGTAACGAAAGAGCCTAATTGCGAATTGACACATGCATATGAGCACTATACGGTGGCACATTGCCTATCCTTTTAGACAAAGCAAACAGCCCAGAGAAATTTCGCACATTTTCTCACTAGCCAAATAGGGAAATAGAGAACCCAAATATGCCTTTTAACTACCAATGCATGCAAGCAAAACATAACAATCAACCAAATATATGATAATGATTACAACAACATAATGCACACACAATCATCACGATATAGACTTTCATATTCAAGGAATCACCCAACAATAAAAATTTAATTTGTGTAAAATCAAGTCTCAACAGTTGCAAATTTGCAATTATTATTATTGCATCCAAAACCCACTATCATAGAGAGTCCCACATTCTAAATTGCTACATAGGGAAAAACTAATGTATTTTTTTTTCTAAAAACAAAAAAATAAAAATAAAACCTCAACAAAACAACTATAAACTTGAATCATACCAGATCTTAAACTTACCAGACAATGTGATATTCTCATCTACCATTCCTATGAACCACAATGAATAAAAGAATGAGAAATTTTGAACTTACCTCTTTGTCAACCAATATCATATCAAGACTAATCAAGTCATGGTCGTTTGCTATGTTAACTGCATCCCAACATTTGAAAAACTCTAAATTTCCCAATCAAGCTGTCTTTGTCCACTGAAATCTGCTTCAAAGCTGTGTACTCCATTGTGATATAAATCTGTAATATTTGATCATTCTAAACATCAGTAAAGTTTGTATATAACTCTGGAGAAAAATCTAGTGTTTGCAAAGAATGTATAAGTGACAATCTAATTTACACTATAAACAACTTTAAATAATTTTAAAAAACAGTATGTTTTACCCCTAGGCAGATTATCGAATATTTCTTTATATACAATATTTATTGTATGAAGTGATCACCATAATCATTTTCTACAATATGTACCCTAAGGCCATTTTTACTTGTAACTCTAGAGACGGCAACATATAACTGTCCATGACTTAAAACTCATCTATCTAAATAAAGCCCAACACGTTGCAAAGATTGACCTTCGCTCTTATTAACTAATAGCAAAATTTTGTTGTATGTGTCTAAATTAATTGCCGCTGTATAGGATGTTTGTCATCAAGATGTAGGAAAAGCAACAATATGTGTGCATGAGGTAGCTCTCTTTTTTTATATTCAATGGTATAGACAAATGGTACCAAAATAGCAAGCTAATTATACCAGTTTAGAGTAATTACGAAGGCCTAAAAAGAAGGTTGAGGAAAATAAATGTAAAGAAGTTGGACAGGAGCTACACTACATATTTAAATTTTTAAAAAGAAGAGAAAAATGAGAACAAATAACTTAGGAACCAAAAAATAGAATCAAGCTGGTTACACACATACTAAAGTTTCTAACAATGAAACAACTTCGAAAATAATTGGTACATGAAAGTATCATCCTTCAATTGTGTTCGCCCAATTCCTTACCATTTGGAAGAACCATCGTATCAGCCTAAAACATTTAAGGACTCTAGTATCTTAACAAAGATTGAGAGTACTAACAGAAGAAAATACACCAATACTACATGCTTTACTAAAGGCATATCCAAGTGAGAAGAATTTAAGAAACAGAGCAGTTCACTTAATGTCCTAGATAATGTTTCCTAACAATTACCTTAAGATATCCAGTTGGAACACGTGCAACATTACCTCTAAGATAACAATCTCCCTATATCGATCAAGAAGTCACAACATAGGATTGTCATCACGGTTAAAGGATTGGATATTGCTCTTTAACTTTTCCAAGACACCAAGCAGTAAACCTGCAATATTTTCTCAATCTCACACCAAAGAAAAAAAGGAAAAGAATTGCAATACATAATTGACAAAAAGTTCTTATAAAAAAAACAACTTTGCAACATCAGCAGGTAAGCTCACTATTATACAAAAGCGTGTTAATCCTAATACACTATTGATAGTGTTGAAGGTGTCAATGACATTTACATATTGCAGTTGCTAGAAACAAACCAAAGGAATGAAAGAATTACATTACCTTCTTTTGAAGCACTCAGAAGATTCAGTTCAACAATAACATTAGCCATATCAGAGCATTCAATATCCTCAACTACAATGATCAACACAATTAACACTGTTTTGAGTACATGTATGAAGAAACAAAATCAATATCTAACAACTTCGACAGTAAAAGAGAAGGAATATTATGGACTATATCTACACACCTGAAGGCCCACCTCATGATATAGCAAAAACCCCATGTCAATAAATAAGATGTAATGGCAAACTCAAATTGTATTACCAAACTCCACAACAAGGCACAAAAAGAAACTTCCTGGGATATTAGAGAACTTTTTATCACGATGACGCAGGACAAACCAAAACTTTGTAATAGGAGATTAAAGAATAGGAAAATGTGAACATCACCCTGCACACAAGAATTACACGCAAGCGGTCAAATCAAGGGAAATTACAATCATCAAGAAACTTGAACATATTAGAACATGAATGGAATGATAAAGCAGTCATCCATTCAGATAAGGAATACAATAAAAGCATCTTAAAAACCGTCGTGGAAACCCATCGTGGACCATTCTAACCCTTCAAATGCTCTATTGTTCCGCTCTCTCCGCATGGCCTACATTAAACCTAAAGTACCAAGTTTGTAAATTAACTGAACTAGTTCTGCCGTCCACCCTCCCCAGGGATGGCATAGAATTGTCACGCAACTCCCAATGCATAATTCCCCCAAGAGATAAGTGTTTGAGAAAGAACAAAAGGCTACAACTAACAATGTATGTCACAATGTCAACAAAGGTCCAATACAATAATTCTAGAATGTAACCACCAAAATTAAACAGTTGATTAGTTAACTGTTGTTATGGCAATGCCATTGTATAAGCTGTATATGCATACTGGATGGAAATTTCAACCCTCCACTATTAAAATGAGCACATCATGCTAACAAATTCTATCTTGCACAAGAATAAAACATACTATGGTTTCTGCCATTTAATGGAAAATCAACAATTTACGAGTACTTACATCCACGTTTGTACTTAACAAAAAAGTGTTACTGCACATATCACATAAATTAAACAATCAACTAAAATTGACAAAACATATAAATGACCTGAATAATGCGAATGTTTTCTCCTTAGTCATTCTATTTAAAAGACCATAGAGAAGCAAGCATGGAGAATCAAAAGGAATTTGTTTCCACTGACATGCAATCAAAGTAAAATGCACTTACACTGATGGCATTCACTAGTTTTTTGTGAATGGTGCAATTTTTAATCAAGTTCGGTGTGCTGGTGTAGGCATGGTGATTAGAGACCATGAGGGGAGATTTACAGCAGCAATGAGTAAACTGAGTTTCCAACCACTAGGACCTTTCGAGATCAAAGCAAAGGCCATGGAGGAAGGAGTTCTCTTTGCTTGGGAGATGTAAACGAGATGTGTTTTTTGAATGTGATTCTCTTGGGGCTGTGTACCCCTCCCATTGTTGTAGCTAACATCCTAACTGGGATTGGCCAAAGGCTTGATGATTTTAGGACTGCTTAAGTTGGCCACGTGAAGAGGCAAGGCAATAAACCTAAGCACATATCCTGGAACAACATGGAAAACATTAATTAGTAGGTAAAACCATTTTTAATGAGTGTTTGAAAAGTTATGTCTGACAAGGTATGCTATTTTCCAGTCTAAGACCACCAGTGCACTAAAAAAGGGACACCAGTCAATTGGCTCACTAGTTTGCTGCTCCAATTCAGATAGGTTGGAAATTTAATCCTATCAATTAATCTACATTAAATTGATCACCCCTGCTACAATGTGAACGAATGCAACACAAATTTGATTAATAATATCTCTTCAAACACATATATGGTAGGCAAGAAGAGCAAGCAACAAGCTACTCCACTTCAGCTAAATACATCAATTACAGCTGGGATTAGTTCTCTAAAAAAAAGCAAGTACAACAAAACTAATACGAATTAAAAACTAAAAAAGAAACTTCAAATTAAGAGAATCATAAAAGTCTAGGAATGATTAGAAAATCAGAGTTTAACAAGGATAGTATCAATAATAAGTAAAGGCAACATAAATGATAATTTTTTATGGGAAGGAGGCTAATTAAAGACGAGATATCAAGGAAAAGGGATTTTATGTTGCCATTTAGAAATTAGTAATGACAAAGCAGAAGCGTTTCAACATCATTCTAAATTATTATTTTTACTGGAAAGCCGCACCATGCAAATAAAGTGTGAGAACACAGTCTAAGAGGATACATGTTCTGGCACTCACATATAAAATTATGTTTCCAAGGAGCACCAAAGCAGCATCTACCTGCATGGAAATTAAAATGAACATTTAAAGTGGCAGCGCAAACAAGCAGTTAGAAAAAACTTGCAGGCTATGTTAGTAAATTTCCCAAAAATTAGATCTTTTAGGCTGCGTTTATTTAATACTATCAACAAACCAAAGAAAGGTAGTCTATCATCATAACTATAATTTAGTAAGGCCAAAACGTGTACTCCTCCCTAATATTCGAAATCAAAAGCATCCCCATTCCAGACCCAGTTCCACCACCCAATGAGTGACACACTTGAAACCCTAAACCCCCCCAAAATAAACACACATTATTACAAAAACATTTTTCAAAAAGCTAAAAAATTGTGGAAAAATAATAACCCCCAAACATTACTAACCCATTTCACATTTCAAATCAAACATTACAAATATAAAATTAGAAAGAATTAAAACAAAGTTGTCTGGCCTAAAGACTTGGCCATAAGGACCAGACCTCAAGTTGTCCATGGTCCCAGGCTCCAAGTCCATCAGAACAGCATGAGGCACAAATTTACCAAAACTCGCTTCATTGTAGTACATGTTAACCCTCCTAAGTTGAAGTTCTGAGTCACTGCAATAGTGACCGGTGGAATCTATGCCATGCTTGGCACAAACCACTTCCCAAAACTGGACACCGATTTGGTTCCCACATTTGCAATATGACCAAGGTAACTAAAGAAGATAAATTCTTGAAATTTTGTATTTTGTCTGCTTGATTTTGTGATTTGTGTGCAAAATACTATTTAGCTGTACACCGAAGGCATTAGATTAACAGGGAATAGAGTGATGATTAAATCGTTTTTAATAGCTTGCCTCAAGATGATAAACATATGTCATATCACAACTTAGCAAACTATTGGAATGGAGACCACATACTCTATACAATCTATGATATTTTTTTGTCTGCTTCCTACTTTTTCAAACCAAAACTCAAAAATCTAGTCCCATACCACTGCAGAAGACTTTGCATAGACTTTAAATTTAGGCAACAGAAACTGAGTAATAAACAGAGGATATATAGTAATAAGCCCAAAATAAACCACTCCATAGATCAAGGTAGAAGTAGTAATAATGTCTAGATGCTTATTTGGGAGCTAATAAGAGCCATTGCTAGCTTAGCCTGTGAATTCGATATTAGAATCCACACTAAAATCAAAACCTAGGAAAGCAGTGAAGGACCCAAATAATAGAAAGAATTAAAACAAGCAAAAAATGATCCTCAAAATTCTTATGCACATAGGAGAGATAAACAAATATGACAGGAAAAGAAAGCATATTGCCAAATGAGACTCTATGGCACACCAAAAAATCATGCTTCCTGTATACAGAAAATAAGTGGCAATCCAAACTAGACATGAAGTTTTCACCATAACAGGATAACCCAGTTCAATTAAAAGCAAGAAAACATCAACAAAAACTAGATGATAGGATAGATGAACAAGCACTACATAAAAGCGCAAACCCTTAGTGATGTTGGTATTGACTTTTCGCATGAGCTAATTGAAAAACATAGAATCCCAGCTACACAGTTTAGGACAACTTTAAATTGCAATAATTTTAAGACTACTCAAAAGGATGTATCATTGACAAGCAACAAAATCAAATCAACCTTAGTTAGAGCACTGCAAATGCATCACCCCAAGGATTAAGCAAACTCTAAGAATGCAGCTAGAGAAAACACAAACCCTAAGCTCCAATAATAAAATATAGACTAAAAATGATTGCGGAAGATACACATACACAAATATGTGTGTGTGTGTGTGTGTGTGTGTGTGTGTGTGTGAGAGAGAGAGAATCAATAACCAAAAAGGGTCAATCAGATAGTTAAGAGAGAATTAAGTTCAATCGTAAATAAAATCTAACACAGCGGCAACAAGGTTATCTATATTCAATATAAAATTTTTAAAACACAATAAGGAGAAAAGTACCGATATGAGATTATTGAGAAAACCAAAAAGAATTTTGATCTCAACCCTATGTCACCCTAGCAAATTCTTTTAACTTGCATCTTAATTCAATGAAGAAACCTTTAAATTTTAGGAAAAGAACATCGATATCCAGAGATAAGGGAGCATATGGCCTTAGGTCCCTATCCAACTTCATTGCCCTAGTAGATATATCGGTATTAAATTTTTTTAACATGGGAAATTGGGGTGGCAGAGTCATAAAACTTGAAAACATTCCCCTGCGTGGTCCGACAATAAAACACAAGTAGTAAATGATTCAAGCTCACCAAATCGTTTCAGAGGAAATTACCTGTGCAAGATTCCATGACCTAAAACTCTGCACAAAAGAAAAGTCATCAAAAACTTTCATTATGTAAAGAATAGAATAAGAAGATAGATTTTGAGGGAAAATAACTATAAGATTCCATATTATTTTCACAAAAATACCACAGGTAGGTGTTGTGTTATATCCAAAAGCCCTTGGAAGGGGGTGTGGGGGTTAAGTGTAACACAATTAACGAGTTGACACCTAAAGCAATACCATATGGGGAGAAGAAAACTCACGAGGTTCATTTTTCTTAGGGGAAACCACCATGCACACTGAAGAGAGAGGGGGGGGGGGTGTTGGTTTGAATATCTTTCCCAAATGAATACCTGTTCAGAAAGCCTCATTTGCTACTTGGGAAGGAGACAATACGCACATGGTAGTTTCTGTCTAAACCAAGGTAGTTTCAAAATTTTACATAGTGCATTTAAACTTAATTAGCCTTCAAAAATAACGTAGGAAAGTGAGAATGACTTGTGATACCATAACAACAACAAATCTATGTGTTCTAGGCTCTGATCGAATGTAAGCACCTGTTCAAACAGATTATAAGGGACTTTTATCTTTGACATCAAATCAGAAGGGACTAACAGAAATAAAAACTTAACTAACCTAGATAGTTGCATTTTTCAAAAATTTCTATGCCTCCATTGTAACGACCCAAGGAAAAACGCTAACCACATCTGCGCTATACCTCAAAAGGATTAGTCACAATTAAGGCTTCTTGTAATTGTTAATAAAGCCCAGATTTACCTAATAAATACTCGATGTGGGACTCATCACACACCCACACCCACACACATCATACAATCAATCAAATTGGGGCATCACAATCTCCCCCGCTTAAATCCCTAACGTCCTCGTTAGGGCCTACTTTGTGGGGTAATGTCTCTGAGCCCACACAGGGTTATTGAGTCGATTCTGATACCATATGTAACGACCCAAGGAAAAGCGATAGCCACATTTACGCTATACCTCAAAAGGGCTTGTCACAATTGAGACTCCTTGTAATTGTTAATAAAGTCCAGGTCTACCTAGTAAATACTAGATGTGGGACTCATCACACACCCGCACACATCACACAATCAATCGGGCATCACAACCGTACCGTTCCCATACCTATACCTGTTCCATAAAGGTTCTTTCTAGTATTTTTTACTTATGTTGTGTATAAACAAAAAAGCCATGATTCACCAACAGGATATTGAAGGGTAGTTGAAACACAGAATATTGAGGGAATTGTAGATAGATCCAGGGAACCAACTCTTGCAGTTAATAAAGCCGCATTCTTTTCTGCAGCGGCAAAAGCTTCAAATCCAGTAGATCCATTTGCCCCCATGGACTCCAAGAGTGCCAGATGCAATTACAAAGATAAGTCCACAAAGATAAGTCCAACAGCTTATGGATTCATGCTTTTAAAAAAAATTTCAGGGGATTAAAAGCATATAGAAAATTTGAATCCCACAAATGTATGACATCTTAATTAGTTACTAGTAAACAATTTTAGGAATCACATTAGGCCATGACAACATTATCAACATCCAACTTCAATGTCAATGTACTACAAAATTGATAGAATATTATCAATGGTATCTATGGTGTTTTAAAAAGGAACCAAGAGAATACCATTAAAATAAGCTAATTCTTGTAGCATAGTTGGATTAACAGTTTTTAAGTGCACACACAATGAAAGTGTTATGAAGCATCTATTAGAAATAACATTTTAGCACAAGAAAAGAGCTTCCCCTACCCCCAACAAAAAAAAAAAAATTATGAACTATGCATTAATACTTTCTTGCAGGACAAGTGGACAACGAGGAGAAGGAAGAAGAATAAGCAAAAGACTATATAAGTGATTGAAGGTAGACAAAGAGCCAAAACCACTAGGAAACCGAAAGACTCATGATTATGATCAATGGGCATTAGAAACCAAATGCACTTAAGGTTTTGCTGAAATTGTTTGAACAAATTTGATATCAATTTAGAAGCTTTTGATAAGTAGAAGATAAGAAAGGCACAACTCAATTAAAGACTATCTTAAGATTTGTGTATGTCTATATCAATAGACCTCAACCTTTGCTCTGTTTTTCGAGTTAAACAAATTCTCCACACCAAAAAAAAAAATTGCGAAATAGAAAGAAATCATTCATGTAGATTATTATCCCATTAAGAAAACTACTTAAGCCATTGGTTAATAAGTTGTTCAAAATGTCTCTAATTTAATCTTATAGACCCCCAAAAAAAAAAAAGTGAACCAATGAAATACCAGTAAAAATAAGCAAATTCTAGCAAACAATCTTACTAGCACTTCTAGCTTTTCTCATCATCAACACCAACAAATTGCAAGGTTGGCAAATGATTTTGCCTTATTTGTGTTACAAAAATTTAACCAAAAAAAAAAAAAAAACAAATTATATTCTAACATAACTAAAAAATTACAAATTTCAAAATCGTTAGATACTCGGTGAAAGACTCATAAAACTCAAAGATACCCTACATGTACAAATTATACAATATAATCAATCAATTGTAATTAAAACCAACACCACATCAGAGGGGTGTGGTTAACAATGGTTCAGTTTGGGGATTTGAGGAGAAAGTGATAGGGAGGGAAAGACACATGCCAAAGACAAAAAATCAAACACAAAAAGAAGGATTATATAAAACAATTTATAAATGTGAAATTTATGCAAGGTACTTGGAATATCAACCCAAACCAAGACCAATTCACATCAAGTGTAAGACCATCCACATGCTTAGTGAGGAAGGAAAACAAAGCTTACCTGAATTTCTTGTCGGTGCTAATTAAGCCAAAGTAACAGAAGAAACTTTCATCACATATGCTCTCTTTTTATGCTACAACCAGAGTGGAAAATTCACATTTACAACTAGCCAATAGTAAGTCACTAACAGCATCAGTTAATATTTTGAAGAGTAAATCTTATTGCATTTGAGATAAGGCAATGCCAAAAGAATTTCATAAATTTAGTGTAAAAGAAGTTTTCTGTATGCCAAAATGTTCAGAGGTGCAACCCATTAGATAATCCAGTCCTAAATTGGAGCTAGTTAGTAACTATAATTTAAAGCATATCAGAAAAACAAATACCTAGTATAATCGTGGTCCATAGTTATCAAACCCAGCAACCAGCAGAGAAACTCCAAAGGGCCTTACACCACTAGCAAGAAAAGTAAAGACTCAGCTGCATTCAACTTCATAAACAAATAAATAAATAATAAACTCGCTTCCCTAATATTCTGATGCTTAGAAAAATATGATGAAGCTTACTAACCTTAGTTCCATTCCCATAACAAAAGCAAGGCTGGTTGTTGCCCTGAAATAAAATAATGAAAAAGTCAGAGACAAGAAAGTCAAATAAATAAATTTCTCAAATTTAATAATGACACTAAAAATGCAGGTTCTAGAAGCATTCAAAAGTTCTACAATTTCCAAAAAGAGAAGAAAAAAAAATTATATTCCCAAAGCTTGTATCCTTTCTTCCTTTTCAAAATAGGAAATTTTGACCAACACGCCAAATATTTTGGTTTAGAAAAAGATGAATTTTTATAAATCTCTATACCAGGCAACAACAACAAAATGCAGCCCCCAACTTTACGCTTTGGCAGGGTCACTTGCTCCATTCTAAGCAAACAAAGCATCACAAAATCTTTAAGGTTGAACTCTAGCTTAAATGGCACTTCTGCTTCCAACGATAATGGAAAGGAGTGTGAGGTCATGATTCAAGAACCGTCGAGTGCATGTATAACAGAAAATTACAGTATGTAGGCAGAAAACATTTACACTTTTTTTTTTTATAAATCAAAATCATTTACACCTTTAAAAAACATAAATGGTTTTCTGAAAAAAAAAAAACAAAAAAAAAAAAACTTGCGTTTATCCCTACCGTCCTTATCCCTTTTAACTCCATATATTTCCAAACTAAAAAGGCAAAGAAGTGTTCTATGTAGCCAAAAATTCTCCATATATTTCCAAACATAATGTATTCAGGGCAGTCTAAATTAGTGAAGCTTTTATGATTATCAATTGTATCCAGATTGTGCACCTTCATTCATGCTAGGTTAGTTGATTTTTTTTTTTAGTTGACATTGTAAAAACCAATTAGTCAACGGAAAAATGATGCCTAAGATCAAATAAAACTGAATAAAAATGTCAAAAAAGCAATGAATAAGTTTATCCAAAAAGACTTTCAATACCTATGAATAAGACTTTCACCTACACACAAATCAACCATAATAACTTTGAATTTCAATACCTAGCAGGAACCAGTCAAACTCATTAGGTCAAGTGTTGGAACACGTGCAACATTACCTCTAATATAACAATCTCCCTACCTCGATCAAGAAGTCACAACATAGGATTGTCATCAAGGTCAAAGGACTGGATATTACTTTTTACTCTTCCAAGACACCAAGCAATAAACCTGCAATATTTTCTCAATCTCACCCAAAAAACATAAAGGAAAAGAATTTCAACACTTGGTTGACAAAGTTTTTATAGAAACAATTTTGCAACATCAGTAGATAAGCTCATTATTGTCCAACTAAAACCCAAAAGACATATTACAAAATTATTTACATCATATGTAAATTCTCCTTCAAAGGTATAACAAAGCCATAAAATTTCACCAAGAAACAAAAACAAACAATGAAGACAAACATAACAAGTCACAATCTACCAAATTTCAATACCAAAACATAAACTAACATTATTTTTGACTCATAACTTCAAGCAATGATAAAAATCAAGTATACTAGTTTTAAAATCAAGTCAATAAGAAATGATGATTGTAGCAATATTACTCGGTGAACCATGGGATTGCAATCTTGATAGTGCTGAAGGTGATAAGGACATTTACATATTGGAGTTGTTAGAAAGAAACCAAAGGAATGAAAGAACTACCTTACCTTCTTTAAAGGGTATTTGAAGCACTGAAAAGATTCAATTCAACAATAACATCAGCTATATCGAAGCATTCAATGCCCTCAACTATAGTCACAAACACAGTTAACACTATTTCAAGTACCTGTACGAAGCAACAAAATCTATATCTAAAAATTTTGAAAGTAAATGAGAAGGAAGATTATGGACAATATCTCTTACACACACCTGAAAGCCCACCTCATGATAAAGCAAATACTCCATGTCAACTCAAATTGAATTACCAAACTGCACAACAAAGCACAAAAGAAACTTCCTGGGATAATGGAGAACTTTTTTATCACAATGCTGCAAGCCAAACCAAAACTTTGTAACAGGAAATTAAAGAGCAGGAAAAATAGAGATTGATGAACTTGGACTCAGCACTTAGGGTTGGCTAGAGATTTGATGCAGGACAGACGAGATTGTACAACAAGAAAAATATGTAAATAAAGGATTGATAAGAACTGATTAAGCAAAGGAAAAATGGTGAGTGACTGACTAAGAGGGCAGCTGGCTATACTGATCTAATGATCTAACTAACTAACTGTTAAGCACATGGCTCCTAACTAATCAACAATTAAGCACATGACACAATCAATTAATAAGCACGTGACCCTAACCTTCAATTACAAAGATGATACAAAACTTTACTAATAAACTAAGCTGCTGGTGTCTAGTACCAAGTGTTGATGTGACACTGTTGTTGTTTCTATAGTGCATTTAAACTTAATTAGCCTTCATAAATAACATAGGAAAGTGAGGGTGACTAGTGATACCATAACAATAAAAAATCTGTCTTTTGTAGGCTCTGGTCCAATGTGAGCACCTGTTCAAACAAATTATAAGGGACATTCAAACAAATTATAAATTTGTCTTTCCAGTTGAATATTGACCCAAAAGACAATGGGTTTAGCAACAAAATCACTGTTCATCTGCAAAAATACAAATAAAAAACAATCCTCTGTTACGGAGGTCTTAAAAACTAGAGTTGAAACTTGACAACAAAGCTAGAACGCTCAGAATATCTCCATTTTGCAAACGAAAGATATGCAACTTCTAGTGGCTTTGGCTTTTCAATGTACAATCTCTTCAAGCCATCAATAATTGATGTAACTGCATTGGGAGGAAGCTGAGCAAGAGACGATGAGAGAGGAGACACATTAGGCAACAAATGAAAATTAAGACATCCCCCCTAAAAAGAAGTATACATTGTATGATGCTTTGTATTTTTATATGTAAAAAATTTTCAATAAAAAGGTGCAATACAGAGCACAATCCTAGAACATGGCATGCATGTAAGAGAAGCACCAAAAGGTAAAGTATATATTGTATATCAAAAGAATATATTGCCAAACAGAAAATAGTTCTGAAAATAGAAAATATTTAAACATGAAGGAAAGCTGATTTTTTTAGAGACGAAGAAAGAACAATGAATAAAAAACTCAACGATAAAAACTACTATTATTGACTTATATATATACATTTCCATCGAGCTCCACCAATGCCCTAGCTTTTACCATTCTAGCTGCACCCTACCACAACTTTTTAAATAAAATTATATTTCTTTAAAAAAAAAAATAACATTCATTTGCCCGTCCTTCAACATCATAAATAGCCATATGCACAACATCATCAAGCTTCATATCATTAGTGTAACTAAATGGAAAGGAGAACTTAGTCAATATGAAGAATTGGAAAAACTTAACAAAAACAAAATTAGGGAAAAGAGAGGGGGTGGGGATGGTTTTGAAAGATAACTAAAGTTAAGGGAGAGATCCTACATCGGTTATTCTTAAGAAATGCATCCTATTGAATTAAATATGTAGTAAATATAGATAAAAAATTAAAGAAATATCACTACATGCATTTTAAGTTCAAATTTAATGGCATGGACAAATGTTTATGACCTGTGATATTCTTTACAGAGTTGCACTTGATCTTTAAGCTACAAAATTAACCATAGCCATGAGACAAGCTTACCAGGACAAGTGAAAGTATGGAAGGTGCAACTCAGCAATATGATCGGTAACCGGCTTTTACATGATTCCAAAGGGGTGGCAAGTCAGCAAATCATTTCTTCATAGAAATCTCAAGAGACTTTGAATGCTTGAAAAAGATGTGTTTCAATAAATTCCACCTCTTTCCTGAATCTTTCACCAGACACATTGCAACCATTTCTTTAAAAGACTGATCACATATGGAAATCATGCAATTAGAATATTATTCTATAAGAGAGACATTGAAAGATGAGAATCACCAAAGAACATATCTTTTGAACATGAATACCTTAAAAACTTTCAAAATTACAAACAAACACACAGAAGACAAAACTGAAAAATATGTTTTCTAACAAAAATATTTTTAAATGATTGTTAAAAAATCTTTTAGAAACATATTAAAGTCTAGCCATTTATACTGTCTACCTAGCTAATGAAAAAAGAACTGTAAAAAGTTGACTACCTGGCTTGATAGGTGGTAGACTTTTAACTCATAAAAGACAAAAATTTGAAAAGAAAAATCTATTTACACATCTTTTGTTCAAGAGGGTGGCTAAAGATAAAAGAGCTCTTAATGTGTGACACTGTGAGGCAAACAAAGCAATAAAAAGCACACATGAACAAAAAGAGCAAAGGTGCAAAACTGTAAAAGTGAAATAGGATGATAGATCTAAGAGCTGAAGAAGAAGAAGAGATTGGCATGGTAGGAAGAAGAAGATCGGCGTGGGAGGAGGAAGAAGAAGATGAAGAAGAAGAAGAAGAAGATCGGCATGAGAGGAAGAAGTGGAAGGAGATCGGTGTTAGAGGTAGTGCGTTTCGGCCTTTTATTTTGGAGCAGAAAAACGGTTGGGACATGCATGCAGCCTCGTCCAACAAGTTTCCTATGTCCTATACAAAGAAAAGAAAACGTCAATAGAAACAAGACAAGTAGACAAATTTACAAGAGGAAAGTGCAAACCCTTAGTGGCGCAAGCTTTGAATTCACCACATGTAGCAAACTGAAAATACACATACCCAGCTACATAGTTCAAGCAACATTTAACGAAAAATAAATTAATAAAGTAAAAGAGAAAACCAAAAACCCTTAGAAGTGGTTAGAAGCACAATCAAAACTTAGGTAACCTAAAGCAAAATGCTAAAAGGACTATGATAAATAACTGTAAACAGTGACTCAAAATGAGATATATAACATGCACTAAGAATGACAGGAGTTGCAAACCAACAAATAGAAAAACTAGTATATTACCCAACATTTAGCAGACAAATGTACAAGAGAAAAGTGCAAACCCTTCCCTTAGTGGTGCAAGCTTTGAATCCACCACATGTAGCAAACTGAGTAAACACATACCCAGCTACATAGTTCAAGAAAAACACTTCCAAGAATATAAAAAATAAAAAATAACAAAGCAAATTCAACTTAGAAGAATATACAAAAGAGAACAACAAAATCAAATCACCCTTACATAAATGGATGCAAACATAAAAGGATGCAAATGCATCACCCCTGGAATTAAACAGATTATACAAGACAAAAAATAAATACACAAGCATCATTTAACGAAAAATAAATTAACAAAGTAAAAGAGAAAATCAACAACCCCAACAAACAATTGTTAAAGCTAAAGTAAATCGGAAACAAGTAGTGAGGGCAAAAGCACAATCAGAACTTAGGTAATCTAAAGCAAAATGCTACAAAAATAATAATAAATAACAGTGAACAATGACTCAAAATGAGATTTATAACATGCACTAAGAAAGGCAGGAGTTGCAAAACAAAAAATAGAAAAACTAGCATATTACCCAACAACTATAAAGGTAAATCCAATTAACACTAAAAGCCAAGCTCTTCTCTAAACTGAAGGCCAAACTATAAAGACCTTCTGCAATGAGCAATATTCAAATAAAAGCAATAACGGAAGCGGGTATGCTAAATATGTTTTCAAAAACTAAAATGCTAATGTAACGAATAGTTTTAACAATCCATACTTGAATAACCCTCTAAAAATCGTCTATATGGCACGGACCATTTGGGTTACTTGCAAGACTTCCTATTGGAACCCCCAAAGAATAGGATTATACCTTTGTAAGACATGGCAGAAAAAAAAAAAAAAATTTATTCAAGCAAATAGAATGTAAAGAAACCTGATAATGTCATCCAATTTGGTCTCATTAGTGTACCCCACTTCCTTTGTCTATGAAGAATGGGGAAACGTTTAAGAATCACAAGCTGAACTTGAAAACAATCTTACAGGCAAGTCCAGCTTTTCTCATCATCAACACCAAGAAATTGGAAGGTTGGCAATTGATCAAAACCAAAAAAAAAAAAAAAAAAAAAAAAAAAAAAAAAAAAACAGAGTATGCTAATGTATAATCCATAAAATTATTTGTTTCTGTCAGTTCGTTTAGATCCCTTAAACCCAAACAGATTAACCTAGTGAATTAGCCAAGAAATTAACTTAGGTAATTTAATTAAATCTAGGTTAACACAAAATAAACAAAAACAACAAAGCAGCGGAAATTAAATAACACAAAGATATGATGACCCAGGAAACCACACCGGTAAAAACCTGGGGAGGATTTGACCTAGCTATCCTCAAGGTAAACTGAATCCACTATGAAAGAATCGAAGTTTACACAATAAGACTTAGACCACTAACATCCTATTGCTACCCAAGTGTAGGAAACTTACTACCACGACCCCATGATAGCTCCGAGATCCACAGACTCCTTCTTTCTTGAATTCTTCAGCAAATCCACAAGCGCACCTGCTTGTATATCTTTATGCTCTTTTGATTCTGCAACTGTATTGATTTACACACCTCTTGACATGAATCTCAAGTTTGTAAACCCTAAGTGTATGTGAAGGTAAACACCTCTAGATCTCACAATGAGATTCACAAACACAGCATTCAGAACTCTAAAAACGTGGCTAGGGTTTTCCCTTATATACTTAGGGAAAAACATAAAACCCTATACATTAAATGGACTAGGGCTGAGTTGGAAAATTCTGCAGAAAAACGATCTGCCCGATTTTCGATCGATCGAGCCTAATTTTCGATCGATCGAGTCTGACAGAAAGTTAACAGTAATTCTGCAAAACAACTCGATTCCAACTTTACATTAAGACCCATACTTTGAGCAAGTCTAACACAAGACTAAACATTGTTTTGATCATGGTTTGCCAACATACAAATTGAAGTTCTAATACATTAGTTCCTAATTCTTAGAACCTAACAAACTCCCCCTTTGGCAATCCGTGACAAAACACAGACTTAGCAAAAGCTCAAAGTTTACACATTGAAATAGCCCATTACAAAATAAATAGCCACTTAAACAATTCAACCTAAACTACTATCTAACAGTTGCAAAGTAGACAGCAGCTCGACTGAAAACAACCTGTATATTCCTGTAACACTTAACAAACACATAAACGCATGTGTGGAAGAAAAAAAACAAGGAATATAAAAAAGAACTTCTTGATTTCACATAACACAAAATAAAGACATATATCATGAATAACATCATAAATATAAATCAATAAGCAATGAAGTATAGTGAAACAAGAAACATATCAGTAACCAATGTATCACAAAACATATATCTCATAATCAAGAGCCAAAAATGTAAATACAAAGTGAAGTGCCTAGATACAATCTAATAACTCCACAAGCTCCAAGGTATCACAAAAACTACAAAAGCTCAAAAAAAAAAACTCCCTCTAAAACAAAAATCTCCTCTACAAAAATCTCCAAGATATACAATATGCACTCCCCCTTTTTGTGACGAATTTCCAAAGGGCACTCACTCATCATCAAAAGGAGGTGGAGGAGAACGATGAGAGCTCGCCAGATCAGCTCGCAAGGCACGTAACTCATCAAGGATGTCCACCAATAACTGACCATAAGCCGCCTGAACGGTCACGACAGTATCTAGAGTCTGACGAAGGTCAGAAACTTCATCAAACGGTGGAGGAACACCAACAGCAGCAGGATCAGCAGATGGCTCAGCTGCAGGAACATCTGTAGAAGAAGAAGGGGGTGGAGTGACACCGGAAGGCTCTACCCTAGGACGCTTAGAGCTAGCTCGAAGTTGAGCAGCCCTTTGCCTCAAAAAGGTAGCACCAATAGGAGCAATAATATGAACAGGCTCAGAAACAGGAAAATCATTTAGACCAAGATGAAGGAGAATCCTATGAATGAAGATAGGAAAGAATAGCGCATGAGCCGTAGAGCTAGACCGATGAATCTCGTTCAAAGAACGAAGGAACAAATGAGGAAAACTGATAGGAGCATCAGTAACTAGCGCATACAAAAAGACACATCGCTCAAGAGGGATGGTGTGGACATGAGAAATAGGCCACAAAGAATGACACGCTATCCTAAAGAAGAATAGTGAAGCTCGAAAAGCTCAGCAGAAGTGATCCGAGGATCAGAACCCCACTGGATAGAAGACCCAGTGATGTATGACAGCACGTCATCAAGAGGTGGAGACTCCCCATAAGAAAAAACGGGATGGTCAACAATGGGCACCCCAAGAGCATCAGACACAACCCGAGGGGTAATGCGATACTCCACACCACGTAACCACACCTTTACCAAGGTGTCGTTATCATAGACATGGATAGAGAGGTTCGAATAGAACTCTCTAATTAAAGAAGCAGGAGGAGGACGCTCAAAATCAAGTAGAGGTAACCAACCCCGACGCTCAAAGTTCCGTCTCACCTCAGGATCAACCTCATCTAAGATGACCCTACGCTCACCCCAAATTTGACGCCTAAGATTAAGGGTCTCATAGGTCTCTTGGTTCTGGGCACTAGGAAACCGATCACTATCGAAAGAAGGTGAAGGGTCAGAAGTCCTACGGGCTCTAGTTTTCCTAGGCATGGTGCTAAGGAATAAGGAGAGACACAGAAAAAGAAGAGCAAAAACCAAAAACCAAGGGCAGACTGCAAGTTAGCACAGCATAAAATATAGAAAAAATAACAAATCTATATGATGCATGAGCATGAACACCAAATGATGCATGTACTAATGCAGTAACAAGTTCAAGTATGATCCAAATTAAAAAAATTGGCTTGAGCATGTAATTTGTTTCAAAAATACCAAATTTGAAAAAACCTAAATTTTCAAAACACAACAAAGTGATAAATTGATCAACACAATAGTTAATTGACACAATATAATGATCAAATTTATCAATCCAACAAGCCAATTTCATCAATTTCAATCAAATTGAACAAAACCCCCAATTTTCTCAATTTCAAGCCCTAGAATTTCAAATTTTCCACAAAGAAAAAAAATAATCAAATTAAACCACTTGTAGTGCTTATGTGTAGTGTCCCCACAAAAACCCATGAAAATTTTGAGAAAAAAAAAACAGTTGAAATCAATTCCAAATTTCCCAAAATAAAAATGCCGAAAATACCCAAAAATGCATGAAAATAATGCATGAAACATGAAAAATAAATGCAAAAGGAGGGGCAAAAAGGTCTTACCGGCCTTGGGAGAGAGAGATTAAGCAAAAGGATCGAAAGAAAATGACAAAATCTCCAAGAAAAGTGCTTGACCGGTTGGTAGGGAGACAAAAACTTTTGAAAAAGTTTTGAAAGGTAAAGAGATCACGTGGAAAACTCCTTTTTAAAAACATTCAGCACGATTTTCGATCGATCGAAAATTACATTCGATCGGTCGAAAACAGCTTCGATTGATCCAAATTCAGCTTGGATCGATCGAGTCAACCAGAAACTTTTCCATTGATTTTAAAACATTTTTGATCGGTTGAAAATCAGTTTCGATCGATCGAAATTCTGGAAAAATTAATTTTTTTGAAAAACACACCAATTTCAGGACAGTCACTTCTCAAAGCATAGATTTTATGAGAAAAATGCATGAGTATGAAATGAGATGTTTTCCAAAAACATATGAAGTCAACCCAGATTTCTCAAAGCAAAATTTTCTTTTAATACCCCCAAAAAAAACTCAAACAAGCAAACATGTTCTGCATCAAATTCCAGAAATTCTCAAACTTGGTTGGTCAAGCCAAAGAACACACAATAACATGTACACAGTTTAGCAAAGAATAACTTGTGTAGTGTGTGCAACTAGCATAAGCTTGAGAAACATGTGAGATGATATACACATATTGATCAATCACAATTTCTACAAAATCCATCACATGAATTTGAAAGAGACTATTACTTAAAGAGTTACATCCTATAACTCCCACATCTCCTAGAATAAAAGCTTGCAATCATGTAAGTTTCTTGATTTGCCTCATTATTGAATTTAATTGATTAGAAACTTAATAAAAGCTGGGATAATGTACACACCAATTTTATTTGAATTTGTGAGATTATTATAGCCCAATAATGTACACACCAATTTTAATAGAGGCTACACCTTATGTTCTTTTTGTGCATGTGCTACACTTTCTCGAGCACAAAATCTTACGATATGCACTAAGGTGTTCATGATTGGCTAATAAACAGTGGTGAGATGGTTATTTATGTCTTTCTCAATAAGTTCAAGTCCAACAATTAAAGACATAAGACTTCAAGATCAAGATCATGTGATCAACAAATATAGCATCTTCCCACACAACATGCACAACAAGACTTTAGCTAGTAAAGTGCAATAGAAATAAGTGCATCAAAGCTAAACAAGGTACATTCACATGATATGCAAAATTTGATTGACCAACCTTGTCTTCAAATTTAAGAAAAAATAGCAAAAACACAATTTGCAAAAATTTTTTTTTTTATTTTTTATATTTATATAAAAGAAGCACACAACGTAGAATGAAATGCATGAATGTAATGCAATGCAAATCCTAGAAACAGAGGTCACAAAAGATAGAGCAATGAAGCACAAGGACCATGAAGTCAAGAATGACTAGGGACAAAGAATCACACCAATGACTTGACGAAGAGTCTCAAACTTTTCTCTATCAAGCGGTTTGGTGAAAATATCAGCATTCTGACGTTCAGTTGGAATATACTCAAGAGCAACAATTTTCCTTTCAACAAGATCCCTAATGAAATGATATCTAATCTCAATGTGTTTGGTCTTAGAGTGTTGAACAGGATTCTTAGAGATATCTATGGCACTAGAGTTATCACAGTAAACAATCATGGTGTCTTGTGATATTCCATAATCACTCAAAAGTTTCTTCATCCAAAGAAGCTGAGAACAACAACTTTCAGCAGCAATATATTCTGCTTCAGCAGTGGATAAAGAAACAGAATTTTGCTTCTTACTCATCCAAGCAACAAGATTAGCACCAACATAAAAACAACCACCAGTTGTACTTTTTCTATCATCAGCATTGCTAGCCCAATCAGAATAAGAAAAACCAGCAAGAGAAAGATTTGACTCTTTGCTATAAAATAAACCATAATCACAAGTTCCAGCAACATACTTTATAATTCTCTTGACAGCATTCAAATGAGAAACCTTGGGATTAGATTGACATCTAGAACAAACACCCACACTAAATGCAATATCAGGTCGGCTAGTAGTTAAATACAAAAGACAGCCAATCATGCTTCTGTACAGGGTAACATCAACAGACTCACCTGATGGATCGTTTGTTAGTTTTGCATTAGCAGCCATTGGTGTCCTAGCATGTGCAGCCTTGTCAAGACCAAATCGCTTGACCAAATTTCGTGCATACTTAGCTTGGTTGATGTAAATTCCAGCATCCGTTTGCTTTACCTGTAATCCCAAGAAATAAGTTAGTTCCCCAACCATACTCATCTCAAACATGGCCTTCATTTCATCTGCAAAAGATTGAGCAAGAGAATCATTAGTAGCACCAAAACAATATCTTCAACATAAATTTGAGCAACTACAAAATGATTCTTATCCTTTCGTATAAACAGAGTGGTGTCAGCAAAACCTCTCTTGAAGCCATGATCCGTGAGATATGCAGTTAATCTATCATACCAAGCCCGTGAAGCTTGTTTCAATCCATAGAGAGCTCTCTTCAACTTGTAGACATCATTCGGCCTGTGAGGATCAACAAAGCCTTTCGGTTGTTCAACATATACCTCTTCTTGTAACATGCCATTTAAGAAAGCACTCTTGACATCCATTTGATACAACTTGAAGTTCATATGACTTGCTATAGCCAAAAGAATTCGAATGGATTTCAATCTTGCTACAGGTGCAAAAGTCTCATCAAAATCAATTCCTTCTACTTGTGTGTATCCTTGAGCAACAAGCCTAGATTTATTTCTGATAACAGTTCCATGTTCATCTGACTTGTTCTTGAAGATCCACTTAGTTCCAATAACATTAACTCCCTCAGGTCTAGGAACTAATTCCCACACATCATTTCGAACGAACTGATGAAATTCTTCATGCATAGAATTTACCCAATCAGCATCTTGTAGAGCTTCATCCACCTTTTTCGGTTCAAATTGGGATAGGTAGCATGAGTGAGTAATCACATTTAATGCTTTGGATCTCAATCTCATGTTATCATTCAAACTTCCCAAAATATTAGTAGCAGGATGATTCAACCTAACTCTTGATGATGGACCTTTGACCAATGAAGTAGTGGTACCTTTCTGATCTGATGGACTTTGAACCTCTCTCTGTTCTTGTGGAGCTCCATGAACTGGTGTTGAAGGTTCTGAACTTGATGGCACATATGCTGTATCATTCAAAACCATCAACTCTTCCTCTGTATGCTTTCCCACATAGTTTTCAGGTAGGGAATCATCAACTTCCATCATCTTTTCTTGAACTTGAGGTGCATGTTCTGAATGGCCTTCTGAGTTTAATTCATCATTGATCACTACATTTGAGGATTCCATGACTGTTTTAGTTCTCAGATTGTATACTCTGTATGCTCTACTGGTGGAAGAGTATCCCAGAAAATAACCTTTATCACTCTTAGCATCAAACTTTTCCAGGTTCTCTCTATCACGCAGAATGTAACAGTCACTGCCAAATATTCTGAAGTATTTCACTACAGGCTTCTTTCCTCTCCAGAGTTCATAGGGAGTTTGCTTGGAATTTGGTCTGAAATACACCCGATTGAGAGTGTGACATGCAGTATTAACAGCTTCTCCCCAAAAAGATTTAGGCATCTTCTTATTATGGAGCATGACACGGGCCATTTCTTGTACAACTCTATTTTTCCTTTCCACAATTCCATTTTGTTGTGGTGTTTTGGGTGAAGAGAATTCCTGACGGGTGTCTTGATTATCGCAAAACTTAGCCAGTTTGGTGTTCTCAAACTCTTTTCCATGGTCACTTCTTATTCTGGCTATCACAGTTCCTTTTTCTACTTGCAATTTCTTGCACAGATGAATCATTTTTTCAGGAGTCTTAGCTTTATCTTTCAAAAGTACAACCCATGTGAATCTTGTAAAGTCATCCACAACAACTAGAATGTACTTCTTTCCACCTAAACTCTGAACTCTGGCAGGACCCATGAGATCAATGTGCAGCAACTCCAAAGGTCTCGTAGTTTGAACATCAGCTACAGACGGATGTTTGGACTTTACTTGTTTACCCATCTGACATGGTCCACAGATGCATCTTTCAATCTTCTCAAACTTGGGCAACCCAATTACTGCATCACATTTTGAGATCTTCTTTAATTGCTTGAGGCTGGCATGTCCCAACCTTTGATGCCATAAGTCAACTTGATTGATCTTAGCACTGAAGCATTTGTTGCTTATACTTGGGGTGATACCATAACAATTGTCAGCAGTCCTCACACCAACACACATACAATCACCTCCTTCATCAAGTATTTCACATTCTTGTTTGGTGAAGAACACATTCAGTCCATTGTCACAAATTTGACTTATGCTGAGTAAGTTTGCCTTCAACCCATCAACATACCACACATCTTAAAAGACTGGTAGTCCTGGAATATCCACTGTACCAATGCCTCTGATCACAGATTTACTTCCATCTCCAAAGGTAACTGTTCCAATCTTTCCTTCGAAGAGTGTCTTGAACAAGGCTTTATTTCCTGTCATGTGCCTGGAACAACCACTATCCAAATACCAAAGACAAGAATCACGTGCCTTTAAGGCGGTTAAAACAATATAACACATGTAATTATTGTCATATGTGATTATAGCAAGACACTCAAGAAAGATTTTAACACACATGGTAAAGGACAAGCACACCAAGTACACAATGCGGCAAAATAAAGAGAAGATTTTAGAGAAATCCATAACAATAGGGGTCAAGGATCAGCTTAAAAGATCAAAGGATCAAAAACAAAAGCTACCCGCTCTGATACCACTTGTCAGTTCGTTCAGACCCCTTAAACCCAAACAGATTAACCTAGTGAATTAGCCAAGTGATTAACTTAGGTAATTTAATTAAATCTAGGTTAACATAAAATAAACAAAAACAACAAAGCAGCGGAAATTAAATAACACAAAGATATGATGACCTAGGAAACCACACCGGTAAAAACTTGGGGAGGATTTAACCTAGCTATCCTCAAGGTAAACTGAATCCACTATGAAAGAATCGAAGTTTACACAATAAGACTTAGACCACTAACATCCTATTGCTACCCAAGTGTAGGAAACTTACTACCACGACCCCATGATAGCTCCGAGATCCACAGACTCCTTCTTTCTTGAATTCTTCAGCAAATCCACAAGCGCACCTGCTTGTATATCTTTATGCTCTTTTGATTCTGCAACTGTATTGATTTACACAACTCTTGACATGAATCTCAAGTTTGTAAACCCTAAGTGTATGTGAAGGTAAACACCTCTAGATCTCACAATGAGATTCACAAACACAGCATTCAGAACTCTAAAAACGTGGCTAGGGTTTTCCCTTATATACTTAGGGCAAAACATAAAACCCTATACATTAAATGGACTAGGGCTGAGTTGGAAAATTCTGCAGAAAAACGATCTGCCCGATTTTCGATCGATCGAGCCTAATTTTCGATCGATCGAGTCTGACAGAAAGTTAACAGTAATTCTGCAAAACAACTCGATTCCAACTTTACATTAAGACCCATACTTTGAGCAAGTCTAACACAAGACTAAACATTGTTTTAATCATGGTTTGCCAACATACAAATTGAAGTTCTAATACATTAGTTCCTAATTCTTAGAACCTAACAGTTTCATTTAACTATATTGCTAAGTAATTGGTTTCACTTATATATGTATTAGTTTTACCTGGGTTACAAATGGTGATCAGTTGATCATAGGTACATTTTTCTGTCACAATTCTTCAAGACCTGGCACACAGAAAAGATAAATGCCATCTCATGAACATGCATAGACCAGAGCTACCCAGACACCAGTACTGAACTTTCAGCTTTAGGGAATAAACTTCAAAACAAAGGAATTGTGAGTAGCATGCCGTATGGAGAATGGTGATGTGGACACGTTCTCCCAAAAATCTTAAAACATGCAATCACATGACCAGTTTATATCCACTTGAAAAATAGTTTATAAATGTGACATTTATGCAAGGTATTTGGAATATCAACCCAAACCAAGACCAATTCACATCAAGTGTAAGACCATCCACAAGCTTTAGTGAGGAAGGAAAACAAAGCTTACCCGAATTTCTTGTCAGTGCCAATTATTCCAATCCCAATGTTGATGCTCAAAATTTGTCCTTCAAATCTGATAAAAATAAATCCAACTAATTAGAAAAATCAAAATACATCACCTTAAAGTCTACAGGAGATTGGGACTGAACATAATACCTTAATAATTAGCAAAGTCCTGCACTGTTTTGACTGTTAGGTTGGTATGCTACTCCCTCAAGTTTTAAAAATATTTTCTACATTTCTGTAATTATCAGCAAAGCAACCATATACATCACCTTCTTAACTAATTTTTAGGTACAAAAACGTAAATTGTTAATAGTAGAAAATCTAAGTTACATTATCCTTTCCTTCTCCATATTTGTGAAGAAATCATACACTAATCTAAACTCCTTTGGAAATACAGTAAGAAAACAGAATATAAGAGAATCCATAAATGAAAAATAAGAAAAGAAAAAATGATTACCACTGAGTTTACAAATTTGGCACAATTTGAACAAGGTCTGAATTTTAAGTTACGTTTGTTCCTTGCCTTAATCCATAATGTATGAGACATCAAATAACTGATAAGTTCTCTAAAATAACAAAACCTCAACAAACAAGAACAGATTATTGATGTTTGGTTCTGAATAAAAAGTGAAACACTTGAAGTGGTTAAATATGCCATCAGATTCCAAACAGTATGTTTAAAAAAGAACATGTGTAATACTGCCTCAAGTTCACATGGGACTCCACAGTCAAAAGAAGCAAGGGCTAAGGCTTGGGAGGCAGAGAAAGAGCCAAAATATCAACCACATAGCAAGCTAAAAGTTCTTATACTTTTGAGCACAGTGTTGCTCTAAAACTAACATTATTTGAAAAAAAAAAAGTTAGAAAATGATGGTATCCTCAAGTCTTCAGTTATTATTCAGGCAGGAAAAAAAAATTTAATCTGTAATTTCTAATTGTGTAACACATAAAAAATCTGATCCAATCAATCCCTGAATTCTTTCGTACTTCTTTGACTTTAAAGTCAGTCTTCAAACAAACAAGTGATGATGCAATAACCATTAGTTATTAATGATGCAATGAGCAAAATAATTATTTGTTTTGATAGGAAACAAATATGCGGGGAGTTTATATAAAGATAAATTTTAAAAAGGAACCAAGAGAATACTGTTAGGTTCTAAGAATTAGGAACTAATGTATTAGAACTTCAATTTGTATGTTGGCAAACCATGATCAAAACAATGTTTAGTCTTGTGTTAGACTTTGCTCAAAGTATGGGATTTTATGTAAAGTTGGAATCGAGTTTACTGCAGAAGTAACTATTCACTTTCTGCCTAACTCGATCGATTGAAAATTAGGCTCGATCGATCGAAAATCGGGCAGATCATTTTTCTGCAGAAAATTCCAACTCAGCCCAAGTCCATTTAATGTATAGGGTTTTATGTTTTGCCCTAAGTATAAAAGGGAAAACCCTAGCCACGTTTTTAGAGTTCTGAATGCTGTGTTTGTGAATCTCTTTGTGAGATCTAGAGGTGTTTGCCTTCACATACACTTAGGGTTTACAAACTTGAGATTCATGTCAAGAGTTGTGTAAATTAATACAGTTGCAGAATCAAAAGAGCATAAAGATATACAAGCAGGTGGGCTTGTGATTTGCTGAAGAATTCAAGGAAAGAAGGAGTCCGTGGATCTCGGAGCTATCATGGGGTCGTGGTAGTAAGTTTCCTACACTTGGGTAGCAATAGGATGTTAGTGGTCTAAGTCTTATTGTGTAAACTTCGATTCTTTCATAGTGGATTCAGTTTACCTTGAGGATAGCTAGGTTAAATCCTTCCCAGGTTTTTTACTGGTTTGGTTTTCCTGGGTCATCAGATCTTTGTGTTCTTTATATTTCCGCTGCTTTGTTGTTTTTGTTTATTTTGTGTTGACTTAGATTTAATTAAATTACCTAAGTTAATCACTTCGCTAATTCACTAGGTTAATCTGTTGGGTTTAAGGGGTCTAAACGAACTGACAAATACCTTTATAATAAGCCAATGCTTGTAGTGTAGTTGGATACACAGATTTAAGTACACACAATAGAAGTGTTATGAAGCATCTATTAGAAATAACATTTTAGCACAAGAAAAGAACTCCCCCACCCCAACAAAAAAAATTATGAACTGTGCCATTTTTTTTTAAACCCATTCTTGCAGGACAAGTGGACAACAATGAGAAAGAAGAAGAATAAGAAAAAGCCTATATAAGTGAGAAGTAGAGAGAGCCAAAAACGACTAGGAAACAAAAAGTCTCATGATTATATTCTATAATAACTAAAAAATTATAAATTGCGAATTCGTCAGATACTCGGTCAAAGATACCCTACATGTACAAATTAAACAGATATACTCAGTCAGAAAGAGAGGGAAAGACGCATGCAAAAGACAAAAAAATCCAACACAAAAAGAGGGATTATATAAAACAGTTTATAAATGTGACATTATGCAAGGTACTTGGAATATCAACCCAAACCAAGATCAATTCACATCAAATGTAAGATCATTCACATGCTTAGTGAGGAAGGAAAACAAAGCTTATCTAAATTTCTTGTCGGTGATAGTTATGCCAAAGTAATAGAAGAAAAGATGTAATTTTACTTTCATCTCTGAATAATAAACAGAGGATATAGAGTAATAGGCCCAAAATAAACCACTAAATAGACAGAGGATATATGGTAATAGGCTCAATTGGCTCACCAGTTTGTTGCTCCAATTCAGACAGGTTGGAAAGTTAATCCTATCAATTAATCTACATTAAATTGATCACCTTGATACAATGTGAAGGAATGCAACCTATATTTGATTAATAATATCTCTTCAAAGACATATGGCAGGCAAGAAAAGCAAGCAGCAAGCTACTCCACTTGAGCTAAATAGCATCAATCTTAGCTGGGGTTAGTTCTCTACAAAAAGTAAGTACAACAAAACTAATATGAATTAAAAACTACAAAAGAAACTTCAAAATAGGAGAATCATAAAAGTCTAGGAATGAGAAGAAAATCAAAGTTTATCAAGGACAGTATCAATAATAAGTAGAGGAAACATAAAAGATAAATTTTTATGGAAAGGAGGCTAATTAAAGATGATATCAAGGAAAAGGGGTTTTATGCTACCATTCTGAAATTAGTAATGACAAAGTAGAAGCGTTTCATCATCATTCTAAATTAGTTTTTTTTATTGGAAAGCGACGCCACGTGAGTTTTATATCCACGACCTTTGTCCCACTATTGAGGGAGAAGAAGTGCTAATCAAGCTAGAGCCCATTGGTGAAATTAGGTGGTATACTTATACCAAAAATTAACTAACGATATGAATATTTCTAGTCATATCCATAGATTATATATGTTTTTTTAAGGTAAGCCAAGATTATATACCAATATGTGCATACTGTTACCAAAAGTCATGCATGGTCCGGAGCTTCAGCAAAATTTGTGATGTTCTATTAGCCTAGCATTACATGTCCCATTCAAGTGAACTGTTAGACTAGTTTACCTGGGGATTTAATTACAAATGTTTCATCAGAACTCATGAAACAAAAGAGAAGCTGCTCTGCATAATTACTTGTAGACTGAGAAAGTAGTCGCTAATGCAATATGACAACAAAACATAACCAAAGGCTTATGAAAAAAAACAAAAGATTGATGAGCATAACATTTGTAAAATGGAGCATACGAGTAACAAAATATGAATATTGATACCAACAAAAAGCATATTTTATATAGACAAACCCTAGTTTAAAGAGGATCTCTATTCTTTATCTGATGTGAAAAAAATTCTTCAACAATTAACTGTTAAGTACATGGCTTCTAATTAATCAACAATTAAGCACATGACACAATCAATTAATAAGCAAGTGATTCTAACCTTCAATCACAAAGATGATACAAAACTTTACTAATAATTAATAAACTACCTCTTATAATAAGCTACTAGTGTCTAGTACCAAGTATTAATGCTGCACTGTTGTTGTTACTGGTGTTTTCTGATACAAAACTTTACTTACTCATGCTTACTGGTGCTGCATACATGATGCATTAGCTGGATCATATGCATTAAGTCAAGCTACTTCTCATAGGTTCCTAACACGGGAACAGTCAGTACATAGGCTTGCTTGCATAGCACCAAGCAAGGAAAAAAACCACTAGGAGTCTACACTTAGGGCTGGCTGGAGTCAGCACCAAACCATGGACTCAATTTCAGGAGAAACTTTATTCATCAAAATAATCTCCCTTTCTTGGGGTACATACTTGGTTTATATAGACTATTATATTCTAATTCATCATAAAGTGACACAATACATGGAACTCATTACATAACAAATAATAATAAAATTAAAAATAGGTATCATTCATATAAAGATATTAACAATGGCACCATTGAGCATCCATATTAAAGAAAGTCACATTAAGTCCAAAAGTGTACTCCATACCATATTTAGGCGCCCATTGGCCACCAGTTGCCAACTAATTAGTGCCACCAACCACTGACCACCAACTGTCACATGGTCCACCTGATTCCAAGCAGGCCATCATTACATGCCCGTTGCCAACCATTGGCTACCAGCCAACACTTGGCCTGCCTGTGCCATCAATCATTGACCATGAAGAGTCCAAGAAACCTAATAGGGGTCAAATAAGTTTGCTTCATTTAATATTATATTTCTACAAAAGTTTGATTATCATAATAAGAATCGACCATAAATAATTATCAATTGTTACATTATAACCTGAAACCATGAATGAAAACCAAAACCAAGAGATCTACATCTAAATCTAATTATAAAATAAAAGCAACTTGCAATCATAATAAGTCTGTTTTTGTCTACATTCTCAGTCATAATAGAATTGACAACAGACCTCATTATTAGTCAAAGATCAGACATAAAATTGTAAAATATCAAACTGGGTTACTTAAACGATAATCAAATAAAGAGAGATGAAGAAACTACACCATTTTGAAGACACATCTGTAGTCAATATATTAAATAGCATTCCTTTTAACCGCAGCCTAATATGTTATGCATATTAGAAATCAAATATCAGGGACAAAACAGGGCAGCGCACATTCTAGTGTTTATAAAACGTGAGCAAGATTAGTAAATCAATGACAAACCCAGTAACCTAAAAAGAAAAAGACAGAAGTTTACAGGGGAAAATGCATGTCCTCTGCAAGAACAACATTGTTCAATTTGCTGTTAACCAAATAATCAATTAAATTTTCCAATGACAAAATAGAACCATACAAAGAAGATTGTACATAGAGAACTTACAACAGCTCTATTGACAATACAAAAGAAGATTCCATAAACAAACTTACAACTCCAGTTACTGATCTGACATTGGTATGGTAACCCATGCGAAGGACAACTCCCAATTACTTGCCAACTACAGTCAAACTGCAAAAGTTTCTCAAAAAAGTAAGTCAGTTAAGTATGAGGATAACAATATTAATTAGAACAATACAGAAGACACATATTAATGATGCTGAAAATCACCCTCAGTGAGCCGCAGGGTCTTCGCGCGTTCCAGGTAAACCTGCACGAGTGGAAAGAACCTCAAAGGGGAGTACCGGTGTGGTACCGGCCAATGACCCTCCGACGGTTAAGTTAGTATTGCTCACAACTCCAGAGTGCTAGAGTTGGGGTAGAAACATGCGTACCTTTTTCATGAGGGTCGAGGGTATTTATAGTGGTGTAGAGTTGGGGCCTTTGGCGTATCTGAGGAGATGACCTCTGACCGGAGCCACGCCCTAATGCGTGTTCCTTACAGAATTCCTTCCTCACCGGAGCCATTCCCTGCTGCGTGCAACTTCTGGGCTTTCTGACTCCTCGGAGCTCTCCTTAATTGCGTGGAGTACAAGTTATCCCCGCACGTGCGAGGTGCAAGTCATCCTTCACCTCCGGCTCTCTGGGAGACCTTTGCCCCGTCAGTCCTTTCAGTGGGTCAGAAGCTCGCCCCGTCGGTCTTGGGTCCTGACGGGGAAAAAGAACTCCTTCCAGCGAACCCGTCGGGCTCCCCCTGACGGGTAAGGGTGTTTTCATTTCCCTCATCACATATGATCATTAATAGGATTTATATTTTTGTGATACGTAAAAAGTTTTCTTGCAAAAAAAGAGGAACTCAACCACACAAAAGTGCACAGGAGAATCTCTTCAAGAAATTTATAGAACTTAAAAGTAATAGACTTGAACACAATTTAAATTTCCATAGTCATTTACAATATCTTAAGCAAAGACCCAAAGAAACAGATATACTCAATCAGAGAGGGAGAGAGAGAAAGAAACAAATAAACCAACCCCAGTTAATAAAAATTTATACAAAATTTAAGAGTCTAGTTAGTAAAAATCAATAACATTCAAGAACCAGGAAATTCCAAAAGGCAAGAGACCAAAGAAAATCCAAAAATAAGTTTTTCATTACAAACAAGAACCAAATCAACAACAACTTGAAATTCAATTCAAATAAATAAGAATCCTAAAAAAAAAAAAAAAACATTAGTCTAAACCATATGTAAGCACAAAAAAAACCCATTAGTCTAAAGCATATGAAAGCACCAAAAAAAAAACCATCAGTCTAAACCATATGAAAGCACGAAAAAACCCATTAGTCTTCCTCTATGACATAGGCATCATCAGCCTTGGCTTCCATGCCAGCGGCGGCATGGAAAACCCCTCACCGGAAAAATATTGTTGTTGTTGTTCCCGCAGTCACTTTCCCGAGAAAATCTTCAAACCCTTTTCTTGAATTTCCAAGAAGAGTGAAAGGGTATCAGATTTTCTCCAAAACACAGACATGCGATATGATATGGAGAATTGTGATGAAACCTTAACCCTTTGGAGAGAGAGAGGGAAGTCTGGGATTTCAAATTTGGGGATTTGGGAGAGAGAATGAGAGAGCCGTTGGGATGTGGGATGCGATTTATATACAAAATTACGTATCTAAAGGGCTTTTCTTATTTGGAGTCCTCATTTTTTAGTTCAAAAATGCCCCTACATCCCTATATTTAAGTAGAGACAATACTAAACGACAATCCGGTAAAAACACAACTCTAACTCCTATTAAAACATGGCATAAAAAATAGGATCACTCTCCTATTAATTTTCAAATTGATTTATTCACTTATAATCTATACTATTATTTAAGAAGCTTTTCCTGTTTAGAGTCCTCATTTTTTAGTTCTAAAATGTCCCTACATCCCTATATTTAAGTAGAGACAAAACTAAAGGACAATCCGGTAAAAACGCAATTCTAACTCTTATTAAAACGTGGCCTAAAAAATAGGATCACTCTCCTATTAATTTTCGAATTGATTTATTCACTTATAAATTAGATTTTCAAAATAAAAATTATATATATATATATATATATATAAAATAAAAGAACACAATTTTTTTTTTTCAACAAAATAAGACCACTTATACTATTATTTAAGAAGCTTTTCCTGTTTAGAGTCCTCATTTTTTAGTTCAAAAATGCCCCTACATCCCTATATTTAAGTAGAGACAAAACTAAAGGACAATCCGGTAAAAACGCAATTCTAACTCCTATTAAAACATGGCCTAAAAAATAGGATCACTCTTCTATTAATTTTCAAATTGATTTATTCACTTATAAATTAGATTTTCAAAATAAAAATTATATATATAAAATAAAAGAACACAAATTTTTTTTTCAACAAAATAAGACCACTAATAAATAAATAAAAAACCTCATCGCATGCGCGAAGCGCGTGTGATGAGGCTAGTTGTATTTTACGAAACTGCCACACGCCCCAATAATTCGCGCATGCGATGAGGCTAGTTGTATTTTACGAAACTGCTATACGCCCCAATAAGTTGATGTGGAATCCAAATTTTAACTTCTTATTTTTTTTCTAAAAGGTTTTTTTTTTTAATTTATGCATTTTTTAATCACATAATCAATCAAAGAAAAATCACAAAATTACCTAAGGATGTGATGTGATTTATATACAAAATTATTTCACTGAAAAAATGCACAAATCATCACATTCCTTAGGTTTTTTTGTCATTAAAAATCTAGCACTCTTGAATTATTAAAAATGAAAATTATTAACTTGTAGGGAAAAAATTGGAAATTAGACTTGACACATGTGATTAGGCAAGTTTTGATAGTCTTTCCTCTTCTTAAACAATTTCAAAAAATAATTTTCATCATTTTATTTTTAAAAATATATAATTTTATCATTTTTTTTTATGTTTTTAATTGATATTATTCTTTTATGAAAGAGAAATGATATGTCCATAACATTTTTAAAACAAATTTTAAGTGGCAGGTTGTTACTGATTGTTATTGTTAGGGTAAAAAAGTAATCTTAGTGTTAGATTCAAATTTGAACTAATAACAACTAACCACTTAAGATTTGTTATGAAAATATTGTAAAAATGTTGTGAACATAGCATCTCTCTTTATGAAATTGTCATATTCTTCTAACTATTTTTATTATGTGTTATATTTTTCTAATTTCTTTTGGTACAATTAAAATTTTTAAGTTTTAAAGTCATTATTCAAATTCTCATTATTTTGATAACCAAAACTTATCATATAATTACAATTGATATAACTCAAATAATTAATAGTACTCCCAACCCAGACTCGTTTTTTGTAATTCTTCTGTAGGTACTAGAGCTCGTTTGGATAGCGTTGGAGAGTTTGTGTTTGCGGCAATTTTTTTTTAACTCAGCGTGTTTGTTACTGTTCATTGGCCATGAACAGTGATTTTAGGCCAATGAACAGTGACAAACACTATCTGTAGCAACAGTAAAAAAAATTTTTTTTTTTCAATTTCAGTTTTTAGTTTTCAGCAAAATAAGCGGTATCCAAACGTATACTAAATTGGACCAAAATGATTTGAAATGGACTAAATAGACCGAATGGACCAATATAAAGCGAATGGACCAATGTGGACCCAATTGGATCGAATAGATCAACGTGGACTGAATTGATCGAATAGGCGAAATTGGACCAAAGTAGAACGGATTGACCAAATTGGACTAAAATTGATCAAATAGATTGAATTGGGCTAAATTGATCGAAGTAGACCAAATGGACCCAATTAAATTGAAGTGGACCGAAGTATACCATATTGGACCAAAATTGACCGAAGTGAACAAAAATAGACCAATATTATGATGGCGTTAACTTCAAACCTATCTACTAGTCACCAATGGAGTTTCGAGATTTAAATTTTAGTTTAGATAATGGTGATACATGATCTTGAGACCTTCCATTGGATTAAATTTGCCATCACTATTCAGCGCCCTAATGACAGTTAGTTCAACCCTTATTTCTTAATATTGTATTAGTATTTTCCTTTATAAATATTTGCCAATTTAGGAAGTTGGTGGAATTCATTGATGGCCTTTAATTGTAAAACAACCTGCTATTCACCAACACAATTACTAAATTGAAACTTAACTTTTAAGCCAGCTTTATAGGGTAAATGGTTATGGAGGTTTTGTAGAGGAAAGTGATCACTCTAGGAGGAATGTTTTTGTTTTTATTTTTAATTTTGTTTTTGTTTTTATTTTTAATTTTGTTTTTGTTTTTATTTTTATTTTTATTTTATAAATACTCTTGAAGGAATGTTATTGCTTCCTAAAATGGGGAAGCAGGGTATGGATGGACTACTTTGGTTATTTGTAGGCCACATCGGTGTAGCTTGTGGAGGGGAATTAGAAGGGGATGGAGGAAGTTGTCCTCTTAGATCTCTTACAAAACAGAAATGGTAGGAGGATCAGATTCTCTCATGATGTGTAGTGTGGTGACTGAGCCCTAAAGGAGATGCATCTGGACTTATTTCGATTGTTGTGAATAAGGATGCATCAATGCTTTCCTTTTTCTCTAAAAGGGATGATTGGTCATTTTTTTTTTTTTGGAATTGTGGTGTGTGAATATTTGATTGGAGCCTAAATAGCAATAAAGAGTTTATTGTGCAATCATATTACTATAATGTTGGATTTCTTTCCCAAAAATAAAAAAATAGATCGAAATGGACCAAAGTAGACTAAAGGACCGAAATGGAACAAAGCGGACCACATGGACTGAATTGCACTAAAATCACCGGTGGACCGAATGAGATCTAAATGGACTGAATGTGGATAGGTTTTAGGTTTTAGATATTATATAGATATAGATTATTAGTAAATAATTAAATGGAGAAAGTTGGAATCAATGTAGAAATAAAAATGAATTCTTTTTCTTACCTTGCTATGCCTGTTATAATCCATCAAAATCACATATATTGACAATTTTGGAGAACGAATTCTTGAGATGCTTATTCATTGTGTCAACCAACGAATTTGACAAAATGATTTATACTCGAATACACTAACGCTTCTTCCTTTGGTTACTATCTTCAATAGAGAAATTCTTCTCAAATTTGATATATGTCAAGCAACACCATCAAAGAAATTTTTCAATAATTTAGAACACAATGTTATACATGAAAAACAGTATATATAATTTACACAAAATCAAGGCATCTACAAGGAACATAAAATTTATAAACTGAAATCAAAGATATGTTGCCAATGAGCTCGAATTCGAAGTCTACTTCGGCAGACTTTCCCCATTCTGTGGCAAAAAATAAAAAATAAAAAACATGCAAATTTTTCTTCTTGGATACATGAAAACATCCACTTATTTACCTAATACCAGCTTCCTATGATGAGGATGTTGCCTGGTTATGTGCACTTAATGCTAGGCATTGGTTCTCCCAGTACTACTTTGCTTGTTGAATTCTCTCTACTCTTTCTCTCTGATGTCTCTGCTCCCAGTATTCATGGCAACTATTCAAATAGGCATTGATAGCAATAAGGAACTTTAAAGGGGCCAAAAAAAAAAAGCAACATATATTTATTCATCTTTTTTATTGCTTCTAACTTTTTATTAATTTTTTTATTTCAATGTTTTCAATTTACACCCTCACTACCACCCAACCTTGTATGGTAAAATAGATAGGAATATAGAACTTAGAATGATATGAAGCTAAGTTTTCTCAAACAAAAGGATATAACTTGAGTAAAAATAACCCTATAGAAAAATATACCTTTGGCTTAAAAGAATCTTGAGCTCATCCAAGTGTACAGCACCATCAAAGACTCTCACCTAAAATCAACACAATAGAATTCATAGAGTCAATATTTCCAACTGCAGAGGCGCATTACAAGTCATGGTCCCATTAAACTTAAGCCTCAAGTGCACCCAAAACTTTGACGATAGCTCAGAAATTCATCCAACTCCCTAATCTACAATATGGGACTAAGCCCATAGAACCTAAAAATTTTCTTTCCCTTTTTGCTAATAATGAAAAGCTTACTGAATAATCATACACATAATTTGATTGGTATGATTTGAATTTAATTATGTTAGGACATATGTGATTTATGTTCATGTTAGGAACATATGTCAATATTTAATTGGCTAATCCTTTGACAAAACGCATTTTACTTATAATTTGGTAGATTTAGGATGTGTTTGATACTCCAAGAAACCTTATTTCAAGATCAAGTGTTAAAACCATGCAACTCTGTCTAAGATTCAAGTCAAGAAAGTGTCTGTCATTAAAGCTCGACAGCTAGCATCTATCGAGCTCAAGAAGCTGTTCCAGCCCCGCAGCTCGACAGCTGCTTGACAACTTCTTGACAGAAGCTATCTGTCGAGGTTTAAGAAAAACAGACTTTCTATTTCTGTTTTCTTGGGATCCGTGATTGTGTCTTTGGGTTTTCTTTTCTTCTAACCTTAGACATATAAAATGATTGTTTTAAGAGCCGTTAAAGTGTTCGCAAGTTGCACAAGCATTGAGCAAAGTCTGTTCAATGCTTGTGCAAGACCAAGTGTTAAAACCATGCAACTCTGTCTAAGATTCAAGTCAAGAAAGTGTCTGTCATTAAAGCTCGACAGCTAGCATCTATCGAGCTCAAGAAGCTGTTCCAGCCCCGTGGCTCGACAGCTGCTCGACAACTTCTTGACAGAAGCTATCTGTCGAGGTTTAAGAAAAACAGACTTTCTATTTCTGTTTTCTTGGGATCCGTGATTGTGTCTTTGGGTTTTCTTTTCTTCTAACCTTAGACATATAAAAGGATTGTTTTAAGAGCCGTCAAAGTGTTCGCAAGTTGCACAAGGATTGAGCAAAGTCTGTTTAAGCAAATTGTGACCGGAGACAAAGTTTTGCCCTAGTTCATCTCTTGTGAAGAAGTTGCTGTGTATGTACACCGTAGGGTTTTGTGACCAAGCATCTTCTTGATCTTCATCGTGTGATGAACTGAAAAACTTTGCAGCCAACAAACTTCTCTAGTTAGTGATTGAAGTCACGTACTGGGATCCGCGCAATTGGTTAGTAACGTACCTAGAAGTCGTGCATCAAAAGGAGAAATTGTCACTACAAAACAAGTCCAATTGTGTATTAGGGCAAGGGTTCAACTGTAGGTTGGTATAAGGTACTGAGATTCCTTTACTTGTAACTGCTTGTTGTGATGATAGTGGAATTTCGGGAGTGGTGACATTAAAATCATCCGGTGGAGTTTTTGCCGTGTAGATTTTCCCCATTCATAAACAAATTACAGTGTCAATTTATTTTCCGCTGCATACTTTAGTTATTTGGTGATCTGTTTGTGTTACCACGCACTTTGCATGTTAATTAACTTAATTAATTCACTTGACTAAATTAATTGGTTAATTTATCACAAGGGGTCAATACGTTTTTGGCCTATCAAATTAATACCTCCACAATCCCTCCCCATGCTTTTGTGAAGTGCTGGAACAATGGGTGATAAAGAAATTAATATATCTCTCGGCATAGAGGGCATTTTCCTTTTGGCTCTGCCGCCTTGAGTCCATCTATGATAGTCACTAACGCAACTGAGCAAGCACACATGTAGCAGAATATATGGCCACAAGTGAGGGAAACTGGATCAAAGACTGCCTCCTTTTGGGAAAAAAATAAAAAATCAACTGATTAGTGGTGTCACTTGAGCACCTTGATAAGTGAGCCTTTTCTTCTCCATAAATTCTACTTTTAGTGATCATGGATGTTCATGAGATAGGGAAGAAGATGCTATTGGTGTTATGATGTAATTTTAAATCACAAAACTAAATGCTTTATGTATTTATATTGATCAAATATGCTTCATAATACTATAGGCGAGAGTTGATTCTTGGCACTAATTAAGGAAACTTGACTTATAAATGGGAACTTACCAAGCATATAGAACAAGTCAAGTCAATATCAAGTTTGATGATGGATTCAAAGATTTCACAGGTGAGTGATGGTTTGCCGTCATTAAATATGAGGTTGCAGCCTTCAAATGCTGGTGCCTTCTCTGACTTGACCTTGCTTTCCCTTGAATTGATGAGGAAAGCCATAAGCTCACAGAGCCAGGGACTTTGAAGAATTTCAATACGCATACTTTGGGCATGGGACTTGAAGGTCTGTCCTTGCTTAGAGTCATGGATCTGTGATCAACATGAAGTTCAAATTATACAATGAAAATCAACCACAGCCAGAATGTATTTCACTTTGTAAAGTTTCCAAATAATATGTATTGGCGTTTGGTTCATAATCTTTATTGTCAAAATTTACATTTATAATATCTTCATCTACCTTTATTTTTCTCCCTAATTAGTTAGCAAAAAAATAAAAGAGGCAAAACTCAAAAGCAGGCCATGGACAGACCTTATCATATTTCTTCAATATTTTTCGAATTGCAATGGCATTTATCAATGCATAAGAAACAAGGCCTTTCCCTTTCTGAATTAAGGCAGTATGGTCACTCTGTTGGTTGCCTCTTAACCAAATGAAGTACTTTTGAAAGCCAGAAGCAAGATGTAGCTCAAGCAATTTCTGTGCTTGCTCATTGAAGGAACCTACTACTGAAGACATGTCCTCGAGAAGAGAGGGGAAGATGGTTCCATCGCACACTAGTCTCCAACAAAACCATAGAAACACTAAGTTCTTTCGCCTTATATACATTTTGTACATAAGATCTTGTAAAGGTAAACTCTGTTTCTATCAACATTATATACTATAGTATCATTGCATTGCATTTGGTTCCATCCTTTCAATAATATAACTTAGAAAAGAAGAAAATATGACTTTAAAAATGGGAAACTCCACGGTGACTTGGTTTTTATTTTCATTTAATTTTTAAGTTATTGCACAATTCACTAAAACAATATTATATTTCAGTCAACAACTACTTCATTCTTGTTCATGGATAGGATGTGTATTGTTTACTAATTTTTTTCTTTGGGCTCTATGGGCATCTAACTAATCCCAGGTGTGTCTCAAGGATTCAGGTATTTATTGCAGATGTGTTGTACGACTAACAATCATGTCATTACCCATCAGAGTATAGTAAAAAATACTCTACAAAGATAATTCTCCACTGCATGAAATGAATTATATCTTAAAGGGAAAATAAGTGTAATGGGCAATCTTAGAGATATCATGGCTCAATCTTATTTGTAGTTCAACTATCGTTAATCTAAGATTTAGTCTATTATAAATACCAATCAGTTCATTGTAAATCACATAACTTAATTGTGATGATGTAACAATAATGGGCTTACCCATGTTGATGTACACTTATAAGGCCTAGTTAATTCTCTTCGCTCTCACTCTAACTTCTTTTATTTCTTTTTCATATACTTCTCATACAATTTGTCATATATTAAAGATGTCTTGTCTTTTCTAACCTGGTATCAAAATTATGTTCTATCTTTTCTAATCTATATATTACTAAAAGCTGAAGCGTAGCATTTAATGTTGCTGCACTCACATTGAGCCACATCAGCAACCATGTCTTTCCCATCTCCTTTTCTGAATTTTTAATTTAATTTTAAAATAGATTTTACCAATTTTAAAATACTAATAAAACTAAAATTATTTCCATCCCTATCTCTACTTTAAAGCCCAATTTTTATACATTTAATTCCACTATAGCCCAAGCCCACACTCAAAACCTTTTCAACTACATCCCTTTGTCAAACCTAATGTTTTTTCACGGTTACTATTCCCTACATGACTCAAATTCCTGTCCCCCACGTTTTGATTCATTGTTTCAGGCTTAGCCCCTTCCCCTTCCCCACCTTTTGATTCTCACGATTTCAGCTTATGTTCTACTGTTTCACTCACATTCCATCTTCCTGTTCGACGGTTTCAGCTTCTGTTTCAGCTTCTGTTTCGGCTTCTAACGGCAGCCTTCCTTTCTTCCTTCCTTCCTCTCCTCACATCTATATAAATACTGAAGTAAGCGGGTGGTTCAGTTGAGGTATCCCTACATCCCAATTTCTTTTGTGCTCTATTCTTTTGCTTGATGGTTTTTTTTCCCTTTCTACGTTTGTTTCTGGCTAGGGTGTTGAATTGTTTCTGCTGGGTTATTTAATTGGAGCACTGCTTCTTTTGGATCTATTCATTATGATTTTCTAGCTATATTGAATCTATATATTAAATCTGTCACCTTTTACTATTTCGTGTTGTGCTCTATTCTTTTGCTTGATGGTTTTTTTTTTTCCCTTTCTATGTTTGTTTCTACCTAGGGTGTTGAATTTCTTACCGCTGGGTTATTTAATTGGAGCACTGCTTCTTTTGGGTATGTTCATTCTAATTTTCTAGCTATATTGAATCTATATATTAAATCTGTCATCTTTTACTAGAATTGGCCAAACAATTGGCGCGGGATTTTTGAAACCTCTTGAGTCACATCCAGGATTTTTAATCATGCAAGAGAACGTGCAGTCATATTATAGTACCAAGTGACTTGGAATGTCAAGATTTTAGTAGCTTTCCCTTGTATGTTATCAAAGCCAAGATTGTGTGGTGTTTATTAATAATCCATATCTTTAATCACTAGATCAATGTTCCTCTTTTTATCGCTATTGCCAATCATTATGTAGGCTCATCCTTATCTACTGTGTAGTGGACGGCGTTAAGGTTCTCTCTTAACATTGTGCCGGCCAGTTTGTAGGCCCATTCTAATTTATTCCATGTTATAGACAACATCCTAACATTCTCATATGTGTCTTTCTCACATATGGTATTTTATGACAAGAAGATCTTGGCAATTTCAATTACATTTATTGGGCATATGCATCTTTCTTCTACACCTAGTCATTAGCCTTCTTTTTTATCATGTGTCCTCAACCATCTTGGCCGATTATCATGAATCATGTTGATGATTGATAGTGCCTCCTTCATCAGTTTTCTTTCTGGTCATGTGTCTCTATCATCTTTAAAGACCACACTACTCAAACCATTTCTCCTAATGAATAACCTTTATTGACTTTCTTTCTAGTCTCCATTATCGACTTACTTTCTTGTCATGCCTCTTTATCATTTTTGTTACTTGAATCATTCTTCTAATTAGTAGTACTTATTGGCTTTCTTTCTAGTCGTATATCTACATCATTTTCATGTAGAGTTCAAGCCCCCATTATCTTACTCATCTTAATTGGTCAACTCCACATCCAATTTAGTCATGATTTCTTTCAATATCACTTTCTTTCTAAACTCAAATTGTCTTCCAACTTTCACCTTGAGTAACTTGAGTTTGAGGAGGGGAAAAAATTTAGGTGCTCCAGAAGCAATATTCCCTCCTCTCATATGAGGGGCGGGCCTATGTGTGGGGCTCACCCTTCATGTGAAAGGAGAGAGCATTGCTCCCAGAGCATGTAAGAATTACCCTCGAGGAGGATGTTAGAGATATCAAGGGCCAATCCTAGTCAAGGCACAAGTCTATTATCTCTTTTTAATTTAAGTTTATTGGATCTAATACTACTTAGAATACAGACAAAGTATTTCTAGTTAGTCTTACTTACAGAGTTATCTAATGCTACTTATAGAAGTATTTCTAGTAAGTCTAGGATTCAGATTACTACAAATACAATAGATTCATTGTGAGACACATAGCTAAGATGTAACCAAAGAGAGATTTCAAGCGCAAGAATAAATCAATATATCAACAAACATTTGTAATTCTTTCTTATATTTACCTGGGCAATGATCCGGGCAGGTTTGGCTGTCATGGAACCCATCGATGTTTTTCTTACATCGAAAGTCTCTCCTGCACTTCTTCATGACCTTCTTCAGCTTCTTGAAGCCAAGTACAGGGAGCGTTTCCTCTTTGCCCTGCATGTACTGCCTGTATTCCTTGCAGAACTTCATCCTGACCCAAAAAAAAAAAAAAAATGAAAAACTTCAAATCCTTCTCTAGTTTTTCTCAAAGTTTCTTGTGTCTAACGAAGGAAAAAAGCTTAGTTATATATAAAGATTGACTTCGATAAGTTATATGATAAAAAAGTAGTTTTTCTTTAGTTTTTTGTGTGATGCTGAGGCTTTTGTTTTTTGTCTGAATGTGTCAACCTCTCAGCTTCTATTTATCCTCTCTGCGATGTGAACTATTTGGACTGTTGTTAAAGATTGTGATAATTAAAGACCTATATATAATAGGACAAAGATTTCCTGCACACAACTGCAGCAGTTGCTGCATATAGGGACAAATGTCAAACTAAAAAAGAGACACATGTGCAAGGTCATGTGCAATGCACATGAGTAAACTTCTGTCAACTCTTAACGGGCAAAATTTGCAAAACAGTACAATTCTGGAAATATTTTAGGCGGATGGCATGCGTTCAAAGTTATTTAGTAAGTTGGACTCTTTTTGGAAGTCAAGTTTACTATACTCGACTTCCTGCTCAAAATCACCTCTGACGTAGATAAAAAAAAGAGGAAAAAGCCACGTAGAAGTCGAGTTCACTATACTCGACTTCCATGCTAGTGAATTACACCACCCCACCTATCTAAAATTTTTTTTTAAATGGAACTTGAGTCTATCAAACTCAAGTTCCAATAAATTTTACACCAACCCCAACCATCTCAGATATAACTCTTGATACACTGATACACTTCATCTCCGAACTCTCACTTCTCCCATCTCTCTCCCACGCCTAAACTCTCCCTTTCACACACATTGATCATTCGACAAACTAAAAAGCTGTTCTTCATCTTCAATTTGTAGGTAAATATTCAAAGATTTTTTTTTTTTTTTTTTTGGTTAGACCTAGCTAATATATATATGCTCACTTTTTCATTTGGTAGATATATACACACACACACACACACACACACACACACACACACACACACACATACATACCACTTTTATATTGTTGATGAGTAATGTGTTGTTTGTAATAGTAATTTATTATCATTATTATTGTTTTTTGCATTTGTTATTTGTGCTTTTTAATGGGTTGTTATTTGAAATATGCAATGAGTTTTTCTATGTAATGTGTTGTTATGTATAATGCGAATGAATGGGTATACAATGTTATCGACCATGTACAAATTTGTTTGAGTTTAAAAATTTGTTTATAATTGTTTGGTGGACTATACAATGTTATCTTTCTATTTGCCTAAAGGCAATATTTTGTAGTTCATATTGAATAAAGGTGTTATATTCGTCACTAACTTTTAGTAAACTTATTTGACTTATAGGCTTGTAATGAGTTCGATTGATTTATATCTATATTATGGTGGGGAGCCCCGCAGTGATGTGACTTATGGAGTGACATATGAAGGGCCTGGTAAAAAGTTAGAGATTATTAAGCTAAAAAAACTGCAGGAGATCAATTTGAAGAAGTTAAAAAAGAAAATTATGAAAGAGTTGGATTTGGACCGTCGGTTGCATGACATAAAAATTTATATCGTGCTCCTCATGTAGTGTTCAATGACCGTATTGTCTTGACGCCTATTGAAATAAAAGGAGATAAGCATGTTAAGATTATGTTTAAGAGGAAAATCTCTACGCCCCAGTTAAAAGCTACCAAGTTGTATATAAGTGTGGAGCCTCGTAAAGAAGTTGGCGGTGAAGATGTGCAACAAACAACTTTGGAGGGTAGTGGCGGGGAAGAATTCCAATCATTACATGCGGATAGTCATCCAACTCTTACCCTGTGCACCACAGTTGGGGGTTATACACTACCATGTCAAGAGACACCAACCTCAACCGTGGTTTGCGGATCTAGTTATCAACAAGAATGTATTCAATCTCTAGTGGGGGGGGGGGGAGACGAAGACGAAGATGATGTTGAAAATGGTAGAGATGAGTATGAAGAGATGATTGGGAGAGATGACTTTCATGAGGATTCAATTGATTTTCTTTCTCCTTTTTCAAACGACAAACTATGTATAACTCTATTATTTTATTTTATTGATCCTATCTTCTGCATGTCCAAACTAAGTTATCATTGTACAGTGAACAAAAATCAGACATAATGTAAGAACCCAAAAAACACACTGGATTTTAGTTTGTACTTACATTAAGAATCTCAAGACTGCAGTAGCCCTTATAGGATTTCAACATATTAGGCTGCACCCTCCCTACGTTTACTTCTTTTCTAGTTGCGTCTAGTGTACTGCTTGGCCGAAACATGCTCTGTTACCTATTCATAATGTTATATTTTTAAGCTTTTACAAACAAACAAATTCATGCACAAAGAAACCCAAAAAATATATATATAATTAAAATCAACGTAAAGCACTTGGAATACCAGGTGGGAACCTGTGCCGCATCTCCTTGGTTGGATGGCGCGAGTTGATTTCCGTTTAGGTGGAGTGTGAGTGTTTACATCCTGTGGCTGCTCAACTTGGTCACATTGCCCCTGCTCAACGTCACTATCATGTGAATGCGTGGCTTGTGGAACATGTATCAAGGTAGAGGAGGTAGGAGGTGATTGTGTATGACTTAGGCTGGTAGACATGAGCTCAACATGGGGTGTTTGAAGGCTAGGGGTGGGTATAACTGTCTAGGGGGAGCTATAGGACGAGGCTATAGGTGAGTTGTGGTCAACGGTGGTGGTGTGTGGGGAGGACTCGAATTCATCATGGGTAAACAGCGAAGGAAATTCGGTGTTAATGGGAGGGATGGGTGGCATGGGAGGCTCGGTTGTGTCCTGAGGGGTGGACACTGGTGGAACAGGGGTCTTAGTGGCCAGAAGAGGGGTGGGGGCAGGTCGATGTCATGTCACTAGAGCAGCTAAGCTCATACTGGGCCTTACATCTGGTATTTTAGTCTGGTTTGTTGCTTCGTCATTAGCTGGCACATCGATATGATCAACCTCATCCACATCTTCAAGGGCCTTCTTAATGAACTTGTATTCATAAGATTCTTCACTGAACTAGTTGAGGACAGCCAGTTCGGTTGCAAGTTGTCATTAAATCACCGACATTATTAAGTACGACACATACATAATGTCAAACACAACACGCAAAACAAAATAAATTTATGCACATTACCAAAATTTCCATCTTAGTGCTATCGTGGTCGATATACAGTTGCGTGATCCTATGATACCACACCATATATGGATGATGACGTGACATCACCTCTTCCATTTCGAGTGCATTACAAACGTACTCGTCATGATCATTCCACTTCTGAATATGGACTGCATGTTCCACTGACCAATTTTTCTTTACCTTGTCCCTCACATCTATTTTGTGCAAATTGTGATTGGTATTAGCATCTTTGGGTTGTTCCTACTTTAGCCCAAACTGTCGTAGGACACGATCGGGTATGTGGAACTCTATAAGCCAAAAACATATAAGTGGAATGGCTGACCTCCACACGTTACTTCCCTCAATGTGAAAACTAGGAGAAAGGTGGCTTAAGTCATTTCCATATGGCTCCCACTTAACCTATAAAAGCCACCAAGTAAAGCAACCACATTCAGAAATTTTCCCATAATTTGCATAACAAGTAGCACAATAGTGGGCAATGAAATTTTTTTTGAAGGACATAAGACGTTATGGATGTATAAATACAAGTATTATACCTAGTCGGGCCGTGTTGTGGCAATTTGATTGGATATGCAAAAAGCACGTGCGTGTGAGCATTCTTTGTACACATCGCCCCTGCCCACCTATAAGCAGGTAGCATCGCATGGTCATTACTTGTTTACATATAAAAATGTGGCATAATACATGATAGCACACTAATTACGCAATATATACTTACTTCATAGCAAGAGGAATTGGTGGTAGTGGTGGACCATAAACACCCTCGGGCCGAGGCACCATCTGTGGAGACATATGTGGGAACTTGATTTATATCTACAATTGGACCAAAATTAATGGTCTGCCAATCTACTTTGCCTTCTTGTCAGTTGCATTGTGTAAGTTCATTTAGACCCTTTATACCCAACAGATTAACCTAGAGAATTAGCCAAGTGATTAACTTAGGTAATTTAATTAAATCTAGGTTAACACAAATAAGCAAAAACAGTAAAGCAGCGGAAATTAAAGAACACAAAGATCTGATGACCCAGGAAAACCAAACCGGTAAAAAACCTGGGGAGGATTTAACCTAGCTATCCTCAAGGTAAACTGAATCCACTATGAAAGAATCGAAGTTTACACAATAAGACTTAAACCACTAACATCCTATTGCTACCCAGTGTAGGAAACTTACTACCACGACCCCATGATAGCTCCGAGATCCACGGACTCCTTCTTTCCTTGAATTCTTCAGCAAATCACAAGCGCACCTGCTTGTATATCTTTATGCTCTTTTGATTCTGCAACTGTATTGATTTACACAACTCTTGACATGAATCTTAAGTTTGTAAACCCTAAGTGTATGTGAAGGTAAACACCTCTAGATCTCACAATGAGATTCATAAACACAGCTCTCAGAACTCTAAAAACGTGGCTAGGGTTTTCCCTTATATACTTAGGGTAAAACATAAAATCCTATACATTAAATGGGCTTGGGCTGAGTTGGAATTTTCTACAGAAAAACGATCTGCCCGATTTTCGATCAATCGAGCCTAATTTTCGATCGATCGAGTCAGGCAGAAAGTGAACAGTTACTTCTGCAGTAAACTCGATTCCAACTTTACATAAAATCCCATACTTTGTGCAAAGTCTAACACAAGACTAAATATTGTTTTGATCATGGTTTGCCAACATACAAATTGAAGTTCTAATACATTAGTTCCTAATTCTTAGAACCTAACAAACTCCCCCTTTGGCAATCCGTGACAAAACACAGACTTAACAAAAAGCTCAAAGTTTACAAATTAAAATAGCCCATTACAAAATAAATAGCCACTTAAACAATTCAACCTAAACTACTATCTAACAGTTGCAAAGTAGACAGCAGCCCGACTGAAAACAACCTGTATATTCCTGTAACACTTAACAAACACATAACCGCATGTGTGGAAGAAAAAAAACAAGGAATATAAAAAAAACTTCTTGATTTCACATAACACAAAATAATGTAAATACAAGGTGAAGTGCCTAGATACAATCTAATAACTCCACAAGCTCCGCAGTATCACTACTAAGTACAAAACTCCCCCTAAAATGAAAATCTCCACAAAAAAATCTCCTAGATACAAAAGAACTACACACTAGAAAAAATCTCCTAGATACAAAAGAACTACACACTAGAATGCACTCCCCCTTTTTGTGACGAATTGCCAAAGGGTACTCACTCATCATCAAAAGGAGGTGGAGGAGATCGACGAGAGCTCGCCAAATCCGCTCGCAATGCACGTAGCTCATCAAGGATGTCCACCAAAAGCTGACCATGAGCTGCCTGAACGGTCACGACAGTATCAAGAGTCCGACGAAGGTCAGAAACCTCATCAAACGGTGGAGGAACATCAGCAGCAGCAGCAACAGCAGGATCAGAAGACGTCCCAACTGCAGGAGTATCTGTAGAAGAAGAAGGGGGTGGAGTGACACCGGAAGGCTCTACCCTAGGACGCTTAGAGCTAGCTCGAAGTTGAGTAGCCCTTTGCCTCAAAAAGGTAGCACCTATAGGAGCAATAACATGAACAGGTTCAGATGCAGGAAAATCACCTAAACCAAGAAATAGAAGAATCCGATGAATAAAAATGGGAAAGAATAATGCATGAGCCGTAGAGCTAGACCGATGAACCTCGTTCAAAGAACGAAGGAACAAATGAGGAAACTGATAGGAGCATCAGTAACAAGAGCATACAAAAACACACATCGCTCAAGAGGGATGGTGTGGACATGAGAAATAGGCCACAAAGAATGACACGCTATCCTAAAGAAAAGATAGTGAAGCTCGGAAAGCTCAGCAGAAGTGATCCGAGGATCAGAACCCCACTGGATAGAAGACCTAGTGATGTATGACAGCACGTCATCAAGAGGTGGAGACTCCTCATAAGGAAAAATGGGATGGTCAACAATGGGCACCCCAAGAGCATCAGACACAACCGTAGGGGTAATGCGATACTCTACACCTCGTAACCAAACCTTAACCAAGGTGTTGGTATCATAGATGTGGATAGAGAGGTTCGAATAGAACTCTCTAATCAAGGTGGCAGGAAGAGGAGAATGCTCATACTTGAGCAAAGGTAACCAACCCCGACGCTCAAAGTTACGTCTCACCTCAGGATCTACCTCATCTAGTATGACCCTACGCTCAGCCCAAATATGACGCCTAAGGTTCAGGGTCTCATAGGTCTCTTGGTTCTTCTCACTAAGGAACCGCTCAGTATCAAAAGAAGGTGAAGGGTCAGAAGTCCTATGGGCTCTAGTTTTCCTAGGCATAGTGCTAAGGAATAAAGAGAGACACAGAAAGAGAGGAGCCAAAACCAAAAAACCAAGGGCAGACTCCAAGTTAGCACAGCACAAAATATAGAAATAACAATTTTATATGATGCATGAACAAATTATGCAAATGATGCATGAACTAATGCAGTGACAAGTTCAAATATGATCCAAATTAACTAAATTGGCTTGAGCATAGAATTTTATATCAAAAATACCCAATTTTGGAAAAACCCAATTTTCAAAACACAATAAATTGAAAAATTGATCATCACAATAGTTAATTAACACAATATAATGATCAAATTAATCAATCTAACAAGCCAATTTTATCAATTTAAATCAAATTGAACAAAAAGCCCAAAATCCCCAATTTCAAGCCCTAGAAATTCAAAATTTTCACAAAACACCAAAATAATCGAATTAAACCACTTGTAGTGCTTGTGTATAGTGTCCCCACAAAAACCCATGAAAAATTTGAGAAAGAAACACTCAAAATCAATTCCAAATTTGCCAAAATAAAAATTCCAAAAATAACCAAAAAATGCATGAAAAAATGCATGAAACTTGAAAATAAATGCAAAGGGAGGGGCAAAAAGGTCTTACCGGCCTTGGGAGAGAGAGATTAAGCAAAAAGATCGGAAGAAAATGACAAATCCAGCAAAAATTTCTTTGACCGGTTGGTGAGGAGACAAAAAGTTTGAAAAAGTTTTTGAAAAGGTGAAGAGATCACGTGGAAAACTCCTTTTTAAAAACATACAACTCGATTTTCGATCGATCGAAAATTACATTCGATCGGTCGAAAACAGCTTTGATTGATCCAAATTCCGCTTGGATCGATCGAGTCAACCAAAAACTTTTCCATTGATTTTGAAACATTTTCGATCGGTCGAAAATCAGTTTCGATCGATCGAAATTCTGGAAAAATTAATTTTTGAAAAACACACCAATTTCAGTGCAGTCACTTTTCAAAGCATCAGATTTTTTGAGAAAGATATGTATAAGATGAGATGTTTTCCAAAAACACATGAATTCAACCCAGATTTCTCAAAGCAAAATTTTCTTTCAATACCCCAAAAAAAAAAAAAAAACTCAAACAAGCAAACATGTTCTACATCAATTTCCAGAAATTCTCAAACTTGGTTGGTCAGACCAAAGAACACACAATAACATGTGCACAGTTTAACAAAGAATAACTTGCGTTGTGTGTGCAACTAGCATAAGCTTGAGAAACATGTGAGGGGATATGCACATAGAGATCAATCACAATTTCTACAAAATCCATCACATGAATTTGAAAGAGACTATTCCTTAAAGAGTTACATCATATAACTCTCACATCTCCTAGAATAAAAGCTTGCAATCATGTAAGTTTCTTGATTTGCCTCATTAATCAATTTAATTGATTAGAAACTTAATAAAAGCCGGGATAATGTACACACCATTTTTATGAATTATGTGAAATTATTATAGCCCAATAATGTACACACCAATTTTAGTTAGAGGCTACACCTTATGTTCTTTTTGTGCATGTGCTACACTTTCTCGAGCACAAAATCTTACGATATGCACTAAGGTGTTCATGATTGGCTAGTAAACAGTGGTGAGATGGTTATTTATGCCTTTCTCAAAAAGATCAAGTCCAATAATCAAAGACATAAGACTTCAAGATCAAGATCATGTGATCAACAAATATAGCATCTTCCCACACAACATGCACAGCAAAACTTTAGTTAGTAAAGTGCAATAGAAATAAGTGCATCAAAGCTAAACAAGGTACATAAGTATGTCATGTAAAATTTGATTTACCAACCTTGTCTTCAAATTTAAGAAAAAATAGCAAAAACACAGTTTGAAAAAAAAAAAAAATTTTTTTAATTTATATCAAAGAAACAAACATCCTAGAATGAAATGCATGAATGTAATGCAATGCAACTCCTAGAAACAGAGGTCACCAAAGATAGAGCAATGAAGCACAAGGACCATGTCAGATAGACTCAATTTGATTGAGCCTTTTGCATCCAAAACTTTTTAGATGCAACTCTTGCTTTGGAGTTATGATTCACATTAGAATTCTGAGCAACTCCAGGATTGGAATAAAGGTTTAACATCTTTACCAATTCACCAATAAGTACCATAGGATCATGTACTTGAGGCACAGGTACTTTAGGTTTATTTGCTCGCTTCGCAGCTTGCAATTTAAAACAATTTGGACGAATGTGTCCAGATTTTCCACAAAAATGACAAACCCATGCAGGCTTATCATGCAACTTGCCCTTAGTAGAAGTAGAGACTCTAGAATGAGAAGCTTGAAGATCAACCCTAATCTTCCTAGGTGGAGTAACATCTATAGGTTTGACAGGTTCAGTCACAAAGGGTTTGACAATCTCACTCTTAGAAGGTTCAGAAGACGGGACAAATTTAGTGGAAGAAGGTTCAGGCACAGAGATGCTATCCACAAAACCTAAACCAGTTTTATTAGAAGGAGACTTTTGAACACTCAGCATGTGATCAAGTTTGGAGCTTGCAGACCTATTAGTTTGTTCTCTAGTAATAGATAAATCAAGTTCCAAACATTTAACTTTATCAAGTAAAAGCATGTTCTCAGTTTTCACATTATTCAAAAGCTCATTTGCATCAAACAATTTCACAAGTAAATTTTTCTTTTCAAGTTCCAAAGATACAATTTTCTTCAAGCCTAAATCAACATTCATGGCATCCTTTGCAGCAACTTTGCAAAGTTTATTATAAGCTTCCTGTAAATCTGCATCCTCAGAGAGTTCCCCATCAGAAGGGTTCTCTTCAACAGACATGCTTTCATTAATTACAGTAGTAGCAGTGAAAGCAATGAAGGTTCCATCCTCATCACTAGCGGATTCATTGTCAGAAACTTCATCATCACTAAGGGTTACAGCCATAGCCTTACCCTTAGACCTCAAGTATGTAGGACATTCAGATTTCAAATGACCATACCCTTGACAACCATAACATTGTTGTCCTAAAGAATTATTAGAAGGCTGACCTACTTTCTCCTTAGGTTTTTCAGTGTTATTAACCTTAGTGGGATCATTCCTCCTAAAATTTTAGGTTCAACAGTGTTCTTGCCTCTTGCCCTTCTGTTATTGTTCCTAAGAAAGTTTCTAAAGTTCTTGGCAAGATAGGCAATCTCTGTAGCAGAGAGTTCATCATCAAATCCACCATCCTCAACATCATCAACAGACTTAAGAGCCATTGATTTGGATTTGTTAGTCTTAGGGAGGTCTAACTCATAGGACTAAAGAGATCCTACAAGTTCATCAACAGGGATGGAGTCCACATCCTTACTCTCAGTGATGGCAGTCACTTTGGGCCTAAAATCCTCAGTCAAAGATCTAAGAATCTTCCTAACAATTTTAGGTTGATCATAGATTTCACCCAAATTATAAGCAGAATTAACAATATCATTCTATTTAGCATAGAATTCATGAAAAGATTCATCATCATTCATTCTAATGCTTTCAAATCTAGAGGTTAATTGCTGCAACTTATTAATCTTAACTGCCTTCGTGCCTTCATGCACAGTCTGGAGGGTTTTCCAAGCAGTATGAGCAACCTCAACATTAGAGATTCTCTTAAATTCCTCCATTGAGACAGCATTAAAAATAGCATTCATAGCTTTGCTATTGAAAGTGGCTGCCTCCTTTTGAGACGTTTGCCACTCACTCACAGGAGTAGTGGGCTTCTCCCATCCATACTCAACGGAATTCCAAACTCTCTCATCAATGGATTTCAGGAATGCTTTCATCCTTACTTTCCAATAAGCGTAGTTGTTTCCATCAAAGTGAGGTGGAACAACAAGAGAGTTTCCATGTTCCATGACAACAGGGGTCAAGGATCAGCTCAAAAGATCAAAGGATCAAACACAAAAGCTACCCGCTCTTATACCCAACAGATTAACCTAGAGAATTATCCAAGTGATTAACTTAGGTAATTTAATTAAATCTAGGTTAACATAAATAAGCAAAAACAGTAAAGCAGCGGAAATTAAAGAACACAAAGATCTGATGACCCAGGAAAACCAAACCGGTAAAAAACCTGGGGAGGATTTAACCTAGCTATCCTCAAGGTAAACTGAATCCACTATGAAAGAATCGAAGTTTACAAAATAAGACTTAGACCACTAACATCCTATTGCTACCCAGTGTAGGAAACTTACTACCACAACCCCATGATAGCTCCGAGATCCACGGACTCCTTCTTTCCTTGAATTCTTCAGCAAATCACAAGCGCACCTGCTTGTATATCTTTATGCTCTTTTGATTCTGCAACTGTATTGATTTACACAACTCTTGACATGAATCTTAAGTTTGTAAACCCTAAGTGTATGTGAAGGTAAACACCTCTAGATCTCACAATGAGATTCACAAACACAGCATTCAGAACTCTAAAAACATGGCTAGGGTTTTCCCTTATATACTTAGGGCAAAACATAAAACCCTATACATTAAATGGGCTTGGGCTGAGTTGGAATTTTCTACAGAAAAACGATCTGCCCGATTTTCGATCAATCGAGCCTAATTTTCGATCGATCGAGTCAGGCAGAAAGTGAACAGTTACTTCTGCAGTAAACTTGATTCCAACTTTACATAAAATCCCATACTTTGAGCAAAGTCTAACACAAGACTAAATATTGTTTTGATCATGGTTTGCCAACATACAAATTGAAGTTCTAATACATTAGTTCCTAATTCTTAGAACCTAACACATTGCACAGCTATCTGTACAACCATGATAAAGATGCACAACCCCAACTATACTTGCATGGATTACAAAGGTTCTGCATGAACTCTAACCACATGGGATGGACCCTATCTCCAGACATGTCAAGAAATACCATATCCCCTAGTAGGGCTAGTATATAGCAGCGAGCATACTAATGAACTTGAATCTCATTGGCATTCGGAGGCAGTGGTTGTCTGATTCTTTCGACAAGTACGAGTATCAGAATCCTTTGACCTTTTAGCATAGTTTGAGGGCCATTTGGAATTTGAATTCCAAGCATTTCAGCACACACATTTGTCCAAGTTCTTTTAGTGGGCCCAACCATTGCCTCACCCTCGATGGGCAACCCCATGATAACTTCCACATCTTATAATGTAATCGTCATCTCACCATGTGGTAGGTGGAATGTATGGGTCTCTGGGCGCCATCGCTGTACAAATGCAGTGATCAATGCATGGTCAAGCTGTATGGATGGGACCAAATGCAAACCCTCTAGAACAAGCAACCTCACGATGGCAAGGACAAGATCATCTATCATAGGATCTCGAAGTGTCAACTCTTTATGGCGACTTTGACAATCCAATGTGCCAAGAGGATCCTGTAAATATTATAACAATAGATAAAAATCTTATGCAAATAATTAGAATTTATGGCTAATTAGAGTTGTGACATGAATGCATAGTCTCATGCAATTACCTGTCCCCCAAGGTTCCACAGTAACTCAGATCGATATTTAACTTGTTCTGTCAATACACTACGATCAATAGGTCCAGGATCTATCATCATGCTGCAATAAGTTTTTGTGTCATATCGGCTATAAATAATAGGTTTGTGTAATGTGCAATATTCGTTAGTGACATTGAATAGAGAAAGACTTACACCATATCTAGGTTTAATATTGTGACATTGAATAGAGAGAGACTTACACCATATATAGGTTTTGTTTTTGGGGTATTATTTATGTGTGGCATTATGATTTTCTTTTCTTTTCTTTTTCTTTGGATTTTTGTTGTCCTTATTTTTTTTTGTTCTTATTTTTTTATTCAGCGTTTCTTTGTGATATATAAAACATTTTTTTTTTGGGAGCTAAAAATGATAGAAATGTTGATTGATACTATGGAATAATACAAGTAAAAACTGAGTTAAGAGCAAACTCACCTAGGGGGAACACCCAACAAAGTGATATCCCTAGGAAAAGAGAAAGAAGAAATTGAATAAGGCCAAAAGAACATGAGGCCAAACAACAACTACCCTCTAGCTATCAGATTAGACCTGTGCTGCCATCATGCTTTGGTAGTTTTCCAATAATCCGCCTGCACCCTGTATAATCACCCTTGGATGCACCTGAACTTGTTCAAAGTTGAACTTGTTTCTTTTGTTCCAAATAGCCCAAGCTTAGTTAAAATTCAAAGAAGATAATAAGGAGACTAGGCTTTTGATTCATATTTAATTATTTATATCAATCTCTGAGTAATGCATTTAGGAAGCATATTGATTGTAATTTCTGGACACTACACAATAATCGACTAATGTTGCCTTATATATAGAGCTAGAGACTTCAAATTGTGTGAATTAGCTGAATAGGAACATCATAGGCTTCCATTGGGCACAATACCAACAAATCTAGGCTGTTTCTTGTAATAGTCATACCATAATTCTTTGCTTGTGGCCCTACTGTTGCTCACCCATTCTGTTAGGTTCTAAAAGTTTAGAACAATTGGCAAATCGTGAGCACACAAGAACATACAAGCTGTAGAAAGAAGATTTCAGAATCTGCCTGGTTCGGTCGATCGAAAAACAGGCTCGACCGATCGAAAGTCGTATCTACAGAATTTTAAGTTGGCCCAAACAGCAGTTCTAGTCCATTAAGGATTAGGGTTTCAGATCTACTTCTCCCACTATATAAAGGAAACCCTAAGCACGTTTTTACAAGGCTTTTTAGAGAGAAAAGAGTGTGCCTCTTTTGTATTTAAGGTTTTGTTCCTAAAACCTCTCTTATTACTTCTACCGGTGTTGTTCCTTGAAGAATCTCAAGATCCGGTATTGCTGAAGTTGCTGCCTTCTCTAGTCATCAAAGGTGCTGATGATCTAAACCTTTAAGGGTGGTCTTGGAGTCACAAACAGGTGAGTTTGTGTTGCTAAACCTTTGAGTGGGATCTTAAAGTCACAAACGGTGGTGTTTGTGTTTTGCAAAGATTAAAGAAAGAAGGAGTCTGTGGTCTCGGAGCTATCATGGGGTCGTGGTAGTAAGTTTCCTACACTGGGTAGCAATAGGATGTTAGTGGTCTAAGTCGCTATTGTGTAAACTTCAATTCTTTCTAGTGGATTTGCTATTTTACCTTGAGGATAGCTAGGTTAAATCCTCCCCAGGTTTTTTTACCGGTTTGGTTTTCCTGGGTCATCATATCTTTGTGTTCTTTATTTTTCCGCTGCTTTACTTGATATGATTGTTATTGTTTTAACCTAGATCTGAATAATAAACCTAAGTATTCACTTGGTTAATTAATTAGGTTAAACAATCTAAGTTTACAGGGGTCTAAACGAACTTACACATTCTTTTTGTTCTATGTATGTCTTTGGGGTGGCATTGGCGTAGGAATGCATTAGCATATGAAAAAGTAAGATATGCTCAATGCTTTTATACATCATTAATTGTTAGCAAGTACACCACATGACACTGGTTTTAGTTTAGATGCCTACTGATTACTGCATTTTGTATCCTTCATCTTACCCCCAAAAAAACTATCAAACTAAATAGTCCCACAAGCCTCAATCACAAAATTCCATCAATTTCCCACGCATCAATCACATTCTCTATCTCCCTACTCTTCTCAATCACACCCAGTAAACACAATCACAAAAATCAAACAGCTATGATATGAGTTTATGACTCCAGCTAATATAAATATTTTTTTGGAACAAATATATGTAATAGCATAGTAAAATTGAAATAGCACAGTAAACAAAAACAAATAAAAACTAAACCCAAATCAAATGAAACCCAAATCTCCAAATCACTAAACCTAAAAAGCATATCAAAACCCATTTCAACCAATAAATAAAGAGAAAGAAATTGCATTAGAGAGAGAGAAAGAAAACAAACTTGCTGGTTAAGTCGGATTCCTCGCCACAGAGGAAGATGATGGACGGAGGAAACTGCGTAGGAAGAGAGAGACACCGGAGAGAAAGAAGATTGAAGGCTCCCTCAAAATCGATTTTAGTATACTCGGATTCTCGTTTTTACCCCATGAAATTTTTTTTAACCTAAGCTTATGGAAGTCGAGTAAGCTATACTCGATTTTCAGTAGTTCTACGTGGCTTTTTCCTCTCTTTTTTAATCCACATCAGAATTAATTTTCAGTAGGAAGTCAATTTTAACAAACTCGACTTCCAAAAAGGGTTCAACGCCTCTCTTTCTCATCCTCGACCTTCGTTCTTATCAGGAACTCCAACCAAAAAAACCACTACCACATACTTAGGTGGTCGATCCTAGTGACCATGTCTCCACTATTCCCTCCTTTTAGCCAACATAAAGACCTGCTCTGGATAAAATTCTCAGCTTCAATCTCCAAAAAAAAAAAAAAAAAACCATAGTAAAGCAAATGAAGTGTACCTTTCCCATAAAATGAAAAATTGTCCTAGAACTTAAATTAGAGAGTATTGATTATTTCAAGAAGAAGCAAAAGCATTGAAATAGTGTTCTCTACTTTCCCGCTTTTCTTCTTAGCAATATTGCTCCAATCCGATCTAATCAATGTGTGGGTTATTGTTTTAGTTTTGTTAATATATATCTCTAACAAGTTTTGAAGAAGGATTGATAAGTATATAGTCTACAATCTAGAAAAGGGGAAAATGAAACTGAAATATTGAGGTGGAACTAGAGCACCAATATTACGAATTTGGGTTGCATTGCGTGAGAGGAGATGAGCTTGGTTGGGCTGGAAAGGAGGGTTGGGTCGTGGACCTCACCCTCGCCCACAAGTCCGTCACACTTGTCCTTGGATTCAACTCTTCTTCGCCTGATTATCGTGTCAAAATCCGACCCAAAGGAGAAGGAGGATGAAAGAGATAAGAGATATGCGTTGATGATTTTGAAGATAGAGAGAAGGGTGTCATCACTGCCGTGCATGTGTGAGAGAGAGAGGTGTTGAAGGGTTTTGAAGGGGGAGTGAATTAATTGTTGCTGTGTACTTTAGGGAGAGAGACCAGAGACAGAGATAGAAACTATCAACATTAGAGTTGATAGAAGTTTTCTCTTAGTATTGGTCATGTGTTTTGCACATGACCTTGCACATGTGTCTCTCTTTTAGTTTGACATCTGTCCTTGTATGCAACAACTGTTGCAGCTTTGTGTGTAGGAAATCCTTGTCCTTTATAATAAGGACAACTCGGGAAGTTCATTGCGAGAATATAAGTCAAATCGATTATGGAGAATATCGTCCCTTTCTAACAAATTACATAGTTTAAACTATGTTTAAATTAAGTCTCAAATCTTTGATTTTGTAAATTAAATTGTTTCAACTTGAGTTCATTTTCATTATTCATTTTTGTTATTTTGGGTAGTAACAAAATGTAGTTTGTGGAAACATAAAACTTCCCCCTTAAGTTTATATATAGGGTAAATTCCATTAACTACCCTTGAGGTTTGGGCTAATACCAGACAGGTCCAAGACATTTTAAAACTAACCAAATTGGTCCATAAGCCCAACTTAGTTCCTAACACCGTTATCCCACCCGTTAGTGATTTTCTTCATTTCTCCCCTCTTGACCCCTCTCTCTTAGACCTTAAATTTGCTAAAACCAAAACACAGCCATACACAGTAACAAAACCTAAAATTAAGAAACTCAAAAAACCCACAACAATACCACCACCATATTGGAACCCACTACATGAATCAAACAATCATCACAGATCAACATAGTGGGAGATCGATCTCGGCCTTGACGAGGTTGAGGGAGAACAATTTGAAGACGCAATCGAGAGCGGGCTCAACGACTTTGGTGTAGCCAAATTCAAGAGCGAGAATGACAGGTTGTAGGACGCAATCATTTCTAGGTTTGAAGACACAATCATTTCTTGTCTCTCATCTTTGATCTCTATTTTCACTCTCTTCTCCTCTCTATCTTCGTCTTTGTGGTGGAGCTGGTGGGGGGTTTGTTGATTTCTTCTCTCCCTTCGTCTTTGTTGTGGCGTCATGGTGGTGGGTTCGTTGATTTCTCCTTTCTTTTTGTCTTTGTTGTGGTGGTTTGTGGTGATTTATGGGTTTTTGTTAGGTCGGTGTTAGAGGATTTAGGTTTTTTGTAGGCCTATTTTGGTTTGGATTGGCGTTAGAAATATGGGTTTTCTGTGGGTGTGGAGGAGTTTTGTGTGTTTTAGTTTGACATGTTTGTTTGTGAATTTGTTGATGCCGGTGGTTTGTGGTCACTGGTTTGGGTTTGTGAGTGGGTTTTGTTGACGTCGATGCCGATGTTGATGTTTTGCTGCTGGGTTTGTGGGTTTTGTTGATGGTTAGTGGTTGGTAGTTCTGGGTTTATGGGCTTGTGCCTTATGGGTTTAGTTTATGAATGTGTGGGTGGTTGGTGGTTGCTAGGTTCATTCAAGCTTTTTTTTTTTTTTTTTTTGTTTACTAAGAAAGAGGTTCTTCAGTTTTTTTCCTCTTCTAATCTATTCGAATAGAGAAAGGGAAGAGAAAGAGACAAGTCTGAGAAAGGAAGAAAATCACTAACGGCTGGGCTAACGGTGTTGAGAACTAAGTTGGGCTTATGGACCAATTTGGTTAGTTTTAAAATGTCTTAGACACTGGTATTAGCCCAAATCTCAGGGGTAGTTAATGGAATTTACCCTTATATATAATAGTAGTAATTTTTAAAAAATATATATAGAATATTCTGTAAGGAAAATCAGGTATAAACTTATTTGTCATATTTATAGAAACCTGACAATGAGAGAGTATTATTTAATTTATACATACGTGTGAAGAGAATGTCATTTTGATAAACTTTAAAAGGGAGAAATAATTATTCTAAAAAAAAGGGAAAAATAATTTACTACAACATTTTGTATATTTTTTCACTCACACATAAGGGTGTGAGAGCAATTTTTGTGAAATCTAATTATAATATTGACCATTTTAGAGAACACTCTATTTTAGAGAACCCAATATCAATGCTCTCATCTATTTTTTTCCAAATATTGAAGAGAAAAAAACGTTTTACTTCACATCCAACCATGCACACACCTCTTTCACATTATATATAGGGGAAATTATAGGTTTACATTGTACTATCAATATAAATCTTATATTGTATACTAAATAAATAAGTACAATATTATAAATATTTGTTTAGTCTACAATCTAATTCTTAGATTGTTAATACAATATAAACTAAGAATTTTCTTTATACGTAAAATATGAAGTCGTGAACATCGTTCCGCATATTTTTCACACATTTTAACAAATGTGAGCACGGTTGGATGTCAAGTACTAACCTATATATATATATATATATATATATATATAAAACCAAAGCCTCTGAAGCTCCCACAATTTTCCACGTCACCACTATTTTCTTTTTCTTTTTATTTTAGATTCTTTTTATTTTAGGTTTTATATCTTATATATTTATTATTTCTTTTCAACGTGTAATTATCTTATCAAGTGTTATAATAGTTTATTTTAAGTAAAACACTATTAGATATATGTTTCAAGAGCTTGAAAATTCTACTTCAACTAAAATTCTATAACAAAAATTTCAAAAAATATAAACTGTGAAGTTTCGCCTCTTTTTCTATAGATTAATATTCTCATTGGAGTGTGATTATAGAAAATTCCTTTTACAACACCAATTAAGGTATATGCACTATTATGAACGTATGATTATAATATAATCTCTGTTGTTGTGATACTTTCCAAACAAAACAATACTTTGGGAACTAAATACTCATATATTTAGTTTTATGATTTATTTTTTTGTGATAATTTCCAAATTCAGTTTGTATTCTTTGCCTTACGCTTTATTAAAAATTAAATAAAAAAATTGAATTATTAATTGCAATGTACAGATGTTCTTGCCAGGGAATGGCTCTTGGAACCGCCCTCATGGCTCATGCTCCCCAAATATGTACCGTACGTGTAACTTGCTTCACGGTCAAGCACTTTTCAATTTGCCTACAAAATAGCAAATAAGAATATATATTGTGATCATGAGTAGTTCATTGACTAATTATGGTAAACCAATGTGATACACATTGTCATTGGTACTAAGATTTTTCATACATCTGTGAATTCAATAAACATGTAATGTAAGTGGAGAGTTTTGATTAAGGATAGAAAATACCGCTTGATAATTAGCCACATTGGTAAGGAATATGTGAGCCATTGTGTGTGTGTGTGTGTGTGTGTGTGTATATATATATATTGGCATGCTGAAAAAAAAAAAAAAAGAAAAAAAAAAGAAAAAAAAGAAGACTCACATTAGATTAAGAAAAAGAGAGAAAGAGAGAGATAGAGTTAATTTCACATGTGCCTGAGATTTTCTTTCTATCTTATTCTCTTGTTATGTTTAGAATTGATTTCCTTTTGAGTATTTGGGTTAATCTCCATATTTATATTAACATTGTTTTCGTGGGTTTGGTTTTTGGGTTGAAATATCTACTAATTATTTTTTTTTATTGTACATAGCAGATAAAACATCTCTATTTTTTTGGAGAAAAATTAAAGCTGCAACCTATGTCTTCCAACCTAAGGAACGATAAATTTTTATTTGGTATGTTATATATAAATTTGTTACCCAATTTTTTTGCAAGTTCGGATTGATTTTATTCAGAAATATGATTTATTTTATTTTATTTCAGTGGGTTAGCTTATTTGTATGGATAAAAAGTAGTCTTTTGCACAATTATAGGTGTTGAACTCATAATAATAATATCATTTGTGAATGGATATGGTAAAATACATAAGATTTCAGGAACTTGTTCTCTCTATAAATTATGTTCTTTGTTTTTTTTTTTAATGATATATATGATCCATTTTTCATTTTTACTCAATTAACGCTCTTTTGCCTTTCAATTATTATTTCTTATTCTTTTTTTACATTTAGATGTTTCAAAATCTATTCTTTCCAAATTTCTCTCATTTGTGTGTGTGATGAGGGTTTATTTTATTTATTGGCTTAAAAGTGTTCAAAGGAATTTTTTTATATATAATAATTCTACTATAACTATTTAAGCCAGATGACTAAATCAACCTTTACTTAATATTCGGTATATTTATTTTTTTTCACTCTCTAACAAAGTTATTTTATTCATCTGAAGGTTGAGACTATATATAACATTATTGGTGTTGGAGTTATCACTATTGGTCTTTGTATTTTTTTTTTCTCTTAAGTTGTAATTTTTATAAGTGAAAATTTACAACTTTTGTTTGAATCTTCCGTGCATCGCACAAGTTATTGACTAGTAAATTACAATATTAAAAACCTTATTGCCCTTTTAATAAAACAGAAAGAAATTGTAGCCACTTTTTCCACACACATACCCAAAAAAAAAAAAAAAAAAAAAAAAAAAAACCCACACATGACGCAACAAAGCAAGCCATTGTTCACCTCCTAGTCTAATCTGACTTTGGGATGAACTATATTAAACAACATAGGGCACTCAGGACGGCGAGAAATGTAAACTGGGTGACATGCATATCTAGCTTGCTTTATGTCAAATATTTATGGTAAATGTTAATGAATCTTAATGGTATTGATTTAAGAAATAATTTTAAAAAAATTTATGAAAAAAGAAAAAAAGTAACTGATTTTGTTTTATATTTTATGTAAAAATTTATTAAAACTTTTTAAAAATAATCATTAACAAATGTTGTTAACCAGACTCGTAATTTATATGCTGTTAAAGTCAATTTTGTGCAACAACGTGGATTGTTGCATGCAAATGCGCAACGTAGACAAGAAGGTGCAAATTAATATTTGGTCAATTATATTATAAAAATAATAATTGGTCAATTATTAAATTTTAGTAGTTGAATACAGTGTATAAATATAAAATATTACGTCCAATATGTCGAGGATATTATACAAAGTAATAATGGAAAAACAAGGTTAACACAAAAGACAAAACGGAAAATTGATAATTTGGAGACACAATATCGTGTTCCTTAAACAATATTTGCCCCCCCCCCCCCCCAACACTATTTTTGCTAAAGGATTATTGCAAATTTGTCCCCAGGATACAACCAAGATGTTAGATTCTACAGATAGCAATTCTAGAGAATTACTACAGGATTTCTTATGTTTTTCTCTAACTTACTATTTTGTGGAGTTAAAATGTTTCATACCCATAGGGTTATATTTCATTAAAAGGCACGTATAGAGAGTTAAAATGTTTCATAAAACCATTCACAATGCTTGAAACCTCTTCAACCTTTCCGAATAGTCACCAGAAAAATTCTGCAGAAAATTCAATTTTTGAGTTTCGATCGGTCGAGAGGTTCTTTCGATCGATCAAATACTCTTTTCAATCGATCGAACAAGAATCGAATAGCGATCGAACTAGGCAGAAACTCCAGGATTTTTTCTTTACCATTTCAATCGATCGAGCCAAAGTTTCGACCAATTGAAAATGCTTAATTCAGAATTTTCACTTAGAAAATTTCAGAACTTCAATTTTCACTTTATGAAACAATATTCTCTAAACTCAAACAACAGTATTGTTAGGTTCTAAGATTTTAGGAACTAAATGTATTAGAACTTCATTTTGTAATATGTTGGCAAACTATGATCAAAACATTGAGTCTAGTTTTAGGCTTGCTCAAAGTGTGTTTATTTGTAAAATTGGAATCGAGTGGTTGCAGAATTTATCAGACTAAATCTGTAAGGCTCAATCGATCGAAAATTAGACTCGATCGATCAAACCACGTATAGATTTATTTTTCTATAGAATTTCCAATTCAACCTAAGCTTGGTTTGACGTGTAGGGTTTTATTGTTTTACTCCAAGTATAAAAGGGAAAACCCTAGTTACGTTTTAGAAGTCTTTTATGTGCTGTGTGTTGAATCTTTTGTGAGATCTAGAGACGTTTACCTTCTTCATACATACTTAGGGTTATCAAGATCAAGAACTTGGTGATCGCTTTAGTTGCTGCTTAAAGGACATTAAAGAAGATTCGAAATCTTTGAGTGAAGTCTCAAACTCACAAGTAGAAGAACTTGTGGTTGTAGTAGATCAAAGAAAGAAGTAATCCGTGAATTCGGAGCTGTCATGTGGTCGTGGTAGTAAGTTTTCTACTTGAGGTAGCAATAAGATGTTAGTGGTCTAAGTTCTATTATACAAACTTCAATTCTTTCATAGTGGATCTATTTTACCTTGAGGATAGCTAGGTTAAATCCTCCCCAGGTTTTTTACCGGTTTGGTTTTTCTTGGTTATCATATCGTTGTGTTCTTTATATTTTCGCATTATTTATATGATATGATTTTATTGTGTTAATGTAGATCTGAATAATTTATCCAAGTATTCACTTGGTTAAATAACTAGGTCAAACAACTTGTTTTAAGAGGTCTAAAAACGTACAATTATTACAACCTATCATTGTATATACCTATATATACAACACAATATATTCTTATCTAACCGAACTAGTAGTTGAGATTGCACTGTTCTAATTTATTGAAATTACGTCTCCACTAGATGATAGTAGTTGCTTTGAATCTTTATAATATATATATATATATATATATATATATATGTAGGGGCTGGAGCCCAGACCTGGTGTTGGGCCTTGGGCCTGTCCGAGGAGATGGACCTCCTTGGACAGCTCAAGTACAGGCCATATCTAGACCCCACGAGCCCAAATGAGTCCCTAAAAAGGCTTCAGCCGCAAATGCATGCACTTGAAGCACAGCAACGAGCAAAAACTAAGAGGTACCTAAGGGCAAGCTATTACCTCCGCATTTAAGACGCTGCAGCTACTTTTCTGGCTGCACTTATATAGAGAACACCCTTAAACAGTGTTGCCTTGGCTACTACAACTCACAGGGAGCCTGGTAAGGTGGCTGATGGGACAGGTACTCAAGTGGTGACTTGGATGACCAACAAGTGGAGGCTGAAGATCATCCAGAGAGGGGGTATATAATGTAAGGGACCCCTGAATGAGTGGGGGGAGGAGGAAGACTTGTAATATTTCTTTAAAGGAAATAGAGAAAGAATCAATCTCCTCGGACTTGGTCGAGGACACGTTTCTTCAGGGAACGAAGATAGCTTTACTTTTTGGTTGCCATAATAGCACTGGTCCATTACTCAACTCACTTAAGCCCAGCTTTTCAACCCACTTCTCTACAAATTTATTGTTCGGGCTTCTTGGATTTGAGTCCATACACCTTATTGGGCCTAGAACTCAAATCCAGTCCCCACAATTGGCGCCTTCTGTGGGAAGGGCTTCGCAAAATAGTGAGTATAACGGACAACCATGGTAAGGTCAAACCCATGTCAAGCGGAGTCAGTAGAGTCTCAACAACAGGATGGCTTCTTGAACCTTGAACGTGAAAGAGATCGTGAGGCGAGTGTGCATACCATGCATGTGAACATAAGTCGTCCTCGAGCGAAAGGCCGTGCCTCTCACAAATCTAATGACAATAGGGCCTTGCAGTTGCAAATCAACGAGCTAAAAAGAAAGTTACGCAATGCTCGGCGAAGGCGAAACTCATCCAACTCCAACAGCTTCTCAGAAGACGAGGGGGACGATGACTACAGACAGAGGTCAAGAATTCCCCCGAGCGAGTCTTTTTCTCATGAAGATGAGCACCGTCGCAGGCATAAGCATGAGGGCTCATCTCATGAAGGCCTAGGAAATGACGCCATGAGTAAAGCATTACACCAGATTTCCAAGTCGCCTTTCACGCGTAAGATTGAGGCAGCGAGGCTTCCACGGCGTTTCCACCAGCCCACGTTCACCATTTATAATGGTCGAACGGACCCCATGGAGCACGTTAGTCACTTCAACCAGAGGATGGCAGTCCATTCCAAGAACGAGGCTCTAATATGCAAAGTCTTCCCGTCTAGCCTAGGACCTGTGGTAATGAGGTGGTTCGATGGCCTGAAGGCTGAGTCCATAGACTCCTTCCAAGAGCTGACTAGGGCATTCGACTCTCGTTTCGTCACATGCAGCAGAGTCCCACGGCCCTTAGGCTCGCTACTGTCCTTATCCGTGCGAGAAGGGGAAACTCTAAAAGCCTATTCAGACAGATACTAGGAAATGTTTAATGAAATAGATGGGGAGCTCGACGACGTCGCTGTCGGTACTTTCAAGCTCGGCCTACCAACCGAGCACGGGTTGAGGAAATCCCTTATAGGCAAGCTAGTTGCCAGCGTACGCCAGCTTATGGACTGAATCGATAAGTATAAGAGGGTCGAGGAGGACCAGCTGCAGGGGAAGGGAAAGGCTAAGGTTATCCCCCAGGAGCGAAGGGATTTCAGGTCGGACAGGTACAATGACAGTCGGCCAAGAAGAGAGTTTGCAGGGCAGCTCAGAAGTGCTAATGTGCAGGCAGTTAACACTGTGTTCTGAGAGCCGGTGCACCAAGTCCTGGAAAAAATCAAGCATGAACCATTCTTCAAGTGGCCACCCAAGATGGCGGGGGACCCTATGAAGCGCAACAGGAACCTGTATTGCCGATATCATCAAAAGCCGGGGAACACCACAGAGGATTGCAGGAACTTGTGGAACCATTTGGACTAGCTTGTCAGAGAAGGACGACTAGGACACCTCTTGCATCATACCAGTGGTGTGCAGAACCAGCCTTGAGCCGACACAATCATGAGGCCCCCGGTAGGCACGATAAACGTCATCTTTGCAGCCCAGGAAGGACCGGCTCATGCCCATCGAGAGTGATGTCTATGGCTCGGCTGTCGGCCGAGGATAGCATTTCGAGCCAGAAGAGGGGCAAGGTAGACGGCATGCCAGTCCTGAGCTTTTCGGAGGAAGACAAAATCGAAACCATACAGCCTCATGATGACGCTTTGGTAGTGACACTTAGGATTGGTGGGTATGACGTGAAAAGGGTGATGGTGGACGACAGTAGTGGCACCGAGATTATGTACCCCGACCTCTACAAGGGGCTGGGCCTCAAGCCCGAGGATCTGACACCCTATGCCTCTCCTTTAGTGAGCTTTGACCGGAAAATGGTCATCCCAAAGGGCCAGATTAGATTACCCGTGCAGACGAGCCCGGAGGTAGTGGAAGTAGACTTTATCATGTGGACACTTACTCACCCTACACAGCCATCGTCGCTAGACCCTGGCTCCATACGTTGGGGGCCGTCGCCTTCACTTTGCACCAAAAGGTGAAATTTCCCTCCGGGGGGCAGGTCATGGAAATCGTCAGGTGTCAGGCCACGGCAAGACAGTGCTTGGTGGCAACCATTACGTATCGGCTCGAAGCAGAGCCTCTAGCCTCCACCCAGAAAGGCTTATAGCAATCAAAGGACCTGGGATCACCAACTGGTGCGTCCACCGAGGGGGGAGGGGGCAACGTGCGAGGATTTTGAGAAGGTGGTAATCAGTGATGACCTTGAAAGATTTTTCCAAGTCGGCTCTCAGCTACCTCCTTAGGAGAAGGAGGAGTTGACCGAGTTCCTCAGAGAAAATTTGGACATATTTGTGTGAGATGCTTACGAGGCCCCAGGGGTTGACCCGAGTTTCATCTGTCACTACCTAAATGTTAACCCATCCCTCACCCTGAAGAAACAACCCCTTCGGCGCCCGTCCAAGGAGCACGCCGACACTGTGAGGGCCGAAGTGATAAAGCTCAAGAAAGCAGGGGCTATCAAGGAAGTTTTCTATCCCGAGTGGTTGGCCAACACGGTTGTTATCAAGAAGAAAAGTGGAAAGTGGCGAGTCTGCATGGACTTCACAGACCTGAATAAGGCTTGTCCAAAAGACCCCTTTCCCATGCCTCGGATAGACCAGTTGGTGGATGTGACTGCAGGCCATCCTCGGATGAGCTTCTTAGATGCCTTCCAAGGGTATCACCAAATCCTGTTAGCCCTAGAAGATCAAGAGAAGACCGCTTTCGTCACGCCCATTGGAAACTACCACTACAAGGTGATGCCTTTCGGGTTGAAGAATGTGGGATCCACTTACCAAAGGATGATGACCAGGATGTTTGAGCCACAATTGGGAAAGAACGTGGAAGTATATATAGACGACATGGTGGTAAAGAGAAAGAATGTGTCCGACCATGTAGAAGACCTCAGAGACTTCTTTGAAATTCTGAGGAGGCATAAACTGCGCCTCAACGCCTCCAAGTGTTTATTTGGAGTGGGATCTGGGAAATTCTTGGCTACATGGTCACCCACAGGGGGATCAAAGTCAACCCCAACCAAATCAGAGCTGTTAACAACCTACAGCCACCTCGGAATCCTAAAAAGGTCCAGAAACTCACTGGAATGATTGCCGCCCTGAACCGGTTTATTTCTCGGTCGACGGATAGGTGCAGACCATTCTTCCTCCTAATGAACAAGTGGAGAGGGTTCGAGTGGACCGAGGAGTGCGACTCGGCCTTCCAACAGCTCAAGGAGTACTCCTCTCGGCCACCAATCATGTCAAGCCCCGAGGCCGATGAGGTTTTGTTTGCTCACATCGCTGTGGCACCACATGCGATAGCCTAGTGCTGATACGTGTGGACGATGGCATACAACGACCAGTTTATTATGTGAGCAAATCTTTGCACGAAGCCGAGATTCGTTACTTACCACTCGAGAAGGCCATCTTGGAGGTGGTCCACGCCACACGAAAGCTCCCCCATTATTTCCAAGCTCACACGATTATCGTTCTGACGCAGCTCCCATTCAGGTCCGTACTTCGGAGTGCTGACTATACGGGGAGAATTGCTAAGTGGGGAACGATTCTAGGGGCTTTTGACATCAAGTACATGCCTCGCACCTCCGTCAAAGGCCAAGTCCTCACGGATTTGGTGGCCGAGTTCGCCGAACCGTTAGAAGGAATAGCTGAGACATCTAACACTGATGTAAAGTCAGTCAGCATGGTCTCTCTCTAGGGGCCCGCTTGTTGGAAGGTGTGCATTGATGAGGCGTCGAACCAAAAAGGTTCTGGAGTGGGGCTAGTCCTGACTTCTCCCGAAGGGCTCGTTATCGAAAAAGCACTAAGATTGGGCTTCTCGGCCACGAATAATGAGGCCGAGTATAAGGCCCTACTGAAAGGGATGTCCATGGTCAAAAAACTTGGCGGAAAGAGGGTGAACATATACTCAAACTCAAGACTAGTCGTCGGCCAAGTGAATGGAGAGCTGGAGGCAAGAGATGGAAGAATGCAGAAATACCTAGGCCGAGCCAAACTCCTGCAGTCCCATTTCGATTCTTTTGTCCTGTAACACATCCTTAGAAGCGGGAACACGCATGCCGACTCTCTGGCCACACTAGCCACCTCCTCGGCTCAAAACCTACCTCGAATCATACTCGTCGAGGACCTACATGCACCGACGGAGGCAAAGAAGGATGCAACCTGCGTCCACCAAGTCAGGGCAGGGCCCAGGGATGGACCCCGTAACACTATTCTTAAAAGACAACATCCTGCCCGAGAATAAGGGAGAGGCTGACAAGGTTCGAAGGAAGGCCTTGCGGTTTTGGTTATTGGAAGACCAGAGACTATATAGACGCTCTTTCTCTAGGCCATATCTGCTATGCATACACCCCGAGGCAATGGAGTTACTCTTGGAAGAGATGTATGAAGGAATCTGTAGGAGTCACACCGGGGGGAGATCCTTATCGCACAGAGCCATTACCCAAGGCTATTAGTGGCCCACTATACAAAGGGAAGCACAAGAATATGTAAGGAAATGCGACCAATGCCAAAGGTTTGCACCAAACATACATTAGCTGGGTGGAGTCCTTAATCCTCTATCCAGTCTGTGGCCCTTCGCTCAGTGGGGATTAGACATCGTAGGCCCTTTCCCCAAAGCCGTTGGAAACAAGAAATTCCTTCTAATCGGCTCGAACTACTTCACCAAGTGGGTAGAGGCCGAACCACTGGCAAACATCAGAGACGTAGACGTCAAGAAGTTCGTTTGAAGGAACATCGTCACCCGATTTGTGGTCCCTCATACCCTCATCTCGGATAACGGCATTCAATTCGATAGCAAAGCCTTCAGACGGTACTGCTGCAGCCTTGGGATCAAAAATCGTTACTCCACTCCTGCTTACCCCTAGAGGAATGGGCAAGCTGAGGCGGTAAATAAGGCCATAGTAAACGGACTCAAGAAGAGGTTGGATGACGTGAAGGGAAAATGGGTGGAAGAACTGCCTCACGTCCTCTAGACGTATCGGACGACACCACGAAGGTCAATGGGGGAAACTCCCTTCTCCTTGACTTCTGGGGCCGAGGCTGTGATTCCGTTAGAGACCGACTTCCCGACATTAAGAACCACTTGTTTCAATCCAAGCGTCAACGACGGATTGCTGGAGAAGGGTTTGGATCTAATCAAAGAGTAAAGGGAAAGTGCAAGGGTCCAACTGGCGTACTACCAAAACAAACTCAAACAAGGTTACGATGCCCACATGAAGTTAAGGCCCTTGGTAACGGGAGACCTGGTGCTGAGGAGAGTCGTGGGCAACACCGAAAACCCCACCAGGGGAAAGCTCGGACCGAATTGGGAGGGTCCTTATCGCATCACTTCGGTGGCAGGCATAGGTGCGTATTACCTTGAAGACTTAGATGAAAAAACTGTACCCCACCCTTGGAATGTAAATAACCTGAAAAGGTACTACTATTAATGAAAATTTCCTTTGTTCTTCGCTTGTCTTTTATCTGAATGACTCGTTCTCACCACTAAATTACATTTTACAAGTGTTCAAACAGAACCTAATTCAATGCAGGATCCTCAGACCACATTCTTGGGGAAAATTAACACTAAGTTATTCTTATAAGTGTTCAAACAGAACCTAAGTCAATGGTGAGTCCTTGGACCACATTCTTGGGGGAAATTAACACTAAGTTATCCTTATAAGTGTTCAAACAGAACCTAATTCAATGGTGAGTCCTTGGACCACATTCTTGGGGGAAATTAACACTAAGTTATCCTTATAAGTGTTCAAACAGAACCTAAGTCAATGCAGGATCCTCGAACCACATTCTTGGGGAAAATTAACACTAAGTTATCCTTATAAGTGTTCAAACAGAACCTAAGTCAATGCAGGGTCCTCGGACCACATTCTTGGGGGAAATTAACACTAAGTTATTCTTATAAGTGTTCAAAAAGAACCTAAGTCAATGCAGGGTCCTCGGACCAAATTCTTGGGGGAAATTAACACTAAGTTATTCTTATAAGTGTTCAAACAGAACCTAAGTCAATGGTGAGTCCTCGGACCACATTCTTAGGGGAAATTAACACTAAGTTATCCTTATAAGTGTTCAAACAGAACCTAAGTCAATGCAGGATCCTCAGACTACATTCTTGGGGAAAATTAATACTAAATTATTCTTATAAGTGTTCAAACAGAACCTAAGTCAATGTAGGGTCCTCGGACCACATTCTTGGGGGAAATTAACACTAAGTGTTCAAACAGAACCTAAGTCAATGCAGGGTCCTCGGACCAAATTCTTGGGGGAAATTAACACTAAGTTATCCTTATAAGTGTTCAAACAGAACCTAAGTCAATGCAGGGTTCTCGGACCACATTCTTGGGGGAAATTAACACTAAGTTATTTTTATAACGTTCTTAGGGGAAATGAACCGTTAAGCTATTTTTATAAGTATTCGAAGAAAATCATACTCTATGACATAAGCATCCTGTGATAAACGCATCATGATCAAACTATTCGAACTATTCAAAGTAGAATTCAAAAAAGAAAGGGAGAGAAGAAAATCATTTCCATTAAACAAAAGGACAAATACATCGTTCTAGTCAGCAAATTGCCCATACAAAAAGGTCAACACCTATGCAAAATTCCTACTCCTAGGCTTTCTACTGAGAAGGGTCCTCCTTGGGATCAGCAGCCTTAGAAGGGGCGTCATCAACTTTGGATTTAGCCTCTGCGTCCTTGGCTTGTGAGACCACATCCTTGATGGTAAGCGCGTCCTCGGGAGACATGGCTTGCAGCGGAGGTTGAGCCTCCCTGACCACTTCAACCCCCTTGGAAATTTTGGCATCAACAAGTGGGGTCTCTGTGGCAGGGAGCTACTCGAGAAGGGGGACTAGGTCAAGAACTTCCCGAATATCCTCCGGGAAGAAAATGCTCTCTGCCCTCTTCAGCTCGGAGTCTGTAGGAACCCCTGCCCGGTCCATGGCTACTCCCCAGGACTCGATGCAGTAATTCCTGCATACTACGGCCACCTCCTCGGCAAGCCACTTCTCTGTGTCATTCATGCCACGCTCATAGGACGCTTTCACCGCGGCCTCAGCGGCCTCAGACGCTCATAGGACGCTTTCACCGCGACCATTAGGTCAACAACTCTCTGCTTCTCTGTGGCCAGGTTGATCTCAGTTATGTGCAGCTGTTGACGCTGGTCCTCAGCTTGCCTCTCCATGGTCTTCAAACCGGCCTGGGCACTCAGACGAGCCTTCTCGACTTCCTTTAGCTTTCCGGACAGGTCAACCCTCTCCTGTCTTAGTGCCCCAACCTGCCTTTCAACCTCCTAGCAAGAGTGGGCCTCAGCTTTAACATCCTCGTTGGCCCTCTTAATCCACTCCTCGACCACAAAGACTTGCTAAGTGACCTGCACGTCGGCAACAAAAAGATTATAAGAAATTTACATGAGCACACAACTTAGCATGTAACAAAAGGGAGCTGGTAGGCTTACCATCGTGAGGTCCCTCTTCAAGGACAAGAAGAGGTCCGGCTGCTTGATACGCCTAAGGCCTTTCATGTCCCTAGGAAGGAGAAGAGGCTGCTCTAGAGCCTTGGCCAGAGTGCTGGCGTGCTCCCTTTGGGACTCCTAGATAATGGCGTCCCAAGGTATAGTAGCGCCACCCACTTCCAGCCGAGGGGCCCAAGTGCGCTGACCATGGCGCGAATCGGCCTCCTCGGAGCCCTCCATTGACCGATCCCTCTTGTCGTGGGGGTCTTTGGACTTCTTCTGCTGCTTTTCGCCCCTTGAGGGCGGCAATTCCCCCTCCTCAAGGACCTCCACAGGCCTTTTCTTCTTCAGATTTTGGTTGGCCTTTAGTCCGGGGTCTGCAGGGAGCTGAGGCGGGGGAAGAGGCAAAGCGAAAGCAACTTTGGTCTGGGGAGGTTCTCCCGACGTCGACCCCCCTTTATTCCTATTGGCCATTAGGCCCCTTAGACTGGATCTTTGCTTTAAATCCATGTTCTTTTCCTCCTCGGAGCTTGGGTCTGGCCTGGCAACAATTAAACACTACTGGGAGACTGTAGAAGGTCTCTTGGTCTCGGCGTCAGAGTCCGAAAGCTCAACAGGCCTCTCTGCTGCCCCTGCCTCTTCCTTAAATCAGAACTAGTCTCAGCGTCCAATGATTGGGGGGACGGCAGCAACTCCTCACTTGGACCGACAGGTTGTTGGTGGACAGGTGGAGGTGGCAACACGACCGGAGGAAGGTCCCTTTGGGCCAGGAACCCTAGTTTGGAGACGTCTATCCGTGCAAGCCTGGAACTACCAGCTCTGATCGCTTGTCCCACATCCTAGAACACGCGTGACAAGGGCTCGTAGTCAAGGATCAGGTGTGCAGCCCTTAGCTATCCGTCCTCACACTAGAATATCTCTGACCTCAGCAGGAAGTTGAGCGCCAAGACGTTGACAAGGCTGAGCTTTGGAGAGACGTGGTTCTTGTCTGCAAAACGTCTGAGAAGAAAAACCATGGTCAGATAAGCGACTATGATCTGAGGAGTGATAATATAGTTTCAAAAAAAGAATATATAAAAAAACTTAGCAAGCTAAGGCCCCAGCTATTGGACCTAGTCCTGGGGTACCCCACCTGGTGTCCCCGCCCTAACTGGGCGGTGAAGACTGTCGTGTCGCTCTCTGGAGATGACCAAATAATCATTCTTCAAGCCTTTGTTGGACTTGGGAAGGCAAGATATCATCCTCACCTCTTTGGATCGGGATTTGAGGTAGTATCCTCCAGAGAGAGAATGGCACTCGTACATATGCGCGACATCATGCCATGTAAGCCCAAGGTGTAGGTGCTCACTTAGGGCCTCTATACTCCCTAAAATTCTAAACATATTGGGAGCGCATTGATAGGGGCATAACCGGTGGTTGTGCAGATAATCCCTAGTTATCTTACCCATGGGAAAGGTCATCCCTCCCTCTATGAATGCAATCATCGGGATGACAACCTCACCCATCCCTCTCTCAGTACAAACTTGATTCGGGGGACAATACTGCAAGCCTACCGCAAGCCTACCCCTGGCGGGATGTGAAGATAGCTTTACTTTTTGGTTGCCATAATAGCACTGGTCTATTACTCAACTCACTTAAGCCCAGCTTCTCAACCCACTTCTCTACAAATTTATTGTTCGGGCTTCTTGGATTTAAGTCCATACACCTTATTGGGCCTAGAACTTAAATCCAGTCCCCACAATATATATATATATATATATATATATTAATAATAGTGGAAGCTTTGAATTGAATGCATCAGACAATAGATGTAGAGACACTAGAGTGTTATGACTCATGATGTCACGGAAGTAAACATTGAAGGTCCATGTCTATTTATTTATGGGTTGTGTTAAGGAGTACTATAAGTTATTAGTTAAGAAATAGTTTTATGTCAAATTTTTTACTTTATGTCAATTTTTTTACCAGCTTTAGAGTGTAGATTGTGGAGCCAATGGAACTAACTTTTTGAGTTCCCCTTGTCACTAGCTTCAGTAGTATTTTCAGTCCCTTCATCAATTCATATTAATTAGTCAGAAACCCGTGCAATGCACAAAAAACCTTTGCCTTAAGTATGTTGGTCTCAAGTTTTGCATAAAAAGTATAATTAAATTATATTGATCTCAATCTGAAACAATAAATACTACAAAAAGACTTTAAAAAATTTTTTGGTGTGCATCTAACTAAAATTTTCTGTAGTTCTTTATAGTTTCTATTGTGGGATACCAAAATTATTTTGCATCATAGATGTTATGCCAAATATTTGTGGCTAGAATCCTATAAATTGTTTAGATTTTCATAAAGGACAAATGCTATTAGAATTTATTACCGTAGTATCTCAATTATTTGTCAATATTTGAACTTATAATCATCTTTATGCTTATGATAGACCTGCCACTTTCATGCATTTGTGTAAAAAAAAAAAAACCTGCAATTCGAAGGCACACAAACAGTTTGAACCAACTTGTTGTAAATTTCTTAATCGGTTGTAATAGCATATCAAAAGTCGTTAACAAATTGATTTTCATACCTAGTACCATAGCATCACACCGACACAAAATTCGATATGAATATAGTTGAATGCAATATGACTATTGGTGACTATGTCATATCACATAGCATTTGACTTTTTTTTTTAACACAAAAAATTTTTAGGTACATTCAGAATATAGTAAAATGGTACTCCCTCCTCTCACATTCATTATGGAACCCACCATGAATTTAATGAGTAGTCCCTACCATAAACGTGAGATAAGGGAGCACAATTCACCATGCTCTAGAAGTACCTAAGAATTACTCTTGTAACACAGCAAGAGAAGCACTTGTTATCTTAGTAGACAATCCTTCCAATGTGTAACCCATTGGTAAGATTGAATATTATTTTCAATTTGGGAATTCTGATATAGCACTCAAAATGTATGAGAGAGAGAGAGAGAGAGAGAGAGAGAGAGAGAGAGAGAGAGAGAGAGAAAGAAGTTTTGGAAGAGGAAGAGAAAATAGAGTGGTGGGATTGTTGAGGTTAGACTGTACATTTCCTTTTTGTTTTTATTTTTTAGAGTGATTGTGTATCTTCCTTTATCATAAATCTCCATTTGTTTACACAAAAGGACTGAATTAAGGCTTGAGAAATGAGTAGGAACATTGATTTGGCCAGATAGGATCAGTGAATCCGAACTACAAACCATTGTTTGTAAAGAAGTTAAAGAGTGTGTGTAGTCTGAAGGGAAGCTTGTACGAAGAAAGAGAGCTTCTAAGTGAGTTAGGGTCTTGGCTTTTAAGTTTTATCTATGGATGGGGAAGAAGAAAGAGAGTTTGTAAGTGGGTTAGGGTCTGGGCTTTCATATGTAAGGGAATAAGTGGGCTTGGGCTTTTCATAAGGTTTAGTTTAATTTTCAACAAAATCCCATCTTTTAGATAATAGTAAAAAGAAGTTAACGTAATTTTTTGGGTAACAGTAAAAACAACTTAATGAGAAGAGGTTAAAAAGACTAAATGCAATATTAGAGCGTCACATGGTAGGAGTTCACGCATTTACACATGAGGTCTCTGCTTTTATATATATTGATTGATTGGACCCCACAATAACTCATCCTTAATGAACACTTACAATGCTTGTTAAAATTTCCCTTTATTTTATTTATCTTTCATAAAAGTTAGAAGCGTGTTTATTTATTTTTTACCATGAGTATTTCTAGTCTGATATTGTTCCCACTCTTTAATATCATGTGTAAAATGTAGATACTAGATTTTCCCATTTTAATCATGTAACAGAGTACATACACTTCTGAATGTGAGGTAATAATAATAATAATAATAATAATAATTTTTTTTTATGAGGTCTACATATTTTTGAATTCTTAATTAATTATTATTGGGACATTTGAACCCATATGCAGATAGTCTAGTCCCCAGCAAAAAAAAAAAAAAAAGACTTAGTTTAACAATTAACTAGTAACAGACCCACGCGATGCGTAAGAGTAGATAATTATTTAATAATTGTGGTATAAAATATAATTGGTTTTCTAAATTTTGTTGAAGATAATGTGATAGAAAACTCGAAAATATAACACTAAAACGTATTAACCTAAAATAAAGTTTTAAAAAATATAATGATTTGTTAACCTAAAGTAGAGTTCCAAGAAAGAATAAAAAATCGAGAGAGAGAGAGAGAGAGAGAGAGAGAGAGAGAGAGAGAGAGAAACAAATTTATAAAAATGAAATCTATGATGTGGCTTGATGCAAATGTGCTGCAAACAAATATTAATGATAAATACGGGAAAAAAAATTGATACACTGAACCATGATCACAAAGGATTGGGAGTGGACCATGATTTCTCTAGCACAACAAATCCATAAGAGTCGACATAATAGGAAATCAAGACCACCAAAAAAAAAAAATGAGAGAAAGAGAGAGAAATAAAATTTTGTGTGAGAAAACTATGCATAGAATGTGAGAGAGAATTGAATTTATAATAAGAAGATAAGAATAAGAAGAACCAAAAATAAAGGAAGATAAAGGGATAGAGGAAGAGAGATATTAAGGTAGTTAGTAGTGGGAAGATGAAAGAGTGAAAAGGAGGGGGGAAAAGAATAAAAATATAAGATATAGTAATAAATATCAAATTATTCAAGTCATGCTATATAATATAATAATGATATATTCTTATATGCTATATTTATAATGTAATAAAATGACATCTATTAAATCAAAGAAAAAAAATACCATTGTAAAAATACAAAACTAAATCACATCAATCTAAAGTGAAGTTCTAAAAAATATAAAAATTCATCAACTTAAAGTAAGTTTTGAAAACAGCTTACGTTGATAATATGAGACTGAATAATTCAATAACCTACAACAAAACGTTAATTATTCAATAACTAAAAATATACTTGCAATTTTTTTTATAGTGTTATATGAGGCTAGCCATACCACATCAATCACATTATATGATGTAAAAAATTTAAAAATATATATAAAAAAGAAGGAAAATATTTATGAAACTTTTCAATTCACAATTATCAATAATACTTTGGAAAGAAACTCATAATCTCAACCAAAGAAAAAAAAATGAAAACTTAGAAACTCATATGGTCTAGGCATATTTGATAACTCAAAAGGATATGCATTTCAAAATTTAGCATGGTCATGTTCAATTTAGGCCAAGTATATAGGTTCATTACTTCAGTTCAACACATAACAATGATAACATAAATACCAATTGTAATTGACAGTTAACAGTGGTATACTTAGGCTTCCCAAGCATTAGTGTTATACTTATTCCTTACTCCCATATCTACATCAGATTGGCTAAAATCACAAACATGAATTCTATGATGTGGCTTGCAAATGAGCTGCAAACAAATATTAATGATAAATACAGAAAAAAAAAACTTTTGATACACTGAACCATGATCACAAAGGATTAGGAGTGGACCATGATTTCTCTAGCACAATAAATCCATTGGAGTCACATAATAGGAAATCATGACCACCAGAAAATGAAAAAAAAAAAAAAAAAACTTTGAGAGAAAGAGAGAGAAATAACATTTTGTGTGTGAGAAAACTATGCACATAACATGAGAGAGAATTGGAAATTTATATAAGAAGATGAGAATAAGAAGAGCAAAAATTAAAGGAAGATAAAGGGATAAAGGAAGAGAGATATTAAGGTAGTTGGTAGTGGGTAGTGGGAAGATGAAAAGGTAAGAGGGAGGGGAGAATGTGTGAGAATGTGTAACAATAAGCTAAGAAAATTAAGAGAGAGAAAGAGAGAGAGAGAGAGAGTTAGAAGTAAGTGGATGATATGGCTGCTAATTTGTCTCAACAGAAGTATAACAACAATAAATATTATGCTTCAAATTTTAAATATATATATATATATAGAATATAGATGGGGATAATTTTAGAAAAATCGTGCTTGGAATAAGAGAAGAGAAGGGAGATGATCAACTAGAGTTGGGTTGATGGGGGATACTTTTGTAAGCTTATATTAGTACACAAACTTTAACCAAAAAGCCAAAAGATATGGTTTTTGGGTTATCAACGCTCATTCATATTCTAGTGACTGTTTCCCATTCTTTATGATGTTCATGGATTTGATCACTCTAAGACATCAATGAGATTATCTCATTTAATCCACTCCCTTCATAATTTGGAGGCAATCCTATGGCTATTGGGAGTGATATTGCAATTCCAATGTTGGTAGGCAGGCATGAATCCACATCAATATGGAGGATTTGACTTGATTTGCTGCATCTTATTAGTCAAGCTTCGTGCGCCCTGGCCAACCTATTATGTCATTTGACTGAGTTGCCAATTGTCACATCAGCAATCTTTGACCTAAGTCAAAATAAGGTCGCATGTCATAATTTTCCTCATCACAAACAATCAAATTTTTAAACACAAATTTGTTAAATAATTATCCATTTTTATACTTAAAAGTTTGGCTCATTTCTAATTTAGTCCATAGTTATTCCCAGTGTCGTTGGAAAGATAGAAGTCTACTTTGCAATGAATTTCATTTTGTACATTAGGGCATTAGCTACTCAGTTAGAAACTTAGATAGTTGCAACCCCCAACCAATCTTGGGTTTTGAGAGACTTTCCATTTTGCTTGTTATTTTTCTAACAAACCCTCTTCCTTAGAGAAGACCAACTTAATCAAGTTGTAGAGAATCAAAGCCTCTCATATCAAAGGTTTTTTCTTTGCTTTATTTTGCTTTTCTCAACGATGTCTCGTTTGCACCAATTCATAATCTTTGACTTAATGTTAGTTTCACTCCGATCAGATGGTTAGATTTCATGTCACAGTTTGGTCAAATATGTTTAAATCTAGACTTCGTCCATAAATCAATTTAACATCTAATTAAGGTAAACAAGTGTTGGGATTTCAATCAAACCCGGTTAACATTTGTCAATGTCTAACAGTCAAAGTTTATTGTAGATCAGTGAATTCACTGTCCCTACATTTGATCAAGGTAAAATAAGTTCGATCACTTTCGATATGCAGACCCCAATGAGCCAAAGTGAGTGAATAAGAGATTTATAAAATTCTCAGATTATATGTTTATAAAATAATGCATATTTTTTATGAAGAAATTTTGAGTAAAAAAGCAAAATATATTTACCCAATTGGTTTGATTAACGTTGTTTTTTCTTTTCTTTTAATTATTTTGTTACAAAATTTTTAAAATTTATCTTTTACAGATATGAAAATAAATGTCCAAATTAAAAAAAAAAGCTTGGTAATTACTTTTTTTCTGAGAAAAAATAGCCAAGTAATAATTACTTAAAGTTATTAACTTATTACTAAATTTAAAATTTTGCCTAAGCTGTTTGAAAAATAATAAATAATAACAACTTATATACTATTATTGATAAAGGACCTATCGGCCTAGTCTTTGACATACTTTTGGGCCAGCCACTAACTACTATTACTAGGCATAGTGGCACCACTTCCTAAAAAAAAAAACGCATAAAGGCACCAAAAACTAGTCATCAAAATCTGCAAACTGCTTCTCAACCTTGAGATTTAGGCCCTGTTTGGATTTTATTTTTTCCTTACTCAATTTCCGTCACTCATCACTAGTCACTAATCACTTTAAATTACCACACCCGTTTGGCACCATCACTCACTTGCCATTACTCAATATTTTTCACACTGTTTATGGGTCCCATACCTGTCACCTGAACCCAGTACCTAGATCACCTGAACCCAGTACCTAGATCACCTGAACCCAGTGAAAGAAGAAAGGAAGAAAAAAAAAAAGAAACCCAAATCACCCGAACCTAGTGAAAGAAGAAAGGGGGAAAAAAAAAGGAAACACAGATCACCGAACCTAGTGAAAGAAGAAGAAAAAAAAAAAGCTGAAACCTAGAAACTCGAACCCAATGAAAAAAAAAAAAAAAAAAAAAACCCAGATCACTTGAACCTAGTGAAAAAAAAAAAGGAAAAAAAGAAGAAGAAGGAAGAACTGAAGAAGACAAGCTGATCAGTAAAAAGGGAATAAAAAAAAAAAGAGGGTAGATTGGTCAAAAGGTGCGACTGAGTTATGACTAGTGGGTCCCCATGTGTGTTTAATTACAAAAATGCCATTGAGTTATGAGTTATGCAAACTAAAAATGCCTAAAATGTGTTTTCAGTTTCCATAACTCATAACTCAAAAATCAGAGAATTGAATGATAGAAACAAAAAACTGGAAACAGAGTTATGATCCCAAACGGATTTCTCGCTATAGGTCCCACCATTTTTGAGTTATGAGTTATGGAAACAGAGTGATGAGTTATGAAAATTGATGATCCAAACAGCCCCTCAGCTCTCGTTACTCTCTCTCTCTCTCTTGCTAAAACTATTTATTTTTTTTCTCCTTTTATGTTTGCTTGATTTTAATTTTTTTTTATCTACTTGATTTGTTGATTTAATAATTCCAAACCCGTATAACAGCTAAGAGGAGTGCATGTTTGTTCATGTATAAAATAGAATTTGAACCAATTTTCAGTCTTTCAACTCTACCGTACATCTGTACACGTTTCTTATTCATTTAGAGCATCTACAACAGTCTCTCTAAATTTATGTACTGTTTGGAGAGTAAATAATGACATTTACTTTTTACCTACCTACATTTTGAAATACATTTTCCAACAGACTCTATTCTTTCTCTATTTCATTTAAATATTATTTCTTCATTCTCTCTTTAATCTTTCTTTATTCTTTTTTAATTTTTTTTCCTCCATACATTTCACTTCCTAGAATCATCTCCATCTTCTTTTTTCTTTTTCTTTTTTCCTTCTTGTTGGGACACGCATACGGCCGTGTCCAACAAGTTTCTTGTGTCCTATACAAAGAAAACATCAATAGAAACAAGACGAGTAGTAGACATATGTACAAGAGGAAGTGCAAACCCTTAGTGGCGCAAGCTTTGAATCCACCATATGTAGCAAAATGAAAATACACATACCCAGCTACATAGTTCATGATAAACGCTTCCAAGAAAAAAAAAATTGACTCAAAAGAATATAAGAAAGAGAACGAGAAAATCAAAGCAACCTTACAGAAAAGAATGCAAACATAAAAGGATGCAAACGCATCACCCCTGGAATTGAATAGATTATACAAAATAAAAAATAACTACAAAAGCATCATTTAACGAAAAATAAATTAATAAAGTAAAAGAGAAAATCAAAAACCCCAACGAACAATTGTTAAAGCTAAAGTAGATTGGAAACAAGTGGTTAAGGTAGAAGCACAATCAAAAACTTAGGTAACTTAAAGCAAAATGCTAAAAAGATTATGATAAATAACAATAAAGAGTGACTCAAAATGAGATTTATAACATGCCGCTAAGAATGGCAGGGGTTGCAAAAAAACAAATAGAAAAACTAGCATATTACCCAACAAATATAAAGGTAATCTATATATTACTAAAAGCTGAAGCGTAGCATTTAATGTTGCTGCACTCACATTGAGCCACATCAGCAGCCATGTCTTTCCCATCTCCTTTTCTGAATTTTTAATTTAATTTTAAAATAGATTTTACCAATTTTAAAATACTAATAAAACTAAAATTATTTCCATCCCTATCTCTACTTTAAAGCCCAATTTTTATACATTTAATTCCACTATAGCCCAAGCCCACACTCAAAACCTTTTCAACTACATCCCTTTGTCAAACCTAATGTTTTTTCACGGTTACTATTCCCTACACGACTCAAATTCCTGTCCCCCACGTTTTGATTCATTGTTTCAGGCTTAGCCCCTTCCCCTTCCCCACCTTTGATTCTCACGATTTCAGCTTATGTTCTACTGTTTCACTCACATTCCATCTTCCTGTTCGACGGTTTCAGCTTCTGTTTCAGCTTCTGTTTCGGCTTCTAACGGCAGCCTTCCTTTCTTCCTTCCTTCCTCTCCTCACATCTATATAAATACTGAAGTAAGCGGGTGGTTCAGTTGAGGTATCCCTACATCCCAATTTCTTTTGTGCTCTATTCTTTTGCTTGATGGTTTTTTTTCCCTTTCTACGTTTGTTTCTGGCTAGGGTGTTGAATTGTTTCTGCTGGGTTATTTAATTGGAGCACTGCTTCTTTTGGGTCTATTCATTATGATTTTCTAGCTATATTGAATCTATATATTAAATCTGTCACCTTTTACTATTTCGTGTTGTGCTCTATTCTTTTGCTTGATGGTTTTTTTTTTTTCCCTTTCTATGTTTGTTTCTACCTAGGGTGTTGAATTTCTTACCGCTGGGTTATTTAATTGGAGCACTGCTTCTTTTGGGTATGTTCATTCTAATTTTCTAGCTATATTGAATCTATATATTAAATCTGTCATCTTTTACTAGAATTGGCCAAACAATTGGCGCGGGATTTTTGAAACCTCTTGAGTCACATCCAGGATTTTTAATCATGCAAGAGAACGTGCAGTCATATTATAGTACCAAGTGACTTGGAATGTCAAGATTTTAGTAGCTTTCCCTTGTCTGAGTTGTGACCCCAAAAAGAATCATGCTGTATATATCTATTTTAATATTTTTCAGTACTTGAGATACTTTTTTTGTGGATTCTTCAGTACAGACAGAGTAGAAACCTGCATATTCTAATTTCAGAGTAGAAACGACATTATCTTAATTGTTGCGTTTTATTATTTTTGTTGAAACTTTTGGCATTTAGTACAAGTATCATGTCAAAAAGTTGTTCACACTTGGTAATCAAAATTTGGAGTTTCAAATCACCATCATCTAATCATCTTTGATAGTTGTCTCATGAAAGAAAGATTGTTTCATAGCCTGACAGTACAGCAATTTCATAGCCTGACAATATTGCATCTCACATATTATCCATTTCATGTCTCGCTTGCTATCTTACTGCACATCAATCTTCCTTAAGAAAAACTGTGATGGTTTTGCTTTGGCTAAATCATCCACAGATGCTAATAACCCTCTTGCACCTTTTCCTAGAACAAATTGATTGTAGAAAATCATCACTTCTTTCAATAATCCTCATCATAAAGACTAATCCCGCTTCCTCCACCTTTACTTTGTAGGATTTCTTTTCAATATAGATTATAGAACTCCCTTGCCATCTTATTTCAAGAATGGTGAAGTACTTACTTTTTTCTCCACAAAAAAGGTTCTAGAAAAAGTTTTTGACGAACCAAGCGGTGGCTTAAGAAAAGAATGAGGACTTCATTGAAAATGAATTTTACACCAATGCACCGGATTAACTATCAAACAATGCCCTATCTTGTGATACCCGAAATAAATAAATTGGATTAAGAAATTGATTACAAATTTAATTGGGGTCAAGGAGAAAATTTTAATTTTATAGAAATCTTATTCTAGAATTCAAAAGCCCCCACCCCAACTGTTGATGTAAAAAAAGGTTTAAAATTTTATAAATCCTTTCTTTCTATTGACTCTATTGTTTAAAGAGAAAACTTACCCCAAGTTCAAATAATCCAATTTGAGGCGAAGAGTCTTTAGGATTCTAACTTGATTTTGGCCATGTGTGAATTGGACTAGACCTGTTTTTACATTTTCCTTGTGAGTTAGACCTTTTAAAAGGTTTGACATTTGCATGGATGGAGATAAAACCCTCTGGTATAACTCCATATGGTTTCTCAGTCCCCTTTTTAAAAGGCGTAGAGTGTTGTGCAAGATCTTACAAGTGCCATTCAATTGTTTTTCAGGTCAGGTACTAATTATTAAGGAGGTAAACGCCACCATCTTCTCATGAATTACTAAGGTTCCCAAGCCATCTAAAATGGGTGATTGTAGACCTATCTATGTTGTAACATAATCTATAAATGCATTACTACAGTCTGGGCCAATAGGATTTAAGCCTTGGCTTAAGTATATTGATTGGTCAGCACCAAACCACACTTGTCATGGGAAGGAATATCGAAGAGAATGTTCTCTTAATGAAAGACATGAGGGATGCTGTGTGCTTTGTAAATTGTACAGCTCATAGCTGTATGAAATGGTGGCCATTAAATTAGTAAAGAGTTTGTGTTTTCTTTTTTATGAGATCCCTTGTGAATTTTTTCCACTAATTTGGATGGTTCTCCAATATTTATGTGCCACCTTAAACAGCTGACTGTTTAAACCCTTCAAATTCGTCCTTTTGTACTCCACTATAATAATTAATTTAAAAGAAAAGAATCTGAATCCTATTTCTCTTTCCTATGAATCATAGGCTATGATGTTACTGAAGATATTTCTGAAATCCTCTTAGCTCTTCTTTTTTTTTTTTTTTGGCCACCATCTGCTCATGTATTATATATCACAATAAATTAAAAGCCTTCTTTTGGAAACAATCTTGCCCTTTTATTTTTCTTTTTCTATCTATGTTGAAATTTCAATAAAGAAAAAAAATGTAAGATTCTTCACATTTAATATATGTTACAAAGAAATTTCAATAAAGAAAAAAATGTAAGATTCTTCACATTTACTATATGTTATAAAATATCTATGTGAGTGGGAAATATATTTTGCTCTCCAGCTAAGGAACTTAATCTAATATGGATGTTATTGTTCAGCTTGATGTATAGGTTATGTAATTGTAAAGCCATAGTCTTATGGAACATGTTATTGTGTAGGTGTGGGAGCAAATTTCATATTCGTAATGCAAAAAATACAGAGAATTCTCATATAAGCCACTCCATAGATATTAGGGATTTGCATAATTGTTAATTGCTAGATCTTCTGAAAGGTATTCCAATGTCTTGGATTAAATCTCCTCCACCCAGAGGACAACTTTAAATCATGGACAATCAATATGACTATAGAATCTGGTAAGTAGAAAGTATGCCTCTTGATATGTAGTGATCCTACTATATACAGAATTGATACCTTCATGGCCCCATCCTAAACACTTCTACTATCTGCATATTTTTTTACTTATTCATTTTTCTTTTTTTGGCAGGTAATTCATTGAAGCAAATCTAAGAAACATTTAGAACACAAAATATCCTCACAAGGCATCCCAATACATATGGGAATCACATATTACAATTTACAACTAATACATTTCACCTGTTCCATTTTGTTTTATTGGTAAGTTATAGACATACCTAGCAGGTTTTAAACTCTTGACCTCACCTTTCAACTAATTATTATTGGAGAAGAAAGTGCCAATTGAGCTATACTTAAGCATGTATTTTGATGAAATATGTATTGATTGCCATGTTACTCTTTGCTTGAAATGTTCGGGTTTCTTTTTTTCCTATTGGATGTTTTTCTATTATTATCTGCATTGAACAACTTGCTAAATACAGGTTTTGTTACAAAGCATGGTTTAATACATCAAGTTTCTGATCATATTTGCATTTTGGAGAACTGTGTGAGTGTGGTTTCTATGATAGGTTACTTTCCCTATATCAGTATATTGTCTTTGAAGGAAATTGAGTACTTACCTTAAACTTGACTTTAACTGAGTCCACTTTAGAGATGTATTCACGAAAATATACGCTTAAATGGACATAAATATTTGGAGTCAAAACGTTTGCATCATTTTCCATATATGTGAAACTCAGCAAAATAATATCATAGGCCATCAAATTTGAGATTGTTAGTAGATCTATAAGATTACCCCAGATTGATGTAAAGTTAAACGAAATACATAGCATAATAGCTCAAAATTTTCAAGATTTTCTGAAGAAAATTTCCCAATACAGCATTTATACCTGTAAACTTTCATTCGAACTAGTGTATCTTGCCACAAGCTATGATGCAGGAGCAACATCAGAGTCCTTCCATAGTATCCCATATGCCTTTTGGGAAGTGATTTTACAAATTCTCTTTTGTAGCTCACAATAAATAACTGAAGTGCATCAGCCATGTATCATATGCCTTTTGGGAAATTCCATTATTACCTAAACAATTTATGTAACCAAAAGAAATAGGACATTGTTGAATGAGCTGCTTTGCTGGGAAATCCCATTGTAAATAGAGCTTGATTGTTTCTTCAAGTGTGTCCAACTCTCAATTATAAATAAAATGAACATGCTATGCTAAGATTTTTTTATATTATCTTTTGGTTGTATAGGTTGTTCATATTTGCTACCAATTTAATATGGATTATCTATTAAATTGCAAGTTCAAAAGCTGGTATTTATAGTCAAGTATCGCTAAATATCAGTTAGAAATTGATTTTTAGGTGGGTGTAATCAAATGGCTTTCTATAATTTGACTAAAAAATGATAATTAAGCCAAAACATTCGATGAAGAGATGTTGCTACTTCTGGAATTGTTTCAAAGACCCCAATCAAAGCTTGAATTTCTATGAGGTTGAATATATGTCATTGATCAGTGAAATGGATAGCTTAGGAGAGAATAAAAGTTAAGGGGAATAAGGGTCCTCCAGTCGTCTTTGTTGGGTTCATAAATTATGAATTGTAAAACAAAGAAAAAAATGAAAGAAAAAGAAAAAGAAAAAAGAAGGCATATATAACATGTAGGTGAGAATTCGGGGTAGTGCTAAAATAGGTAGTGGAAGCTTTTAACACAAAGTGAAAGAGTAAAAATAGAGGGAGATAAAAAAAATAAAAATAAAAAAACGAGGTTGGTCTAAAAAACGAGGTTGGATTAAGTATTTGGGTTGGGTCTTACCCTGTGATGTCTTCATTATTAATGAAACTGCGTGAAGGCAAGAATCTCCAAATAGTTTTAGAAAAATGCTCTTCATGTTACTTGTGTGAACTTACTATAATATTTTTTATATTGTCTTTTGGTTGTGTAGGTTGTTCATATTTTCTACAAATTGATTACGAACTATCTATTAAATGGCAAGTTCAAAAACTGGATTGTTTCTTCAAGTATGTCAAACTCTCAATTATAAATAAAATGAAAAGGCTACATTAAAATATTTTTATATTATCTTTTGGTTTCTACCAATTTATTATTCATTCAAACATAGCTTCAAGGGCTGCCTCATACCTCAGGATCCCTGTATTCCAGAGAGGCTCTGCTTCTGGCATGTATCAGACTTTGCTATGATGGGGGGGTTTTTTTTTTTTTTGGCCATTTATATGTATATATTAATCAGAAAGACTGAGATGTGGATTTGGATCTCTCATTTATATGTTAGTTGGTTGAAATGGTTGATCTATGATTCTTTGATCAGAATATTGGTTTCTGGAAATGGGATTTGATTGTTTTTGTCATTGGTATCATAATTATTTTCCAAGTTCTGGTTTTTGTTACTACTGAGATTAATGGGTTCTTGATTTTTGGAAATGGGGTTTGTTTGTTTTTGACATAGCTATCATATATACCAAGTAAATTTTTATTTTTATTTTTATTATTAAATTATTGCTAAGCTCAATCAGTTCTTCAATCTTGGCCTTCATACAAAAGAATATGAAACCCAAACAAAGTTGAAACAATGGGGAAATTTAATAATAATAAAAAAATCCAAACTCTTTAGAACCACATGATCAATTGTGAAAAGCAAAAACAGAGGGAGATTAAAAAAAAAAAAAAGGTTGGTCTAAAAAATGAGGTAATAAAGTAATTTAATAATGTTGTGAAATTATTGAGACTTTTTGTGTTCCTATGAGGACTCTTTATTATTAGACAAAACATTAGGCACTTAAAAGGGGACTCTTTATATATATATATATATATATATATATATATATATATTGCTACCATCTCAAATATAAATTAAAAGGGGAAGGAAGGATCTCTTATGCCACATACCAAGACCATCAGTCATGTAGTAAACAAATGAGTGAAATGGCACCTTCTTTAAATGTAAGAATAACGTGTGAGAGGATTTTACATGTAACATGCAAAATGTGCTCAATTAACTTGGAAATGTACAAATTAGCCAACCGAGTATGGTAGAAATTATATTTCAAAAATAAAATCTATAATAAAATTTCCTCATTCTATTCCGAATACTAATCTTTAATAATACAAAATTAATTCAAAGACCAAAACCTCCAATCACCATGAATCCTGCAATATATATATATATATATATAAATATATATATATATATATCATTATCATAAAAAAAATTATCACGCGCAACGCACGGGTCCGCGACTAGTTCCAATTAACACTGAAAGCCAAGCTCTTCTCTGCTTCCTAAATAGTTGGAAATAAGGAAATTAATTAGCTAAAAACCAAGTTAACAAATTATGAAGCAAATCTAAAACATAAGTTAAATCCATATATAATTCCCGAAAAGCCCAACTCATGCTAGTAGCCAGTAGAAGAGAAAGCACTATTTTGATTTCCTTTTACGACCATATTCAGGTCACATTGTTATATCACTACCCCACACCTATAAGAGGAATTGTCGGATTAGCTATTGAAATTGATATTAAGGTTGCCAACATAGAGTGACCAAAAATTAAACAAGACAGACACAAAAAAGCATAAAAATTGCAAGAGAAATTTCAAACGCTTACTCACTGAGACTAGAGTTAATAATTAGCCCAAAAAAATGGAAACAAAACCTAGGAAAAAGTAACGAAAGAGCCTAATTGCAAATTGACACATGCATATGAGCACTATACGGTGGCACATTGCCTATCCTTTTAGACAAAGCAAACAGCCCAGAGAAATTTTGCACATTTTCTCACTAGCCAAATAGGGAAATAGAGAACCCCTAGATGCCTTTTAACTACTAATGCATGCAAGCGAAACATAACAATATTACAACAACATAATGCACACACAATCATCACGATATATCGACTTTCATATTCAAGGAATCACCCAACAATAAAAATTTAATTTGTGTAAAATCAAGTCTCAACAGTTGCAAATTTGCAATCATTATTATTGCGTCCAAAACCCACTATCATAGAGAGTCCCACATTCTAAATTGCTACATAGGGAAAAACTAATGTATTTTTTTTTCTACAAACAAAAAAATAAAAAAAACCTCAACAAAACAACAATAAACTTGAATCATACCAGATCTTAAACTTACCTGACAATGTGATATTCTCATCTACCATTCCTATGAACCACAATGAATAAAAGAACAAGAAATTCTGAACTTACCTCTTTGTCAACCAATATCATATCAAGACTGATTAGGTCATGGTCGTTTTCTATGTTAACTGCATCCCACATTTGAAAAACTCTAACTTTCACAGCCGAGTTGTCTTTGTCCACTAATATCTGCTTCAAAGCTGTGTACTCCATTGTGATATAAATCTGTAATATTTGAACATTCTAAACATCAGTAAAGTTTGTATATGACTTTGGAGAAAAATCTAGTGTTTGCAAAGAATGTACAAGTGACAATCTAATTTACACTATAAACAACTTTAAATAATTTTAAAAAACAGTATGTTTTACCCCTAGGCAGATTATCGAATATTTCTTTATATACAATATTTATTGTATGAAGTGATCGCCATAATCATTTTCTACAATATGTGCCCTAAGGCCATTTTTACTTGTAACTCTGAAGACGGCAACATATAACTGTCCATGACTAAAAACTCGTCTATCTAAATAAAGTCCAACACGTTGCAAAATTTGACCTTGGCTCTTATTAATTGATAGCAACGTGGTTTTGTTGTATATGTCTAAATTAACTGCTGCTGTATAGGATGTTTGTCATCAAGATGTAGGAAAAGCAATATGTGTGCATGAGGTAACTCTCTTTTTTTTAATTCAACGATATAGACAAATGGTACCAAAATAGTAAGTTAATTATATCAGTTTAAAGTAATTACAAAGGCCCAAAAAGAAAGTTGAGGAAAATAAATGTAAAGAAGTTGGACAGGGGCTACACTGCATATTTAAATTTTTAAAAAGAAAAGAAAAATGAGAACAAATAACTTAGGAACCAAAAAATAGAATCAAGCTGGTTACACACATACTAAAGTTTATAACAATGAAACAACTTTGAAAGGTACACTACTATTGGAATCACTAAATATATAAAATAAAATTAAAAAAAAAACTGTTGTAGAAGCAGGTTAAAGAACCAAAAAGATATGAATAATGCAATTGCAGAAAAATGCTTCCTTCACATAAACCATACATGTCACTTACATGCTCATTAGAAAACTCTTCATTGCAAACAAAGAATAACCTTGAGCAAATATTCAAAATCCCACAATTTCACTCCCCGTTACAAATAACAGAATAGGTAAGAGGGAAAACAAAGACCCTAAAATTAAAATGAAATTATTAAGTTTAAAAGAAAACCAACCATTAAAATTTAGATAGGATTTCATCTTGTAGGGTTTACCCTGATTTCAACAAAATTGAGAGAAAAAGGGTTATGAATCAAAATTCTTAAATTGACAACAAACCATATTTGAAGAGAATATTAGGAAAAGAAATTAGTACCTTTGCCTTAATGATATCAGAAACTCTAGAATGTAGAAAGATTCCACTTCATTTCTGCAGAGAAAGAAATTGAATGATTTAAATCCCATAGAGACATTTAAAAAAAAAAAACCATTACCAAAAGTATTTAATAAAAATAGATTTTCCTAAATTCAAATTTGGAACCAAACCCAATTGAAATTGTAAAAGTTAAAAACATATAACAGATCTAATTTACCTTTTTCAATATGTGAAAATAAAAGTCAGAGATAGAATAAGAACCCCATAGGACGCATTGTTTAGGGGGACTCTTTCGTTCATGACGTCGTAGTCGACTTCATCATCCATCTAGAAATCAAAAAATCAGTGAACTCTGATCTTAGTTTTAGCAAAACTGAGACAGATTTTTGAGGGATTAAGATACATTCTCTATATGTCTCCTTAAATGTTTTAGGCTGATACGATGGTCCTTCCAAATGATAAGGAATTGGGCGAACACAATTTAAGGATGATACTTTCATGTACCAATCTAATTATGACTCTAGTATCTTAACAAAGATTAAGAGTACTAACAGAAGAAGATACACCAATAGTACATGCTTTACTAAAGGCACATCCAAGTGAGAAGACTTTAAGAAACAAGGCAGTTCACCTAATGTCCTAGATAATGTTTCCTAACAATTACCTCTACGATAACAATCTCCCTACATCGATCAAGAAGTCACAACATAGGACTGTCATCAAGGTTAAAGGACTGGATATTATTACTCTTTAACTTTTCCAAGACACCAAGCAGTAAACCAGTAATATTTTCTTAATCTCACACCAAAGACAAAAAGGAAAAGAATTGCAATACATAATTGACAAAAGTTCTTATAAAAAAACAACTTTGCAACATCAGTAGATAAGCTCACTATTATACAAAAGCGTATTAATCCTAATACACTATTGATAGCGTTGAAGGTGTTAATGTCATTTACATATTGCAGTTGCTAGAAACAAAACCAAAGGAATGAAAGAATAACATTACCTTCTTTTGAAGAACTCAGAAGATTCAATTCAACAATAACATCAGCCATATCGGAGCATTCAATGTCCTCAACTACAGTGATCAACACAATTAACATTGTTTTGAGTACATGTATGAAGAAACAAAATCAATATCTAACAATTTCGACAGCAAAAGAGAAGGAAGATTATGGACTGTATCTCTTACACAAACCTAAAAGCCCACCTCATGATATAGCAAAAACCCCATGTCAATAAATAAGATGTAATGGCAAACTCAAATTGTATTACCAAACTCCACAACAAGGCACAAAAAGAAACTTCCTAGGATATCAGAGAACTTTTTATCACAATGACGCAGGACAAACCAAAACTTTATAACAGGAGATTAAAGAATAGGAAAATGTGAACATCACCCTGCACACAAGAATTACATGCAGGCGGTCAAATCAAGGGAAATTACAATCATCAAGAAACTTGAATATATTAGAACATGAATGGAATGATAAAGCAGTCCTCCATTCACATAAGGAATACAATAAAAGCATCTTAAAACCCGTCGTGGACCATTCAAACTGTCAGTTCGTTTAGACCCCTTAAACCCAACAGATTAACCTAGAGAATTAGCCAAGTGATTAACTTAGGTAATTTAATTAAAACTAGGTTAACACAGATAAGCAAAAATAACAAAGCAGCGAAAAATAAACAACACAAAGATCTGATGACCTAGGAAACCACACCGGTAAAAACCTGGGGAGGATTTGACCTAGCTATCCTCAAGGTAAACTGAATCCACTATGAAAGAATTGAAGTTTACACAATAGACTTAGACCACTAACATCTTATTGCTACCCAAGTGTAGGAAACTTACTACCATGACCCCATGATAGCTCCGAGATCCACGGACTCCTTCTTTCCGAAATTCTTCAGCAAATCCACAAGCGCACCTGCTTGTATATCTTTGTGCTCTATTGATTCTGCAACTGTATTGATCTACACAACTCTTGACATAAATCTTAAGTTAGTAAACCCTAAGTGTATGTGAAGGTAAACACCTCTAGATCTCATAGAGAGATTCACAAACACAGCAAAACAGAACTCTAAAAACGTGGCTAGGATTTTCCCTTTTATACTTAGGGCAAAACATAAAACCCTATACATTAAAACGGGCTTGGGCTGAGTTGGAATTTTCTGCAAAAAAATGTTCTGCACGATTTTCGATCGATCGAGTCTAATTTTCGATCGATCGAGTCATACAGAAAGTGAACAGTACTTCTGCATAAAAACTCGATTCCAACTTTACAATAAGACCCATACTTTGAGCAAGTCTAACACACGACTAAACATTGTTTTGATCATGGTTTGCCAACATACAAATTGAAGTTCTAAATACATTAGTTCCTAATCTTTAGAACCTAACAAACTCCCCCTTTGGCAATCCGTGACAAAACACAGACTTAACAAAAAGCTCAAAATTACAAATTGAAATAGCCCATTACAATAAAAATAGCCACTTAACAATTCAACCTAGACTACTATCTAACAGTTGCAAGGTAGACAGCAGCTCGACTGAAAGCAACCTGTATATTCCTGTAACACTTAACAAACACATAAACGCATGTGTGGAAAAAAAACAGGAAATACATAAATAAAAATTTCTTGATTTCACATGACACAAAATAAAGACATATATCATGAATAACATCATCAATATAAATCAATAAGCAGAGTAGTAGCATAGTGAAATAAGAAACATATACATCCAAATGTATCTCAACAAAATAAATCTCCTAAACAAGAGCTAAAAATGAGAATACACAGTGAAGCATCTAGATACAATCTAATAACTCCACAAGCTCCGCAGTATCACTACCAAGGAAACAAAAAACTCCCCCTAAAATGTAAATCTCCACAAAAAAACTCCTAGATACAATGAACTATGTACTCCCCCTTTTTGTGACGAATTGCCAAAGGGCACTCACTCATCATCAAAAGGTGGTGGAGGAGATCGACGAGAGCTCGCCAAATCCGCTCGCAACGCACGTAGCTCATCAAGGATGTCCACCAAAAGCTGACCATGAGCCGCCTGAACGGTCACGACAGTATCAAGAGTCCGACGAAGGTCAGAAACCTCAGAAACCTCATCAAACGGTGGAGGAACATCAGCAGCAGCAGCAACAGCAGGATCAGACGAAGTCCCAGCTGCATGAGTATCTGTAGAAGAAGGAGGGGGTAGAGTGACACCGAAATGTTCTACCCTAGGACGCTTAGAGCTAGCTCGAAGTTGAGCAGCCCTTTGCCTCAAAAAGGTAGCACCAATAGGAGCGACAACATGTACAGGCTCAGAAGCAGGATACTCACCAAAACCAAGAAAAAGGAGAATCCGATGAATAAAAACAGGGAAAAACAAAGCATGAGCCGTAGAACTAGATCGATGAACCTCGTTCAAAGAACGAAGGAACAGATGCTAAAAACTGATAGGAGCATCAGTGACCAAGGCATACAAAAAGACACACCTCTCAAGAGGAATGGTGTGGACATGCGAAATAGGCCACAAAGAATGACACGCAATCCTAAAGAAAAGATAGTGCAGCTCAAACAGCTCAGCAGAAGTGATTCGAGGATCAGAACCCCACTGGATAGAAGACCCAGTGATGTAGGACAAGACGTCATCAAGGGGAGGAGACTCCTCGTAAGGAAAAACGGGATGGTCCACAATGGGCACCCCAAGAGCATCAGACACTACCGAAGGGGTAATGCGATACTCCATACCACGTAACCACACCTTTACTAAGGTGTCGTTATCATAGACATGAATAGAGAGGTTCGAATAGAACTCTCTAATCAAGGTGGCAGGAGGAGGAGAATGCTCATACTCGAGCAAAGGCAACCAACCCCGACGTGAAAAGTTACGACGCACCTCAGGATCCAACTCATCTAAGATAACCCTACGCTCAGCCCAAATTTGACGCCTAAGGTTCAGAGTCTCATAGGTGACTTGGTTTGACTCACTAGGGAACCGCTCAGTGTCAAAGGAAGGAGAAGGATCAGAAGTCCTATGGGCTCTAGTTTTCCTAGGCATAGTGCTAAGGAAAAGATAGACACAGAAAGAAAAGAGCAAAAACAATACCAAGGGCAGACTGCAAGTTAGCACAGCAAAAAAATAGAATATATCAATTCTATATGATGCATGAACATGAACATAACATGATGCAAGTACTAATGCAGTGACATGTTCAATTGTAATCCAAATTAACAAAATTGGCTTGAGCAAGCAATATTTATCAAAAATTACCCAATTTGAAAAACCCTAGTTTTCAAGACACAACAAATTGATAAATTGATCAATACAATAGTTAAATAACACAATATAATGATCAAATTAATCAATCCAACAAGCCAATTTCATCAATTTCAATCAAATTGAACAAAACCCCCAATTTGCTCAATTACAAGCCCTAGAATTTCAAATTTTCCACAAAACACCAAATAAACTAAATTAAACCACATGATGTGCTTAGGGAAGGTGTCCCCACAAAAACCCATGAAAAATTTGAGAAAGAGCCACTCAAAAACAATCCCAAAAATAGAAAACTCCTAAATGCCGAAAACACCCAAATATACATGAAAATAATGCATGAAATTAGAAAATAAATGCAAAGGAAAGGGTATATAGGTCTTACCAGCTGTGGGAGAGAGAGATTGTAGCAAAAGATTTGGAAGAAAGCGACAAAATCTCCAAAAAAAATGTTGACCGGTTGGTAGGAAGACAAAAGAGTTTGAAAAAGTTTTTGAAAAGTGAAAAGTCACGTGGAAAAGGACCTTTTTAAAAACTGTCATCCCGAGTTTCGATTGATCGAAAATTACATTTGATCGATCGAAATTACCTTCGATTGATCCAAAACAAGCTTGGATCGATCGACCCAACCAGAGAGTTTTCTGAGCATTTTAAAACATTTTCGATCGGTCGAAAAATTGTTTCGATCGATCGAAATTCTGGAAAAATCATAATTTTGAAAAACCAAGCATTTTAGATCAAAAACTCCTCAAAGCAGCAGATTTTAAAAATCAAATGCATGAGTATGAGATGAGATGTTTTCCAAAAACATATGAATTCAACCCAGATTTCTCAAAGCAAAATTTTCTCTCAATATACCAAAAAAAACAAACAAGCAAACATGTTTTGCATCAAATTCTCAAAATTCTCAAACTTGGTTGGTCAGGCCAAAAACACACACAATATCATGTACACAATTCTAGCAAAGAATAGCTTGTGTAGTGTGTGCAACTAGCATAAGCTTGAGAAACATGTGAGGTGATATACACATAGAGATCAATCACAATTTCTACAAAATCCATCACATGAATTTGAAAGAGACTATCACTTAAAGAGTTACATCCTATAACTCCCACATCTCCTAAAATAAAAGTTTGCAATCATGTAAGTTTCTTGATTTGCCTCAATATTCAAATTTATTGATTAGAAACTTAATAAAAGCCGGGATAATGTACACACCAATTTTATTTAGAATTTGTGAGATTATTATAGCCCAATAATGTACACACCAATTTTATTTAGAGGCTACACCTTATGTTCTTTTTGTGCATGTGCTACACTTTCTCGAGCACAAAATCTTACGATATGCACTAAGGTGTTCATGATTGGCTAATAAACAGTGGTGAGATGGTTATTTATGCCTTTCTCAATAAGACCAAGTCCGACAATCAAAGACATAAGACTTCAAGATCAAGATCATGTGATCAACAATTATAGCATCTTCCCACACAACATGCACAACAAGACTTTAGCTAGTAAAGTGCAATAGAAATAAGTGCATCAAAGCTAAACAAGGTACATACTTATGACATGTAATTTTGATTGACCAACCTTGTTTTCAAATTCAAAGAAAAATAGCAAAAACACAATTTGAAAAAAAAAATTTTTTTTTTTTTATTTAACAAAGAAACAAACAACCTAGAATGAAATGCATGAATGTAATGCAATGCAAATCCTAAAAACAAAGGTCACAAAAGATTGAGCAATGAAGCACAAGGACCATGTCAGACAGACTCAATTAGATTGAGCCTTTTGCATCCAAGACTTTTTAGATGCAATTCTTGCATTGGAGTTATGATTCACATTAGAATTCTGAGCAACTCCAGGACTGGAATAAAGGTTTAACGCCTTTACCAATTCACCAATAAGTACCATAGGATCATGTGCTTGAGGCACATGTACTTTAGTTTTATTTGCTCGCTTCGCAGCTTGCAACTTAAAACAATTTGGACGAATGTGTCCAGGTTTTCCACAAAAATGACAAACCCATGCAGGCTTATCATGCAATTTGCCCTTAGTAGAAGTTGAAGCTCTAGAATGAGAAGCATGAAGATCAACCCTAATTTTTCTAGGTGGAGTAACATTAACAGGTTTGACAGGTTCACTCACCAAGGGTTTAACAATCTCACTCTTAAGAGGTTCAGAAGAAGGAACAAATTTAGTGGAAGATGGTTCAAGTACAGAAATACTTTCCTCATAACCTAAACCAGTTTTATCAGAAGGAGACTTTTGAATACTCAGCATGTGATCAAGTTTGGAGCTTGCAGACCTATTAGTTTGTTCTCTAGCAACAGATAAATCAAGTTCCAAACATTTAACTTTATCAAGTAAGAGCATGTTCTCAGTTTTCACATTATTCAAAAGCTCATTTGCATCAAACAATTTAACAAGTAAATTTTTCTTTTCAAGTTCCAAAGATGCAATTTTCTTCAAGCCTAACTCAACATTCATGGCATCCTTTGCAGCAACTTTGCAAAGTTTATTGTAGGCTTCTTGTAAATCTGCATCCTCAGAGAGTTCCCCATCAGAAGGGTTCTCTTCAACAGATATGCTTTCATTGACTACAGTGGTAGCAGTGAAAGCAATGAAGTTTCCATCCTCATCACTAGCAGATTCATTGTCGGAAACTTCGTCATCACTAAGGGTTACAGCCATAGCCTTACCCTTAGACCTCAAATAAGTAGGACATTCAGACTTTAAATGACCATACCCTTGACAACCATAACATTGTTGTCCCAAAGAATTATTAGAAGATTGACCTACTTTCTCCTTAGTTTTTTCAATGTTATTAACCTTAGTGGGTTCATTCTTCCTAAAATTTCTAGGTTCAACAGTGTTCTTGTCTCTTGCCCTTCTGTTATTATTCCTCAAAAAGTTTCTAAAGTTCTTGGCAAGATAGGCAATCTCTGTAGCAGAGAGTTCATCATCAAATCCACCATCATCAACATCATCAACAGACTTAAGAGCCATTGATTTGGATTTGTTAGTCTTGGGGAGGTCTAACTCATAGGACTGAAGAGATCCTACAAGTTCATCCACAGGGATGGAGTCCACATCCTTGCTCTCAGTGATGGCAGTCACTTTGGGTCTAAAATCCTCAGTCAAAGATCTAATGACTTGTTTGGAAGTTGAGAGAGAGAGGAGAGTAGAGGGGAGTAGAGGGAAGGAGAGTAGTGGGGAGGAGAGTAGAGGGGAATGATTCCCCTCTACATTGTTTGGATGTTTTTAAAATTAGGGAGGGGGAAGGGGGTAATTAGCCCTTTAGAAAGGGTAATTTTGTTAATTTAGAAAGGGTAAATTAGGAAATTCATTTGGCCAATAACTTATCTACTCTACTCTCCCTCCAAATCTCTCCAATTTGGAGGAATTAAAAATGAGGGGTTAGAGGTAGTTGAAACCTCTCTAAACCCCTCCAAATCCCTCCTCCTCTTTCCTTAAAAAACTTCCAAACAAGGTAATTAAATTACTCTCCCTCCCTTTACTCTACTCCCCCTCCTTTTTTCAACTCCCAAACAAGCTATAAGAATCTTCCTAACAATTTTAGGTTGATCATAGATTTCACCCAAATTATAAGCAGAATTAACAATATCATTCAATTTAGCATAGAATTCATCAAAAGATTCATCATCATTCATTCTTATGCTTTCAAATCTAGAGGTTAATTGCTGCAACTTATTAATTTTAACTGCCTTCATGCCTTCATGCACAGTCTGGAGGATTTTCCAAGCAGTATGAGCAACCTCAACATTAGAGATTCTCTTAAATTCCTCCATGGAAACAGCATTAAAAATCGCATTTATAGATTTGCTATTAAAAGCGGCTGCCTCCTTTTGAGAAGTTTACCACTCACTCACAGGAGTAGTGGGCTTCTCCCATCCGTATTCAACGGAATTCCAAACTCTGTCATCTATGGATTTCAGGAAAGCTTTCATCCTTACTTTCCAATATACATAGTTGTTTCCATCAAAGTGAGGTGGAACAACAAGAGAGTGTCCGTGTTCCATGACAACAGGGGTCAAGGATCAGCTAAAAGATCAAAGGATCAAAAACAAAAGCTACCCGCTCTGACACCACTTGTCAGTTCGTTTAGACCCCTTAAACCCAACAGATTAACCTAGAGAATTAGCCAAGTGATTAACTTAGGTAATTTAATTAAAACTAGGTTAACACAGATAAGCAAAAATAACAAAGCAGCGAAAAATAAACAACACAAAGATCTGATGACCCAGGAAACCACACCGGTAAAAACCTGGGGAGGATTTGACCTAGCTATTCTCAAGGTAAACTGAATCCACTATGAAAGAATTGAAGTTTACACAATAGACTTAGACCACTAACATCTTATTGCTACCCAAGTGTAGGAAACTTACTACCATGACCCCATGATAGCTCCGAGATCCACGGACTCCTTCTTTCCGGAATTCTTCAGCAAATCCACAAGCGCACCTGCTTGTATATCTTTGTACTCTATTGATTCTGCAACTGTATTGATCTACACAACTCTTGACATAAATCTTAAGTTAGTAAACCCTAAGTGTATGTGAAGGTAAACACCTCTAGATCTCACAGAAAGATTCACAAACACAGCAAAACAGAACTCTAAAAACGTGGCTAGGGTTTTCCCTTTTATACTTAGGGCAAAACATAAAACCCTATACATTAAAACGGGCTTGGGCTGAGTTGGAATTTTCTGCAGAAAAACGTTCTGCACGATTTTCGATCGATCGAGTCTAATTTTCGATCGATCGAGTCATACAGAAAGTGAACAGTACTTCTGCATAAAAACTCGATTCCAACTTTACAATAAGACCCATACTTTGAGCAAGTCTAACACACAACTAAACATTGTTTTGATCATGGTTTGCCAACATACAAATTGAAGTTCTAAATACATTAGTTCCTAATCTTTAGAACCTAACACAAACCCTTCAAATGCTCTATTGTTTTGCTCTCTCCGTATGGCCTACATTAAACCTAAAGTACAGGTTTGCAAATTAACTAAACTAGTTCTGCCATCTGCCCTCCTCAGGGATGGCACAGAATTGTCACGCAACTCCCAACGCAAAATTCCCCCAAGAGATAAGTGTTTGAGAAAGAACAAAAGGCTACAACTAACAATGTATGTCACAATGTCAACAAAGGTCCAATACAATAATTCTAGAATGTAACCACCAAAATTAAATGGTTGATTAGTTTACTGTTGTTATGGCAGTGCCATTTTATAAGTTGAATATGCATGCTGGATGGAAATTTCAACCCTCCACTATTAAAATGAGCACTTCATTCTAACAAATTCTATCTTGCACAAGAATAAAACATTATTTGATTTCTGCCATTTAATGGAAAATCAACAATTTACGAGTGCTTACATCCACATTTGTACTTAACAAAAAAGTGTTTACTACATATATCACGTAAATTAAACAGTCAACTAAAATTGACAAAACAAATAAATGACCTGAATAATGCGAATGTTTTCTCCTAAGTCCTATTTAAAAGACCATAAAGAAGCAAGCATGGAGAATCAAAAGGATTTTTTTTTCACTGACATGCAATCAAAGTAAAATGTACTTACACTGATGGCATTCACTAGTTCTTGTGAATGGTGCAATTTTTAATCAAGTTCGGTGTGCTGGTGTAGGTGTGGTGATTAGAGACCATGAGGGGAGAGGTACAGCAGCAATGAGTAAACTGAGTTTCCAACCACTGGGACCTTTCGAGATCGAAGCAAAGGCCACAAAGGAAGGAGTTCTCTTTGCTTGGGAGATGTAAACAAGATGTGTTTTTTGAATGTGATTCTCTTGGGGTTGTGTACCCTTCCCATTGTTGTAGCTAACGTCCTAATTGGAATCGGCCAAAGACTTTATGATTTTAGGACTGCTTAAGTCGGCCATGTGAAGAGGCAAGGCAATAAACCCCAACACATATCTTGGAACAACATGGAAAACATTAATCAGTAGGTAAAACCATTTTTAATAAGTGTTTGAAAAGTTATGTTTGACAAGGTATGCGGTTTTCCAATCTAAGGCCACCAGCGCACTAAAAAAAGGGACACCAGTCAATTGGCTCACCAATTTGCTGCTCCAATTCAGATAGTTTGGAAATTTAATCCTATCAATTAATCTACATTAAATTGATCACCCCTGCTACAATGTGAAGGAATGCAACACAAATTTGATTAATAATATCTCTTCAAACACATATATGGCAGGCAAGAAAAGCAAGCAGCAAGCTACTCCACTTCAGCTAAATACATCAATTACAGCTGGGGTTAGTTCTCTACAAAAAGCAAGTACAACAAAACTAATATGAATTAAAAACTAAAAAAGAAACTTCAAATTAAGAGAATCATAAAAGTCTAGGAATGATTAGAAAATCAGAGTTTAACAAGGATAGTATCAATAATAAGTAGAGGCAACATAAATGATAAATTTTTATGGGAAGGAGGCTAATTAAAGATGAGATATCAAGGAAAAGGGATTTTTATGTTGCCATTCCAGAAATTAGTAATGACAAAGCAGAAGCGTTTCAACATCATTCTAAATTATTATTTTTACAGGAAAGCCACACCATGCAAATAAAGTGTGAGAACACAGTCTAAGAGGATACATGTTCTAGCACTCACATATAAAATTATGTTTCCAAAGAGCACCAAAGTAGCATCTACCTGCATGGAAATTAAAATGAACATTTAAAGTGGCAGCGCAAACAAGCAGTTAGAAAAACTTGCAGGCTATGTTAGTAAATTTTCCAAAAATTAGATCTTTTTAGGCTGCGTTTATTTAATACTATCAACAAACCAAAGAAAGGTAGTCTATCATAATAACTATAATTCAGTAAGGCCAAAACGTGTACTCCCTAATATTCGAAATCAAAAGCATCCCCATTCCAGACCCAGTTCCACCACCCAATGAGTGACACACCTGAAACCCTAAACCCCCAAAAAAAAAAAAACACATTATTACAAAAACATTTTCAAAAAGCTAAAAAATTGTGGAAAAATAAAAACTCCCAAACATTATCGACCCATTTCACATTTCAAATCAAACACTACAAATATAAAAATAGAAAGAATTAAAACGAAGTTGTCTGGCCTAAAGATTTGGCCATAAGGACCAAACCTCAAGTTGTCCATGGTCCCAGGCTCCAAGTCCATCAAAACAGCATGAGGCACAAATTTACCAAAACTCGCTTCATTGTAGTACATGTTAACGCTCCCGAGTTGAAGTTCTAAGTCACTGCAATAGCGACCGATGGAATCTATGCCATGCTTGGCACAAACCACTTCCCAAAACTAGACACCGATTTGGTTCCCACATTTGCAATATGACCAAGGTAATTAAAGAAGATAAATTCTTGAAATTTTGTATTTTGTCTGCTTGATTTTGTGATTTGTGTGCAAAATACTAGTTAACTGTACACCGAAGGCATTAGATTAAGAGGGAACAGAATGATGATTAAATCGTTTTTAATAGCTTGCATCAAGATGATAAACATATGTCATACTACAACTTAGCAAAATATTGGAATGGAGACCACATACTCTATACAATCTATGATATTGTTTTGTCTGCTTCCTACTTTTTCAAACCAAAACTCAAAAATCTGGTCTCATACCACTGCAGAAGACTTTGCATAGACTTTAAAATTAGGCAACAGAAATTGAGTAATAAACAAAGGATATATAGTAATAAGTCCAAAATAAACCACTCCATAGATCAAGGTAGAAGTAGTAATAATGTCTAGATGCTTATTTGGGAGCTAATAAGAGCCATTGCTAGCTTAGCTTGTGAATTCAATATTAGAATCCACCCCAAAAACCTAGGAAAAGCAGTGAAGGACCCAAATATTAGAAAGAATTAAAACAAGCAAAAAATGATCCTCAAAATTCCTATGCTAGTAGGAGAGAAAAACCAAATATGACAGGAAAAGAAAGCATATTGCCAAATGAGACTATGGCACACCAAAAAATCATGCTTCCCATAAACAAAAAATAAGTGGCAATCCAAACTGGACATGAAGTTTCCACCATAACAGGATAACCCAGTTCAACTAAAAGCAAGAAAACATCAACAAAAACTAAATGACAGGATAGATGAACAAGCACTACATAAAAGTGCAAACCCTTAGTGATGTTGGTATTGACTTTTCGCATGAGCTAATTAAAAAACACAGAATCCCAGCTACACTGTTTAGGACAACTTTAAATTGCAATAATTTTAAGACTACTCAAAAGGATGTATCATTGACAAGCAACAAAATCAAATCAACCTTAGTTAAAGCACTACAAATGCATCACCCCAAGGATTAAGCAAACTCTAAGAATGCAGCTAGAGAAAACACACACCCTAAGCTCCAATAATAAAATATAGACTAAAAATGATTGTGGAAGATACACATACACAAATATATATATATATATATATATATATGCGTGTGTGTGTGTGTGTGAGAGAGAGAGAGAGAGAGAGAGAGAGAGAAAATCAATAACCTAAAAGGGTCAATCAAATAGTTGAGAGAGAATTAAGTTCAATCGTAAATAAATTCTAACATAGCGGCAACAAGGTTATCTATATTCAATATAAAATTTTTAAAACACAATGAGGAGAAAAGTACCGATATGAGATTATTGAGAAAACCAAAGAGAATTTTGATCTCAACCCTATGTCACCCTAGCAAATTCTTTTAACTTGCATCTTAATTCAATAAAGAAACCTTTAAATTTTAGGAAAAGAACATCGATATCTAGAGATAAAAAAGCATATGGCCTTAGGTCCCTATCCAACTTCATTGCCCTAGTAGATATATCAGTATTAAATTTTTTTAACATGGGAAATTGGGGTAGCAGAGTCATAAAACCTGAAAACATTCCCCTACATGGTCCGACAATAAAACACAAGTAGTAAATGATTCAGGCTCACCAAATCGTTTCAGAGGAAATTACCTGTGCAAGATTCCATGACCTAAAACTCTGCACAAAAGAAAAGTCACCAAAAACTTTCATTATGTAAAGAATAGAATAAGAAGATAGATTTTGAGGGAAAATAACTATAAGATTCTATATTATTTTCACAAAAATACCATAGGTAGGTGTTGTGTTATATCCAAAAGCCCTTGGAAGGGGGTGTGGGGGTTAAGTGTAACACAATTAACGAGTTGACACATAAATCAATACCATATGGAGAGAAGAAAACTCACAAGGTTCAATTTTCTTAGGGAAAACCACCATGCACACTGAAGAGAGGGGGGGAGGGGGTTGGTTGGTTTGAATATCTTTTCCAAATGAATTCTTGTTCGGAAAGCCTCGTTTGCTACTTGGGAAGGAGACAATACGCACATGGTAGTTTTTGTCAAAACCAAGGTAGTTTCAAAATTTTACATAGTGCATTTAAAAATAACATAGGAAAGTGAGAATGACTTGTGATACCATAACAACAACAAATCTGTGTGTTGTAGGCTCTGGTCGAATGTGAGCACCTGTTCAAACAGATTATAAGGGACTTTATATTTGACATCAAATCAGAAGGGACTAACAGAAATAAAAACTTCACTTAAATTCCTAACGTCCTTGTTAAGGCCCACTTTGTAGGGTAGTGTCTCTGAGCCCACAAAGGGTTACTGGGTCGGCTCTAATACCATATGTAACGACCCAAGGAAAAGCGATAGCTACATCTGCGCTATACCTCAAAAGGACTAGTCACAATTAAAGCTCCTTGTAGTTGTTAATAAAGCTTAGATCTACCTAGTAAATACCCGATGTGGAACTCATCACACACCCACACACATCACACAATCAATCAAATTGGGACATCACAGCCTGTACCGTACCCATACCTATACCCGTTCCATAAAGGTGCTTCCTAGTATTTTATACTTATGTCGTGTATAATCAAGCCATGACTCACCAGCGGGATATTGATGGGTAGCTGAAACACAGAATATTGAGGGAATTGTAGCTAGATCCAAGGAACCAGCTCTTGCAATTAATAAAGCCGCATTCTTTTCTACAGCGACAATAGCTTCAAATCCAGTAGATCCATTAGCCCCCATGGACTCCAAGAGTGCCAGATGCAATTACAAAGATAAGTCCACAAAGATAAGTCCAACAGCTTATGGATTCATGCTTTTAAAAAAATTTTAGGGGATTAAAAGCATAAAGAAAATTTGAATCCCACAAATGTATGACATCATAATTAGTTACTAGTAAACAATTTTAGGAATCACATTAGGCCATGCCATTACCAACATCCAACTTGAACGTCAATGTACTACAAAATTGATAGAATATTATCAATGGTATCTATGGTATTTTAAAATGGAACCAAGAGAATACCATTAAAATAAGCTAATTCTTGTAGCGTAGTTGGATAAAAAGTTTTTAAGTGCACACACAATGGAAGTGTTATGAAGCATCTATTAGAAATAACATTTTAGCACAAGAAAAGAGCTTCCCCTACCCCCAACAAAAAAATTATGAACTAAGCATTAATCCTTTCTTGCAGGACAAGTGGACAACGATGAGAAGGAAGAAGAATAAGCAAAAAGACTATATAAGTGATTGGATGTAGACAGAGCCAAAACCACTAGGAAACCGAAAGACTCATGATTATGATCAATGGGCATTAGAAACCGAATGCACAAAAGGTTTTGCTAAAATTGTTTGAACAAATTCGATATCAATTTAGAAGCTTTTGATAAGTAGAAGATAAGAAAGGCACAACTTAGATAAAGACTATCTTAAGATTTGTGTATGTCTACATCAATAGACCTCAACCTTTGCTCTGTTTTTCAAGTTAAACAAATTCTCCACACCAAAAAAAAATTGCGAAAAAGAAAGAAATCATTCATGTAGATTATTATCCCATTAAAAAAACTACTTAAGCCATTGGTTAATAAGTCATTCAAAATGTCTCTAAATTAATCTTATAGACCCTAAAAAAAAAAAAGAGAACCAATGAAATACCATTAAAAATAAGTAGATTCCAGCAAACAATCTTACTAGCACTTCTAGCTTTTCTCATAATCAACACCAACAAATTGGAAGGTTGGCAAATGATTTTGCCTTATTTGTGTTACAGAAATTTAACCAAAAAATAAACAAACTATATTCTAACATAACTAAAAAATAATAAATTGCAAAACTGTCAGATACTCGGTGAAAGACTCATAAAACTCAAAGATACCATACATGTACAAATTATACAGATATAATCAATCAATTGCAATTAAAACCAACACCACAACAGATGGGTGTGGTTAACAATGGTTCAGTTTGGGGATTTGAGGAGAAAGTGATAGGGGGCATGCCAAAGACAAAATATCAAACATAGAAAGAAGGATTATATAAAACAGTTTATAAATGTGAAATTTATGCAAGGTACTTGGAATATCAACCCAAACCAAGACCAATTCACATCAAGTGTAAGATCATCCACATGCTTAGTGAGGAAGGAAAACGAAGCTTACCTGAATTTCTTGTCGGTGCTAATTAAGCCAAAGTAATAGAAGAAACTTTCATCACAAAAATTATACTCTCTTTTTATGCTACAACTAGAGTGGAAAATTCACATTTACAACTAGCCAATATTAAGTCACTAACAGCATCAGTTAATATTTTAAACAGTAAATCTTATTGCATTAGAGACAAGGCAATGCCAGAAGAATTTCATAAATTTAGTATAAAAGAAGTTTTCAGTATGCCAAAATGTTTAGAGGTGCAACCCATTAGATAATCTAGTCCTAAATTGGAGCTAGTTAGTAACTATAATTTAAAGCATATCACAAAAACAAATACCTGGTATAATCGTGGTCCATAGTTATCAAACCCAGCAACCAGCAGAGAAACTCCAAAGGGCCTTACACCACTAGCAAGAAAAGTAAAGACTCAGCTGTATTCAACTTCATAAACAAATAAATAAATGGCACTTATGCTTTGGCAACAACAAAAATGGCACTTGCTCCATTCTAAGCAAACAAAGCATCACAAAATCTTTAAGGTCCTAGCCAATGAACTCTAGCTTAAATGGCACTTCTGCTTCCAACAATAATGAAAAGGAGTGTAAGGATGAAATTCAAGAACAGTCGAGTGCATGTATAACTACTTATCAATCCAAAAAACAACAAAACTCTAAGGTTTCATTTGTTTTTGGCAAAAACTGATATTGTGTTTGCAGGTATTTGGTGTGTCAGAAAATTTTAGTCAACAGAAAATTACAATATATAGGCAGAAAACATTTACACTTTTTTTGTTATTTTTTTATAAATCAAAATCATTTACACCTTTAAAAAACATAAATGGTTTTCTGGAAAAAAAAAAAAAAAAAAAAAAGACTTGCGTTTATCCCTACCGTCTTTATCCCTTTTAACTCCATATATTTCCAAACTAAAAAGGTAAAAAAGTGTTCTATGTAGCCAAAAATTCTCCATATATTTCCAAACATAATGTATTCAGGGTAGTCTAAATTAGTGAAGCTTTTATGATTATCAATTGTATCTAGATTGTGCTCCTTCATTCATGCTAGGTTAGTTTTTTTTTTTTTTTAGTTGACATCGTAAAAACCAATTAGTCAATGGAAAAATGATGCCTAAGATCAAATAAAGCTGAATAAAAAAGTCAAAAAAGCAATGAATAAGTTTATCCAAAAAGACTTTCAATACCTATGAATAAGACTTTCACCTACACACAAATCAACCATAATAACTTCGAATTTCAATACATGGCAAGAATCAGTCAAACTCAATAGGCCAAGTGTTGGAACACGTGCAACATTACCTCTAATATAACAATCTCCCTACCTCGATCAACAAGTCACAACATAGGATTGTCATCAAGGTTAAAGGACTGGATATTACTTTTTTACTCTTCCAAGACACCAAGCAGTAACCTGCAATATTTTCTCAAGAAAAGAATTTCAATACTTGGTTGACAAAAGTTTTTATAGAAACAATTTTGCAACATCAGTAGAAGCTCATTATTGTCCAACTAAAACCCAAAAGACATATGACAGAATTATTTACATCATATGTAAATTCTCCTTCAAAGGTATAACAAAGTCATAAAATTTCACCAAGAAACAAAAACAAACAATGAAGACAAACATAACAGGTCACAATCTACCAAATTTCAATACCAAAACATAAACTAATATTATTTTTGACTCATAACTTCAAGCAATGATAAAAATCAAGTATACTAGTTTTAAAATCAAGTCAGTAAGAAATGATAACTGTAGCAATATTACTCGGTGAACCACTGAATTGCAATCTTGATAGTGCTGAAGGTGATAAGTACATTTACATATTAGAGTTGTTAGAAAGAAACCAAACAAATGAAAGAACTACCTTACCTTCTTTAAAGGGCATTTGAAGCACTCAAAAGATTCAGTTCAACAATAACATCAGTTATATAGAAGCATTCGATGTCCTCAACTATAGTCACCAACAAAGTTAACACTATTTCAAGTACCTGTATGAAGTAACAAAATCAATATCTAAAAATTTCGAAAGTAAAAGAGAAGGAAGATTATGGACAATAAGCGCGTGACCCAAACCTTCAATTACAAAGATGATACAAAACTTTACTAATAAACTGAGCTGCTGGTGTCCAGTACCAAGTGTTGATGCAGCACTGTTGTTGTTTCTATAGTGCATTTAAACTTAATTAGCCTTCAGAAATAACATAGGAAAGTGAGGGTGACTAGTGATACCATAACAACAAAAAATCTGTCTTTTGTAGGCTCTAGTCCAATGTGAGCACCTGTTCAAACAGATTATAAGGGACATTCATCTTTGAGATCTAGTCATACTAACAAATCAGAAGGGACAAACATAAATAAAACTTAACTAACCTGGATAGTTGCATTTTAGCAAATGTTTATAAAATTTGTCTTTCCAGTTGAATATTGACCCAGAAGACCATGGGTTTAGCAACAAAATCACTGTTCATCTGCAAAAATACAAATAAAAATCAATCCTTTGATACAAAGGTCTTAAAAACTAGAGTTGAAACTTGACAACAAAGCTAGAAAGCTCAAAATATCTCCATTTTGCAAACAAAAGATATGCAACTTCTGGTGGCTTTGGCTTTTCAATGTACAATCTCTTCAAGCCATCAATAATTGATGCAACTGCATTGGGAGGAAGCTAAGCAAGAGACAAAGAGAGAGGAGACACATTAGGCAACAAACGAAAATTATTATACATTGTACGATGCTTTGTATTTTTATAGGTGAAACATTTTCAATAAAAAGGTGCAATACAGGGCACAATCCTAGAACATGGCATGCATGTAAGAGAAGCACCAAAAGGTAAAGCATATATTGTATATCAAAAGAATATATTTCCAAACAAATAGTTCTCAAAATAGAAAATATTTAAACATGAGGAAACCTGGTTTTTTTAGAGACGAAGAAAGATCAATGAATAAAAAACTCAACGATAAAAACTACTATCATTGACTTATATATATATATATATATATATATTTCCATCAAGCTCCACCAATACCCTAGCTTTTACCATTCTAGCTGCCCCCTACCACAGCTTTTTAAATAAAAATATATTTCTTTAAAAAAAAAAAAAAAACCTTAACATTCATTTGCCCCTCCTTCAGCATCAAAATAGTTGTACGCACAACATCATCAAGCTCCATATCATCAGTGTAACTAAATGGAAAGGGGAACTCAGTCAATATGAAGAATTGGAAAAACTTAACAAAAACAAAATTAGGGAAAAGAGAGGGGGTGGGGATGGTTTTGAAAGATAACTAAAGTTAAGTGAGAGATCCTACATCGGTTATTCTTAAGAAATGCATCCAATTGAATTAAATATGTAGTAAATATAGATAAAAATAAAAGAAATATCACTACATGCATTTCAAGTTCAAATTTAATGGCATTGACAAATGTTTATGACCTGTGATATTACCTCTTGTTCTTTACAGAGTTGCACTTGATCTTTAAGCTGCAAAATTAACCATAGCCATGACACAAGCTTACCAGGACAAGTGAAAGTATGGAAGGTGCATCTCAGTAATATGATGGGTAATTGGCTTTTACACGATTCCAAAGGGGTGGCAAGTCGACGAATCATTTCTTCGTATAAATCTCAAGAGACTTTGCATGTTTGAAAAAGGTGTGTTTCAATAAATTCTGCCTCTTTCCTGGATCTTTCACCAAACACATTGCAACCATTTCTTTAAAAGACTGATCACATATGGAAATCATGCAATTAGAATATTATTCTATAAGAGAGACATTGAAAGATGACAATCACCAAAGAACATATCTTTTGAATATGAATACCTTAAAAACTTTCAAAATTACAAACAAACACACAGAAGACAAACCTCAAAAATATGTTTCCTAACATATTAAATATTTTTAAATAATTGTTAAAAAATCTTTTAGAAGCATATTAAAGTCTAGCCACTTATACTGTCTACCTAGATAATGAAAAAAGAACTATAAAAAGTTGACTACCTGGCTTGATAGGTGGTAGACTTTTAACTCATAAAAGACAAAAAAAAAAAATGAGAAGAAACATCTATTTACACATCTTTTGTTCAAGAGGGTGGCTGGATATAAAAGAGCTCTTAATGTGTGACACTGTGAGGTAGACAAAGCAATTAAAAGCACACATGGACAGAAAGAGCAAAGGGGCAAAATTGTAAAAGTGAAATAGGATTATAGATCTAAGAGCTGAAGAAGAAGAAGAGATCGGAGTGGTAGGAAGAAGAAGATCAGCGTGGGAGAAAGAAGAAGAAGAAAGAAGAAGAATAAGATCAGCGTGAGAGGAAGAAGTGGAAGGAGATCGGTGTTAGAGGTAGTGCGTTTCAGCCTTTTATTTTGGAGCAGAAAAACGGTTGGGACACACATGCAGCCACATCCAACAAGTTTTCCGTGTCCTATACAAAGAAAAGAAAAAGTCAGTAGAAACAAGACAAGTAGACAAATTTACAAGAGGAAAGTGCAAACCCTTAGTGGCGCAAGCTTTGAATCCACCACATGTAGCAAATTGAAAATACACATACCCAGCTACATAGTTCAAGCAACATTTAACAAAAAATAAATTAATAAAGTAAAAGAGAAAACCAAAAACCCTAACAAGTGGTTAGAAGCACAATCAAAACTTAGGTAACCTAAAGCAAAATGCTAAAAGGACTATGATAAAAAAATAGTAAACAATGACTCAAAATGAGATATATAACATGCACTAAGAATCGCAGGAGTTGCAAAACAACAAATAGAAAAACTAGCATATTGCCCAACACTTAGCAGACAAATGTACAAGAGGAAAGTGCCAACCCTTAGTGGCGCAAGCTTTGAATCCACCACATGTAGCAAACTGAAAAAACACATACCCAACTACATAGTAAACACTTCCAAGAATATAAAAAATAAAAAATAACAAAGCAAATTCAACTTAGAAGAATATACGAAAGAGAACAACAAAATCAAATCACCCTTACAAAAATGGATACAAACATAAAAGGATGCAAACGCATCACCCTTGGAATTAAATAGATTACACAAAACAAAAAATAAATACACAAGCATCATTTAACGAAAAATAAATTAATAAAGTAAGAGAGAAAATCAACAACCCCAACAAACAATTGTTAAAGCTAAAGTAAATCGGAAACAAGTAGTTAAGGTAAAAGCACAATCAAAACATAAGTAATCTAAAGCAAAATGCTAAAAAGATTATGATAAATAAGAATGAACAGTGACTCAAACTGAGATTTATAACATGCACTAAAAAAAGCCAAGAGTTGCAAAACAAAAAATAGAAAAACTAGCTTATTACCCAACAACTATAAAGGTAAATCCAATAACACTAAAAGCCAAGCTCTTCTCTAAACTAAAAGCCAAACTATAAAGACTTTCTGCAATAAGCAATATTCAAATAAAAGCAATAACAGAAGCAGGTGTGCTAAATATGTTTTCAAAAGCTAAAATGCTAATGTAACGAATAGTTTTAACAATCCATACCTGAATAACCCTCTAAAATCGTCTATATGACACGGACCATTTGGGTTACTTGCAAGACTTCCTATAGGAACCCCCAGAGAATAGGATTATACGTTTGTAAGACATGGCAGGAAAAAAAAAAAATTTTATTTAAGCAAATAGAATGTAAAGAAACCTGATAATGTCATCCAATTTGGTCTCGTTAGTGTACCCCCACTTCCTTTGTCTAGGAAGAATGGGGAAAAGTTTCAGAATCACAAGCTAAACTTGAAAACAATCTTACAGGCAAGTCCAGCTTTTCTCAACATCAACACCAAGAAATTGGTAGGTTGCTAATTGATGAACATGATTAAGATCAGCATTTCATATTTTTTTTTTTAAGATGGAGCACAACTGATAAATCCTTCAATATACTCACTATTAGATATATAATAAATTTTTATAATAGTCTTTTCTTAAATCTATTAAAAAGTTATATGTAACAGAATGAGTATGCTTATGTAACTAATCAAAAAAAAAAAAAAAAAAAAAAACAAACAAACAAACAAACAAAGAGTATGCTTATGTATAAGCCATAATATTATTTGTTTCATTTAACTATATTGCTACGTAATTGGTTTCATTTATATATGTATTAGCCTAAAATTACAAGTCCCACGCAAGTAAACTGTTAGACTATTTTACCCAGGTTACAAACTGTGATCAGTCGATCATAGGTACATTTTTCTGTCACAGTTCTTCAAGACCTGGCACACATAAAAGATAAATGCCATCTCATGAACATGCATAGACCAGAGCTACCCAGACACCAATATTGAACTTTCAGCTTCAGGGAATAAACTTCAAAACAAAGGAATTGTGAGTAGCATGCCGTATGGAGAATGGTGATGTAGACATGTTCTCCCAAAAATCTTAAAACATGCAATCACATGACCAGTTTATATCCACTTGAAAAACAGTTTATAAACATGACATTTATGGATGGTATTTGGAATATCAACCCAGACCAAGACCAATTCACATCAAGTGTAAGACCATCTACAAGCTTTAGTGAGGAAGGAAAACAAAGCTTACCTGAATTTCTTGTCGGTGCCAATTATTCCAATCCCAATGTTGATGCTCAAAATTTGTCCTTCAAATCTGATAAAAATAAATCCAACTAATTAGAAAAATCAAAATACATCACCTTAAAAGTCTACAAGAGATTGGGACTGAACATAAAACCTTAATAATTAGCAGAGTCCTGCAGTGTTTTGACTGTTAGGTTGGTATGCTACTCCCTCAAGTGTTAAAAATATTTTCTACATTTCTGTAATTATCAGCAAAGCAACCATATACATCACCTTCTTAACTAATTTTTAGGTACAAAAATGTAAATGGTTAATAGTAGAAAATCTAAGTTACATTATCCTTTCCTTCTCCATATATGTGAAGAAATCATACACTAATCTAAACTCCTTTGGAAATACAGTAAGAAAACCGAATATAAGAGAATTCCTAAATGAAAAATAGAAAAGAAAAAATGATTACCACTGAGTTTACAAATTTGGCACAATTTGAACAAGGTCTGAATTTTAAGTTACGTTTGTTCCTTGCCTTAATCCATAATGTGTGAGACATCAAATAACTGATAAGTTCTCTAAAATAACAAAACCTCAACAAACATGAACAGATTAATGATGTTTGGTTCTGAATAAAAAGTGAAACACCTAAAGTGGTTAAATATGCCATCAAATTCCAAACTGTATGTTTAAAAAAGAACATGTGTAATACTGCCTCAAGTTCACATGGGACTCCACAGTCAAAAGAAGCAAGCGCTAAGGCTTAGGAGGCAGAGAAAGAGCCAAAATATCAACCACATAGCAAGCTAAAAGTTCTTATACTTTTGAGTACAGTGTTGTTCTAAAATTAACATTATTTAAAAAAATAAATAAATAAATATAAGTTAGAAAATGATGGTATCCTCAAGTCTTCAGTTATTATTCAGGCAGGAAAAAAAATTAATCTGTAATTTCTAATTGGGTAACACATAAGAAATTTGATCCAATCAATCCCTGAATTCTTTCGTACTTCTTTGACTATAAAGTCAGTCTTCAAACAAACAGGTGATGATGCAATAACCATCAGTTATTAATGATGCAATGAGCGAAATAATTATTTGTTTTGATAGGAAACAAATACGCAGGGAGTTTATATAAAGATAAATTTTAAAAAGGAACCAAGAGAATACCTTTATAATAAGCCAATGCTCGTAGTGTAGTTGGATACATAGATTTAAGTACACACAATAGAAGTGTTATGAAGCATCTATTAGAAATAACATTTTAGCACAAGAAAAGAACTCCTCCACCCCAACAAAAAAAATTATGAACTGTGCCATTTTTTTTTTAAACCCATTCTTGCAGGACAAGTGGACAACAATGAGAAAGAAGAAGAATAAGAAAAAGCCTATATAAGTGATTGGAAGTAGAGAAAGAGCCAAAAACGATTAGGAAACAAAAACTCTCATGATTATATTCTATAATAACTAAAAAATTATAAATTGCGAATTCGTCAGATACTCGGTCAAAGATACCCTACATGTACAAATTAAACAAATATGCTTAGTTAGAAAGAGAGGGAAAGACGCATGCAAAAGACAAAAAATCCAACACAAAAAGAGAGATTATATAAAACAGTTTATAAATGTGACATTTATGCAAGGTACTTGGAATATCAACCCAAACCAAGATCAATGCACATCAAATGTAAGATCATTCACATGCTTAGTGAGGAAGGAAAACAAAGCTTACCTGAATTTCATGTCAGTGATAGTTATGCCAAAGTAATAGAAGAAAAGATGTGATTTTACTTTCATCTCTGAATAATAAACAGAAGATATATAGTAATAGGCCCAAAATAAACCACTCAATAGATAGAGGATATATAGTAATAGGCTCAATTGGCTCACCAGTTAGCTGCTCCAATTCAGACAGGTTGGAAAGTTAATCCTATCAATTAATCTACATTAAATTGATCACCCTGCTACAATGTGAAGGAATGCAACATATATTTGATTAATAATATCTCTTCAAAGACATATGGCAGGCAAGAAAAGCAAGCAGCAAGCTAATCCACTTGAGCTAAATATCATCAATTTCAGCTGGGGTTAGTTCTCAACAAAAAGTAAGTACAACAAAACTAATATGAATTAAAAACTACAAAAGAAACTTCAAAAAAATAGAATCATAAAAGTCTAGGAATGATAAGAAAATCAGAGTTTATCGAGGACAGTATCAATAATAAGTAGACGAAACATAAAAGATAAATTTTTATGGGAAGGAGGCTAATTAAAGATGATATCAAGGAAAAGGGGTTTTATGCTGCCATTTTGAAATTAGTAATGACGAAGCAGAAGCGTTTCATCATCATTCTAAATTAGTTTTTTTATTGGAAAGCCACACCATGTGAGTTTTAAATCCACGACCTCTGTCCCACTATTGAGGGAGAAGAAGTGCTAATCGAGCTAGAGCCCATTGGTGAAATTAGGTGGTTTGCTCTGTTTTTCGAGTTAAACAAATTCTCCACACCAAAAAAAAAATTGCGAAAAAGAAAGAAATCATTCATGTAGATTATTATCCCATTAAAAAAAACTACTTAAGCCATTGGTTAATAAGTTGTTCAAAATGTCTCCAAATTAATCTTATAGACCCCAAAAAAAAAAAAGTGAACCAATGAAATACCAGTAAAAATAAGAAAATTCCAGCAAAAAATCTTACTAGCACTTCTAGCTTTTCTCATCATCAACACCAACAAATTGGAAGGTTGGCAAATGATTATGCCTTATTTGTGCAACAGAAATTTAACCAAAAAAAAAAAAACAAATTATATTCTAACATAATTAAAAAATTATAAATTTCAAAATCGTTAGATACTCGGTGAAAGACTCATAAAACTCAAAGATACCCTACATGTACAAATTATACAGATATAATCAATTGTAATTAAAACCAACACCACATCAAATTGGTGTGGTTAACAATGGTTCAGTTTGGGGATTTGAGGAGAAAGTGATAGGGAGGGAAAGACGCATGCCAAAGACAAAAAATCAAACACCAGAAAGAAGGATTATATAAAATAGTTTATAATGTGAAATTTATGCAAGGTACTTGGAATATCAACCCAAACCAAGACCAATTCACATCAAGTGTAAGACCATCCACATGCTTAGTGAGGAAGGAAAACGAAGCTTACCTAAATTTCTTGTCGGTGCTAATTAAGCCAAAGTAATAGAAGAAACTTTCATCACATAATTATACTCTCTTTTTATGCTACAACCAGAGTGGAAAATTCACATTTACAACTAGCCAATATTAAGTCACTAACAACATCAGTTAATATTTTAAACAATAAATCTTATTGCATTTGAGACAAGGCAATGCCAAAAGAATTTCATAAATTTAGTGTAAAAGAAGTTTTTCTGTATGCCAAAATGTTCAGAGGTGCAACCCATTAGATAATCCAGTCCTAAATTGGAGCTAGTTAGTAACAATAATTTAAAGCATATCAGAAAAACAAATACCTAGCCCAATACCATCATACTTACGTGCATCATTAACCAATGAGATCGAAGAGCAGGTACTAATATTCTGGATTGATGCATTTCGGTTAAAAAACCAGAAGTAGCAAAGCCTTGGGTCAAAATAACAATTGGCGCGGTTATTGCACTTAAATGGTTTTTGTGTTTTTTTAAATATGGAACCATATGAATAATGGACAAACTCCATGAAAGAAAAATGAATGATTCGTATAAATCACTTAATGGTAAATGCCTTGAATAAATCCAACGAGTAACTAATAATCTTGTTATACAGACAAAAATAGTTATTATGCCTTTTTTGGACGAATCATATAGTCCTGCGATTTCATTAACTAATAAGATTAGTGTAAAAGAAGTTTTCTGTATGCCAAAATGTTCAGAGGTGCAACCCATTAGATAATCCAGTCCTAAATTGGAGCTAGTTAGTAACTATAATTTAAAGCATATCAGAAAAACAAATACCTAGTATAAATACCAAGTATAATCGTGGTCCATAGTTATCAAACCCAGCAACCAGCAGAGAAACTCCAAAGGGCCTTACACCACTAGCAAGAAAAGTAAAGACTAAGCTGCATTCAACTTTATAAACAAATAAATAAATAATAAACTCGCTTCCCTAATATTCTGATGCTTAGAAAAATATGGTGAAGCTTACTAACCTTAGTTCCATTCCCATAACAAAAGCAAGGCTGGTTGTTGCCTTGAAATAAAATAATGAAAAAGTCAGAGACAAGAAAGTCAAATAAAAAAAATCTCAAATTTAATAATGACACTAAAAGTGTAGGTTCTAGGAGCATTTAAAAGTTCTACAATTTCCAAAAAGAGAGAGAAAAGAAAATTATATTCCCTGAGCTTGTATCCTTTCTTCCTTTTCAAAATAGGTAATTTTGACCAACACGCCAAATATTTTGGTTTAGAAAAAGATGAATTTTTATGTATCTCTATACCAGGCAACAACAACAAAATGCAGTCCCCAACTTTATGCTTTGGCAGGGTCACTTGCTCCATTCTAATAAGCAAACAAAGCATCACAAAATCTTTAAGGTCCTAGCCAATGAACTCTAGCTTAAATGGCACTTTTGCTTCCAACGATAATGGAAAGGAGTGTGAGGTCATGATTCAAGAACCGTCGAGTGCATGCATAACTACTTACCAATCCAAAAAACAACAAAACTCTAAGGTTTCATTTGTTTTTGGCATAAACTGATATTGTGTTTGCAGGTATTTGTTGTGTCAGAAAATTACAGTATATAGGCAGAAAACATTTGCCCTTTTTTTTATAAATCAAAATCATTTACACCTTTAAAAAACATAAACGGTTTTCTGAAGAAAAAAAAAAAAAAAAAAACTTGTGTTTATCCCTACCGTCCTTATCCCTTTTAACTCCATATATTTCCAAACTAGAAAGGCAAAGAAGTGTTCTATGTAGCCAAAAATTCTCCATATATTTCCAAACATAATGTATTCAGGGCAGTCTAAATTAGTGAAGCTGTTATGATTATCAATTGTATCCAGATTGCACCTTCATTCATGCTAGGTCAGTTGATTTTTTTTTTTTTTTTTAGTTGACATCGTAAAAACCAATTAGTCAACAGAAAAATGATGCCTAAGATCAAATAAAACTAAATAAAAATGTCAAAAAAGCAATAAATAAGTTTATCCAAAAAGACTTTCAATACCTATGAATAAGACTTTCACCTACACACAAATCAACCATAATAACTTCGAATTTCAATACCTAGCAGGAATCAGTCAAACTCATTAGGCCAAGTGCTGGAAACCGTGCAACATTACCTCTAATATAACAATCTCCCTACCTCGATCAAGAAGTCACAACATAGGATTGTCGTCAAGGTCAAAGGACGGGATATTACTTTATACTCTTCCAAGACACCAAGCAAAAAACCTGCAATATTTTCTCAATCTCACCCAAAAAACAGAACGGAAAAGAATTTCAATACTTGGTTGACAAAAGTTTTTATAGAAACAATTTTGCAACATCAGTAGATAAGCTCATTATTGTCCAACTAAAACCCAAAAGACATGACAAAATTACTTACATCATATGTAAATTCTCCTTCAAAGGTATAACAAAGCCATAAAATTTCACCAAGAAACAAAAACAAACAATGAAGACAAACATAATGTGTCACAATCTACCAAATTTCAATACCAAAACATAAACTAACAATATTTTTGACTCATAACTTCAAGCAATGATAAAAATCAAGTATACTAGTTTTAAAATCAAGTCAATAAGAAAAGAGAACTGTAGCAATATTACTCAGTGAAAACCATGGAATTGCAATCTTGATAGCGCTGAAGGTGATAAGGACATTTACATATTGGAGTTGTTAGAAAGAAACCAAAGGAATGAAAGAACTACCTTACCTTCTTTAAAGGGCATTTGAAGCACTCAAAAAATTCAGTTCAACAATAACATCAGCTAAATCGAAGCATTCGATGTCCTCAACTATAGTCACCAACACAGTTAACACTATTTCAAGTACCTGTATGAAGCAACAAAATCAATACCTAAAAATTTCGAAAGTAAAAGAGAAGGAAGATTATGGACAACATCTCTTACACACACCTAAAAGCCCACCTCATGATAAAGCAAAAACTCCATGTCAACTCAAATTGAATTACCAAACTCCACAACAAAGCACAAAAGAAACTTCTTGGGATAATGGAGAACTTTTTTTATCACAATGCTGTAGGACAAACCAAAACTTTGTAACAGGAAATTAAAGAGCAGGAAAAATAAAGATGGATGAACTTGGACTCAGCACTTAGGGTTGGCTAGAGATTTGATGCAGGACAGACCAGAATTGTACAACAAGGAAAATATGTAAATAAAGGATTGATAAGAACTGATTAAGCAAAGGTAAAATGGTGAGTGACTGACTAAGAGGGCAGCTTGCTACACTGATCTAATAATCTAACAAACTGTTAAGCACATGGCTCCTAACTAATCAACAATTAAGCACATGACACAATCAATTAATAAGCACGTGACCCTAACCTTCATTTACAAAGATGATACAAAACTTTACTAATAAACTGAGTTGCTGGTGTCTAGTACCAAGTGTTGATGTGACACTGTTGTTGTTTCTATAGTGCATTTAAACTTAATTAGCCTTCATAAATAACATAGGAAAGTGAGGGTGACTAGTGATACCATAACAACAAAAAATCTATCTTTTGTAGGCTCTGGTCCAATGTGAGCACCTGTTCAAACAGATTATAAGGGACATTCATCTTTGAGATCCAGTCATACTAACAAATCAGAAGGGACCAACAGAAATAAAACTTAACTAACCTGGATAGTTGCATTTTAGCAAATGTTTATAAAATTTGTCTTTCCAGTTGAATATTGACAAAAAAGACCATGAGTTTAGCAACAAAATCACTGTTCATCTGCAAAAAATAAAAATAAAAATCAATCCTCTATTACAGAGGTCTTAAAAACTAGAGTTGAAACTTGACAACAAAGCTAGAAAGCTCAAAATATCTCCATTTTGCAAACGAAAGATATGCAACTTCTAGTGGCTATGGCTTTTCAAAGTACAATCTCTTCAAGCCATCAATAATTGATGTAACTGCATTGGGAGGAAGCTGAGCAAGAGACGATAAGAGAGGAGACACATTAGGCAACAAATGAAAATTAAGACATCCCCCCTAAAAAGAAGTATACATTGTATGATGCTTTGTATTTTTATAGGTCAAACATTTTCAATAAAAAGGTGCAATACAGAGCACAATCCTAGAACATGGCATGCACATAAGAGAAGCACTAAAAGGCAAAGTATATATTGTATATCAAAAGAATATATTGCCAAAACAGAAAATAGTTCTTAAAATAGAAAATATTTAAACATGAAGGAAACCTGATTTTTTTAGAGACGAAGAAAGAACAATGAATAAAAAACTCAACAATAAAAACTACTATCATTGGCTTATATATATATATATATATATTTCCATCGAGCTCCACCAATGCCATAGCTTTTACCATTCTAGCTGCACCCTACCACAGCTTTTTAAATAAAAATATATTTCTTTAAAAAAAAAATACTTAACATTCATTAGCCCGTCCTTCAACATCAAAATAGCCGTATGCACAACATCATCAAGTTTCATATCATCAGTGTAACTAAATGGAAAGGGGAACTTAGTCAATATGAAGAACTGGAAAAACTTAACAAAAACAAAATTGGGGAAAAGAAAGGAGGTGGGGATGGTTTTGAAAGATAACTAAAGTTAAGTGAGAGATCCTACATCGGTTATTCTTAAGAAATGCATCCAATTGAATTAAATATGTAGTAAATATAGATAAAAATTAAAGAAATATCACTACATGCATTTTAAGTTCAAATTTAATGGCATGGACAACTGTTTATGACCTGTGATATTACCTCTTGTTCTTTATAAAGTTGCACTTGATCTTTAAGCTGCAAAATTAACCATAGCCATGACACAAGCTTACCAGGACAAGTGAAAGTATGGAAGGTGCATCTCAGCAATATGATCGGTAACCGGCTTTTACATGATTCCAAAGGGGTGGCAAGTCAGCAAATCATTTCTTCATAGAAATCTCAAGAGACTTTGCATGCTTGAAAAAGGTGTGTTTCAATAAATTCCGTCTCTTTCCTGGATCTTTCACCAAACACATTGCAACTATTTCTTTAAAAGACTGATCACATATGGAAATCATGCAATTAGAATATTATTCTATAAGAGAGACATTGAAAGATGACAATCACCAAAGAACATATCTTTTGAACATGAATACCTTAAAAACTTTCAAAATTACAAACAAACAGACAAACCTCAAAAATATGTTTTCTAACAAAAATATTTTTAAATATTTGTTAAAAAATCTTTTAGAAGCATATTAAAGTCAAGCCAGTTATACTGTCTACCTAGATAATAAAAAAAGAACTGTAAAAAGTTGACTACCTGGCTTGATAGGTGCTAGACTTTTAACTCATTAAAGACAAAAAATTGAAAAGAAACATCTATTTACACATCTTTTGTTCAAGAGGGTGGCTAGAGATAAAAGAGCTCTTAATGTGTGACACTGTGAGGCAAACAAAGCAATAAAAAGCACACATGGACAAAAAGAGCAAAGGGGCAAACTGTAAAAGTGAACTAGGATGATAGATCTAAGAGCTGAAGAAGAAGAAGAAGAGATCGGCATGGTAGGAAGAAGAAGATCGGGGTGGGAGGAGGAAGAAGAAGAAGAAGAAGAAGAAGATCGGTGTGAGAGGAAGAAGTGGAAGGAGATCGGTGTTAGAGGTAGTGCGTTTCAGCCTTTTATTTTGGAGCAGAAAAACCGTTGGGACACACATGCAGTCACGTCCAACAAGTTTCCCGTGTCCTGTACAAAGAAAAGAAAACGTCAATAAAAACAAGACAAGTAAACAAATTTACAAGAGGAAAGTGCAAACCCTTAGTGGCGCAAGCTTTGAATCCACCACATGTAGCAAACTGAAAATACACATACCCAGCTACATAGTTCAAGCAACATTTAACGAAAAATAAATTAATAAAGTAAAAGAGAAAACCAAAAACCCTAACAAATAGTTAGAAGCACAATCAAAACTTAGGTAACCTAAAGCAAAATGCTAAAAGGACTATAATAAATAACAGTAAACAGTAACTCAAAATGAGATATATAACATGCACTAAGAATGGCAGGAGTTGCAAAACAACAAATAGAAAAACTAGCATATTACCCAACATTTAGCAGACAAATGTACAAGAGAAAAGTGCAAACCCTTAGTGGCGCAGGCTTTGAATCCACCACATGTAGCAAACTGAAAAAACACATACCCAGCTACATAGTTCAAGAAAAACACATCCAAGAATATAAAAAAATAAAAAATAACAAAGCAAATTCAACTTAGAAGAATATACGAAAGAGAACAACAAAATCAAATCACCCTTACATAAATGGATGCAAGAGCATCCCCCCTGGAATTAAATAGATTATACAAGACAAAAAATAAATACACAAGCATCATTTAACGAAAAATAAATTAGTAAAGTAAAAGACAAAATCAACAACCCTAACAAACAATTGTTAAAGCTAAAGTAAATCAGAAAAAAGTAGTTAAGGTAAAAACAAAATCAGAACTTAGGTAATGTAAAGCAAAATGCTAAAAAGATTATGATAAATAACAGTGAACAATGACTCAAAATGAGATTTATGACATGCACTAAGAAAGGCAGGAGTTGCAAAACAAAAAATAAAAAAACTAGCATATTACCCAACAACTATAAAGGGAAATCCAAATAACACTAGGGCTGCGTTTGGTTCAATGTAAAATGGTTTCAAGGTGTAAAATATTTTCAACTGAAAATATTTTTCGGAAATGAAAATGATTTCAGGTGTTTGGTCCCATTACAAAAAATATTCTGAAAAATATTTTAAGGTGTTTGGTTGTGTCTGAAAATTCTCAAGAAAACACACTTTCTCACATTTTCTCATATTCCAAACAAATATTATAACAGAAAATCTGAATATTAGTTAACCAAATCAACAATAAAACATAACCAAAAAAAATTTAGTCTCTCAAATATTAGCACAGCGGCGAGATCGGCGAGATCGGTGGGTGGATCTGAAGGAGGCGACGGCGACGAGATTGGGTTGTAGATCAGAGATCGTGGGTGGGTCTGATGGCTTCTCGGCTTTGGTTGGTCAGAGGGAAAGAGAGAGGAAGAGAGAAGAGAAAGCTTCCTTGACCGGCGGTGTAGACCTGTGGCAAAGACGATGACAGCGATCGACCGGTGAGGCTGAGGCATGAACCTGCGGTGCGAGTCCGCGTGGAGGGGATGAGGACGGCGATCGACCGGCGAGGATGTGCTTCGGGTGTGTGAGTTCGCGTGGAGTGTGCTCTCACTCTCTCTCACTCTCTCTCTTTTGATGCGTTTTCCAGAAACTCATTGAAGGTAAAATAAGAGTGGAAACGATTTTACACTCTTTGGGGGGTTATTTTTCGTTGACCGTGTAGCATTTTTCCGTTGACTTCATTTTCCGTAGGAACCAAACACCCACAAGGGTGTAAAATGATTTCCTGAAACCGGTTTCAGGCGAAACAAACGCACCCTAAAAGCCAAGCTCTTCTCTAAACTGAAAGCCAAACTATAAAGACCTTCTGCAATGACCAATATTCAAATAAAAGCAATAACAGAAGTGGGTGTATGCTAAATATGTTTTCAAAAACTAAAATGCTAATGTAACGAATAGTTTTAACAATCCATACTTGAATAACCCTCTAAAAATCGTCTATATGGCACGGACCATTTGGGTTACTTGCAAGACTTCCTATAGGAACCCCTAGAGAATAGGATTATATCTTTGTAAGACATGGCAGAAAAAAATAAAATTTATTCAAGCAAATAGAATGTAAAGAAACCTGATAATGTCATCCAATTTGGTCTCATTAGTGTACCCCACTTCCTTTGTCTAGGAAGAATGGGGAAAAGTTTAAGAATGACAAGCTGAACTTGAAACAATCTTACAGGCAAGTCTAGCTTTTCTCATCATCAACACCAAGAAATTGGAAGGTCGGCAATCGATGAACATGATTAAGATGAGCATTTAATATTTTTTTTAAGATGGAGCACAACTGATAAATCCTTCAATATAATCACTATTAGATATATAATAAATTTTTATAGTAGTCTTTTCTTAAACCTATTAAAAAGTTACATGTAACAGAATGAGTATGCTTATGTAACTTATCAAAAAAAAAAAAAAAAAAGAGTACGCTTATGTATAATCCATAAAATTATTTGTTTCATTTAACTATATTACTAAGTAATTGGTTTCATTTATATATGTATTAGTTTTACCCGGGTTACAAACTGTGATCAGTTGACCATAGGTACATTTTTCTGTCACAATTCTTCAAGACCTGGCACACATAAAAGATAAATGCCATCTCATGAACATGCATAGACCAGAGCTACCCAGACACCAGTACTGAACTTTCAGCTTTAGGGAATAAACTTCAAAACAAAGGAATTGTGAGTAGCATGCCATATGGAGAATGGTGATGTAGACATGTTCTCCCAAAAATCTTAAAACATGCAATCACATGACCAGTTTATATCCACTTGAAAAACAGTTTATAAACGTGACATTTATGGATGGTATTTGGAATATCAACCCAGACCAAGACCAATTCACATCAAGCGTAAGACCATCTACAAGCTTTAGTGAGGAAGGAAAACAAAGCTTACCTGAATTTCTTGTCGGTGCCAATTATTCCAATCCCAATGTTGATGCTCAAAATTTGTCCTTCAAATCCGATAAAAATAAATCCAACTAATTAGAAAAATCAAAATACATCACCTTAAAGTCTACAAGAGATTGGGACTGAACATAAAACCTTAATAATTAGCAAAGTCCTGTAGTGTTTTGACTGTTAGGTTGGTATGCTACTCCCTCAAGTGTTAAAAATATTTTCTACATTTCTGTAATTATCAGCAAAGCAACCATATACATCACCTTCTTAACTAATTTTTAGGTACAAAAATGTAAATGGTTAATAGTAGAAAATCTAAGTTACATTATCCTTTCCCTCTCCATATATGTGAAGAAATCATACACTAATCTAAACTCCTTTGGAAATACAGTAAGAAACCGAATATAAGAGAATTCCTAAATGAAAAATAGAAAAGAAAAAATGATTACCACTGAGTTTACAAATTTGGCACAATTTGAACAAGGTCTGAATTTTAAGTTACGTTTGTTCCTTACCTTAATCCATAATGTGTGAGACATCAAATAACTGATAAGTTCTCTAAAATAACAAAACCTCAACAAACAAGAACAGATTATTGATGTTTGGTTCTGAATAAAAAGTGAAACACCTGAAGTGGTTAAATATGCCATCAGATTCCAAACTGTATGTTTAAAAAATAACATGTTTAATACTGCCTCAAGTTCACATGGGACTCCACAGTCAAAAGAAGCATGGGCTAAGGCTTAGGAGGCAGAGAAAGAGCCAAAATATCAACCACATAGCAAGCTAAAAGTTCTTATACTTTTGAGCACAGTGTTGCTCTAAAACTAACATTAGTTGAAAAAAAAAAAATTTAGAAAATGATGGTATCCTCAAGTCTTCAGTTATTATTCAGGCAGGAAAAAAAAAATTTAATCTGTAATTTCTAATTGGGTAACACATAAAAAATCTGATCCAATCAATCCCTGAATTCTTTCGTACTTCTTTGACTTTAAAGTCAGTCTTCAAACAAACAAGTGATGATGCAATAACCATCAGTTATAAATGATGCAATGAGCAAAATAATTATTTGTTTTGATAGGAAACAGATACGCGGGGAGTTTATATACAGAAAAATTTTAAAAAGGAACCAAGTGAATACCTTTATAATAAGCCAATGCTTGTAGTGTAGTTGGATACACAGATTTAAGTACACACAATAGAAGTGTTATGAAGCATCTATTAGAAATAACATTTTAGCACAAGAAAAGAACTCCCCCACCCCAACAAAAAAAATTATGAACTGTGCCATTTTTTTGTTTAAACCCATTCTTGCAGGACAAGTGGACAACAATGAGAAAGAAGAAGAATAAGAAAAAGCCTATATAAGTGATTGTAAGTAGAGAGAGCCAAAAACGATTAGGAAACAAAAAGTCTCTTGATTATATTCTATAATAACTAAAAAATTATAAATTGCGAATTCATCAGATACTCGGTCAAAGATACCCTACATGTACAAATTAAACAGATATACTCAGTCAGAAAGAGAGGGAAAGACGCATGCAAAAGACAAAAAATCCAACATAGAAAGAGGGATTATATAAAACAGTTTATAAATGTCACATTTATGCAAGGTACTTGGAATATCAACCCAAACCAAGATCAATTCACATCAAATGTAAGATCATTCACATGCTTAGTGAGGAAGGAAAACATAGCCTACCTGAATTTCTTGTCAATGATAGTTATGCCAAAGTAACAGAAGAAAAGATGTAATTTTACTTTCATCTCTGAATAATAAACAGAGGATATATAGTAATAGGCCCAAAATAAACCACTCAATAGACACTGGATATATAGTAATAGGCTCAATTGGCTCACCAGTTAGCTGCTCCAATTCAGACAGGTTGGAAAGTTAATCCTATGAATTAATCTACATTAAATTGATCACCCTGCTAAATGTGAAGGAATGCAACATATATTTGATTAATAATATCTCTTCAAAGACATATGGCAGGCAAGAAAAGCAAGCAGCAAGGTAATCCACTTGAGTTAAATATCATCAATTTCAGCTAGGGTTAGTTCTCAACAAAAAGTAAGTACAACAAAACTAATATGAATTAAAAACTACAAAAGAAACTTCAAAATAAGAGAATCATAAAAGTCTAGGAATGATAAGAAAATCAGAGTTTATCGAGGACAGTATCAATAATAAGTAGACGAAACATAAAAGATAAATTTTTATGGGAAGGAGGCTAATTAAAGATGATATCAAGGAAAAGGGGTTTTATGCGGCCATTCTGAAATTAGTTGACAAAGCAAAAGTGTTTCATTATCATTCTAAATTAGTTTTTTTATTGGAAAGCCACACCATGTGAGTTTTAAATCCACGACCTCTGTCCCACTATTGAGGGAGAAGAAGTGCTAATCGAGCTAGAGCCCATTGGTGAAATTAGGTGGTTTGCTCTGTTTTTTCAAGTTAAACAAATTCTCCACACCAAAAAAAAAAAAAAAATTGCGAAAAAGAAAGAAATCATTCATGTAGATTATTATCCCATTAAAAAAACTACTTAAGCCATTGGTTAATAAGTCGTTCAAAATGTCTCTAAATTAATCTTATAGACCCCAAAAAAAAAAAAAAGTGAACCAATGAAATACCAGTAAAAATAAGAAAATTCCAGCAAACAATATTACTAGCACTTCTAGCTTTTCTCATCATCAACACCAACAAATTGGAAGGTTGGCAAATGATTATGCCTTATTTGTGCAACAGAAATTTAACCAAAAAACAAATTATATTCTAACATAACTAAAAAATTATAAATTTCAAAATTGTCAGATACTTGGTGAAAGACTCATAAAACTCAAAGATACCCTACATGTACATATTATACAGATATAATCAATTGTAATTAAAACCAACACCACATCAGAGGGGTGTGGTTAACAATGGTTCAGTTTGGGGATTTGAGGAGAAAGTGATAGGGAGGGAAAGACGCATGCCAAAGACAAAAAATCAAACACAGAAAGAAGGATTATATAAAACAGTTTAAAAATGTGAAATTTATGCAAGGTACTTGGAATATCAACCCAAACCAAGACCAATTCACATCAAGTGTAAGACCATCCACATGCTTAGTGAGGAAGGAAAATGAAGCTTACCTGAATTTCTTGTTGGTGCTAATTAAGCCAAAGTAACAGAAGAAACTTTCATCACATAATTATACTCTCTTTTTATGCTACAACCAGAGTGGAAAATTCACATTTACAACTAGCCAATATTAAGTCACTAACAGCATCAGTTAATATTTTAAAGAGTAGATCTTATTGCATTTGAGACAAGGCAATGCCAAAAGAATTTCATAAATTTAGTGTAAAAGAAGTTTTCTGTATGCCAAAATGTTCAAAGGTGCAACCCATTAGATAATCCAGTCCTAAATTGGAGCTAGTTAGTAACTATAATTTAAAGCATATCAGAAAAACAAATACCTAGTATAATCGTGGTCCATAGTTATCAAACCCAGCAACCAGCAGAGAAACTCCAAAGGGCCTTACACCACTAGAAAGAAAAGTAAAGACACAGCTGCATTCAACTTCATAAACAAATAAATAAATAATAAACTCGCTTCCCTAATATTCTGATGCTTAGAAAAATATGGTGAAGCTTACTAACCTCAGTTCCATTCCCATAACAAAAGCAAGGCTGGTTGTTGCCTTGAAATAAAATAATGAAAAAGTCAGAGACAAGAAAGTCAAATAAATAAATTTCTCAAATTTAATAATGACACTAAAAATGCAAGTTCCAGGAGCATTCAAAAGTTCTACAATTTCCAAAAAGAGAAAAAAAAAATTATATTCCCAGAGCTTGTATCCTTTCTTTCTTTTCAAAATAGGTAATTTTGACCAACACGCCAAATATTTTGGTTTAGAAAAACATGAATTTTTATGTATCTCTATACTAGGCAACAACAACAAAATGCATTCCCCAACTTTATGCTTTGGCAGGGTCACTAGCTCCATTCTAAGCAAACAAAGCATCACAAAATCTTTAAGGTCCTAGCCAATGAACTCCAGCTTAAATGGCACTTCTGCTTCCAACGATAATGGAAAGGGGTGTCAGGTCATGATTCAAGAACCGTCGAGTGCATGTATAACTACATACCAATCCAAAAAACAACAAAACTCTAAGGTTTCATTAGTTTTTGGCATAAACTGATATTGTGTTTGCAGGTATTTGTTGTGTCTGAAAATTACAGTATATAGGCAGAAAACATTTGCACTTTTTTTTTTATAAATCAAAATCATTTACGCCTTTAAAAAACATAAACGGTTTTCTGAAGAAAAAAAAAAAAAAAAACTTGCGTTTATCCCTACCGTCCTTATCCCTTTTAACTCCATATATTTCCAAACTAAAAAGGCAAAGAACTGTTCTATGTAGCCAAAAATTCTCCATATATTTCCAAACATAATGTATTCAGGGTAGTCTAAATTAGTGAAGCTGTTATGATTATCAATTGTATCCAGATTGTGCACCTTCATTCACTCAAGGTTATTTGATTTTTTTTTTTTTAGTTGACATCGTAAAACCAATTAGTCAACGGAAAAATGATGCCTAAGATCAAATAAAACTGAATAAAAATGTCAAAAAAGTAATGAATAAGTTTATCCAAAAAGACTTTCAATACCTATGAATAAGACTTTCACCTACACACAAATCAACCATAATAACTTCGAATTTCAATACCTAGCAGGAATCAGTCAAACTCATTAGGCCAAGTGCTAGAAACCATGCAACATTACCTCTATATATAACAATCTCCCTACCGCGATCAAGAAGTCACTACATAGGATTGTCGTCAAGGTCAAAGGACTGGATATTACTTCTTACTCTTCCAAGACACCAAGCAATAAACCTGCAATATTTTCTCAATCTCACCCAAAAATCAGAAAGGAAAAGAATTTCAGTACTTGGTTGACAAAAGTTTTTATAGAAACAATTTTGCAACATCAGTAGATAAGCTCATTATTGTCCAACTAAAACCCAAAAGACATGACAAAATTACTTACATCATATGTAAATTCTCCTTCAAAGGTATAACAAAGCCATAAAATTTCACCAAGAAACAAAAGCAAACAATGAAGACAAACATAATGGGTCACAATCTACCAAATTTCAATACCAAAACATAAACTTACATTATTTATGACTCATAACTTCAAGCAATGATAAAAATCAAGTATACTAGTTTTAAAATCAAGTCAGTAAGAAATGAAAACTGTAGCAATATTACTCGGTGAACCATGGAATTCCAATCTTGATAGTGCTGAAGGTGATAAGGACATTTACATATTGGAGTTGTTAGAAAGAAACCAAAGGAATGAAAGAACTACCTTACCTTCTTTAAAGGGCATTTGAAGCACTCAAAAGATTCAGTTCAACAATAACATCAACTATATCGAAGCATTCAATGTCCTCAACTATAGTCACCAACACAGTTAACACTATTTCAAGTACCTGTATGAAGCAACAAAATCAATATCTAAAAATTTCGAAAGTAAAAGAGAAGGAAGATTATGGACAATATCTCTTACACACACCTGAAAGCCCACCTCATGATAAAGCAAAAACTCCATGTCAACTCAAATTGAATTACCAAACTCCACAACAAAGCACAAAAGAAACTTCCTGGGATAATGGAGAACATTTTTATCACAATGCTGCAGGACAAACCAAAACTTTGTAACAGGAAATTAAAGAGCAAGAAAAATAGAGATGGATGAACTTGGACTCAGCACTTAGGGTTGGCTAGAGATTTGATGCAGGACAGATCAGAATTGTACAAGAAGAAAAATATGTAAATAAAGGATTGATAAGAACTGATTAAGCAAAGGAAAAATGGTGAGTGACTGACTAAGAGGGCAGCTGGCTACACTGATCTAATGATCTAACTAACTAATTGTTAAGCACATGGCTCCTAACTAATCAACAATTAAGCACATGACACAATCAATTAATAAGCATGTGACCCTAACCTTCAATTACAAAGATGATACAAAACTTTACTAATAAACTGAGCTGCTGGTGTCTAGTACCAAGTGTTGATGTGACACTGTTGTTGTTTCTATAGTGCATTTAAACTTAATAAGCCATCATAAATAACATAGGAAAGTGAGGGTGACTAGTGATACCATAACAACAAAAAATCTGTCTTTTGTAGGCTCTGGTCCAATGTGAGCACCTGTTCAAATAGATTATAAGGGACATTCATCTTTGAGATCCAATCATACTAACAAATCAGAAGGGACAAACAAAAATAAAACTTAACTAACCTGGATAGTTGCATTTTAGCAAATGTTTATAAAATCTGTCTTTCCAGTTGAATATTGACCCAGAAGACCATGGGTTTAGCAACAAAATTACTGTTCATCTGCAAAAATACAAATAAAAATCAATCCTCTGTTACAGAGGTCTTAAAAACTAGAGTTGAAACTTGACAACAAAGCTAGAAAGCTCAGAATATCTCCATTTTGCAAACGAAAGATATGCAACTTCTAGTGGCTTTGGCTTTTCAATGTACAATATCTTCAAGTCATCAATAATTGATGTAACTGCATTGGGAGGAAGCTGAGCAAGAGATGATAAGAGAGGAGACACATTAGGCAACAAATGAAAATTAAGACATCCCCCCTAAAAAGAAGTATACATTGTATGATACTTTGTACTTTTATAGGTAAAACATTTTCAATACAAAGGTGCAATACAGAGCACAATCCTAGAACATTGCATGCATGTAAGAGAAGCACCAAAAGGTTATATATTGTATATCAAAAGAATATATTGCCAAACAGAAAATAGTTCTTAAAATAGAAAATATTTAAACATGAAGGAAACCTGATTTTTTTAGAGACAAAGAAAGAACAATGAATAAAAAACTCAACGATAAAAACTACTATCATTGACTTATATATATATTTCCATCGAGCTCCACTAATGCCCTAGCTTTTACCATTCTAGCTGCATCCTACCACAGCTGCTTAAATAAAAATATATTTCTTTAAAAAAAAAAAAATTTAACATTCATTCGCCCATCCTTCAACATCAAAATAGCCGTATGCACAACATCATCAAGCTTCATATCATCAGTGTAACTAAATGGAAAGGGGAACTTAGTCAATATGAAGAACTGGAAAAACTTAACAAAAACAAAATTGGGGAAAAGAGAGGGGGTGGGGATGGTTTTGAAATATAACTAAAGTTAAGTGAGAAATCCTATATCGGTTATTCTTAAGAAATGCATCCAATTGAATTAAATATGTAGTAAATATAGATAAAAATTAAAGAAATATCACAACATGCATTTTAAGTTCAAATTTAATGGCATGGACAAATGTTTATGAACTGTGATATTACCTCTTGTTCTTTATAGATTGCACATGATCTTTAAGCTGCAAAATTAACCATAGCCATGAGAAAAGCTTACCAGGACAAGTGAAAGTATGGAAGGTGCATCTCAGCAATATGATCGGTAACCGGCTTTTACATGATTCCAAAGGGGTGGCAAGTCAGCGAATCATTTCTTCATAGAAATCTCAAGAGACTTTGCATGCTTGAAAAAGGTGTGTTTCAATAAATTCCGTCTCTTTCCTGGATCTTTCACCAGACACATTGCAACCATTTCTTTAAAAGACTGATCACATATGGAAATCATGCAATTAGAATATTATTCTATAGGAGACATTGAAAGATGACAATCACCAAAGAACATATCTTTTGAACATGAATACCTTAAAAACTTTCAAAATTACAAACAAACACATAGAAGACAAACCTCAAAAATATGTTTTCTAACAAAAAATTTTTAAATAGTTGTTAAAAAATCTTTTAGAAGCATATTAAAGTCTAGCCACTTATACTGTCTACCTAGACAATGAAAAAAGAACTGTAAAAAGTTGACTACCTGGCTTGATAGGTGGTAGACTTTTAACTCATAAAAGACAAAAATTTGAAAAGAAACATCTATTTACACATCTTTTGTTCAAGAGGGTGGCTAGAGATAAAAGAGTTCTTAATGTGTGACACTGTGAGGCAAACAAAGCAATAAAAAGCACACATGGACAAAAAGAGCAAAGGGGCAAAACTGTAAAAGTGAAATAGGATGATAGATCTAAGAGCTAAAGAAGAAGAAGAGATCGGCATGGTAGGAAGAAGAAGAAGAAGAAGAAGAAGAAGAAGAAGAAGAAGAAGATCGGTGTGAGAGGAAGAAGTGGAAGGAGATCGGTGTTAGAGGTAGTGCGTTTCAGCCTTTTATTTTGGAGCAGAAAAACGGTTGGGACATGCATGCAGCCACGTCCAACAAGTTTCCCGTGTCCTATACAAAGAAAAGAAAACGTCAATAGAAACAAGACAAGTAGATAAATTTACAAGAGGAAAGTGCAAACCCTTAGTGGCGCAAGCTTTGAATCCACCACATGTAGCAAACTGAAAATACACATACCCAGCTACATAGTTCAAGCAACATTTAACGAAAAATAAATTAATAAAGTAAAAGAGAAAACGAAAAACCCTAACAAGTGGTTAGAAGCACAATCAAAACTTAGGTAACCTAAAGCAAAATGCTAAAAGGACTATGATAAATAACAGTAAACAGTGACTCAAAATGAGATATATATAACATGCACTAAGAATGGCAGGAGTTGCAAAACAACAAATAGAAAAACTAGCATATTACCCAACATTTAGCAGACAAATGTACAAGAGGAAAGTGCAAACCCTTAGTGGCGCAAGCTTTGAATCCACCACAAGTAGCAAACTAAAAAAACACATACCCAGCTACATAGTTCAAAAAAAAACACTTCCAAGAATATAAAAAAATAAAAAATAACAAAGCAAATTCAACTTAGAAGAATATACGAAAGAGAACAACAAAATCAAATCACCCTTACATAAAACGATGCAAATGCATCACCCCTGGAATTAAATAGATTATACAAGACAAAAAATAAACACACAAGCATCATTTAACGAAAAATAAATTAATAAAGCAAGAGAAAATCAACAACCCCAACAAACAATTTTTAAAGCTAAAGTAAATCAGAAACTAGTTAAGGTAAAAGCACAATCAGAACTTAGGTAATCTTAAGCAAAATGCTAAAAAGATTATGATAAATAACAGTGAACAATGACTCAAAATGAGATTTATGACATGCACTAAGAAAGGCAGGAGTTGCAAAACAAAAAATAGAAAAACTAGCATATTACCCAACAACTATAAAGGTAAATCCAATTAACACTAAAAGCCAAGCTCTTCTCTAAACTGAAAGCCAAACTATAAAGACCTTCTGCAATGACCAATATTCAAATAAAAGCAATAACAAAAGCGGGTATGCTAAATATGTTTTCTAAAACTAAAATGCTAATGTAACGAATAGTTTTAACAATCCATACCTGAATAACCCTCTAAAAATCGTCTATATGGCACAAACCATTTGGGTTACTTGCAAGACTTCCTATAGGAACCCCAAAGAATAGGATTATACCTTTGTAAGACATGGCAGAAAAAAATAAAATAAAATTTATTCAAGCAAATAGAATGTAAAGAAACCTAATAATGTCATCCAATTTGGTCTCGTCAGCGTACCCCACTTCCTTTGTCTAGGAAGAATGGGGAAAAGTTTAAGAATCACAAGCTGAACTTGAAAACAATCTTACAGGCAAGTCTAGCTTTTCTCATCATCAACGCCAAGAAATTGGAAGGTTGGCAATTGATGAACATGATTAAGATCAGCATTTAATATTTCTTTTAAGATGGAGCACAACTGATAAATCCTTCAATATACTCACTATTAGATTTATAATTAATTTTTATAGAAGTCTTTTCTTAAACCTATTAAAAAGTTACATGTAACAGAATGAGTATGCTTATGTAACTTATCAAAACATGATTAAGATGAGCATTTAATATTTTTTTAAGATGGAGCACAACTAATAAATCCTTCAATATACTCACTATTAGATATATAATAAATTTTTATAGTAGTCTTTTCTTAAACCTATTAAAAAGTTACATGTAACAAAATATGCTTATGTAACTTATCAAAACCCAAAAAAAAAAAAAAAAAAAAAACAGAGTAATCTTATGTATAATCCATAAAATTATTTGTTTAACTATATTGCTAAGTAATTGGTTTCATTTATATATGTATTAGTTTTACCCGGGTTACAAACTGTGATCAGTTGACCATAGGTACATTTTTCTGTCACAATTCTTCAAGACCTGGCACACAGAAAAGATAAATGCCATCTCATGAACATGCATAGACCAGAGCTACCCAGACACCAGTACTAAACTTTCAGCTTCACGAAATAAACTTCAAAACAAAGGAATTGTGAGTAACATACCGTATGGAGAATGGTAATGTAGACACGTTCTCCCAAAAATCTAAAAACATGCAATCACATGACCAGTTTATATCCACTTGAAAAACAGTTTATAAATGTGACATTTATGCAAGGTATTTGGAATATCAACCCAAACCAAGACCAATTCACATCAAGGGTAAGACCATCCACAAGCTTTAGTGAGGAAGGAAAACAAAGCTTACCCGAATTTCTTGTCAGTGCCAATTATTCCAATCCCAATGTTGATGCTCAAAATTTGTCCTTCAAATCTGATAAAAATAAATCCAACTAATTAGAAAAATCAAAATACATCACCTTAAAGTCTACAGGAGATTGGGACTGAACATAATACCGAAATATTTAGCAAAATCCTGCAGTGTTTTGACTGTTAGGTTGGTATGCTACTCCCTCAAGTGTAAAAAATATTTTCTACATTTCTGTAATTATCAGCAAAGCAACCATATACATCACCTTCTTAACAAATTATTAGGTACAAAAATGTAAATTATTAATAGTAGAAAATCTAAGTTACATTATCCTTTCCTTCTCCATATATGTGAAGAAATCATACACTAATCTAAACTCCTTTGGAAATACAGTAAGAAAACAGAATATAAGAGAATTTCTAAATGAAAAATAAGAAAAGAAAAAATGATTACCACTGAGTTTACAAATTTGGCACAATTTGAACAATGTCTGAATTTTAAGTTACGTTTGTTCCTTGCCTTAATCCATAATGTGTGAGACATCAAATAACTGATAAGTTCTCTAAAATAACAAAACCTCAACAAACAAGAACCGATTATTAAATGTTTGGTTCTGAATAAAAAGTGAAACACCGGAAGTGGTTAAATATGCCATCAGATTCCAAACTGTATGTTTAAAAAAGAACATGTGTAATACTGCCTCAAGTTCACATGGGACTCCACAGTCAAAAGAAGCAAGGGCTAAGGCTTAGGAGGCAGAGAAAGAGCCAATGTATCAACCACAGAGCAAGCTAAAAGTTCTTATACTTTTGAGCACAGTGTTGCTCTAAAACTAACATTATTTGAAAAAAAAAAAAAAAAAAGTTAGAAAATGATGGTATCCTCAAGTCTTCAGTTATTATTCAGGCAGGAAAAAAAAAATTTTAATCTGTAATTTCTAATTGGAACACATAAAAAATTTGATCCAATCAATCCCTGAATTCTTTCGTACTTCTTTGACTTTAAAGTCAGTCTTCAAACAAACAAGTGATGATGCAATAACCATCAGTTATTAATGATGCAATGAGCAAAATAATTATTAGTTTTGATAGGAAACAAATATGTGGGGAGTTTATATAAAGACAAATTTTAAAAAGGAACCAAGAGAATACCATTATAATAAGCCAATGCTTGTAGTGTAGTTGGATACACAAATTTAAGAACACACAATAGAAGTGTTATGAAGCATCTATTAGAAATAACATTTTAGCACAAGAAAAGAACTCCCCCACCCCAACAAAAAAAATTATGAACTGTGCCATTTTTTTTTTTTAAACCCATTCTCACAGGACAAGTGGACAACAATGAGAAAGAAGAAGAATAAGAAAAAGCCTATATAAGTGATAGGAAGTAGAGAAAGAGCCAAAAACAGCTAGGAAACAAAAAGTCTCATGATTATATTCTATAATAACTAAAAAATTATAAATTGCGAATTCGTCAGATACTCGGTCAAAGATACGTAGATACCCTACGTGTACAAATTAAACAGATATACTTAGTCAGAAAGAGAGGGAAAGATGCATGCAAAAGACAAAAAATCCAACACAGAAAGAGGGATTATATAAAACAGTTTATAAATGTGACATTTATGCAAGGTACTTGGAATATCAACCTAAACCAAGATCAATTCACATCAAATGTAAGATCATTCACATGCTTAGTGAGGAAGGAAAACAAAGCTTATCTGAATTTCTTGTCGGTGATAGTTATGCCAAAGTAATAGAAGAAAAGATGTAATTTTACTTTCATCTCTGAACAATAAACAGAGGATATATAGTAATAGGCCCAAAATAAACCACTCAATAGATAGAGGATATATAGTAATAAGCTCAATTGGCTTACCAGTTTGCTGCTCCAATTCAGACAGGTTGGAACGTTAATCCTATCAATTAATCTACATTAAATTGATCACCCTGCTACAATGTGAAGGAATGCAAAATATATTTGATTAATAATATCTCTTCAAAGACATATGGCAGGCAAGAAAAGCAAGCAGCAAGCTACTCCACTTGAGCTAAATATCATCAATTTCAGCTGGGGTTAGTTCTCTACAAAAATTAAGTACAACAAAACTAATATGAATTAAAAACTACATAAGAAACTTCAAAATAAGAGAATCATAAAAGTCTAGGAATGATAAGAAAATCAGAGTTTATCAAAGACAGTATCAATAATAAGTAGAGGAAACCTAAAAGATAAATTTTTATGGGAAGGAGGCTAATTAAAGATGATATCAAGGAAGAGGGGTTTTATGCTGCCATTCTGAAATTAGTAATGACAAAGTAGAAGCGTTTCATCATCATTCTAAATTAGTTTTTTATTGGAAACCGACACCATGTGAGTTATAAATCCACGGCCTCTGTCCCACTATTGAGGGAGAAGAAGTGCTAATCGAGCTAGAGCCCATTGGTGAAATTAGGTGGTATGCTTTTACCAAAAATTAACTAATGATATGAATATTTCTAGTCATATCCATAGATTATGTATGTTTTTTTAAGGTAAGACAAGATTATATACCAATATGTGCATACTGTTACCAAAAATCATGCATGGTCCGGAGCTTCAGCAAAATTTGTGATGTTCTATTAGCCTAGCATTACATGTCCCATGCAAGTGAACTGTTATACTAGTTTACCTGGGGATTTAATTACAAATGTTTCATCAGAACTCATGAAACAAAAGAGAAGCTGCTCTGCATAATTACTTGTAGACTGAGAAAGTAGTCACCAATGCAATATGACAACAAAACATAACCAAAGGCTTATGAAAAATACAAAAGATTGATGAGCATAACATTTGTAAAATGGAGCATACGAGTAACAAAATATGAATACTGATACCAACAAAAACCACGATATTATATAGACAAACCCTAGTTTAAAGAGGATGTCTATTCTTTATCTGATGTGAAAAAAATTCTTCAACAATTAACTGTTAAGCACATGGCTTCTAATTAATCAACAATTAAGCACATGACACAATCAATTAATAAGCACATGATTCTAACCTTCAATTACAAAGATGATACAAAACATTACTAATAAGTTACTAGTACCAAGTGTTAATGCCTAGGTTGCACGGACACGCCATTTTTGGCGTCGTGTCGGTGTCGGACACGTGTCGGACACCGGAACGGGTACGACTCGCCGGATTCCGGTGTCCGGCGAGTGTCTCTTTTTTTTTTTTTTTCGATTCTCCAACACGGCGCCGACGCGGCACCGACACGGCTCCGACGCGGCCCCGACGCGTCCGACGCGCCAGCAATGACAAAAAGAAAAAGAAAAGAAAAAAAATCTCAAGTTCTCAAGAGAAACCCAGTGAACCCACCCTCCCTCTGACCTCTGCCGCTGCCACTGCCCTCTTTCCCTCGCCGGAGCTAGATCGGCGAGCTCCATTGACGTCGGAGGCTCGACGCCGTGCTATGTCCCTTCCGATCTCTCTCTCGGCGACCCACCCTCCATCTGACCTCTGCCCGCTGCCGCTGTCCTCCGTCCCTCACCGGAGCTAGATCGGCGAGCTCCAAGACGTCGACGCCCCCTGTCCCTTCCGATCTCTCTCTCTCTCGGCAGGTCCGTCTTCTCTAGGCTCTTCTCTTCTCTGTATGTTTTTTTTTTTTTTCTTTCAGATGTCGCGTTAAACATCAGTTTTAGTTTTAGTTTTTTTTTTTTTTTTTTTTTTTTTTAACTGTTAATCACTTACTCTGAACACATTAGTTTTTTTTTTTTTTTTTTAATGTGTTTTTAGTTTGTCATTGAACTTGTTATCTTTTTATGGTTTGTACTCTAAAAATTCTATATGTATTATTGTACTACTTTGGGTGTTTACTTAATTTTAGTTTTTACATAATTTAAATTCTAGACATAAACATATTTTATGTCTAAAAATATTTAAAAATATACCTAAATATAAAATTTAATTAATTATTTAACCGCCGTGTCCCCGCCGTGTCGTGTCCTTATTTTTCAAAAATTGCCGTATCCTCGTGTCCGTGTCCGTGTCGTGTCCGTGTCCGTGTCCGTGTCCGTGCAACATAGGTTAATGCTGCACTGATGTTGTTACTGGTGCTTTCTGATACAAAACTTTACTTATGCTTACTCGTGCTGCATACATGATGCATTAGCTGGATCATATGCATTAAGTCAAGCTACTTCTCACAGGTTCCTAACATGGAGAACAGTCAGTACATAGGCTTGCTTGCATAGCACCAAGCAAGGAAAAAAACCACTAGGAGTCAACACCTAGGGCTGGCTAGAGTCGGCACCAAACCATGGACTCAATTTCAGAAGAAACTTTATTCATCAAAATAATCTCCCTTTCTTGGAGTACATACTTGGTTTATATAGACTATTATATTCTAATTCATCATAAAGTGACACAATACATAGAACTCATTACATAACAAATAACAATAAAATTAAAAATAGGTATCATTCATATAAAGATATTAACAATGGCACCATTAAGCATCCATATTAAAGAAAGTCACATTAAGTCCAGAAGTGTACTTCATACCATACTTAGGCGCCCATTGGCCACCAGTTGCCAACTAATTAGTGCCACCAACCACTGACCACCAACTGTCACATGGTCCACCTGATCCCAAGCAGGCCATCATTACATGCCCGTTGCCAACCATTAGCTACCAGCCAACACTTGGCCTGCCTGTG